>JARQAB010000016.1:3498798-4242796 GCA_036172955.1 Meloidogyne arenaria | reverse complement strand
AATTCCAATTCTACATCCTCCCAACCATCCTTAGATGAAGATTTTTCAATTTTTGTTGAAATATTTTTTGTCAAATTTTCTTTATTTTCGATATGTTGTTGTTCTCTTCGTTTTTTATTTTTATAAAATTTTTCATTTTTCTCCAACTCTAAACGCATTTTTGCAAGGTTGGCATCTTTTTCTTCTTCTTCTTTTTGTGCATCTTCTATTTTAGGTCCATACATTTCTACCAAATTTGCAAGTCGGCATATTTTTCGAATTTGTCTGGCTTTTCGAAGATAAATTTCTCTGAAAAATATTTTGTTTAAACACCAATTAGTTTTTGTTTATCTTTAAAATTTCACTCATAAGAAGCTCAACACGTCCTAAAATAAGGTTTCGTTCCCACATGCAATGAACTAGGTGTGGAACAAAAGGAAAGGAAAAGCTAGAGCTCTATCAGATGGTTGCTCCATCCTATTAAACTATTCATTTTTGCCTCTTAAAATTAAAAAAAAACCTTAATTGCGCAACAATCGCCAAAACTTCTTTCAAATAAACATTTAATAAATTAATAACAGCTGTCAAGTGTTTACATTCATCTCCAGCACGTAAAGATTTGTCAGAATTTATTCGAATATTTAAATCTTTAATTAATTTGGTGCAATTTTTGATAGCAATATCTGAAAAAAGAAATTGAATGCTCTTGTTTAGATTACGCGTCCACAGGACCTTTACGCTTCCAATCACATTTTTTTAAGTAACCAACTCTGAGTGAGATCTCTCTATTCCTTTAGATTTTATGGTACTAAAATGAACTGGGTACTTAAAAAATCTCCTTTTCATTGGGTGCGTTAAGATTGAACGCGTAATCTGGAAAAGATCCGAAATGAGCAATTTGTGCAGAAAAATTTCAAGTGTAAGAGAAGAGCTTAACACCAAACAGGCATCGATCCTGCGACCTTCTGGCTAGTCAGCTGGTTGAATTATGACCAAATTCTCAACCACATAAATAAATTCAAAGAAACCTGTCTCTCTATCAAATTTTTTCCTGTCAGCATCAGACATAAACCTTTGAGTTCCATAAATTGAAAAAGCATTACTGCAAAGAATATATTCCTTTCTTTTATCCAAAATCAAATCTCGTAATTGTGTAATATCTGCCAAAATTTGATTTGCATGCCAACTATAGAGATGGAAATTGGGAGACGGGGAAGACTTTTTTGAATTTTTTGGTTGATTGTCTGAAAAAATTAAATTAATTTTTGTTATTAATTTAGCTAATTTTTGCTGGTAAAAATTTAATTTTGTAAATAATTTACGGTAAATCCAGAAACAATAAAATGGCCCGGGATTGAATTTGCGATACCACGTGCTAGAATGTCACGGGAGTATCAAAAAAGCTCAACCAATCCCAAAACCTCTTGACTCGTTTTTAGAAATAAAATTCCTAATTTAACCTTTTAAAGTCGTCGAAGCCCCAGTAACATTACTACCAGAAAATTTCGCCAATGCGCGAAAGCTTGTTGTATGATCAATCATATGATTAGAAGAACAAAATTCCAATGAAATTTACAAAAGAAATTAAAGAAGCAACAAGTAAAGGCAACAAAGAAGGCAAAATTCTTAACAGAAATTTTAAAATTTAGAAAAACAAACCAATCCAAACAAAAAAAAATTTTCTATAATGTCTTTAACGTAAAATAAACGTTTTTTACAAAAAAATAAAAAAATACCAATATCAAAGTATTTATCGAAATACACACAAATTTAATATAAAATAATATCAATTTATATATTTTTTTAGCGTTAAGGGGAGTGGAATTGTGTATTTTTATTTTTAAAAAAATTAGAAAATATAGAATATGTCATTTAAGTCTTTTTGCTCTTTTTTTGTCAAAATGGGAATTATTTTTTAAAAGAAAATATTTAAAAGAACCCCTCTATAAGAAAATAAAGAAATACAAAATCTAACCTTTTTAATGTTAAAAATACTTGGAACAATTTTTGAAAAGAAAAAAATTTCGTATAGAGGGGTTACTTGTAAATAAAAAGTGTCAAATCATCTTTGGGGGATTACTCCTTCACAGAAACCGTTTTAAGCATCATTTCATCTTGAAAAGCTTATTTAGCCCAAATGACGATAATGATGATAAGAAGGCTTAAAAATATGAAATATTATTGAAAGAAATCTGAAAAAACTTACATCACAATGGCACACATGATTGCGATCATCTAAATAGTTGATAGGGAAAATTATAAAGAAGTTTTTAGAATTAATTGTATTCAAAAAGAAAATCTTGGTTTTTGGAAAGGGGGAAAAATTGATGCTAAAGGGATTTTTTGTTCCAGTAAAAAAATTTTCTGTTCCAGTACTCTTATGTTTGTACCACAACACTCAATAGTGTTGTGTTAGTCACTCAATAGTTTTCTCAATAGTTTTCAGTTTTTCTCAATAGTTTAGTTTTCTCAATAGTTTTCAGTTTCAACACTCAATAGTTTTCTCAATAGTTTTCAGTTTTTCTCAATAGTTTAGTTTTCTCAATAGTTTTCAGTTTTTCTCAATAGTTTAGTTTTCTCAATAGTTTTCAGTTTTTCTCAATAGTTTAGTTTTCTCAATAGTTTTCAGTTTCAACACTCAATAGTTTTCTCAATAGTTTTCAGTTTTTCTCAATAGTTTAGTTTTCTCAATAGTTTTCAGTTTTTCTCAATAGTTTAGTTTTCTCAATAGTTTTCAGTTTTTCTCAATAGTTTAGTTTTCTCAATAGTTTTCAGTTTCAACACTCAATAGTTTTCTCAATAGTTTTCAGTTTTTCTCAATAGTTTAGTTTTCTCAATAGTTTTCAGTTTCAACACTCAATAGTTTTCTCAATAGTTTTCAGTTTTTCTCAATAGTTTAGTTTTCTCAATAGTTTTCAGTTTTTCTCAATAGTTTAGTTTTCTCAATAGTTTTCAGTTTTTCTCAATAGTTTAGTTTTCTCAATAGTTTTCAGTTTTTCTCAATAGTTTAGTTTTCTCAATAGTTTTCAGTTTTTCTCAATAGTTTAGTTTTCTCAATAGTTTTCAGTTTTTCTCAATAGTTTAGTTTTCTCAATAGTTTTCAGTTTTTCTCAATAGTTTAGTTTTCTCAATAGTTTTCAGTTTCAACACTCAATAGTTTTCTCAATAGTTTTCAGTTTTTCTCAATAGTTTAGTTTTCTCAATAGTTTTCAGTTTCAACACTCAATAGTTTTCTCAATAGTTTTCAGTTTTTCTCAATAGTTTAGTTTTCTCAATAGTTTTCAGTTTCAACACTCAATAGTTTTCTCAATAGTTTTCAGTTTTTCTCAATAGTTTAGTTTTCTCAATAGTTTTCAGTTTCAACACTCAATAGTTTTCTCAATAGTTTTCAGTTTTTCTCAATAGTTTAGTTTTCTCAATAGTTTTCAGTTTTTCTCAATAGTTTAGTTTTCTCAATAGTTTTCAGTTTTTCTCAATAGTTTAGTTTTCTCAATAGTTTTCAGTTTCAACACTCAATAGTTTTCTCAATAGTTTTCAGTTTTTCTCAATAGTTTAGTTTTCTCAATAGTTTTCAGTTTCAACACTCAATAGTTTTCTCAATAGTTTTCAGTTTTTCTCAATAGTTTAGTTTTCTCAATAGTTTTCAGTTTCAACACTCAATAGTTTTCAGTTTTTCTCAATAGTTTAGTTTTCTCAATAGTTTTCAGTTTCAACACTCAATAGTTTTCAGTTTTTCTCAATAGTTTAGTTTTCTCAATAGTTTTCAGTTTCAACACTCAATAGTTTTCTCAATAGTTTTCAGTTTTTCTCAATAGTTTAGTTTTCTCAATAGTTTTCAGTTTCAACACTCAATAGTTTTCTCAATAGTTTTCAGTTTTTCTCAATAGTTTAGTTTTCTCAATAGTTTTCAGTTTTTCTCAATAGTTTTCAGTTTTTCTCAATAGTTTAGTTTTCTCAATAGTTTTCAGTTTTTCTCAATAGTTTAGTTTTCTCAATAGTTTTCAGTTTTTCTCAATAGTTTAGTTTTCTCAATAGTTTTCAGTTTCAACACTCAATAGTTTTCAGTTTTTCTCAATAGTTTAGTTTTCTCAATAGTTTTCAGTTTCAACACTCAATAGTTTTCTCAATAGTTTTCAGTTTTTCTCAATAGTTTAGTTTTCTCAATAGTTTTCAGTTTCAACACTCAATAGTTTTCTCAATAGTTTTCAGTTTTTCTCAATAGTTTAGTTTTCTCAATAGTTTTCAGTTTTTCTCAATAGTTTAGTTTTCTCAATAGTTTTCAGTTTTTCTCAATAGTTTAGTTTTCTCAATAGTTTTCAGTTTTTCTCAATAGTTTAGTTTTCTCAATAGTTTTCAGTTTTTCTCAATAGTTTAGTTTTCTCAATAGTTTTCAGTTTTTCTCAATAGTTTAGTTTTCTCAATAGTTTTCAGTTTTTCTCAATAGTTTAGTTTTCTCAATAGTTTTCAGTTTCAACACTCAATAGTTTTCTCAATAGTTTTCAGTTTTTCTCAATAGTTTAGTTTTCTCAATAGTTTTCAGTTTCAACACTCAATAGTTTTCTCAATAGTTTTCAGTTTTTCTCAATAGTTTAGTTTTCTCAATAGTTTTCAGTTTCAACACTCAATAGTTTTCTCAATAGTTTTCAGTTTTTCTCAATAGTTTAGTTTTCTCAATAGTTTTCAGTTTCAACACTCAATAGTTTTCTCAATAGTTTTCAGTTTTTCTCAATAGTTTAGTTTTCTCAATAGTTTTCAGTTTCAACACTCAATAGTTTTCTCAATAGTTTTCAGTTTTTCTCAATAGTTTAGTTTTCTCAATAGTTTTCAGTTTTTCTCAATAGTTTAGTTTTCTCAATAGTTTTCAGTTTTTCTCAATAGTTTAGTTTTCTCAATAGTTTTCAGTTTCAACACTCAATAGTTTTCTCAATAGTTTTCAGTTTTTCTCAATAGTTTAGTTTTCTCAATAGTTTTCAGTTTTTCTCAATAGTTTAGTTTTCTCAATAGTTTTCAGTTTCAACACTCAATAGTTTTCTCAATAATTTTCAGTTTCAACACTCAATAGTTTTCTCAATAGTTTTCAGTTTTTCTCAATAGTTTAGTTTTCTCAATAGTTTTCAGTTTTTCTCAATAGTTTAGTTTTCTCAATAGTTTTCAGTTTTTCTCAATAGTTTAGTTTTCTCAATAGTTTTCAGTTTTTCTCAATAGTTTAGTTTTCTCAATAGTTTTCAGTTTCAACACTCAATAGTTTTCTCAATAGTTTTCAGTTTCAACACTCAATAGTTTTCTCAATAGTTTTCAGTTTTTCTCAATAGTTTAGTTTTCTCAATAGTTTTCAGTTTTTCTCAATAGTTTAGTTTTCTCAATAGTTTTCAGTTTTTCTCAATAGTTTAGTTTTCTCAATAGTTTTCAGTTTCAACACTCAATAGTTTTCTCAATAGTTTTCAGTTTTTCTCAATAGTTTAGTTTTCTCAATAGTTTTCAGTTTTTCTCAATAGTTTAGTTTTCTCAATAGTTTTCAGTTTCAACACTCAATAGTTTTCTCAATAGTTTTCAGTTTCAACACTCAATAGTTTTCTCAATAGTTTTCAGTTTTTCTCAATAGTTTAGTTTTCTCAATAGTTTTCAGTTTTTCTCAATAGTTTAGTTTTCTCAATAGTTTTCAGTTTTTCTCAATAGTTTAGTTTTCTCAATAGTTTTCAGTTTTTCTCAATAGTTTAGTTTTCTCAATAGTTTTCAGTTTTTCTCAATAGTTTAGTTTTCTCAATAGTTTTCAGTTTTTCTCAATAGTTTAGTTTTCTCAATAGTTTTCAGTTTCAACACTCAATAGTTTTCTCAATAGTTTTCAGTTTTTCTCAATAGTTTAGTTTTCTCAATAGTTTTCAGTTTCAACACTCAATAGTTTTCTCAATAGTTTTCAGTTTTTCTCAATAGTTTAGTTTTCTCAATAGTTTTCAGTTTCAACACTCAATAGTTTTCTCAATAGTTTTCAGTTTTTCTCAATAGTTTAGTTTTCTCAATAGTTTTCAGTTTCAACACTCAATAGTTTTCTCAATAGTTTTCAGTTTTTCTCAATAGTTTAGTTTTCTCAATAGTTTTCAGTTTTTCTCAATAGTTTAGTTTTCTCAATAGTTTTCAGTTTTTCTCAATAGTTTAGTTTTCTCAATAGTTTTCAGTTTCAACACTCAATAGTTTTCTCAATAGTTTTCAGTTTTTCTCAATAGTTTAGTTTTCTCAATAGTTTTCAGTTTTTCTCAATAGTTTAGTTTTCTCAATAGTTTTCAGTTTCAACACTCAATAGTTTTCTCAATAGTTTTCAGTTTTTCTCAATAGTTTAGTTTTCTCAATAGTTTTCAGTTTCAACACTCAATAGTTTTCTCAATAGTTTTCAGTTTTTCTCAATAGTTTAGTTTTCTCAATAGTTTTCAGTTTTTCTCAATAGTTTAGTTTTCTCAATAGTTTTCAGTTTTTCTCAATAGTTTAGTTTTCTCAATAGTTTTCAGTTTCAACACTCAATAGTTTTCTCAATAGTTTTCAGTTTTTCTCAATAGTTTAGTTTTCTCAATAGTTTTCAGTTTTTCTCAATAGTTTAGTTTTCTCAATAGTTTTCAGTTTTTCTCAATAGTTTAGTTTTCTCAATAGTTTTCAGTTTTTCTCAATAGTTTAGTTTTCTCAATAGTTTTCAGTTTTTCTCAATAGTTTAGTTTTCTCAATAGTTTTCAGTTTTTCTCAATAGTTTAGTTTTCTCAATAGTTTTCAGTTTCAACACTCAATAGTTTTCTCAATAGTTTTCAGTTTTTCTCAATAGTTTAGTTTTCTCAATAGTTTTCAGTTTCAACACTCAATAGTTTTCAGTTTCCGCAATTGGATAACGAATAACGTCAATTTTTGCTTTCCTTACTTTTCCTTATTTACCATTTCCTTGGGTAAAATATTCGAAAAAGAGGAAAAGGAGAAAAGCAGCAGGAGAACAAACCTATTAAATTATCAAATCAAAATACCTTAATGTTCTTCCACCAATACTTGCGCTTCAAAGTTGCGGCAGACTTCTCGAATTGCGAAGCGCCTTCCTAAAAAATAAAAATTTAAAAATAAAGACAATCAACAGAAACCTGAAGAGCATCAGCTCTATCGTCCAGCTGTGAAAGCTTTTGGTCACGCTCGAGAACCTTCTCAACATTAACCTAAAAAACAAGTTAAATCCGACCAAAAAACTTTTCAAAAAAACCTTCATAATACCAACAACTTCGTCAACTTGCGCTTGAGTCTGTTGTAAACGCTTGTTGGTAGGTCGACCTCCAGCTTGTTGAGCTCCATTAGTAGGCGTTGGTTGAGTTCCAGGAGGATCCATTTTTGAAAGTCAAAGTTAAATAAAGTAGAAAATTTAATGAGAAGCCAAAAACACTAAAATTATAAATTAAATCATTTTATAGAAATGAAAAATCAATGAAATCGGAATACACAAAAACGTTGTTCTGAATAAGGTAAATTGTTGTCTGGTCAGCAGTATTACGCCGGAAGTTCCGGTTCCGGCCAAATTTGGTTCCGACGAAACACTACCGGTCAGGTATCGGATCAACCCAAAATTCCTCTTCGAGTAGGTTTTGTATCGAAAAGGAGAAAACGTTAGGGGTGTATCCTAGTTAGGGTTGCCAAAATGGACGACTCGGATCGAAAGATCGAGTCGGGCATAAGATATTTGGCCCGAAGATGTATGTCCTGACTCGATAAAAATGAAGTCCGAAAAATGATTCGACCGTCGGCCCGACTCGAAAACGTTAACCCTAATCGTCTAGGGTAACAGGTTATTTTTTGTTCAATAAAGTTAAATTGTGTTGATTTTAGTGATGACTAACAATGTCAGAGTAAAAATAAATTTTCAACTAGAAAGATAAAAATTCACTAAAAAGTAGGACACGATTCTCGTCTTTCAAAATCTTAGAAAAATACTTCTGAAAAAGGGAAAGCGCAGAATTGACCAAATATATTTTATCCACGCTTTTACCAGCTGGCAGCAGTATTTGGCGAAAGACGAGGATGACGCGGTATTGGAAATTGAAAAATGTTAAAGGAAAATCGATGGATTGGGAGAGAAACGAAGGTTAGACAGCAATGAGTCTTTTAGAGAGTATTAAACTTTTGGGTAGAGAAGTAAAATTTAAATTAGCTACAATACGAAAGATCAAATTTACCAAAGTTACAAAACGGTAAAAAATACAAAATATCAAAAATACAGAAAAGCAACAACAAAAACGACCAAACCTGCAAAAATTTTGGTTTTTGGGTGCAGATAGGCAGAATCACATTTCCGTGATCCCGTAACGAAATTGAGTTTCAAAAGGTCGAACGGGAGCAATCCCGCGGGATTAATCCCGTCAATCTCGGAGTCCCGGTAATCCCTTTCGTTGCTAAAAAATCTGGGATTCCGGGACGGGATCCCTACCGTGCCGATCTCTATTTCTTATTTTCAGTGTCCAAACTTTCCATATTTTTGCTTGATCAATTTTTTTCCTAAATATTCATTTAATTTTTAGTAAATTTAAAGATTTTTGTCAAGCAATATTAGAAAAATGCCACCAATAAGAAAAAGTAAGAAAATAAAGACAACAAGTAAACAATATGAAACTCGATCGTTCAGCAAAAAGCGTTCAAAAACAATTGAAATAATTGAAGATGATGTTGATACAAAAAAGATTGAGGATCTAAAACTTGTTGCCAGTTTCATCAATTGGTCGAATTATGAAAAAATGTTGGGAAGAATTTTTTATGATAAAGTTGGGAAGATTCTTGAGCAAAAAGTGGATGAATTTCAAAAGATTAAGACTGAGTTGAAGACTTTTATACGCGAAAATTATGCTAATCAAAAGGTTTTCTTTATAGTTTTTATATTTTATTTGCTAAAATTGAATTTAGTGCCCCCCTCAAAGTACTAATAATGGGTTGAATTAAAATGTTTTCAAACCCTGCTCTATGGGGATACATTCTAGTGTTGCGCCGGAAGTTCTGTTTCCGGTAGACCGGAAGTTCCAGTATTTTTTGGTTCCGGTTCCGGTCAAATTTGCGGTTCCGACGCAACACTAATACATACACAGCTCTGATTTTTAGAACCAATGGTTCAGTGTGCCCGTGTATAGATGATACAAATTTTTTTTAGGTACACAGTGACCCATTTTAAATAGTAGTGCCTTGAGATGTCCGAGACCGAAATTTTTGCCAAGACTCAAGACCCAAGACAAAATTTTTTCCAAGACCAAGACTCAAGACCAAAACTCCTAGACTCAAGACCAAAAATAATACAAAACTCGAGACAATTTTTAGGTCCTATAGGTCAAATTTTTGGTTTATTTTTTGTTATTTTGACACGATTACAGTCAACTTCAGCACAATCACCTATAATTTCGAAAAATCTATGCGAAATTCAAAGAATTTTGGGGAATTTATCCGGGTGGAAGATCAATCCGGGATGGAAAAAAAATCCGGGTGGAAAAATGCGCCGCAGGCGAAAATTTTTACAATTTTGAGGAATTTTAAGCCAAAAATTTTCAAATCCCAGCGCCGCAGGCGAAAATTTTGGGAATTATGAAGGCCAAGAAGCCAAAAATCTTCCTTTTCCTGCGCCGCAGGCGAAAATTTTGAGGATTTTGGATGGCCAAGCACTAGGTCCAAAAAGTCCAAAAAACCAAGACCAAAAAATAAAACCAAGACAAGACCAAGACAAACACCCCAAGACCAAGACCGAGACCGAAAAAAAACCAAGAAAAGTCTTGGTTCCAAGACCAAGACCAAGAGTCTCGGACATCTCTAGTAGTGCCCACCGTTGAATTGATTCTTTAAGGCAGAGCTGCCTTGTAACCATCTCACCCCCGCCGATTGTTAGTATTTTTATAAGGGGGGGGGGCTATAAAATTCAATTTACCATTTATTTTTATCTTTAAGGCTTTGCAAACACCTAAAAGGGCCAAGCCAGCCACTGCTTTACTTGAACAAATCAGCAAATTCAGACAATTGAATTTTGATTCGGACGATGAATATAATGAGGATATAACACTTTTGGATCAGCCTGAGCAGTTAAAAGAAAATGAAGAAGAACAGATGGAGAAAGAGCCTCCAACTGACCCAACTGTCGAAGGAAGCATTTTTGAAGAAGAACTTCCTGTTGCTGAAGAAGAAAATGAAGAAAAGCCTCCACAGGAACAGATGGAGAAAGAACCTCCAACTGATCCGACTGTCGAAGGGCACATTTTTGAAGAAGAATTTCCTGTCAATGAAGAAGTATTGGAAGAAGAGCCTCCACAGGAACAGATGGAAGAAGAGCCTGAAAATGAGCCGGAACCTTCTGTTGAGCAAGAAGATAGAAGCATTTTATTTGTGCCAGAGACTCCTTTTGCGTCTCGCGTTCCTATCAATGCTCAATCAGGCGGTGTTTCTTCAACTCCAGCTACTCCATGCAGTCCAAAAGTGAGAAGCGTTTAATTGAAATTTTTATAAATTTATAGCCAAAAAAGTTGAAGATGTTGGGTACTCCACATGGAATTGTTGGCTCAATGAGGAAGTTGGCAATTACAAATGGACTTGTGAAAAGTGCCCAACAAGCGATTCAAATGCCTCCTATTCTTCGTCTTACTCCAGTAAAGAATTTTTTTAATTTTATTTTAAATTGATAAAAAATTTCAGAATGCCGTTGCTACCCCAAAGAAGATCCAATCCAAGTTTCCAACAAAGATTCCAGTTAAAACGCCTGTGGCTATCGATAAATCGTTGCAGAAGGTACACAAATTGAAACAAATGGATGAAAAAGCAGATCAGGCAAAGAGAGCTCGTGAAGATTTGTTAAGAGAGAAGGCTGATCGGGCAAAGAGGTTTTTTTGTATTTTATTTATTTTTTAAGACTTCCAACTCCTTAAAATTTCCCTTTCTTCCTGTATTTTTCCTTTCTTCCAAAAATAAGCTTATGTTGGCCGAGCCAAAAAAAGTTTTCCCTTTTTCATTTATATAACAAACAAGGGGAAATTAATTTGCTGTTAAGTTCCATAAGAATTTAACAGCCTCTGGAAGACTAACGGAAATTCGGAAATTTACATCGATAATTAAGATCTTCTAGTACTAGGTCGTTTCATAAAAAAGTTCGTTTTTTTCATCTCATGTTTTTTGAGTGTTAACTATTTTTATCCGATTTTGTTTTTATCCTATTTTGTAGCCCTAAGTCTTAGCTTCAAAATGATACCAAAATTTTAAAAATAGAAAAGACCAAAAAATTTCTATGCCTTCAGAAATGAGCGTGGGTAGGGGTTTTATTTAGGAGCATTTACACATCCCATTAAAACAAAGTAATAATGTAAAGCTGGAAGCAAGAAAAATTAATGAAACACTAGACAGGGATGTGGTCTAACCTAGTGCAGCTCAAAAATATTTCAAAAAATTTTGTTCAGGGAGCGGCAGGACCAAACGTAAACATGGGTCGTGAAGACGACCGACTGTAAACAAACGCGTCCTTGCTCTCCGGTTCGAACGATATCCGGATATTTTTTTGTTAGTATTGTAGCGGGGACATTGCTCTATAAGTACAATATAGCAAGTGTCGAAAAAAATGGATCGTGAGCCGAGGAGGACAGAAAGAGTAATGCACCAACCGACTAAGAGACAAAAATAACAAGGACTTTTTCTTTGCCTTTCAAGCCTGGATAACTATCGAAAGGGTTGTTCATGGAACCGGATTGTTACCTAGGTTTAAACATATGCCAATTACGATAATAATATACAAAAATTGTTTGGAGGAAAAAATATTAAGACCCTCTTTTGGTCCCCCGCCCAACCAACTACCCAAAAAACGTATGTTGTGTATTCTTTTGGATGGTGCTCGGTCCGTTGATGACGGAGGTACTTCAAATTGGTACCACTACAAACTCCAACATGCATATTAACTAACTCACCCAGGAAGATTTCGTTTGTTACCTTCAACGTCGCCAGGGACTGTTTACTAGACCTCTGGTTTTCCATTAAAATAACGCTCCTTTACACCGCTCATTTTTGACGACCTGTCATACCCCAAATAAACTTTGTTGGAAAGTGTTACCCCACCCCCCTTGTAGCCCAGAGTCTGCTCTATCAGATTAACATCATTTCACTTCTTTAAAAAATTTTTTACGGGACGGGCACCTGACTGAAGACGACAAGGTCGAGACTGTGGTGGGGAAGACAGTGCTTCAGAAATGGGGTCAGATTTTTTTAAAAAGAGGTATCCACAAACTTTTTTCTGGTTTAAGAATGTTGCTAAGACTCGGGGCAATTATTTAGTACAGTTAGATTTTTTATCTGTTTGATTTTGTTTAAGATTTATCGATTTTACTTGGAAAATTTATTTCTGAAAAAAACGAACTTTTTTATGAAACGACCTAGTAGTATCCTACAATTGGACCCAATTTATAAAGTTTTCTCTAGACTCAATTAAGTTTAACTCCTTACCAAAAATAAACTTATGTTGGCCGCACCCAAAAAATCCTAAACCTAATTTTAAGAAATTGAGTTCTTTCCTTAATTATTCGATGAGAAAGAAAACGAGAATAAAACGTCAATTTTACATTTTTAAATTTTTTTATAGAGAACGAGAAGAGCGTGCTAAACGGGTTGAACAAAATAACAAAAAGAAGGAAGAAGCCCGACTTGAACGTGAAAACAATGTTCGAAAACATTTGGAGGCTGTCAAAGAATTTCAAAATAGAGAATTACAAAATAATTTTGCCAGTCCGAATATGCCAGTTCGAGTCCTTCAACCTTTGAGTGTTCAGAGTAAAACAACAAATAAAACACCAATTATGAAGGATATTCCTGCAAGTAAGGTTAAATCGAAAGAAGCTCATCAAGAACAAAATTGTGTGGATAAGTGAGTTTTTTTAATTTGTGAAAATGGGTCTAATAGGAAATTTAGAAGGATTTCTGTGTTTTGGAAGGGGCAGGAAAAAATAAGGCTCCAACCTATATTGAGCTCAAATTTCTAGCAAGTACTACCCAGGGTTTTACTTTCAAGGGGTATGACTTTAGGCCATCATTCCTTTGACTTTAGGCTTCTAACGTTTTTGTTTCGTTGTTTCGCTCATTTATAGTTCTGCCTTTTAGTAAATTTATTAATGCACATCAACAAAAATAAAATATTTTTAGACGTATAAGTCCTAAATATTCTCTAGAATATTTATCCAAATCCCACAAATTACTCCTAGTTGAAAATCTATTTAGACACAGCATACTCTTTTTAAAAATATTTTTTTGGGAACATAATTTTGGAGAAAATTTTTAAACAAAATAAAATTATATATTTTTTTTTTATTTTCAGCAAGTCCACTCAAACATCAATTCGTCATTTAATATCGGAGGAAGAATGCCCAATGCGAATTAAAACTACCACGACATCTGTTCTTATTGTTCAGGAATCCTATCTAGAGGAGAAAGAAAACGCTAAAATTGTTGAGGATGAAAATTTGGGTTCTAATTTCCAAGAGGGATGTGTTAATGAGGATAGTATGAATGAATTGGAGCAAATTAGGTTTAAAAAAATTTTTTTTTAATTTATAAGGTTCGGTAATTCTGCCGTATTTTTTTGTTTTCGATATAACCCGGTCCAAAAAACATTTTAGTACATTTATACGATATTGACATTGAATGGCATTCGGAAATAATGAAATCTAGGGAAGGCCAAAGGCTGCCATTATGTAACTTTTGGGAGGAAGAAAAAGGATTAGGAAACGAAATTGATATAAAATTTTAAGGTACTTTTTCGTTACTCCCCCCCCCCCCCTCCCTCCTGCAGTTATTTTCCTACATTTTTCCTTTTTCCATAAAAATACAAATGGTAAATACAAGACTGAATTAAAGACTCGATTTATAAAACAAAATTTCGGTTTTTGATAACTAGATATTTTTGGTTCAGGTCTTTAGCTAATCCAAAAAAAGTTTCGATGCCTAGTTGAATATAAATTATAAATTCTTTCCTAAACTTTTCGGTTCTATATCTTAATTTCTTCCAATTTCAGTGTTTATGACATGACAAAAGAAAAAATATTTTTGCCAAGTACCGAAACTAATTATATTGTGGATGATTTGTCGTCTGGTGATGAAACTGATAATGATGAACAACCACGAAAAATTGTTCCAAAATGGGCTTTAAGTATTTTTTTGATGTTTCCTTTTGATTAAAAAATATTTTTTAGAAGAAAATATTTTGGAACGAACTCAAAAAATCCATCATTTAATAACTAAAGATCAAATTGAACATCATTTTGGGAAAATTCGCCAACCTACAATACAGGATTTGTTTGGGGGATATTGTAAAGATTATCCACCACGGCGTGCTTCTTCTGCCGTTTGGAATTCGCCAATGTCTGATCGTAAGTTTAATTTTATATTTGAAAGCGGATAGGGTGTCTTTCACGTGGGCGTGTTCTTTTTTTAATAATTTTGGGAAAGAAATGTAAGAGGCTAGTGAGCTATTAATTATCGATCCTAAAACGGACCTCACCTAGAGATACGTGCACTTGACACTACACAGCAGAGGTGGGTCGGAGCAGTCGGAGGTGTCGGAAATAGGAATAGCCGGAAATCGGAACTGGCTCAAAAATCGGAAATCGGAACTCAAATTTTTTTCGGAAATTGCAAGTAAAAAACGCCGGACATCGGAATTCCGACCCACCTCTGCTACACATTTCAATTTGACTGCCCGTTGTGGAGAGGAAATACCGAAATTAACCTCAATATACACTTCATTAGAGTTTACAATTTTTATCCCTAAAATACACAGCTAGGTGAGGTTCGACTGATAATTTGAAGATTAGTCTAGGAAAAATTAGAAAAACGTGTTGCGGTTCAATTAAGCATTTTTCATTAAATAAAAATTTATTTTCTTCTAAAGCAACTCCTGGTATTGGTCTCTATCAATCTAAATTCGCTACAGCAACAAATGTTAAAGTCCATCCCAAAAAGCGTTGATTTTAAAAATTTAAAGAAATAAAATAAATCGTCTTTCCCCCAATAAAAATTGTAAAATATAACTTATTTTTCTGTTTGTATAATTGAAACAAAAATGATTTGAATTTTCTTTTTTTTTGTTTCTGGACATTTTTTTGGTAAATGAATTTTTTGATTAATAAATTGTGTTTTTTCCTATATTGGTTAGTATAACTTAACTTTCCATTCATTTTTTTACTTTGGATTATTGCTCCTAGCAGAACATGTCTGCTTAGATAATCTCATGAAAATTTACTTGGGATAACTTCACGCAGTCAGAGGGTGATTTGGAAATGACTAAGATGGCGGAACTTGGAGTTGTCGAAAATCGGAATTCCGATCCACCTCTGTACTAAATCACTGTTCCTTTTATTCATCGGTTGAGGTCAATCTGATTAGATTAGCTCAAAAAATGCAAAATCATTGGAGAATTTTCATTTATGTTCAATAAAATGAATTAATTAACTTGTATTAAACCTAGGCATCAAAATTTTCATACTTTAATTAAAGAACTACTAAAATACTAATCGAATTGTCAATTTCTACTCTTAAAAATTTTACTGGCTAATAAAAAAATTAAAAATGTTTTTTACTTTGTATCTTTCCCGAAAATGAAAAAAAAATTAATATACCATAAATCCTCTATTATAATATTTTTCTCAGAATTTCAAGTTTCTATTAGTGTTATTTATCAGTACGGACTCACAAAACATGCAAATGCATGTGTTGTATGCGTTGGGAAAATTTTCTTATTTTTTAAATATTTCGGCCTATTCTGATAAATTTAAATTAAAAATTGTTTAAAATTTTTGCAAATTTTTGGCATTTTTAGGAATTTTTGTTTTTGAGAGTATTTACTGGCAAAAAAATAAATTTTCCTTAAAATTTTGCCAAAAATTTCCTCATCAGAAATTTATTAACATTTTTTGGAAACAGAATAATTACTTATAAATTATTGTAGTTTATTTGTAATTAATTCTGAGCAACAAGTTAATGGTATTTTCTTAATGATATTAAACTTTCGATAAAACCCGGTCAATTTTGTTTGCATAACTATTGCATACTTCACGCATATATATGCGCATATTTGCCTATTTTCCGTGCATATTTTGTGAGTCCCTATTTATCAGCTAAATTGTGGTACTCTATAGAGGATTTAGGAAAGAGATAGAGTTCGATAAAGGCAATTTCCGTGACAACAATCTTCCAAAACCAATCTGTTCTCCTCAATTCTTTCAACAATTTTAATCCTCATTTATCGACAGATTCGACAGATCATTTCCATTCCCTCCATCACCGTTGCCATTTCCATCATTTTGAGAGCTACTCTCACCAAAGTTTCCGGTTGTTTCACTTGATGGATGTGGGATATAAACCTAATGAAAATATATAGTTAAAGAATTTTTGGTATATTTCTTGATAATGATAGGGAAGTCTTTAAAATACCCTTCAAATACTTTATCGTTCAAAATGGAGTATTCACTAGGTATGTAAATTGAAGTGTAAATGACACTGTGACCGAATACTTGATTTAAGAACGACCTCTCGAACTTGTTGTGGGTGTTCATTTACTCCAATTTCCTGTGTTAATTGAGGGCTATAAACCAAAGCATTATTGTTTAATTGATAAGTTATCTGGGCAACCAATTGTGGATTTATATAATGTTGTTGAACTTTTTCTACAAGATCGTCTTGTTCTTTGTCATATGCAGATGAAATTAGTTGGTATGAATTGTACATATTGTTTGGTCTGCCCTCTCCATGAATACGAGACTCTTCAATTACCTCAAATTCTTCCTTAGTTATTTCCCATTTATCAGTTGCTTAAATTACAAATTTACATAACCAAATTTCACGGCTTGAATTCCATTTTTCGAAAGATTGAGATAAGCTTGGGAACCAATTTAAAATGGAAACAAAAACTGAAATTTTTGGCTAAAATCGAAACAAAAAGTCGAATGAACTTTAAACAAGGATTTGAAATTCCCTCAAATATGATAGGATTGAATAGTCCTTGAACTTATTCCACTTCTCTTACATTCACTAAATTATTGCTTGAGCACCAATATTACAGTACTACTGACAGTATTTCGGTATCCCGGATAGTAAGTACGGTACAGAATACCGGGCGGTAAGATTCGAATTTAATCTGTATTTCTGCGGTATTACTGTACAAAATAAATTACGGTACAAAATTCTGACTCTAATTGTTACTAATAAACTTGGATATTACTCTCATTCATCTTTTTTAAACAGGCTTGAATGTTTATAACTGGAAGGACAATTGTTGGGACTTTATTAATTAATTTATTTACTTTTAAATTGGTAAATAATAGATTGGAATTCCTCCGAACTTTGTTTGAAAATGCATAAAACAGGATAACTAAGTCCAAAATCTTCCTCGGCATCTTTAAGATTTTTGACCAGAGTATTGTTAAATAAACAATTGAAAGCTGAAAACTGATCTATCATCATATTATATAAACGGTTTCCATTCAGTTCATATTTATCCAATTGACAGATATAAATAACAATTGATACTCGATGTCTAAAATTAATTAAAATACTTAAATCAAGTAAGAGCGAGGTAAAAGTTTAATCCCGGGCAGGCTTTGATCCTGTGACCTCCTGGCAGTTATTGCTAGGCGCTTCCGCTCACCACGTACAGGTGCTCTACCAACTGAGCTACCGGGACGCTGCTTTCACCTTCTCTTTTAATAGATCTTAAATAGGGTTGCCAAAATGGCCCGACTCGGACCGAAAGATCGAGTCGGGCCTAGGATATTTGGCCCGAAAAAGACTCGTTTGACCCGACTCGATAAAAATGAAGCCCGAAAAAATGACTCGATCGTCGGCCCGACTCGAAAACGGCAACCCTAATCTTAAACCCCCGCAGTCAGCGTTTTAAATGCTAGCCAGCTGGATCTTTCTCTTTCTCTTCCTTACAATCAGTACCATGGTACTCAGTACCATGGTACTGATTGTAAGGAAGAGAAAGAGAAAGATCCAGTACCATGGTACTGATTGTACTCAGTACCATGGTACTGATTGTAAGGAAGAGAAAGAGAAAGATCCAGCTGGCTAGCATTTAAAACGCTGACTGCGGGGGTTTAAGATTAGGGTTGCCGTTTTCGAGTCGGGCCGACGATCGAGTCATTTTTTCGGGCTTCATTTTTATCGAGTCGGGTCAAACGAGTCTTTTTCGGGCCAAATATCCTAGGCCCGACTCGATCTTTCGGTCCGAGTCGGGCCATTTTGGCAACCCTATTTAAGATCTATTAAAAGAGAAGGTGAAAGCAGCGTCCCGGTAGCTCAGTTGGTAGAGCACCTGTACGTGGTGAGCGGAAGCGCCTAGCAATAACTGCCAGGAGGTCACAGGATCAAAGCCTGCCCGGGATTAAACTTTTACCTCGCTCTTACTTGATTTAAGTATTTTAATTAATTTTAGACATCGAGTATCAATTGTTATTTATATCTGTCAATTGGATAAATATGAACTGAATGGAAACCGTTTATATAATATGATGATAGATCAGTTTTCAGCTTTCAATTGTTTATTTAACAATACTCTGGTCAAAAATCTTAAAGATGCCGAGGAAGATTTTGGACTTAGTTATCCTGTTTTATGCATTTTCAAACAAAGTTCGGAGGAATTCCAATCTATTATTTACCAATTTAAAAGTAAATAAATTAATTAATAAAGTCCCAACAATTGTCCTTCCAGTTATAAACATTCAAGCCTGTTTAAAAAAGATGAATGAGAGTAATATCCAAGTTTATTAGTAACAATTAGAGTCAGAATTTTGTACCGTAATTTATTTTGTACAGTAATCAAAACTGCTAAGACTCTAACTAAGACTCTAAGTGGCTGGTTGCAGCCTTTGCCTATTTTATGTTGCTGTGTACCAATTGGATATTGTTTAAACAAACTTACAACTCATCCATTAAAGCGAAAATTCTCCCGTCTGAATAATTATAAATAGCTGACAAAATCAATTTTCGTGCCAAAATAAACAGATTGTATAAAATAAATAAATTTCTCTCCTGATATTTAAATTTAGTTAAATATTCCCCAAGTTGTTTAAATTCTCGACTTTTGCTAAAAAAATTTTATGAAAATTATTAAATGATGCTTAAGATAATTTATTGTAAAACATATAGCTATTTAATTCCCAAACCCATGCATAAGTGTTATGATCCCGCTTACGTAGACGATCACAAACAGACTTTATCACACGAAGAGATATGTACAATGAAGGTTGAGGTATGAAGGAACTAAGGAAAAGAAGAACAAAGGAACTAACTGTTGGCTGGCGTTTATACTAAACTGTTTAAGGGCTCTCGCCCATACACAACAATAAGGAGGTTACCCAAAAAGTTAATTTTAAAAAGCACAGTCAACAGTGGCCGCAAAATCGCATTTCCGGGATCCCGAGACGGGATTTTTTTTCTTGACCGACCCCGGGACGGGATCCCGAGGGATAAATCCCGAAAAAATCCCGGATCCCGAATGCTCCCGAAAATCAAAAAATTCCGGGATCCCGGAAAATCCCGTCGGGATCCCGTCCCGCGCCGACCTCTAGTCAACACACTATGAAATAAACTTGTTTAAAAAGGTGTTTTCAAAAAATTCGATTAACTTTTTTAGACTTTACCCAATTTTTATCAACGAAACAGGGATCTTGTTCGACTCTCGTTCATCACCAAACTCCTTCATATCTAAACCGTGATTCACAATAAATTTAACATAATCCTCTTTATCAACAATTTGTTTATACTCTTTAATTCTTCTATTAATAAAATTAAGCTTATCTATTATTTTTAATTTTCTGTAATTTTCTTTGATTTGATTTTCATAACTGATAAGAATTCCTTCAGAATATTCTATCACCTGTAAATCGGATTGTTATATTTGGAGATGGAGGAATGGACAATAATAGATAAAAACTTCGTTGTAGCTCATTTACGGTATGAGGATTGTGAGTGATATCGAAGGATTTAATCAAATTGGAAGATAAACTGGAGAATTAAGAGGCCAAAAAATTCACTTTTTCAGCGCCGCAGGCGAGAATTTTGAGAATTTCTAAGGTCGTCCCGTAAACTTCTTCGAGGAAATTTGTCAAAAATATACCCCCAAGAACTAGTTCCAGACCCTAGTTCCAAAGCTAGTTCCAGACATTTTCTAGTTCCGTAGTTCCAGTTCCAAGCTAGTTCCAGCATTTACTAGTTCCGTAGTTCTAGTTCCAAACTAGTTCCAGATAATCGTTAGTTCCGTAGTTCTAGTTCTGGAACTAAATAGTTCCGGAACTGGAACTTTGCCCATCACTGTTTACTATACTAACAATCCCATAAACTCCCTGGAACCAATTTAAAAAATGAGTAAATTTTGCATATTATTGGAGGGGATTTTTTGCGGAAGAGCTTAAAAAGATGGAACTCAACGGAAGCTAATGAATGGATTAATTATTTACACCCCTCCTACAGACCTTGCGGAGATAAAGCTTAAATAAGTCGCCTAAGAAGCAATATTTTCGAGTTTTTTATTATTAAAATTTACTCAAAATTGGAATCGGCTGGTTTTCTGGGTAAAATCTTGAAAACCTGCAAATTTGTTAAAACGGATTTTATCAAAATACCCGGTTTCATGTCGCCCCAGCCCTTGGCCGAGTCCGAACTCTAAAAGAAGCAGCCTTTAAATCAAGGCTGGGTATTTGGCATTTTATGGCTCAGGCTAGTCGACTCCAAATAGCTCGACGAACCATAGACTACAGTCTTCAATCTTTATCAACATCATTCTCCGTTCCTTACCGCTCTTATCTTTTGTGTAAAATTGCCAACGAATGGACCATTTGGTTCAATTTCAGTATTTTTGCTTAATACTTCAGCTCCTTTCTCATTGAGAATATCTTTAAAAGAACCATAATTTTTGTAATCGACTTCTTTAATTTCATCTAAAATATTCATCAGAAAAGAAAACTCGGAAAGAGAAAACACCTTTAAATCGGTATTTTTTTGGCCTCCACCAGTTTGCATATTTGCTGAATTTTTAAACTTTAGCCAAAAATTATTTAAAAAATATCTTAGTTTTAATTAAAGACCGGACTTGAGAGATCGATCGATAATATCGGTATCGTTTATCAATAATATCGACATCGATACATCGATATTTTTTTCGATATATCGTATCGGTCTGGTCTCTAGTTTTAATATAAAAATTGTAAAAAAGATACGCTGTGATTATTTAATTTTAAAGTTACCACGAGGATTGTGCATTCCCTTGACAAAAAGTGAAGCAAATCCGGCAAAAACCAAGACAATAAATGCCTTGGAAAATGTATTAAAATACATTTTTTAAAGGATTTTGTTCCGTTTTTTGAATAAAACTTTAGAAATTTTTTTTACTGAGGGGGAAGCTTTTTAAAAATAAAAAAATTTTATGGGGGAAATAAAAAAATCCCCCCGTTTTTATAAAGAATAAAATGGGTGGAGTTTGCATATGTGAATGGCATTTTTAAATAAACGCTCGCAATAGGGAGGGGTTGGGTTACCCGAATCCCGCCTTATTTCGACTCGATACCCAACCCGAGAAATTTTTTTTTTCAAACCGCGACCTGAAACCCGACCCTGCTTTTTTGCAGAAAGAGGTGAGAAAATTCTATGATTAAAACTTTTATGGACTGTTAAGAGATTTTAGTGTGATATCGAGGGTAGTGTCTACTGACAAGAGCGATGAACTGTGTCGAACATTATTCTAATTTTTGGAGTATTTAAATCATCATATTGGGGGTGTATAGAATAGAGTTGGTCACGGTAATACCGCGGTATTTTAACCGAAAATACCGATACCGCAAAATCGCGTTTGCCCAACACTAGTATAGAATCCTGACTAATGTTTGTATTGGTTTAAGCTTATGTACATAAATTAAGACAGTCTTTTGTTTTTTGTTTTTTATAAATTATTTTTATAAATTAATTTTTAGAATATATGTATTTAAATTAAAAAAAAGCGAGTGAAAACCTAAATCAAATTTCGAAACAGATCTTTGAAATTTAAAATTTTAAATAATAATATTAATTAAAAAATCAATTTTTCGAAGAAAAAGATCAAATGCCCTTTTAAGAAAAATTTTAAGGGAAGTAATATAATTAAATATAAAATTTAATAAATTCAAAAATCAATTTTAATTAATTTAATTATAACAGAAAAAAAAATTTAAAAAAATAGTTTAAATTAAAATTTATTTTCACTAAGAAACTTGTCAGTGTAATGATGTAGTGTTGTGGTTGTAATTGTTTGGGGGGGGGGGGGGTACAAGTCAACGTTCATGCGGAATATTTAAACAGGGGGGAATTGTGAAGCAGGCGGGATATTGAAATAGGGAGAATTATTAAGCTGGCGAAATATTGAAGCAGGAGGAACTGTGAAGCATACGGAATATTGAAGCAAGGCGAATTGTTGTGTAGTGGTGACTCCCCGATCATTGATATGTATTTATCCAACTATCATCGATATCCCTTAATCCTCCTACTTTCCTAATATACAAAAACAGCAATTTATCTCGCCATATAACCTTTAATTCCTCGAATTGTTGAAATTTATAAATTATTTAACTCCTAGTATATATATAGAATATTTATTTAAAAGCACTAGGCCAACAACCCTAATTTAAACAATGTCTTTATTGTTTATTTATTTTTTTTGATTGAAACTATTGGAAGTTTCAATCAACTTGAACTATTGGAAGAAATACCTAAGCTTATTGTAAATATAAATAAAAAATAAAATAAAAGCTATATTCAATAGAATGGTTTGACGTATTTACTATCATATGACAAACGTGCCATCTATACATAAAAACGCGATACCTCTAAAATTAGCAAATTTCTAGTTAAAAAGGAAGCATTTCTAATTTTATTTCTGAATTTTTGTTTATTTCAGATTTATTTTTTGCTGTTATATTGGCTTTTGGTTTCACTCGAAATTTAAGGTTTATGGGAGGATTAAACGGCTATAATGTTTATTTAAACAGCTAAAAATAAATAATTAAATTTAAAAATTAATTTTAGAAAATATAAAATTTTAAATAAAAAAATATAGCTAAACTGATTTTTTAAAGCCTTTAAAAAGAATTTTTCAAGCTAAATTTGCCACTTCGTTTTTATATTTTATTTAATAATTTCTTAAAAAAAAATAACAAAAATGCTTAAATGCTAACTACCGTATATGCTCGAATAATTACCCTCTCTCAAATAATTACCCTCTTTAATAATTACCCCCTCATTTTTTACACAAATCTTAAATATATTGAAAAAATCATCGTAAATTTTTATTATTGAAACAGGTTATTAAACAATATCAAAAAATAAATCGATCCCCTTCTTGATTTATCGAGATATACCCCAAATTTAGCACCTCCTCTCGAATAATTACCCCCTCAAGCGAGAGGTCGAAACAATAATTACCCAGGGTTTATTGTTTTTTTTATTCGATCATATACGGTAGCTCTCCTTTCATTTCATAAAATAAAATTTAAATATAAGCTTTTGGAAAATTTTGTATAAAAATTATAAATAAAAAAAAGTTTTCAAAACTATTTTATAGAAAACTTTAAATTTATTTTTACTTATATTTCTAATTAAGCATTTTTTAGACCAAATAAAAATTATTTAAATTTATAAGTTTTTTTTTCTTAAAAAAAGAATTTTTAAATAAAATAATGTCTTCAATAAATATTTTAATTATTTTTATTTATTTCATTTTTGTATTTCATACAAGTCAACAATGTAGTAAACGTAAAGAAAATTGCAATGACAGTGATAAAAAATGTTGTCCTGGTCTAAATTGTAAAAATTTAAAAATACGAGATGCAATCTTCGCATATAAATGCTTCAAAGCTGGGTGTGTTCACGAAGGTAATATAACGTCCACGGCCTTATAAATTTAAATGAAACCCGACCTGAAACCCGACCCTGCTTTTTTGCAGAAAGGTGAGAAAATTCTATGATTAAAACTTTTATGGACTGTTAAGAGATTTTAGTGTGATATCGAGGGTAGTGTTGAGCGGGATCGGGTTTCGGAATTGGGAATGGTCTGCGCCGCAGGCGAAGAAAACTCGCTTTATCTTCTTCTCACACCTTTCTTTCACTCAAATATTTCGTTCCACTAATATTCTCGCATATTTATAAATTCGGGATTCGCATCGGGATCCGATGCTAATCCCGGTCCCGGCTCGGGATTCAAAAACCCGGATAATCCCGCCCGATCCCGCTCATCCCTAGTTTCTACTGACAAGAGCGATGAACTGTGTCGAACATTATTCTAATTTTTGGAGTATTTAAATCATCATATTGGGGGTGTATAGAATAGAGTTGGCCACGGTAATACCGCGGTATTTTTACCGAAAATACCGATACCGCAAAATCGCGTTTGCCCAACACTAGTATAGAATCCTGACTAATGTTTGTATTGGTTTAAGCTTATGTACATAAATTAAGACAGTCTTTTGTTTTTTGTTTTTTATAAATTATTTTTATAAATTAATTTTTAGAATATATGTATTTAAATTAAAAAAAAGCGAGTGAAAACCTAAATCAAATTTCGAAACAGATCTTTGAAATTTAAAATTTTAAATAATAATATTAATTAAAAAATCAATTTTTCGAAGAAAAAGATCAAATGCCCTTTTAAGAAAAATTTTAAGGGAAGTAATATAATTAAATATAAAATTTAATAAATTCAAAAATCAATTTTAATTAATTTAATTATAACAGAAAAAAAAATTTAAAAAAATAGTTTAAATTAAAATTTATTTTCACTAAGAAACTTGTCAGTGTAATGATGTAGTGTTGTGGTTGTAATTGTTTGGGGGGGGGGGGGGGTACAAGTCAACGTTCATGCGGAATATTTAAACAGGGGGGAATTGTGAAGCAGGCGGGATATTGAAATAGGGAGAATTATTAAGCTGGCGAAATATTGAAGCAGGAGGAACTGTGAAGCATACGGAATATTGAAGCAAGGCGAATTGTTGTGTAGTGGTGACTCCCCGATCATTGATATGTATTTATCCAACTATCATCGATATCCCTTAATCCTCCTACTTTCCTAATATACAAAAACAGCAATTTATCTCGCCATATAACCTTTAATTCCTCGAATTGTTGAAATTTATAAATTATTTAACTCCTAGTATATATATAGAATATTTATTTAAAAGCACTAGGCCAACAACCCTAATTTAAACAATGTCTTTATTGTTTATTTATTTTTTTTGATTGAAACTATTGGAAGTTTCAATCAACTTGAACTATTGGAAGAAATACCTAAGCTTATTGTAAATATAAATAAAAAATAAAATAAAAGCTATATTCAATAGAATGGTTTGACGTATTTACTATCATATGACAAACGTGCCATCTATACGTAAAAACGCGATACCTCTAAAATTAGCAAATTTCTAGTTAAAAAGGAAGCATTTCTAATTTTATTTCTGAATTTTTGTTTATTTCAGATTTATTTTTTGCTGTTATATTGGCTTTTGGTTTCACTCGAAATTTAAGGTTTATGGGAGGATTAAACGGCTATAATGTTTATTTAAACAGCTAAAAATAAATAATTAAATTTAAAAATTAATTTTAGAAAATATAAAATTTTAAATAAAAAAATATAGCTAAACTGATTTTTTAAAGCCTTTAAAAAGAATTTTTCAAGCTAAATTTGCCACTTCGTTTTTATATTTTATTTAATAATTTCTTAAAAAAAAATAACAAAAATGCTTAAATGCTAACTACCGTATATGCTCGAATAATTACCCTCTCTCAAATAATTACCCTCTTTAATAATTACCCCCTCATTTTTTACACAAATCTTAAATATATTGAAAAAATCATCGTAAATTTTTATTATTGAAACAGGTTATTAAACAATATCAAAAAATAAATCGATCCCCTTCTTGATTTATCGAGATATACCCCAAATTTAGCACCTCCTCTCGAATAATTACCCCCTCAAGCGAGAGGTCGAAACAATAATTACCCAGGGTTTATTGTTTTTTTTATTCGATCATATACGGTAGCTCTCCTTTCATTTCATAAAATAAAATTTAAATTAGAGTAGGTCGAGGTCGAGGCCTCGCCGAGGCCGAGGTCCTCGCCCATTTTCAAACCTCGACCTCGATTTTTCTGACCTCGGGCCTCGGAACCTCGGTCCTCGCCCAAAACCTCGCCGAGGACCGAGGCTAAATATACACCCCTAAAGATTGAATTTTTTAACAGAAATAGAAGAATTTTGGCCTATTTTCCTTCAAAAAATTCTCAAAATTTTCCTGCGGCGCTAAAAAAGGAAAAATTTAGGCTTATTGGCCTTCTAAATTATCAAAATTTTCGCCTGCGGCGCTGAAATAAGAAATTATCGGGTATTTTTTTTTTTTCCCCCCCCCCCCCCCCCCCCAGTCAGTTTTTTCGAAAATTATGTAAAAATGGTCAGTCTGAACAACAATTGTAGAACCCATCGAGCTGTGTCGAATGACACCAAAATCAACAAAATACGACTTGATTTGACCAAAATACAGACCCCAGAACCACTGGGGCGTAAAATCTTATGGACGAGAATTCATACAAATGATAGCTCATTCGAAAGAGGACGTCAAGCTGAGTCGAATGAAACCAAAATCAACGAAATCGGACTTGATTTGACAAAGATATGACATAATTCGTCGACTCCGGTAGGTCTAAACAATGTCATAACTTTGACAAATCGTGTCCGTTTAAGTTGATTTTGATGTCATTCGACTCAGCTCGACGAGCTCTTTCGAATGAGCTATCATTTGCTTAAATTTTTTTTATTAAAAAAAATCACCCCTATGGTTATTCAATTTTCAGGGGTCTGTATTTCGGTCAAATCAAGTCGGATTTTGTTGATTTTGGCGTCAATCGACACAGCTCGATGGGTTCTACAATTGTTGTTCAGACTGACCATTTTTACATAATTTTCGAAAAAACTGACTGGGGGGGGGGGGAACTAAATAAGTACCAAATTATCGCTTATTAAGAAGTTTATTTCCTAACCGGATTAATTCAGAAAAATACGGCCCGCTTCGTTCCATCTCTAGGTATATATCAGGGAACGAGCCGTCCACCGCCGCTAAAAAGGAAAAAATCTATTGTTGGCCTTTAGACATTGGTTCTAAAAACTGAATTCTTTCGGATCCGGCCTTCCAAAATTTTTAAAAGTTTCTCACAAATCAGTGCTGGGTATGGTCAATGCCGGAGACCGGCTCTGGAAAAACTATTTCTATTAAGAAAAAGTAGTTAATATTTTTAAATAGTAATTCTAGACTAATGGCCTACCAAAATTAAAAAATTTTTCGCTTGCGGTGCAAAAACAGGAAGATTTTTGGCTTAAGGTTTGACCAAGATTTAAAAAATTTCGCCTGCGGCGCAAAAAGAGATGAATAAAAGGAACAGAATCTTAAAATCCACCATTATTCTGAATCACCCAAATCCACGATAACCCTCAATCCACCAAATCCTTCTTAATTCCTTGATATCCTTCTTAACACCCTGATATCACTCGATATCTCCCTTAGTCTTCCCATATCCTCCAAAATAATATTAGCCATATAAACTGACAATTTGGCTACCTACTGAATCTAGTAAGATTAAAAGAATGATTTTAATAATTATTTAGTAAATTTTTGATAAAATTTGGTAAATTTATTTAAATTTTGAAGTTTTATAAAAATTTTTAAAAACTTCGGTTATTCTCGAACCTCGACCTCGGACCTCGGCCAAAATTTGCCCCTCGACCTCGATCTCGGCTTTTTCAGCCTCGGTGATCCTCGGTCTCGGTTTTTTCAAAAAACCTCGACCTCGACCTACTCTAATTTAAATACAAGCTTTTGGAAAATTTTTTATAAAAATTATAAATAAAAAAAAAGTTTTCAAAACTATTTTATAGAAAACTTTAAATTTATTTTTACTTATATTTCTAATTAAGCATTTTTTAGACCAAATAAAAATTATTTAAATTTAGAAGTTTTTTTTCTTAAAAAAAAGAATTTCTAAATAAAATAATGTCTTCAATAAATATTTTAATTATTTTTATTTATTTCATTTTTGTATTTCATACAAGTCAACAATGTAGTAAACGTAAAGAAAATTGCAATGACAGTGATAAAAAATGTTGTCCTGGTCTAAATTGTAAAAATTTAAAAATACGAGATGCAATCTTCGCATATAAATGCTTCAAAGCTGGGTGTGTTCACGAAGGTAATATAACGTCCACGGCCTTATAAATTTAAATTTAACTCTCCCAACTAAATGGGTAATTAAACTAAACCAATACTATAACAAATTAAACTATTTATTTATTAAAAGTTCAGTTCAAAATAATACAAAAATTAGAAATATAAAAAGCTATTTATATGAGTAACAAAAAGCGTGAAGTAAAGAAAGGTGAAGTATTTACAAGTTTGAAACATATACAAATGTAGGTTAAGAAAAAGGTTGATAAGAAACTATAAAGAGAAATAAATTCAAATAATTTTTTGGGGAAATTTCAAATTTATTCAAAATCTCCAAAGGATATACAATATACCGCTAAAATGGAGAGACAAAAAAATAGGGAGCTGGCCAATTTACCGCGAGCCCAACTTACCGCAGAGCTATAACTTCGTTCAGAATTGTCGAATCCGGGACGCCCTGGTATGGTTCGATGCGCCTCGATGAGCTGAATCGAACCATACCAGGGCGTCCTGGATTCGACAATTCTGAACGAAGTTATAGCTCTGCGGTAAGTTGGGCTCGCGGTAAGTTGGGGTGTACCCAAAAAAATATATGTGAAACAAAAAAAATATATATGAGGTGTTGGAATATTCTTTTGGGGTTGCAAATAATGTTTTGGGGAAATGTTGTAAAATGTTATATAACAAAGTAACATTTAAAATATGTTTTGGAGCAATAGTTTAAATAAAAACAGGAAAAACATTAAAATAAATAAAAATAACATTTTAAAAATTAATAACAAATAGTCGGTAATACTGAAGAATACAGACCCGATTTTTTCCTTCCCAATTTCCCCCCTATATTTTTACAAAATGGTCAGACTTTTTCCTTCCTCCATGCAATTTGCCTTTCTAATTTTTGCCTACAATCAAAAAAAAGGATTATTTTTGGTATTTGACAAGTATAAGTTTTTGAGAAGACTCATTTTCTCTATTAAAACGGTAAATAAAATATCAAAAAATAATCCTTTTTGTTTGATTGTAGGCAAAAATTAGAAAGGCAAATTGGATGGAGGAAGGAAAAAGTCTGACCATTTTGTAAAAATATAGGGGGGAAATTGGGAAGAAAAAAATCGGGTCTGTATTCTTGAGTATTACCAAATAATCTTAAAATCTGGAACCAACAGGTAATAATTGTGATGATAATGGACGAATGTGCTGTTATGGTTTTAAATGTGTTGATTCTAAATGTAAAGAATGCTTAGTTGATGGTTCGGAATGTGATTATGCATATAAATGTTGCTCAGGAGAGTGTGATGGCACAACACGCACATGCTATTCAGACTTTTGAAGATAATATTTTTCTTTTAATTATATAACTGGAATTACTTTTGGAATTTCCTTTCGCTTTAAATTCATCTATTACATCAAGCTTTTAATCATTTTTTACTTTTTTTTTATTTTTTTTTTATTTTTCTGAAAAATTTTTGAAATTTTTGAACTAAAAAAATTAGTTCAAAATTTTCTTTTGAACTCCGGGCGAAGAAAACTCGCTTTATTTTCTTCTCACACCTTTCTTTCACTCAAATATTTCGTTCCACTAATATTCTCGCATATTTATAAATTCGGGATTCGCATAGGGATCCGATGCTAATCCCGGTCCCGGCTCGGGATTCAAAAACCCGGATAATCCCGTATATATATTTTTTTTCTCCAAACAATTAGTATTTATTACATAAAATTAAAATCCCACGACATGTTTTTCAAATATTAAACAAAATTTTCTCAAAAATATTTTTTATATTTAAAGTGTGAGAACATTTTAGAACTTTTTAATAAGAAATTTTAAATTAATTTTAACATTTAATTGGAAAAAATAATTAAAACGCTAGTAAAATAAAAAATGTCCTTCGATATACTTGATATTTTATTTAAAGTTGATTATTTTGTCGGTTTATTAATTGGTTTTCCTTTAAATATTATTCTGATTATTTTAATTATTTTTAAAACCCCAGAAGAAATGAAAACACACAGTCGAATTCTGATACAAAATTGTGTTTTGGATATTTTATTGTTGATTAATCAAATGTTTCTTCAAGGGGTATTTATTAAATCAAAAAATATTTAGAATTAATTTTAAAACTTAAAAATCAAAATTATCAAAAAACAGAATATTAAAAAAAATCGAAATAACTTGAAACATAAGCATTCTTTTATGGGTACAGCCCAAGTAGGCGCGCGGCCATAACGGCGCAAGGCCATAACTTGCTTCATGATTTCTGAATCCTATCAAACTTAGTATTAAACGATTCCTCTCATCGAGCTAAAGAGATTGGTACCAAGATTGATAAGAGGTATAAATTTTCCAGCAATTTATTGCTTTGCGCCTTTATGGCCGCGCGCCTACTTGGGCGTGTCCCTTCTTTTATTTTCAAAAGCAAAATCTTGTTAACACAAATAAAAATGCCATTCTGGAAATTGTTAGAGCATTAAGAAAAATTTTTTATTAGCACGGGTATAGGAATCAAAACTCTAATTTTCTTCAAAATATGTTGAATAATAAGAGCTTCCCTCAGGAATCCTGCTATCGCCCGGCAATCATTCGAACTCAACTTAAAAATCATTGAGCTTTCTCTGAATATTTCTAAAAAATTATTTAATTCTCTAAACAATTTTATATTTATTTATAGTTTTATATAATTGATACAGAAGGAAATCCGATTATGATAATTCCTAATGGAATTTTGTTTAGTTTAATGAGGGAAGATTTTAATCCATTTATATGTTACATTGTTTATGCTTTATGGACCTATATTGGTAATTTAAATTCGCATGGATTGTGTGTTCAATTTATTTATAGATATTTAGTTTTGAATAGGTAAATGTAGTTATCTATCCTCAAATAAATATATTCTTAGGAATATGAAAATTAATTTTCGTCGTTATTTATTTATGTTCTCCTTTGCTTTATTAGTAGATTTATTTTTTACTTTGGATTCATCTTTCTTTCATAACCAATATTCTTTTGGGGGTATTAAATATTTTGATAATTTAAACAAAACATTGCCGTTTATTCAAAACAAAGTGGAAATGGTAAAAATATAAATTAAATTCGATCTAAAATTATATTCAAAAATATAGACAACAATTTTGGCAATTTTACCCATGATTTTAATTGAAATATCTTCATATTTAATAATAATTATTTGTGGATTCAAAATGGTTAGATATGTCAAATTAAACACTAATTTTGATGGAGATTTAAAAAGATTGAATAAACTATTAACAAAAGTTTTGATTCTTTTGGTTTGTTTTTTGATTGAAAATTTGTTTACGAAAGGAATTTTGACAATAGAATAAATACAATAAAAAGGCCCTCTACTAGTGTTTCACCGGAACTGAAATTTTGACCGGAACCGTATCCAATTTGAGTTCCGGATGCCTGAACCGGAGCCAAAAAATGCCGGAACTTTCCGGAACTGGAACTTCCGGTGAAACCCTACCTGCTACCCAAAAATAATAAGCAGTAATAAAGGGGGAAACAATAAAAGGGGGAAAACGATTCAAAATAGTTAGTAATTTGTGTTACGGATGCCCGAATATGCGGCTAATTTTCCGATATTATGATTTTGAACAAAGTTAATTTACGGTTTTAGCATTTACGGTTTTATTTCAACAAAAATCCGCACACTTGAAATAACAAACGATTAATACAAATTAAAATAATTTATATGAGTATAGAAAGAGTTTGCAAAAGTTTAGCCACCGGCTCACTATATGCAGGAGCTCTACCTCTGAGCTACCGGGGCATCGACAAATGCTTTCTCTTTTTCCTTTTTAGAGTCTCCCGGAAAGTTGTGCACTGGAAAATTGTGCACCGGAAAATTGTGCACTGGAAAGTTGTGCACTAAGGCGGAAATCTATGCACAAGCAGAAATTTGTGCACTAAATTGGAATTTTGTGCACTACAGCGGAAAGTTATAACTTTTTATGGCAAATTATATATCATTCGATAGAGCTCTTCGAGCTGAGTCGAAAGGTACTAAATTCATCGAAATCCGATTTAAATAAACATAGTTATGAGCATTTGTTTTAATCCCTTTCAACTTCACTTATTTAGTTCTTCCAATCAATTTTTTAGAAAATATGTAAAAATGGTCAGTCAGTACAAAAAATGTAGAACATATCAAGCTTGTCGAATGACACCAAAATCAAAAAAATCCGACTCGGTTTGACCGAAAAACAGACCCCTGAAAATTCAAAAATTTTGTACAAATTATAACTCATTCGAAAGAGCTCGTCGAGCTGAGTCGAATGACACCAAAATCAACGTGATTGGACAAGATTTGAGAAAATTTTGACTTAAGTCGCCGACTCCGATAGGCTCTTTCGAATGATATATAATTTATAACTTTCCGCTGTAGTGCACAAAATTCCAATTTAGTGCACAGATTTCTGCTTGTGTACAGATTTCCGCCTTAGTGCACAACTTTCCGGTGCACAATTTTCCAGTGCACAACTTTCCGGCTCCCTTTTTAGATCGTTTAACCTCCGCCTAAGCGTTTTAAATGCTGCTAGGTGAATCATCCTTACAGTATAATTTAGAATATAAGAATATTTTTAAGAATATTTTCTTAATTATAAAATTAATTAATATCTAATATTAATTTTTAGGCTACTCTACCATTTATTATTCAAGCTGGAGTTTTATTTATTATGATTTCTTCAAAAACAAGTACCTACACGACAAACATTATTCGAATATTAATCCACTTTTATTTACATTTAATACCCGTATTTAACCCAATTATTTGTATTTTAACAAACACACCATATCGAAATGCTGTTTTTAATCGTGCACAAATACATCCACAATAATTAAATAAAAATATTTTTTATAAATTGTTTTTCATGTTAGTTGCATTAAGTTTGCCGTTTTGGGGTAAACTTATTGATATTTTGACAAAATTTACACCATTTTGGGAGAATTTTGGGCAATTTTAGTTTTTCTTAATAATCCAAAAGTTTGAAGTCGCTCCGATTCTTATTCGTTCGGAAATGAGAGAAAATCTCACGCGAGGATGTGCAAACATTTGCCAAAAGTTTTTCCACGCGACCTCTACTCTGTATCCAAACAAGGGGTGGGAGCTTCGAAAATTCTTAATTATATCTGATCCTTAGTTATTTCTCTATCATATAAATTTTATTTGATCTCAATATCCTTAATCTGAAAAAAGTTATAAAGCTTAATTTTAAAAATCCAATGGTCGACAAAACGATAGGGACAAGAGTAAGTGAAATAAAAATTAATTTTTGAAAAAAATTTTTTGTTTGATTAAATTCCTAATTTACTTCTCTATTTAATAATTATAAAATTTGCCGGATTAATATTTTTTGGTATCCAAATCATACTGAAATACATAAGTAGAGACAGAATTTTTATGCAGTAAAAATGCAAAATTGTTATCCCCGCTTACGCAGACGATCACAAACAGATATTTTATCACATGAAGAAAATACGATAAAGGTTGAGATATGAAGAAACTAAAGAAAATGAACTATGTTTAGTCTAGTTCAAATTCCCAGTTCTCTTTTACTGAGGATTTATAATTACCAAATTTCCAATAATATTTTATTCAGTTAAATTAATAAATGAGTTTATAAATTGGTTATTAAAGGTATAAAGTAAAAGTGTAAAAAGCAGGGTTTCGATCTCGAATTTTTAAAAATCCGCAAAATTGATCGAAAAAATCCGCATTTTATATCAAAAATCCGCAAAAAATTATCAAACCCAAAAATTGAATTTAAATCACTTTATGCATGGTATTTTTCGTCTTCTACAATTGAATTAAGCAATTTTTTTATTACTAATGATCATCATATGAAAATCCAACAACTATCTAAAAAATCACACTTGCATTTTTGTCGCGGAAGATGTCGCAAATTTTTATTTCTTCCATTTTCAGCGCCGCAGGCGAAAATTTTTTTATTTTGGAAGACCCTTAAGCCAAAAATCTTTCATTTTAGGCCAGGCAAAAAATTTTGAGGATTTTGGAAGATCAAGGACACATATTCCTTCCTTTTTTGCGCCGCAGGCGAAAATTTTGAGAATTTTGGAAGGCCAAGAAGCCAGATTTCTTCCATTTTCAGCGCCGAAGGCGAAAATTTTGAGGATTTCAGAAGGTCTTAGCGGGAAAATAATGACATTTTTGCTAAAAACCACAAGAAAATATAAAAAATCCTCATAATCTTCAAAAGACCACAAAAATCCGCAAATCCGCATTTTTAAAAATAATCCTCATCGCTCTATCAAAAAACCACAAAATGAGGAAAAATCCGCAGATATCGAAACCCTGGTAAAAAGAGGTTAGAATAGAGGTGCATTTGGTTTCTTTAAATAGGGCTGTGCATGTGAATAACCAGAGTGGGATGAAGGTACATAAGTCGGGATTTATTTAATATATTAAAGAGAACAAATATATAAACAAATATATATTACTTTAAGATAAGGATGTTAATGTCGGGAATGGCATAGACAAATATATTTTGGGAAATTATTTAAATTAAAGATAAGAGTGTTTGTCGAGAATACTCCAGAAAACTACTGAATTCTTCAAATTTCCTTCAATTCCTTCTTATAAAAAACTGTGAGCCAAACTCCGAAATAATTTAAATTGAGAAATCAATCCAAAAAAAATTTTTTTTCTTTTCTAAAAAAAGCTTTAACGTCAAAGCCATAATTTTCAAATCTCCTTTAAATTAGCTATAAAAATATAACTTCTCGTTCAATTTATTTTTTTTTGTGTTTAATTAGCTGGTTTAAATAAATTTTAGCTAATTTAAATAAAAAATTCTGCTTATTAATTTAAATTTTCCTCTCAGAAAGATGACAGACAATCATACAATTAAGTTTAATATTAATTAACTTTCTGCTATTTAATTTTTGTTTAGAAAATTTGTTTATTTAGCTGATCCTTTTTTTTTAAAACCCAACGTATTTTTAAAAACCCAACGTATGCTGCCATACTAAAATCATTCACTTAATTTTTTGAAATTAAAATACTAGAATTTTTGCCAATATTTTTTTCGGTAAAGCCCGTTTGGGAATAGCCGTTTGAGAATTGGCCGTTTCGGTCTATGGCCATAACTCTCTTTATATTCGTCCAATTCTGATAATTTTCATATCATTCAAAAGGTCTCGTAATGCGGCATCTTTTTCATAATTGGACCGATCTTATCTGATCATCACAAAAAAAGTTACAGACGAAAAACCGTTTTTTTCTGCTTGCGACATTGTTTTCAGTGATAACTTTTTCGAGAGTGATCAGATCAGATAAGTCCAATTATAGAAAAGATGAAGCACCTCGAGATCTATCGAAACATTTATAAATTTTTCTGATAGTTTTCTGCTGGGAAACCCGAAAACGCGATTTTGCCGACCTCTAATTTAAATCATTTTCATCTTTTAAAAGTTACTAACGAGCAAATTTGCTTCAAACATACAATCATCATTCATAAATTTCCTCCAATATTGATAAAACAATTTTGTTGAAGTTGAATTCTGATAAACCAAAATCATTCAAATAATTCACATAATATATTAACAATTTTGCATAGTAAAATTTTATTTAAAAAATGCAAAAAAACTTTGTTAAACAATGCAAAGTCTGTGAGGCAAAAGAAAATGTTGGTTTCCATTATGGAGTTTGTACATGTAGGGCTTGTGGGGCTTTTTTCAGGTATTTTTTATTTTGTTTAATTTGGAAAAATTTCTTTTCAAAAGGCGTTATCTTGAAAATGAGGAAGAAGGTGACTGATCATTTCGTCAATGATGAGTTCGCCAATGATTAGTCGGTCAAAATCAGTTCGTCAATGACTTTCGTCAATGATTAGTCCGTCAATAAAATAGCGCCAAATTTAAATTGTTTCAGTTCGTCAATGTTAAGAACTTGTTAAAAATATACTGTAAAATAGTAATTTTCAGAAAAATGCTAATTTTCAGCTAAATGATAAGAAATTGTTCGTAGATAACGAACAGGATCGACAGTCGATTTTCAAATTTTGCAATTAACTGTTGAAGTTTACAATCTTGACGAAGATATCTTAAGCTTATCCCGTTTCCAGGTCGTTTCTGTAATCTGTTATAATCCTATTCCAATAAAAAATGGCCCTTTTACCCTATTTATAGAGGATTTTCCCTATTTTTGGCCTTTTCGCCCTATTTTTCCCTATTTTCTCATTTGCCATATTTTTGCCCTATTTTTACCATCCTGTAAAATTTTAAAAATTCTTCGGATTTTGTAAGAAAAATAGTAAAAATGAATGATTTCTGACTTCCTGGCCTCCCAAAATCCTCAAAATTTTCACCTGCGGCGCTAAAAACGGAAGAAATTTGGCTTCTTGGCCTTCCAAAATTTTCGCCTTATTTGAAATTTTAATTATGCTTAAGCTTTTAAAGCTATGCCCTAATTTTTGCCCCATTTTTGGCCGATTTTGCCCTATTTTTGAGTGGCTGCGCCCTATTTTCGTGTTTTGGAAGGGGCCACCTATTCCAATAAAAAATGGTCTCTGGTTTTGAAGAATCATTCTTCTTTTCTAGTCAATAAAGAAGCCCCCACGTTTAGACTTCAAGGAATTGAACTGATTCAGGGTTTTCCATTTCGTTAGCAGAATTATTAGAAGAATATTCACCATCATTAGAAGACTCTATCATCTTCTTAGATCACATTATCTTTTCAAAAATTATTTTTTCTTTTATCTTTTCATATTTTTTTACAATATGAATATTGACAAAAGGTTTTTAATTATGTTAACAAATGTAAACTAACAATTTATTTCTTATTCCTTTCAAATTGAAAGTCTATTCAACCAATCTAAATTTGGCGCTATTTTATTGACGGACTAATCATTGACGAAAGTCATTGACGAACTGATTTTGACGGACTAATCATTGGCGAACTCATCATTGACGAACTAATAGGGAACCAATCTAAATATAAATGTAAATGTTTGCAAAAACAAAGTGAGAATAGAAACGGAAATTCACAAACAGCAAAGTGTAAAAAATGTAGACTTGAAAAATGTTTTTCTGTTGGAATGAAAAAATTGGGTAAGATAAGGGTTGAGGTCGTTTTGGCGCCGGGCCGTTTTGGCGCGAGAACAAAAAAGTGGCACTTCGGCGCGACCTAGCTTCATAAAAATTTTCTCAAATTTCTTTAACATCCTTAGCTACCTCCTCCAGAAATTTCAGAATTTTTCATCAAATATTTCTGAAGTTATAGTCGATAGACCTCGAATAATTAGGCATTTTTCAGAAAATCAACATTTTTGGCCATAATTTCCGAAATTCTTGATCAAATCTTATAAGCTCGTGCCAAAACGGCCCCGCGGCAAAACGGCCGAGTCCCTAAGATAAGGGTAACGCCCTGTCCCCAAACACAGTCCGATCGGATTATCGTCTTTGCTATCTGAAATTAAAGGTTCGGTTGACCAAAAAGTTATCCCCGACCCCCTAATACCCCTAATCTTGATACTCTCGACCACACAGGATATCCTAGTTAAAATATTTAAAAATAATTTTAAAAAGTGATTTTAGATGTTCGATATTTACGTCAAGATATATGCTTGGAGGCAATGAGAGAACAAAACAATGAAGTTAACGTAAATTTATTTTTTTAATTTGAAAGGGAAAGTGGATACTTTAAAATTTTATTTGAAGTTTTTCGATTAGTATAGCAAAGATAAACGGGTTGTGAAGACAACTGATTTTGACGTCATTCGAATCAGATTGGCGAACTGATTCGAATGATATATAAACTTTATAAATCAAAATAGCCTTGAATCCAGGCCAGCTTTTAACCAAAAAATTTTGTTTAAATTTTGTGAGATTGTTATTGTTGTGTAGTGGTGACACTACTATAAGAGCCACTGTAAGCGTCAGTCTAATTGGATCATACTATCCCGGCTAGTCCCTGATCTCCTTCGTCTGTTCCCACTAAATCCTTTCGCCTACACATTGTTATTTCTCTTTGGATAAACTGTTAATCATTGCGGCGGTACGACAATTGCGGATACGCACGTGCGTATACGCAATTGTCGTAACAACAATCATTGCACGTCGACTTTCGTACAACCCTCGGACATAACGATTATGTACGAGACTTGTATGTCTACGTACTAACAAAGAATAACGAGATAAGACAGTAACTAACAAACTGTTTTATCTACAATACTATACAATATGTAGAAGTTACGTACAATAAGTAGGATATGGCTAAGCGCCGAATATGTGGAGACAGAATAGAATAACTGCGACAATAAGACTAAGACCGCGACTGAATAATAGGAAGGCTTTTATACTAAGCCAATACCCAACAGAGATGATTAATCAGACTTAATTATAAAATTTAAAGGCGATTTTGCTATCAGAAAAATTCCTAGAGTTCGCGCAGTAGCGACAGTATCTAGTATCAGGCTAATTTGATTTATTTTTGAAGCTTTCAAATCCTCCAATTGTCGACATAACTATCAATGACCTGAACTTAATAAAATCAATTTTACCAATCATTGAAGCCAAAAAACGTATTATGCATGCATTTAATGATTTGGATGATATATTCCTTAAAGGGCCGATTTTGTTCGAAGAAATAATTTTGTCTAATTTTAATATTTTTCGTTTAACTGACATTTTCTCGGTAAATTTTAATTTTTAATAAAAATTAATTTTGGTTTAAAGCCAAATCCAAGTCCAATACCTTTTGATGAGTTAAATGGTTGGGAATTTTCATTTCAAACTGAGGGAATGTTTAATAGTAGAATTCAAAAATCCATTTTAGTTGATAGACTCTTGTGTGTTGGTTTTGCTAAATCTATGCCTGTTTTTGAGAAATTGACTTTATCTGATCAGGTGTTTTAACCGGAATTTTATTTTAATAGCATAGCAAATGAGTAGGGTTGCCGTTTTCGATTCGAGCCGACGTTCGGTGCATTTTTTCGAGCTGGGTTTTTTTCGATTCGGATCGTTTTCGAGCTTTTCGAGCTAAGATTTTTTCGAGCGGGAAAGGTTGTCTTTAATTTAAAGATTGTTTTTAAATAATAGATTGCACATCTAAGGCAGATTTGTCATTTGTTTACTATATTTACAAACACCTACCTAGCTTGGGAATTAGGCTCTGAAACTTGGAAACGTAAAGATAATTTCATGCCTTCTCTTGGTGTTAAGAAAAAGCATGTATTCTTAAACGATGATAAGTAAATATTTTTCTAATAATTTTGCTAAAAATTTCAAAAAAAAAATTTTTTTTGATTTTCCATTATTAGAATGAATAAATGGTCAGAAATTACATTTACAAAATCTGTTGCCCATTTTAAGCGGGCTTCATTAACGAAAGTTGAGTTTGCTTTGTTAATAGCTATTATCCTTTCGAAATCAGGTAAACAATTTAATTTAAATTATGGTGTTAGTGATTAGAAATTCGGAATTATTTCGTACTATATACCAGGAGTGTGCCAGTTTCGCATTTCGCGGATTTTCGCGTTTTTAGACTTTCGCATTTCGCTTTTCGCGTGTTGCTTTTTTGAAATAACTTTCGCATTTCGCGTTCTGCGTTTCGCTTTTTGCGCGAAATGCTAAAGTTTTATACACCCCTAATGACAGGTGAAAGATGATAAAGTTGGAGAAAAAATGAGCCCGCTTAAGGACTTCCAAATTCAAAAAATTTTTGCCTGCGGCGCTTAAAATAGATCTCTTGATCAAATCTCTTGATATTCCTGATGCCCATCAAAATCCTATTGTAAGCCTCAGTTATGGCTTTGATTTGCAACAAAGCTAGAGATTTCTCATCATACCGGAAAAATTCTAAGAATTTCGCATTTCGCGGATTCTCGCGTTTTTTGGACTTTCGCATTTCGCTTTTCGCGTTTCACTTTTTAAATTTAATTTCGCATTTCGCGTTTCGCTTTTTAAAATCTGTTTCGGCACACTCCTGCTATATACCTCGTAGTCCTATAAACTTTAATTTTCCCTATAAAGGTGCTGAAGACTTGTCTCCTGAAGGAAAAGAATTAGTTTATAACGAATCTATTAAATACACAAATATTTTACTTCGATATAATCAACGAAGATTAGGTTTAATTGAAGGGGCTCAAAGATTGGATGAATGTTTTCGCTTAATTAATAAAAGTATTGAAAATGAATATACTTTTCGTTCAATGTTTTCTCATCAGATTAAACATTATTCAATGGATGTAAATTACTTTAAATGTTCAAACTTTACGACAAAATTTTTGGAAAGGAGTGATTAATAATGAATAATTTTTATAAAAAATATCTATTTTTTACTCTTTATTTTGTTCAAAAAGTCTTCTTGGTACTTTATGGATATGTCACCCCCCTCCTATTTTGAGTCTCAGAGTTTTCCTTATACGTAGAAAATGGTCAGAAATTATTTTCTTTTCCATGTCAATCATTTTTTTCTTCAAGCAAAATAAGCGAAATTTGGTAAATGTAGAAACGAAATGAGTGAAGAAATGTAAGTACAAAATTCAAAAATATGTGAAAAGGCAAAATAAACAAGCAAAATACTTGAAGAGGAAAAAAATGATTGACATGGTGAAGAAAATAATTTCTGACCATTTTCTACGTATAAGGAAAACTGAGACTCAAAATAGGAGGGGGGGTGACATATCCACAAAGTACCATCTTCTTTTTTAAATTTAAAATATATACGACACTGTACATGGTGGGGCAAAAGGTTCGGCGACAAATTTTATTTTGTCCTTTTTTAAAATTTACTTTATATTTTGCTTTTTGTTTAGATTTCCCATATTCTATGTTTCGCGCTCTACACATTCTATCTTGAAAATTTTTTCCTATCTCATAAAGTAAAAATTTTACAGAATGTCAAATAATCGTGATTCTATTATTTCTTTGTATTTTAAAAATGTTCGACGATGTCACATCGCTATAGCCAAATTCATGATATTGCCGCCTAAGATTGTATCCCGTCCCCAAAAGTTGGGGAAATTCAGCTATACAAGCTTATAGTCTTAATGCTGTAAGTTCAAAATGTAAAGAAAAATCAACGAGGAAAAAATAAGGCCTGCTGAGGAAGTACGATTACGAGCAATTTTCAAAATTCCAGCCACCGATTACGAGCCACTCCAAGGAAGTAAAAATAAAATATTCAAAATATTTATTAAGTCTATTTACATTTTATATACAATAAAATGAATTAATTCATATACTTCCATCCTTCAAAAATAACTTGGCCTTTAACTACCCTATAGTGTAAATAATTTTTCATTGTTCTTCCCCCTCATCAAACTTAATTTTCCGCTTTCTTTTATTTAAACTTCTTTTAAACATTTTTCCTTCTCCTTTATTCAACACCCGAAGAAGGGCTTTTGGTTCTTCCAGAAAAAAGTTTAGTAACGCTGCTGCTATTTTGAATATTTCCCCCTCCCCCTTGATTGTCACAAGCTTGTCCAATTGTTTTTGTTGAGAGTTTGTCTTTTGATTTGTTTAAAGAAGAAAAGTGTTGTTCACGAGCCCAGTCAATAGCATCACACCAATCCTTTGCATGCCGTTCTGGATCGAATAGATAATATGTTCTTTTTGGCTAAAAAATATTTTTATTAAATAAGAGGAGCTAAACCTATCTATAAGATACATTCCCAATACTAGATATCTCTATTCAAGATAGGTTTTATAAAAATTGGTTTTGGGAGACAAGGATCCTGCTTTCACGATTTCTGAAATCGGTAATTTATTTTTATGTCAGTTGAGAGTATCTGGTGGGAGAGCAGTCTGTATTGTGTCTTCTATAAATATAAGCTATTACAAGATACCATTTTTTAATATCAAGAGATTATCTTATATCCAGGTCCGTTGTATACTAGCGTGACTAATAGAACGCCCCTTTGGAAGGTGATTGAGAAATAGAATGTCCGGGCATTTTATTAGATATTTTACGGTATTCTATAAAATCTTCTGACCGTATGAACAAAGAAAGTTCTAAAATTCTTCGCTTCAGTCCTCATTTGAGCCGAAAAAGGGACTTCCCCCTTTAAATGCATTGAAACAGGGTCAACATAAAATAAATGGGGTCCTTCAGTAAGAAGAAACATTCTTCTTCTAGCAAAAAGTCCCTTCTTTTTGTCAATTAATCCACATTTTAATATTAAATTATTTTGGACAAATTGGTGATATTTATGTTCTTGTTTTTGACGTTCAAGTTGGCATTTTCTTCTCCTTTCCCTTTCTTCTTCTGTTAAATTCGAAAATAATAATAAATTTGTTGTTTCGTTTAAATCTGTTGGAGGTTGGAAGGAGGAAGTTGTTGGGGTTGAGCTAAAAGAAGAACAAGAAGAAGAGGCGGAGGCGCTTGGAGGGATTGAGCATGTTGAGGGTAAAAAATCTGTGGAAAAAACAAAAATTTTTTGCTCAAAACTGTTGGACCTGTCTATAAGATATACCCTCAGAATAGGAAAATAAACAGAAAAACTTCATTATAAGATACATTCAATAAATCCCGATTTATGAGATAATTTTTGAGCAGTGAGTAGGGGTATCTAAGCGATACCCTCCTTATAAAAGATACCGTACATGTTTCACTTTAGTTAATTTTTTTGTCTACTCAGAAGCCCAATCCTATTAGAAGCCCCATTGAAAATTAGAATTGGCCGGTATCCGGATCCCGGCCAGTACCGGCCGGTATTATACCGATTCTTTAAAATCCCGATACAGATTTTTCTGATATCGAAAGACAAGAAATAGATAAACAAGAAATCCTTCCGAAAAATAGAAGCACAAGGCTTTTGTTAGAATGTTTAGGTACATTATAAGAATTAATTTTCAACCTACAAGGATTTATCTTATAAAGAGATTTGGCTGTAATTTAAAGAAAACCTTCTCTCATGTTTAACTCTGAATCCAGAAAAATCAAATTTTAATAAATAAAAATAACGATGTCTCGCGCTTCAAAAACCTTCAAAAAATCAGTCATTCAATTGGGCAGCTTGGGCATATAATTTAAAAAAAAAGCCAAGCAGCACAAAGAAGGACTGATTTTATGGTAGAGGTTGGGATAGACAATTTAAGAATTTTTAAATTTTTTTGAAGAAACTTTTTTTAATTTTTGGATTAAATGAATGAAAGAATGAATCCTCTTCCTCTCAAAATTATTTTCTCCAAAAATCTTTTTAAATATTTATATAAATTAGTGGGGGAGGGGGGGGGTATAAACAAAACTTAAAAGCAATACACACTTTCCCTCTCAATTTTCTATTAAAAAATAGGCCAATAAATTACAAAAAAATGTCCAAACATCCCCTCCTATTAATGTGTTGAACCTCAAAAAATCAGCAGAAAATAAACAAATACAGGAAGAGAATTGAGAGATTAAAAAAAATAAATTTATAGAGACATGTTACAAAATGTGAAAAATTAAGAAAAAAAATTTTTTTGAATATAAACAAAAATATTTTTTGATATAAAATTAATGGAAAGTTTGCAGAAATATTATATTTTTTTGTGAAAAAAAATAAAAATCCAACAGAATTTTTATTTTTTAATTTTATTTTTTAATACCCTCAAAGCCCTCAAAAAATATTAAAAATTTTCAACAAAATTTTTTATTTAAAAATTCTTCAGAATTGTCTAATTCTTTCCACCATAAAATCAGCCCTTCAATGTGCCGCTTTTGGCTATTTTAAAAATTATATTATGCCAAGCTGCTCAGTTGAAAGGCTGACTTTTGGGTGTTATTTGAAACGCGATACACTGTTATTTTTTCATGTTTCTTGATTCAGAGAGTTGTTTATCAACAGGTACGGGGAGGTAAAGATGGGTATCAAAAACTGAAGGGAAGGAGGAGGGGGGGAGGGGGGGGGGGGGAAAAAGTGTTAATCAGGGAGGTCACGGGTCAAGAAAAAAAAGTCGGTCGATGGTTTCAAAGTTCTCTACGGATCGGGTTTCGTGTCGAAAACATTCGTGTTTGAATACCTCCTCCTCGTTAATATTGGGTAAACGAGGGCGGGGAAAGAAAAGAAGCGTTTTCCTAATTAAAAAAAATAATTTAGGCACCTTCAATACAATCAAAATCCATAAATCCTTTAAGTGAAGTACATCCACCACCACCACCAACAGAAGGCCCCAACCCCATTAATCTGTAAAGCGCTGCTTCATTCAATCCAGGCTCAATATTTCCAGATAAAGGATTATAATCACTATAAAATGCTGGTTCTCCACAGCTAGCAGGCAAATAAGGTTTTAATTCTGGCGGTTTTCTTGTAAAAATATTTTCCCAGTTGACATTCTGTTTTGAGAAAAATAAAATTTTTGAAAATTTTTTGAAAATTTTTATGAAATTTTTGAAAATTTTCCAAAAATTTTTTTGAAATTTTTTCATTTCACCTTAAAAAATTCATGTCTTTTTAGCGCTTCAATTCCTCCATTTGCAGCACTTCCAAGACGTTCACTTGGTTTATAAACAAGTAATCCACTAACTAATTGTTTGGCAATTGAAGGGAACCCGTCTGGGAAGTGAAAATCTAATCCAAGAATTTTCTTCAAAATTTTGTATTCATTTACTGCTCGAAAAGGCCTTTAAAAATTTAATAAAACTTTTTAAATTAATTTTAAAATTTGGTTAATGCAGTCAGACATTGTTATAAGATACTCCCTTGGGAAATTGTATCTTATAATGAGGGGTATTTTAAATAGAGGATTTTTTGAAATTTTTTCTAGGGTAGCCTTACACAATAAGGTTGCCGGATCCGAAAAAAGGCGGGACTAGATATCGCCTTGTCATCCAGTGGCAACCCTAATGTTAAAAAATTTCTTAAATAGTGATGTATCTAGTAGGGTTGTTCCCCAACAAGGGGAGGGGGGGCACGGGAAAGTTTTTTGGGGAGGTAGCGCCACGGAGGGGGGGACGGGGAATTTTCAAAAAATGTCTCAAATTCCCCGACTTTCGGGGACGGGGAACAACCCTAGTATCTAGTATTGGGTGTATCTTATATAGAAATGTCTGACTTCCTTTAAAAATGCCAAAATAAATATTTACGGTTGTCCAGAGATCATTTGAAAAATAATAGCCCCCAATGCCCAATAATCACATTCAGACCCAACATCTTCAGATTTGAGACTTTCGGGGACGGGGAACAACCCTAGTATCTAGTATTGGGTGTATCTTATATTACTATTATATATAGATAATGTAAGAGGCTAGTGGTATTTTTTCTGGGGGGCAGGCCAGGGGTGGAAAATTTTTGCGCTGAATTTTTGGCGTAATTTTGATTTTTAGAAAAATTTTGATTGTTAATTTTGAGAATTTTAGACGGCTGTAGGCCAAAAATGCACTTTTTTGCCCATCCACTCCCCAAAATTTTTCCTTTTTCCCATTTCGGGGAGGTGAGGCGGGAATTAACAGTTCTCGTATTATTCTAAAACGGATCTCACCTAAAGATACATGCACTTGACACTACACATTTTCAATTTGACTGCCCGTTTTGGAGAGGAAATACCAAAATGAACCTAATACACACTTCATTAAGTTTATAATTTTTGTCCCCAAAATATATAGTTTGGTGAGATTCGTCTGATAATTTGAAAAGATTAGTCTAAAAAAATTAGAAAAATGTGTTAAGGTTCACAATCAAACATTTTCCATTAAATAAAAATATTTTTTTTCTTCTAAAGCAACTCCTGGAATTGGTCTCTATCAATCTAAGTTCGCTACAGCAACAAATGTTAAAGTCCATCCCAAAAAGCGTTGATTTTAAGAATTAAAAGAAATAAAATAAATTGTCTCCCCCAATAAAAATTGTAAAATATAACTTATTTTTCTGTTTGTATAATTGAAACAAAAATGATTTGAATTTTCTTTTTTTTTTGTTTCTGGACATTTTTTTGGTAAATGAATTTTTTGATTAATAAATTGTGTTTTTTCCTATATTGGTTAGTATAACTTAACTTTTCATTCATTTTTTTTACTTAAGATTATTGTTCCTAGCAGAACATGTCTGCTTAGATAATCTCATGAAAATTTACTTGGGATAACTTCACGAAGTCAGAGGGTGGTTCGGAAATGACTAAGATGGCGGAAATTGGAGTTGTCGAAAATCAAAATTCCGATCCATCCCTGTACGCTAAAAAGTTTAGTAACGCTGGTATTGTTTTGAGTACCTCATCCTTAATTGTCAGAAGTTTGTCCAATTATACACGTTTTTGAATTTTATTATAAAAAAATTAAAAATATACAGTAGAGGGCAAAGACCTTTTGCTTCGTTTAAAAAACAATTATTCTTAGCGCCGCTTTAATCCAAAAATTATTTAAAACCCGCCAGTTATTGGGAACTGTCAGCTGGTATAAGACTATAAAACAGGCTACCAATTTAATGTCGCAACCCATTTTATAACATTTCTAAAGACTTTTTTACTTTTATCTTCCAGGAAAAAAAGAAACAAATTTATATACCCTAAATCCTCTATTATTATACCACTGCAGGGGGGGGCGGGCCTCACTATACACACTTGAGCATATAATTCGTAGCTTATAATGAAGGTTATCTTAAATAAAGGGTACCACTTAGACAGCTTCCCCTCCCCCCTGTAACTGACCAATTAAAAACATAAACTGAAATGTATTTGTCTTGGGGTTATCTTATAGTGAGGTTTTACGGAAATTTCCATTGTATGATGGAATAGAACCATCGAAGAAAGGATCCAGACCAGGCTAATCTACATACATTCATAATCCGATAATTGGTTGTATTTATTTAGTCATATCCCTTATGAAATTAAATGGATTCCTTTTAATTTCATTAGCTAAAGTGTGGGACTATAATAGAGAATTTACGAAAGTGATTGTGTATAATAAAGACACACATGTTCCTAACATAAATTTTGTAAAACTAATCTTTTTTCTTCAACTCTTTCAACAATTTTTATCGTCATTTATCGTTAGATCATCCTCACTCTTCGTCGTTTCCATTTCCCCCTCTCCCTCCATTACGACGGCGCCGTCCACCTCCGCGTTGACCATTCCCTCCATTTCCATTTCCTCCGTTGCCATTTCCTCTGTTACGAGGGCGACGTCTGCTGGCTTGTTGGCTACTTTCAGCAACGCTTCCAGTTGTTCCAGGTGGAGGATATTCGATGTAAATCTAATGAATATGGTTATAATTGTCGGTTTCAAAAATTACTGAACCGAAAACCGAGCCGAAAATCTTCGGGGGTTCGTGTCGATTCGGTTCTGTTCTGAACCCCTAAAATAGTTATAAAATTTTTGGTATAATTTTTAACAATTATATGTGTAAAAATCCTAGAAACCCCTCAAATCCTTTACCGATCTTCACTATTTAAATGACAAAAGTGTTATAACGACTACTAAAGTGTGAAAGGCACTATGACCGAATTAGTTGATTTAGAAACGACCTCTCGAACTTGTTGTGGTTGTCCATTTATTCCAAGTTCCAGTGTTAATTGAGGGTTATAAACCAAAGCATCATTGTTTAATTGATAAGTTATTTGGTCAACCAATTGTGGATCTATATAATATTGTTGAATTTTATTTAGAAATTCAATTTTCTCAATTATAGAATTGACTAGTTGGTATAAATTGTATGTATTGTTTGGCCTGCCCTCTCCATGAATACGAGACTCTTCAAATTCCTCGAATTCGTCCATAGTTATTTCCCGTGAATTAGTTGCTTAAATTACAAATTGAAATTACTAATTATTTAAAGCCTTTAGATTCTATACTATTAAATTATCTATTATAGTAACTACAGGGTTCTAATTCGTACTTATTTTGGTACTTATAAATCAACTCTCGTACTTATGAATTGAAAACGTACTTATTTATAAGTACATACTTATAAATGGACATATTGATAAAAAATTAAATTTAACCTTAAAATTCTCAAAATTTACGCCTGCGGCGTTGAAAAAGATTTGGGGAGAAGTATAAGTGATCTGAGCGATGATAAATTTTTTTAATTGTATTTTTGTAGCGTACTTATATTTTGAAAATTTTCCCATTATGCACTTATAAATTAAGCATTTTGTACTTTAATTTAACGTTTTTCAGATGAGAACCCTGTATTATAGTAATGTAAGATAATCTTGGGAACCAAATTAAACAAAATGGAATCAAAAACTGGAATTTTTGGCTAAAATCGAAACAAAAAGTCGAATGAACTTTAAATAAGGATTTGAAATTCCCTCGACCATGATCGGATTGACTAGTCCCTGATCTCCTTCCACTTCTCTTACATTACTACATATTGCTGCTAGAGCACCGACATTACTGTACTATTGACGGTATTCCGGATAGGTAGGACGGTACTGAATACCGACCGATAATATTTCGAATTTCATCGGTATTACGGTACGGAATACTTTACAGTACAAAATTCCGACTTTAATTGTTACCAATAAACTTGAGTGTTACTCTCATTCATCAATTTTACTAAATCTCGGCCATAAAAACTTTAAACAGGGCTTGAATGTTTATAACTGGAAGGACAATTATTGGGACTTACTAATTTATATATTTACTTTCGAATTGGGCAATAATCGATTTGATCTCCTCAGATCTTTGTTTGAAAATGAAAAAAACAGGATAACTAAGGTCAAAATCCTTCTCGCCATCTTGAAGATTTTTGACCAGAGTAATAGATAGATGACCGGAACTATTGATACGTAACCAATTGACAGCTGAAAACTGATTTTGCATCATATTATGTAAACGGTTTGCATACAGTTCATATTGATCAAATTTATAGATTAATACAAGAATTGATACTCGATATCTAAAATTAATTATAATACTTAAATCAGTACCATTTGGTTATTGTTTAATAATTTTATAATATTGTAAAGCGATTAGTCCCATTCCCCAGTCCTCGTTATGGAATTGATGTTTTTACAGAGTCGCGCATCTTGCAATCATGAGTGAACTTCGCAGAGTATAGGAAATAGGAAAATCGCACGCAAAGGGTAGAGCTTTAACGGAGATCTCTCTATATGGAGGGCTCTTCGTTTAATGGCCGGCCAGCAGCTCTCAGCTATTTAATGAGGAAGTGATCTGCCTTAGCCTATTTCATTACAGTAGCTTTTCCAAAGGATAATGTAGTAGCGATGCTAAGCCTATGAGAGAGAAGCGTTCTTTGCACCTTTTTTGAGAACTTCCGTTACTTTGAGCTATATTTGATGTTTACGTATAAATATTTAGGATGATCCGGCCTTAAATTATGTACTGTAACAAACTTACCGCTCATACTGCTCATGACGCTCATCCATAGAAGCGTAAATTCTCCCATCTGAATTATAATAAATAAATTTCAAAATCAATTTTCGAGCCAAAATAAACAAATTGTATAAAATAAATAAATTTTTCTCATGATATAGAATTGTAGTTAAATCTTCCCAAAGTTCTCCAAATTCTTGACTTTCGCTAATAAATTTTATGAAGATTATTAAAAGTTGCTCATGATTAGATATTGTAAATTATTTAGTTATTTACTTCCCAAATCTATGTTACAGGTCCAAAAAGTTAATTTTAACTAGGAAAGTCAACACACTACTATGAAATAAACTTGTTTAAAAAGATTTTCTAAAAAAATTCAATTAAATTTTTAGATAAGATTTGTCGGCTCTATCTTAGGACATGCGTCCCATGAACCTTTATGCGTCCCATGAAAGTATATGCGTCCCATTAACAAAAAAATGGATTTTTCTTGGTGTTGTTAAGTTGAGGTATGGTTCTAAAGCATTTCTTCATGTTCGGGACCTACGCCCACTGGGTCTGGGACCGTTCCTTGCCCTATCCCTCGAAATTTCTGAAAGTTATAGCCAATTTTTAAAGTTTCAGAAAAACGATTTTAACTTTCAGAAATTTCGAGGGATAGGGCAAGGAACGGTCCCAGACCCGGTGGGCGTAGGTCCCGAACATGAAGAAATGCTTTAGAACCATACCTCAACTTTGCAACACCAAGAAAAATCCAATTTTCTGTTGATGGGACGCATATACTTTCATGGGACGCATGTCCTAAGATAGAGCCGATTTGTCTATTTTGTTTGCATATCTAGTTCATTTTTAGACAAATCTTACACATTTCAGAGCATATTTGCCATTATAAGTGCTTATTTTGTTATTTCAAAGAGACCCACCTCCCCTCCCTTAGTTTTAACCACAACTAAATATTAGCTCCACTTAAGTTTGTGAGCCAATTTAATATATAAACTTTACTGAATATTCCATAATGAAACAGGAATATTGTTCAGATCTCGTTGATCACCAAACTCATTTATATCTAAACCGTGCTTTCCAATAAATTGAACATAATCCTCTTCATTAACAGTTTGTTTATATTCTTTAATTCTTCTATTAATAAAATTGAGCTTATCTACTATATCTAAATTTTCATAATTTCCTTTTATTTGATTTTCATAACTTCTAAGAATTCCTTCAGAATGTTTTATCAACTTTAAATTAGGATTGTTGTATTTGGGGATAAGGGAATGGGAAATATTGGGACCTGGGACTTTTTGAAAAAATGAGTAAATTTTTCACATCAATGGAAGAGTATTTTTTGCGGGAGTTTAAAAAGATGGAATTTAGCGGAAGCTAATGAATAACGAGAAATTAAAAAAGAGTTCGCAAAGGAGTCTGTTGAGACTAAAATTCGAGCAAAATTCTTTACGGTTTCTGCTTAAATTTTCTTATTTTAAATGGAAAAATCGAAAATTTGAGGATCGTTTTCAATAACTACATACTGAATGCCTCCATTTTGATCAACATAATTTTTATTGGAGAAACTAGAGCTCGAACTCTTAGTATCAGGGGTGTGCGAGTTTAGCCTTTCGCCGATTTTCGCCTTTTTGGATTTTCGTCTTACGCCGTTCAGTTTTTAAAATGACTTTCGGCACACCCTTGCTAAGGATCTCGCTTAGATTAAGTTTAAATAAGTCGCCTAAGATGCAATAAATTTAGCTTATGAGCACGCAGGCGAAATTTTTGAGCAAGTCTTGGTCTTAAAAATTCTCAAACTTTTCGCCTGCGGCTGAAAAAATTTTTTGGCCAGAAAGTCAGAATATTACCTATACATGAAATTTACTCAAAATTGGAACTGGGCCGTTTTCTTGGCTAAAATTTCGAAAACCTAGAAACTGAATAAACCAGAACACTAATAGATAAACAGCCTTTAAATCAAGGCTGTATATTAGGCATTTTATGGCTTCGGCTATAGTCGACTCCGGATAGTACGCGAACCATACACTACACTGCTTCAATCTTTATCACTATCATCCTCCCTTCCTTACCGCTCTTATTTTTCGTTTAAAATCGAAAACGAATGGAGGTTCAATTTCATTATGTTCGCTTAATATTACAGCTCCTCTCGCATTGAGAATATCTTCAACAGAATCATAGTTTTTGCAATCGACTTCTTTAATTTCATTTAAAAGATTCATCAGAAAGTACAACTCAGAAAGAGAAAACACATTCAGATTGATATTCCTTTGGCCTCGACCAGTTTGCATATTTGCTGAATTTTAAAAAATTATTTAAAAAAATATCTTAGTTTAAAGTTACCCGGAGGATTACGCATTCCTTTGACAAAAAGAGGAGCAAATCCGGCAAAAACCAAGACAATAAATGTCTTGGAAAATGTATTAAAATACATTTTTTAAAGGATTTTGTTTAGTTTTTTTGAATAAAACTTGAGAAAATTTTTATTTAATACTGAGGAGAAGCTTTTTAAAAATAGAAATGAAAAAAATTTTATGGAGAAATGAAGAAATCCCCTCGTTTTTATGGAGAATAAAATGGGTGGAGAGTTTGCATATGTAAATAGCATTTTTAAATATACGCGCGCAATAGGGCAGGGTCGGGTTACTCGAACCTTGTCTTATTTCGACCCGATACCCGACCCGAGAAATTTTCTTTTTCAGAACTCGACCTGAAATCCGATCTGTATTTTGCAGAAAAAGGTGAGAAAGATTAAAACTTTTATGGAATGTTGAGGGATTTTGGTGTGATATCGAAGGATCAAGAAGCGTATAGGAAGATAGAAGGATATCGGTTGATCTACAGAGATTAAGACGGATCTGAAGAAATTGGAGGGAAATCTAGAACATTAAATGATTTCTAGGGTTATTATTGATCAAAAGATTTGGAGAAAGTATCGGCGGCGTAAGGTAGAACTACTAGATTCTCTCCAAATTCTTATAATCTCTTGATATCCACCTTAATCTCCAAATCCCCTAATATTACTTTTAATTGAATCAACCTTAGAATATTTGAAAAAACCATAGAAATTTTTATTAAAATTAGGAACCTACAAAGCACCTCTCTTTCCAACTGAATTACCGCAAGTGTCCAGCGAAACAGAGGTCTCATCATACCCATAAATTTTGTTACCAAAATGTTTTTTCATACGGAGTTGTCGAACAAGCATTAAAAATCGAGCAATTGTTTTCTCGATATCAACCTTAATCCACACAAATCCCACGATATCTTCCTCAAATCCTTTTAAATATTCATATTAATCCTTAACTTGTTCTACATATTATTAAAATTGATAATAATATTTTAATAATTAGTGTAGGAAAAATAGGGGTAATTATTAGAGAGAGGGCAATTAATAGAGCATTTACGGTATATAAACGTTTATAATATTTGGACACTTTAATCCCGAGTTATTGGATTTTTCCTAGTGCGTTTATACTTTTATGCGGCACTTTATTATGATTAGACATGTAATTCTTTTGGGACGCATAAGCGCTCATGGGACGCATTAACGCTCATGGGGCGCATGTCTTAAGGTAGAGCCTTCAAAGTACTTATTTAAGTAGATACTTTACCTCATGATATTCAATAATATATTTTTATAGGAAATTAAAAATGGCAGTCGCATGCCTTGAAATGTCCTATAATGGCTCGATTGTATCCTATGGCTCATATGCTATGGCTCGTATAATGGCTCTTATTTATGCTATAGCAATGTTCATGGCTCAATTGCCTCCAAAACTAAAAGACCGGATTGGAAAAAACTGGAAAAATCCCCCCCCCCCCTCCATGGATTCGACCAGTTCGAGTCTTATATCTCGGCCGATAGTAGAGAATCTGGCTTATTATCTGGCTATTATTTCCGAATCCGGCTTATACACTACAGTGGCATTGACTCCTTGAAAATTGTCCACGAAGCCCTCTTTGTAACGGACAATCTTCATTACCTTAATAGAAATTTCTTTTTGGAACCTATTACCTAAATTTCCGTTCGGATCTCGGTTCTGGATTTGGATATCTGAGAATCTCCCAGGATATGCCAACCTTATTCCTAACTCTGAGTGCCTACATTAAAAGGGAAAACAGAGTGCTAACATCCTCCAATTTTTTCAATTTTTCTGTTTTTTGAGGTTATTTTTTTGTTTCGAAACAACTCTGCTACACACCCAGAGTTACCGGACCACTGGTTCTAAAATGCACAACTTGGTAATTATGCCTTAGTGCAAAGTTCGCGACAGAAATAAAAACAAAAATGAAAAAAAAGTTAATCCTTTTTTGCACGATTTTTCCTTACGGCCACAATCAACAGATATCAGATACTAAGGAAAATTGACAATTACGAGTAGAGACCGGACTGGAAGTGTTGTGCGAGAGTCGAGATCTCGTCTCGGTCCGGTCTCTAATTACGAGCCAGCCCAAGGAGGTAAGAAAAAATATGAAAAATATTTATTATGTCTATTTACATTTATGTACAATAGAATGAATTATTCATATACATACTTTACTTCCATCCTTCAAATTCAAAAATTATTTGGCCTTTGACTCCCCTAAATAATTTTTAATAATTTTTTGTTGTTCTTCCCCCTCTCATACTTAATTTTCCGCTTTCTTTTATCTAAACTTCTTTTAAATTTTTCCTTCTCCTTTATTCAACACCCGAAGAAGGGCTTTTGGTTCTTCCAGAAAAAAGTTTAGTAACAGTGCTGCTATTTTGAATATTTCCTCCTCCCCCTAGATTGTCTAAAGTTTGTCCAATTATTTTTGTAGAGACTTTGTCTTTAGATTTGTTGATAGAAGAAAAGTGTTGTTCACGAGCCCAGTCAATAGCATCACACCAATCCTTTGCATGTCGTTCTGGATCGAATAGATAATATGTTCTTTTTGGCTAAAAATATTTTTATTATTGAAGATATATGTAAAATATAAAATCAGAAAGTTTATACAGATAGACCCTTGTATAAGATAAGCCCCAATACTAGATACACCTCTATTTATGATACGTTCTGTGGATTTTGGTTAGCCACTATGTGGGAGAGCTACCCAATAAGGTTGTTGAATAGTTGGAAATCTGTGGATATCCTGATCCGGGTCCGAACTGAAAATTTCCGGATATCCGGTCTTTTGTCGGACAATCTTACTGCCCAAACAATACCCTCTCTATAAAAGATACACCTCCAAGATACTAATTTTCAGTCCCAATACATCTTATAACCAGGTCTAGATGTATACTATAAAAATCCTTCTGACCGTATGAACAAAGAAAGTTCGAAAATTCTTCGCTTCAGTCCTCATTTGAGCCGAAAAAGGGACTTCCCCCTTTAAATGCATTGAAACTGGATCAACATAAAATAAATGGGGTCCTTCAGTAAGAAGAAACATTCTTCTTCTAGCAAAAAGTCCCTTCTTTTTATCAATTAATCCACATTTTAATATTAAATTATTTTGGACAAATTGGTGATATTTATGTTCTTGTTTTTGACGTTCAAGTTGGCATTTTCTTCTCCTTTCCCTTTCTTCTTCTGTTAAACTCGAAAATAATAATAAATTTGTTGTTTCGTTTAAATCTGTTGGAGGTTGGAAAGAGGAAGTTGTTGGGGTTGAGCTAAAAGAAGAACAGGAAGAAGAGGCGGAGGCGCTAGGAGGGATTGAGCATGTTGAGGGTAAAAAATCTGTGAAAAAACAAAAATTTTTTGCTCAAAACTGTTGGACTTGTCTATAAGATATACCCTCAGAATTAGAGAATAAACAGTTAACCTCATTATAAGATAAATCCAATATTAGATAATCCCGATTTATGAGATAATTTTTGAGCAATAAATAGGGGGAGCTGTCTAAGCGATACTCTCCTTATAAAAGATACCGTACATGTTTTACTTAAGTTAATTTTTTTGTCTCCTCAGAAGCCCAATCCTATTAGAAACCCCAGTGAAAAATTAGAGTTGGCCATTATTGGGATCCTGACCGGCGCCGGGCGGTATTATATCGATTCTTTAAAATCCCGACAGATTTTTCTGATATCGAAAGACAAGAAATAGATAAACAAGAAATTCTTCAGAAAAATAGAAGCAGAGGGCTTTTGTTAGAATGTTTAGGTACATCATAAGAATTAATTTTCAAACCTACAAGGATTTATCTTAAAAAGAGATTTGGCTGTAATTTAAAGAAAACCTTCTTCTCACTTTTTACTCTAATCCGGAAAAAAATCAAATTTTAATAAATAAATATAGCAATGTCTCGCGTTTCAAAAACCCTCAAAAAATCAGTCATTCAATTGGGCAGCTTGGACATATATAATTTTTTAAAAAAAGCCAAGCAGCACAAAGAAGGACTGATTTTATGGTAGAGATTGGGACAGACAATTTAAGAATTTTTTTAATTTTTTGAAGAAAAATTTTTTTTGATTTTTGGATTTTTTTTGATTTTTGGATTATTCTCTCCCAAAAATCTTTTTAAATATTTATATAAATTGGTGGGAGGGGTGAGGGGAGTATAAACAAAACTTAAAAGCAATACACACTTTCCCTCTCATTTTCCTATTAAAAAATAGGCCAATAAATTACAAAAAAATGTCCAAACATCCCCTCCTATTAATGTGTTGAACCTCAAAAAATCAGCAGAAAATAAACAAATACAGGAAGAGAATTGAGAGATTAAAAAAAATAAATTTATATAAAATAGAGACTTGTTACAAAATGAAAAAATTAAGAAAAAAAATTTTTTTGAATATAAACAAAAATATTTTTTGATATAAAATTAATGGAAAGTTTGCAGAAATATTATATTTTTTTGTGAAAAAAAATAAAAATCCAACAGAATTTTTATTTTTTAATTTTATTTTTTAATACCCTCAAAGCCCTCAAAAAATATTAAAAATTTTCAACAAAATTTTTTATTTAAAAATTCTTCAGAATTGTCTAATTCTTTCCACCATAAAATCAGCCCTTCAATGTGCCGCTTTTGGCTATTTTAAAAATTATATTATGTCAAGCTGCTCAGTTGAAAGGTTGACTTTTGGGTGTTATTTGAAACTCGAGACACTGTTATTTTTTCATGTTTCTTGATTCAGAGAGTTGTTTATCAACAGGTACGGGGAGGTAAAGATGGGTATCAAAAACTGAAGGGAAGGAGGAGGGGGAAAGAGTATGGACCAGGGAGGTCACGGGTCAAGAAAAACAGTCGGTCGTTGGTTTCAAAGTTCTCTTCGGATCGGGGTTCGTGACAAAAAATTTCGTGTTTTGAGTACCCCCCCCCCCCCCCCCCCCCACCCTCCTCCTCCTTCCCCCTAGTGTGGGCAAACGAGGAAGGGGAAAGAGAAGTGTTCCCAATTTTATTATTAAAAAATAAATTCTAGGCACCTTCAATACAATCAAAATCCATAAATCCTTTAAGTGAAGTACATCCACCACCCCCACCGCCAACAGAAGGCCCCAACCCCATCAATCTATAAAGCGCTGCTTCATTCAATCCAGGCTCAATATTTCCAGATAAAGGATTATAATCACTATAAAATGCTGGTTCTCCACAACTGGCAGGCAAATAAGGTTTTAATTCTGGCGGTTTTCTTGTAAAAATGTTTTCCCAGTTGACATTCTGTTTTGAGAAAATAAAATTTTTGAAAATTTTTTGAAAATTTCCAAAAATTTTTATGAAAATTTTCGAATTTTTTTAAAATTTTCAAAAAATTTTTTTAGAAATTTTTTTTGAATTTTTTTTTATTTTACCTTAAAAAATTCGTGTCTTTTAAGCGCCTCTATTCCTCCATTAGCAGCACTTCCAAGACGTTCACTTGGTTTATAAACAAGTAATCCACTAACTAATTGTTTGGCAATTGAAGGAAAGCCGTCTGGGAAGTGAAAATCTAATCCAAGAATTTTCTTCAAAATTTTGTATTCATTTACTGCTCGAAAAGGCCTTTAAAAATTTAATAAAAATTTTAAATTTTAAAATTTGGTTAATGCAATCAGACATTGTTATAAGATACTCCCTTGGGAAATTGTCTCTTATAATGAGGGGTATTTTAAATAGAGGATTTTTTGAAATTTTTTCTAGGGTAGCCTTACACAATAAGGTTGCCGGGTCCGAAAAAAGGCCTGACTGGATACACCTAGTCATCCAGTGGCAAACCTAATGTTAAAAAATTACTTAAATAGTGATGTATCTAGTAGGGTTGTTCCCCAACAAGGGGGGAGGGCATGGGGGGGGGGGGGGCACGGGGAAAATTTTTCGGGGAGGCAGCGTCATGGGGGGGGGGGGGGGGAATTTTCAAAAAATGTCTCAAATTCCCCGACTTTCGTGGACGGGGAACAACCCTAGTATCTAGTATTGTGTGTATCTTATATAGAGGTCTGACTTCTTTCAAAAATGCCAAAAAATAAATTTACGGTTGTCCAGAGATCATTTGAAAAATAATAGCCCCCAATGCCCAATAATCACATTCAGACCCAACATCTTCAGATTTGAGAACTTCCGGACTTATATAATGTGCAGTCCCGACAAAAGAACTTCTGACACCCCCACTGTTTTTGTTGGGGGAGGAAGTTGGTGGTGGGGGTAATGTTGTTGCTACATCATCCAAAATTTGTTGGGGTAATTGTTCTGGAATTTTAATTGAAAAATAAATGTACGGATTCGGAAATATTTTAAAAGGACAAAGCGGGGGGGGGGGGGAGTAAGAGAGGTTTTACAAGGGAAAAGATGGAATAATTAGGATTGTCCGCATCTTACAAATTTTGAAAAATTATTTTTTTCAATTCCGGACGTATACCTGATCAGAAATTTTTCCGAATTTAATTTTTCTCAGCAAATTTCAATTTCTGGCCGGGAAAAAGTTAGGGTTTATGTTTTCCCTTTTTTCCAAAATCCCTCTCTGTTCTCATTAATTTATCGAAAAAGCACAAAATTAAACGATGATTCAAGTAAAAAATGGAACAATTAAAAATTTAAATTGCTCAATGAAGGGTAATTAGCGAAGGGTACTTTCACTCTAAGGGACATTATTTCCACAAATTTACTAATTAATCACCTTTATTTGCCTGTTCAGAATTAATTATTTTTGAAGTTCCAAAATCAGATAGCATATATGCCAATCTTTCCCAACCAAAATATTTTCGGGTTTTAAATCTCTGTGAATAATTTTGCATTTATGCAAAAATTCTAGAGCACAGAGAATTTCTGAAGCGTAAAATAGAGTTGCCTCTTCGTCAAAAGATCCTAAACGTCTTAACCAATCTAATAATTCTCCATGTTTTGCATAGGCTAAAGCAAAATCTTTAAAAAACTTTCAATTAAAAGAAAATTTTTAGAAGACTAACAAAGGCGGTCATTGTCTTGGAATGTACAATAAAGACGAATAATGAATGGATGTCCACCTGTAAAAATTAATTCTTTTTATTTTTAGGATTTAAAAATTAATTTTTACTTTAAAAAATAGGTAAAATTGAATTTCGTACCCATCCTTCCCTCCTCTTCTTCCTTAAAATATTAAACTAGTCAGAGTTAGGGTTGTCGGATCCGGATCCGAAAAGGCCGGATATCAGAAATTTTGGGTTCGGATCCGGATATCCGAGGACTTCCAACTATCCGACAGCTTTAGTCCGAGTCATTCTATTATGCTGTGTATCTTTAGGAGATAGAGTGAAATTGAGGAAGCAAGGTCTGGTCATTTTTTAAGAAAGAGAAAAAAGTGTAGGTACGAAATTCAATTTTACCTAAAAATAATTTTAAAAAAAATTAAAAAAGCACCATAAAAATAAGTCAACAAAGCCATTATATCCTTTTCTCTAAGCACATAACGAGCACGTCCCTCACGACGAATTTCACTTTTGAGCAAAACTTTTATTGCATATTCGTCCCCCGTATCTACTTCTTTTGAATAATAAACCTTTAAAATGGCAAATTTTTTTTTGTATTTTTAAACTAAAAAAGGGTGATTTTTAAAAGGATTTTTAAATTCCTCCTTAAATTCCACCTCTAATAATTAATTAAGAGTAATTTTGGGCAGTTATTCTACAGGTTGTTCGACTTCCATATTTATGGCAGCTATGGAGGGAGGACGGGGAATTTTGTCACGGGAGGAGATGGATGAGGAACGAGCCTATTGTTTCCCCCTAAAGTCCAAAAGCCTTTAATAAATTGTTATTATTAAAATGTACAAATTTTCATACATTTACTAATATACCGCCAAAAATTATTTTTTTTTTGTTGATTTGTCAGAAAACAAAGGAAAAAGGAAAGAGGAAATTATTAAAAATTCTCTCCAAAATACTCTTAAAAAATAATTTTAAAAAATTTTTTACCGTAGAAAAACTTCCTTCACCCAAAACATTAATAAAGAAAAAATCTTTGGGTGTTCGACTGGTTATTGTACGTGTTTGATCAGACATTGTATTTGTTGTTATTTTATTCATTTCTAAAAGAATTGAATTTTTTTGAAAATTCAAAAAATTTTTTAAAAATTTTCGAAAAAAATTTTTTTCGAAAATTTCAAAAATTTTTCAAAAAAAATTTTTTTAATTTTCTTTCAACAAAAAAAGACCATTTTCTTCCAAAAAGACTTTTTTCATTGAAGGCGGCAGTGCCGGGCCCTGCTGACCTACAACAACCAAATTTGTGTTTAAACGGTCAGTGTGATGTTCACTATAATTGTGATGGGGGAGGTGATGACTGCTTCCTTCTAACCCCCCATCTGTTGTTGTTTTTGTTTTTCTTTTATTGTTGTCATCACTGCTACTTCCACCTTTTTTTGAAAATAAATTTATTTATTATTTTTTGTCTGGGAGAAGAAAACTAGTAGATGTTTGTGTTTATTACTAGTACACAAGAAAACCTATGTATGTAAAAGAAGGGGATGGTTGTTCGATGAAATGGAGGTGTGACGAAAATATAGAAAAAAAATTTTTTTTTTGTGAAAAACAATTTTTATAGAAAGGTTGGAAGGGAAAAACAGAAAAACTTATAAGTAAGTAGATGTTTGTCAAACGGGGAAAGTGTTTGTTTTGTCGTAAAAATATGATTTTACCCCTGGAAGGGGTTCCCCGAAGAGAAGCTTGCGGGATCTCCGCCCTGCTCGCCGGACCCCAATTCCCTGTGAAAATTGTTCCGCATCGCGAAAGGTCACGCCCAATTTAAAACATTATTTCCGTTTCTGGACTGGAAAACCAAAATAGGGAACATTGGTATAGGAAATGCAGTTCCAAAACCCCCTGGTTTCTCACCCAGGCTTTCCAAGCCCTTCATGAACGTGTTGTAATGCTATCCTCCGTGTCGCAGTTCCGCCACAAATTCCTCTCCAACATTCCAGATAACCCTTCCTTCCCTTCTCAATGCTCGTCACAACTCAATTCGTTGAACAAAATAAAATTTTGACTATAAAAAATTTACCTTTTAAAGTGCTCGAATGCGAGGAAAGTGACGAAGGAGATGACGACGACGAAGAAGAAAATGAATCGTTCTCGATATCATCTTCGGTTGTAGAAGAAGGCAATTTATTATCTTTAATTTTTAAAATACTTTCCAAAGCAATTCCGACTTTTTCAGCTTAAAAAAGAGAAAAATTTGTTTATTTAACAAAAAATATTCTTCAACTACCATTCAATCGTCCACTAGGGGAGCTCCTTTTCCCTTCCGTTTTTGCTTCAATGTGCAAGTTTTGTATTTGTTTTGCTTCTTCGTCTGTCGTTGTTTGTTTTTGAGTCATTCTCGCCATCTTAAGAGAAGGTCGAAAAGCTCGAAAGTTTTCAGAGAGATTAAAAGAAAAAATTTAAAACGCACTGAAAACGCGGAATCTTGAAACGAAAATGTCAAATTGTCAACTTTCAAAAAGTCAATTTTACAAAATGCCCAACTTTATTAATAATCGATATGATGAAATTACAAATTAAAAAATGTTTTTCGAAATTTTTTTATTTTTAAAAAAGACAAAATCCCGTGGATGTTTTGAAAAAAGCAAAAAAAAAAAGAAATAATACTATAATGGGGCAATGAAAGTGAAAGAAAGAGACAAGCAAATAACAACCAAATGCTTAAACAAGCAAAGAAGAGAGAGGAAGGGGGGTAAGAAAAACAACACAAAAATTGTGAAAGCATCAGTTCGGTCTCTAGACGGATGCGCTCAAAAAATAGAAAAGAGAATTGGCGTAAACAACAACCAGTCAGTCTTGTGGTGAAAGAAAAGGGAGAGGAAAGTGAGGGCTTCCCCTTATATCAGAGAGAGGACTTTGGTGTCTCAATAAAGGGGCCAGACAAAAACAACCTTATATTTAAGAGTGCATGGGTCGGGGTAACTAACGAAAGAGGGGATTGAAAAAAGGAGAAAAAAATAAAGTGAAAAGGTGTTTGTTTGTTATTTAGTGGGGCAAGAGTGGATTAAAAAATAAAAATAAACCTCCCACTTATTCATCCCCCCAGTCTTTCATTAATCCCCCAACTTTTCTGAGGGGTGGAAGAAGCTAGTAATTTAAATTTATGAGCCAAAGTTGAAACTTTGGCTAATAACAATTTGTTTACTAACATGTAATCCTTTGAGGGCTTTTAGCCAGTTAAACCCCACTATACGACACACTTTTATGGCTGATAGATTGTTTCTTATGAGTAGGGTTGGATACAAACTTAACCGAACTAGAACCGAAAACCGTTGTTTTTAGCCAATTAATCAAACCAAAAAATTGGGGAGACAGGCTAATAACTAGTTGTGTCCAACCCTACTTATGAGGTGTATATAAAATCAGACCTGGTCATGGATACGGATACATAATACCAAAATGCCTGCGTATATCCGCCTGTATCCGCCGTAAATATCCGGATACGGATACCAAAATCAGTATCCGTGACCAGGTCTGCATAAAATAGAGGGTATCGCTAAGACATTCCCACCTCACCCAGCGACCAACTCAATCTTGAGGACAGGTGTATTTTAGGGTGTATGGAAAATAAAATTAAAAAATAAAATAAGAACACAAAAAAATGCAAAAATATGTGTGTGTAACCACCATTATATTTAACCAATATATGTAATAAAAACCATCAAAGTATTTACACACAAAGAATAAACCGTTTAATAAAACAATAATAAAAAAAAAGTGCGGGTTTACTATTTTGTTTGTTTTTATTTCCACTCATTTTTCTCGTGTTTTTCCACTTTACTTGTACTAATTCTTTTCTCGTTTGACAGACGCTCTGATGAATCGATGAGTAGCAATAAATACGGCAACAAAATAGCAAAGAAAGGCCAAAATGTCAGATTTTAAAAATGTCATGTGAACAAAATGTCAATAAAAACAGACTAACATTAAAACTTGTTTTTGAGAATGTTTTCTTAAAAATACGGGAAAACAAGCATAAAGTAATCAAATGATTAGAAAAGTTTAGAAAAGGGTAAAAATAGTTGAGAAATTATTAGGAAGGTGTGAGTTTAGCTAATTCTTTTCCCAGGAAGTAGGCAGCAATTTGATATTTTCTCCTTTAACTAAGCGTTCTTATTTGTCTGATTCCCTTTGATTCCACTGATTTCCCTTTAGAATTTTTTCTCTCTGATTTGCTTGACATATATTTAAACAATTTATCACGGAATTTATATTCTTTAATCCCAATCATTTGATAACTTTAGGGAAATTATGGCAAAAGGAGAGTAGAATGCCGCAAAAATGCTCTTTTCAGCCACGACGAGTTGGAAGTTTACTTAGATGTTTAGATGTCTTGTATGACATTTTTGTCTACAAATAAGGTCATCTTTTTTTGCATCTTTTTTTGTTCACTTCCGGCTTCTTTTTAATAGTCATTGCGCAAGTTCGTCTTCACCTAAAAGAGGTTATCATCGCTTTTTGTCCCCAATAGACAAATTACAATTTCTCAAATACTACAAAGTCAGCATCTCTGTTAACCAAAGCAGCTCAATTTTCTGCATCTCTCCAATTTTTTCGTCTCAAATTTCTGAAATTAAGGATAAAATATTTTTTTTCTCCAAGTTAAATTCTTTTTTTGCAAAAAAATAAATAATTTATTCATGACTGCCCACATTTTTTTATAAATAATTTTTATGCTCTTCATATGCCAAAAATGGGAAATTTCTTGACACTTCTTTTTTTAAGTATTTTATATTTCCCACGACCCATGTTGTTCAAGCTTGTCACGACAACATCACTTTATTGGCCTTTCAAAATCTTTTATAGAATATAAAGAAAATTCTGATTTTATTATAAAAAATTAAAAATGTATTTTTATTACGAATAAATAAATTCTGATTTTATTAAGCACAGTTTTAAAAATATATTTTCACAAGTATTAAGCATGAAATTATGATTTTTCTTTCTTCATAAAAATACAAATAAATTCTGATTTTATTAAGCACAGTTTTAAAAATATATTTTCACAAGTATTAAGCATGAAATTATGATTTTTCTTTCTTCATAAAAATACAAATAAATTCTGATTTTATTAAGCACAGTTTTAAAAATATATTTTCACAAGTATTAAGCATGAAATTATGATTTTTCTTTCTTCATAAAAATACAAATAAATTCTGATTTTATTAAGCACAGTTTTAAAAATATATTTTCACAAGTATTAAGCATGAAATTATGATTTTTCTTTCTTCATAAAAATACAAATAAATTCTGATTTTATTAAGCACAGTTTTAAAAATATATTTTCACAAGTATTAAGCATGAAATTATGATTTTTCTTTCTTCATAAAAATACAAATAAATTCTGATTTTATTAAGCACAGTTTTAAAAATATATTTTCAAAAAATAAATAAAATTCTGATTTTTCTTTCTTCATAAAAATACAAATAAATTCTGATTTTATTTTACAGAATTTAATAATGTATTTTTATATTAAGCAGGAAATTCTGATTTTATGAAAGAAAATGTATTTTCAATAGAAATAAACTAAATTCTGATTTCTGTTCGAAAAAATACAATAAATTCTGATTTTATTTTACGGAGATTAAAAATGCATTTTTATTAAAATAGGTAACTACAAAATTCTGATTTTTCTTCTGTTCGAAAATAAAATAAATTCTGATTTTATTAAACACAGGTTTAAAATTGTCACAACTATTAAGCATGAAATTCTGATTTTTCTTTCTTCATAAAAATACAAATAAATTCTGATTTTGAAGGAGCATTTTCTTACTAATAAAATGAAACAAAAAATTCTGGTTCTTATAGTATTTAAGTTATTTTTCGATTATTTTTAATTTACTCCCGCTCTTAACACAAATTTTAGTACTTCTCACTCATTAGCCTCAACCCAAAAGGCAAAAATCTTGAGCATCTTTTTTTGCTTTTCTTTTTATTCTCCTTTTTCTTTAAATTGGATTTGCGCGTTTTTTCCGCGCCTTTAACCTCCTGGCACATTAAAAAATTGCCGACATCCTGCCGTTGCTTCCTTTGCCTTTTCTCTTTTTTTCTTGTCAGCCGGCAAAAGTCAAAATCACTTAACTTTTCCCTCATTCAATTTTACAACAGCCAAATTATTCTTGAAGGATATTTGAAAAGGAATGGAAGGCATATTATAAATAAAAGTTTTTTTTAACTAAAATTTTTTTTTCTGCGCAAAAAAAATTTTTTAGAAAAAAAAATTTCTTAAAAATTCTCTCTTCCTTAAAAAAAGCTAAACTTCCAGCGCTTATCATCTTCCGGGCCCGTTTTCAAATCTGTGAATTTTATGACAGATAAAAGTCAACGACTGGACGGAAGTCTGATAAGGAGCTGGTGGAAAAAGGCTGTTTCTCTAAACATTTTTTAATTTTTAATTAAAATTAAATAGTTTATCTCGCCTTCTATGTCCCCTTACAACTAAAAAAATTATATTTTATACTCACATCCTTGTTGTTATCTTGAATGAATTGATTTACCTTCTGATACGTGTATGTATTTTTCGAATAAATTTTTTAAAAATAGGCTAGAGAATGGAGAGTATGAGACGAAGAAATATGCAGAATTTTATGGGAAAAGTTAGAATGAATGCACATCAACGAAATCTGAATTTTAATGAGTTTTAAGTAGAGTTGCACGAGATCGATATCTCGACCGAGACCGAGACGAGAATCTCGGCCATTTTCCAATCTCGGTCTCGGTTTTGCCGAGACGAGACCACCTAACCGAGACGAGATTCTCGCCACTTAATCTCGCCGAGATCCGAGATCAGTATTCACCCCCTAAAGATTGACCTTCTTGAGTTTTATTTTGACAAAATATTTAAAATTTCGCTATTGGCATATTGTTGTGCTCACTTTAATTTAGTTGTCAGAGAGCGGAGCAGGACAAATAGGCGCGGCCGAATACACAGCAACCTTCCCGATGGTTAGAGAGTAAAGTCTGCGCTGCCGTTAACTGTCTGCTCTTCCCACTGCTCTTTAGTTGGAATGCTCGCGCCGCAGCAAATCAGCGCAAGGTTACCAGGTTCTTTACCAGGTTCTCTCATTTTTGGGGGGAAAAATCTCCCTCTCTGTTAAGAGACCTGTGGTTGAGTGGCTTAGTTGTTGGGTTTAGCCTTTAATTCCATGGACATTTAAATGGGTTTTAGTGGATAAAAAAAGTTTTGAAAAATCTCGGTTTATCTCGGATCTCGATATCGGTCTCGGGTCAAATTTTGCATCTCGGTCTCGGTCTCGGTCATGCGAGTCTCGGTCAATCTCGGTCTCGGATTTTTTCTAAAATCTCGATCTCGTGCAACTCTAGTTTTAAGGGCTCCTGGATAATGTGTCAGCGGACTATAGGTCAGTGAAATATAACTGAGGAGGTCAGTGAAATATAACTGAGGATTATGAGACATACAGTGTAATTTGAAGGGACTAAGAGGGATATCGACGGATTTGTGGGGATTATGAGGGATTAAGCCTCAACCCAAAAAAGGATTTTAGGCGGATATGGATGTATGAGGTGTCATTCGACTCAGCTCGACGAGCTGAGTCGAATGAGGGGTGGGAGAAGTTTGTCCGGTACCTAGGGACCGAGATACAGAGGGCACAAAATGGTCAAAAATCGTAGGTGCCATAATAGCTCATTTGAAAGAGCTATTATTAGCTCATTTGAAATATATTTTTAAATGAATTAAAAATATATTTAAATTAATTTATTCACGAGGAAAACAATAAAATAATTATTGAGAAATATTAAAATAATTAATAAAAAATTATTTACTTTATTTATTTAAAATCCAGAATGTTTATTTAAAATAAATTAAAAGTTTAAAGATAAAGAAAATCCATTTAATTTAAAAAAATATTTTTTATTTATCCCAATCCAAATTATCCCAAATTAATCCCAATTTAAAAATCCCAAATTAATCCCAAATCCCAAAAAATTCCAATTAATTAAATTCAAATTGTCTTCACTTTTATCCATTTTCTTTTTTAAAGAATCCAAGAAGAAATATGCATTCTTTTAATTTAAAAATAAATTATATTTTAAAATAAAAATAAATAGGTAAACCTTTCCATTTTTCGAACATTTAAAACAGATTCTGTATCATTTTTATTTGATCCCATAAAATCATACATTTCACCAACATCTTCAATTATTAAATTATAGAGAGAACCTTCATTTGTTGTAATTTCTCTCCATCTTCCAGCAGACCAAGGATCATAATTACCATTTGAAAAAATAATATTTGACGCATTTGGCCATTCATAACCATAATTATTTTGAACAAAATAAGGGTCAAACATTTCTTTAGTATACCCAATTGAAGAATAAATTTTTAAACAATTATTTAAATATTCTGTTTCATTAAAATGACAATTTCCTTTATCAAATGGATCAAATGGTGCACCCTTTTTATTTAAATAAAAATAAAAGGCAGGCCGAAACTTGCGGACAGACTTTTGCGGACCGAAACTTGCGGACCCGACGTATTTCTCAAAACATAGCTCATTCGAAAGAGCTCGACGAGCTGAGTCGAATGACATCAAAATCATCGTGAGTGTACAAGCATGCAGGCCCGTAGCCAGGGGGGGTAGGGGGGGGGGAATTCCCCCCCCCCCCCCCAATGGGGAAAAGGAAAAAATTTGGGGAAGGGCTGGGGCAAAAAAAGTGAATTTTTTTTGGCCTACGGCCTCTGAAATTTAAAAAATTTTCGCCTGCGGCGCTAAAAAAGGAAGAAACTGGCTTCTTGAGGTCCAAAATCCAAAAAATTTTCGCCTGCGGCGCTGGAAATCAAAATTTTGGCGCCTGCGGCGCCGAAAAAGTGAATTTTTTTGGCCTACGGCCTTCTAAAATTCTCAAAATTTTCGCCTGCGGCGCTGAAAATAAAAATTTTTGACGCCTTCGGCGCCAAAAATTTAGCGCAGAAAAAATTTTCCCACCTTGGCACCCCCCCCCCGAAAAAAAATCCTGGCTACGTGCCTGCAAGCATGGACAAAGTTACGATAGAAAAACAAAAACCTAAACCTATGGTCCGCAAAAGCAAGTTTCGCACTACCAAATAAAAATATAATTATTTTTTAAAATTAAATTACATGAATACTACACATTGGAAGAATAACTTCTGTACATGTTTGCCAATCCCAACCTTATTTTAATTTATTTTTATAAATAATATTGGTAATACCAAGGCTGGTCCCCCTTTTTTTGTTCCCTTGACCATTTTGAGCTTTTTTGCTTGGCATATAATTTTCAATATATCATTCGAAAGAGCTGTTCGAGCTTCGAAAGAGCTGTTCGAGCTGAGTAGAATGATACTATGATAGGTTAGATTTGGCTAATCTGAACAGGATTATGAAGCTACATCCTCGATGGACGTGCTTTTTGTGATGCTGAAAGGGCTTAAAACAAATGCTCATAACTATGTTTATTTAAGTCGGATTTCGATGAATCTAGTACCATTCGACTCAGCTCGAAGAGCTGAGTCGAATGATATATAATTTGCCATAAAAAGTTTAAAAAATCGAAAAAAATAGAAAGGAAATAAAGGGAGGGGGCCAGCCTTGGAATTACCATAATATTTACTCAAAAATACCATCAGTATCACCAGCTTCCGAAGGTGGTGAAAAATCCCATAAATCAATTTCTTTATATTTTCCAGTATAATTATTCCATAAATTGAGTACTTCAAATGATGCTAATATATATTCTTCAGAAGTTTTAGCTTTTAAAAATGGTTTACAAGCTTCTTTTATTGGCCAAGCTGGTAATGGTCTTTTTAATGAAGTAGAATATGGATAATTTACTTTTGCCATTAACTTTAAAATAAAGGAACTTATATGATTTGGGTATCCCTTTTTAAGCCACGCCCCCTTTTCTCCTTTTCCATTATCAATCAAACTTAATACGTTCAGAATAGTCAGCCTTCTCCCTTTTCATTCTACTCTTCTTCATTTACTTTTTCCCGTGGCTTAAAGCCAATGTAGCCTGTGGCTCCCGTAGCTTTTTAAGCCAAGGGGGCGTGGCTTAAAAAGGGATACCCAAACCATAAAAGTTCCAAAATAAATTTATTAAAAAAAATTAAATTTAATAAAATTACATCAAAAATAGCCAAAACATTATAAATTAATAATTCTCCATCATCTGTACTATTAATTTTTGAAATATTTGAAAATTTAAATTTATCATTTAAATATTGCCTTCCATTTACTATTTTTAAAAAATAAAATTAATTTAATTTTTAAAAGAAAATAAACAACTTGTTTTAGATAAATTTCTTATATTTTCAAAACTATTGTATAATGATTCTTTTGAACATCCATTTTTATTTAATACATTAGTAACAATACTCGAATATTTTAAATCGGGTCTTGGATTACTTGAGACATTTACATAGAAATGAACTGGTGCACTTGAAGCAACTCCTCTTTAATTTTTTTAGAATTAATTGAGGGTTCGGATCGAGAAAATGTTAATTAAGTGTAAGTACAAAAAGTTCAATTTGGAAGTACATAGGGGGAAAATTTTCAAAATATAAGTACGCTACAAAAAAATTTTCAAAAAATTTCTGTGGCGCCGAAGGCGCCGAAAAGTCCTTCTATTTTTTGCGCCGCAGGCGAAAATTTGGAAATTTTAAGGTTAAATCTAATTTTTTAACCAAAAAGTCTATACGTACTTACAAATAAGTACATTTTTAATTTTGGAAGTACGAGGGTCGATTTGTAAGTACTGTGCTTCCAAAATAAGTACGAATCCGAACCCTGAATTAATTAATTAAAAATAAAACAAACCCATTAATCAATAAAGGATACTATAATAATAATAATTTAATTTAAATATTAAAATAAAAATAAATATAAACACCTTAACACGTAATCTAACAGTTAATTCTCCAGCATAGCCATAACCAAATGAAATAACTTTTGAATTTTTTGTATTTTCAAGTCTTTTGTATTTAATATAATTAATTAAATTAACATAATCTTCCAATGCTTGTTTTGAATTTAAATATTTTAAATAATCAACAGATGTAAATGAAACATTTCCAAACGGTGAACTTTTACCATAAAAACGATGTTCAGCAATTATTAATATTGCACCAAAATGTTGAGCTAATTCCCAAATATAACCCTTAAATATTTAATTAATTTATTATTTAATTAATTTAATAATTATTAATTTATTATAAATTTATTAATATTATTATAAGGAAGAGAAAGAGAAAGATCCAGCTGGCTAGCATTTAAAACGCTGACTGCGGGGGTTTAAGATCTATTAAAAGAGAAAGTGAAAGCAGCGTCCCGGTAGCTCAGTTGGTAGAGCACCTGTACGTGGTGAGCGGAAGCGCCTAGCAATAACTGCCAGGAGGTCGCAGGATCAAAGTCTGCTCGGGATTAAACTTTTACCTCGCTCTTACTTTTATTTAAGTATTTTAATTAATTTATTATTTATAATTTAATTAATTTATTAAAATTAATTTATTAAAATTAATTTATTATTTATAATTTAATTTTTATTTAATAATTAAATTCTACATTATCTCGAGCATTATCTTCAGCATAAGCATTATCTCCAGAATAAAAAAATATTGGAGGATTATTTTTTACTTGAACATATTTTGTATTTATTAAATACCTTTTTTATTAAATAAATAATTAAAAAATAAAATTTAAACCTTAATTTAAAAGTTCTTAAATCATTTTTATTAAAATGATCAATAGGCATATTTTCATAATATTCTTCATTCCAAGTTGGTTTTAATTTATTTGTTTCATTATCATCAAGACAATATAATTGAAAAATAAAATAATTTAAAAAAAATAAAATTAAAAATTGAATATTCATATTATTCCTAAAAATAATAATATTATTTATTATATTTTAATTTAATTAAAATAATTAAAAAATTATATACCGTATTTACTCGATTAATTCCCCTCCCTTGAATAATTTTCCACCCTCTATTAATTCCCCATGCCAGGGATGAGTTGAAAAAATAATTCCCCTCCCCCAAATACACGTTCAAATTTCAAAACTCGAATAATTCCCCGCCCTTTATTAATTCCCCATGCTACGGATGGGTTGAAAAAATAATTCCCCGGGGAATTAATCGAGTAAATACTGTAATAAAATAAAAATTAAATAAAAAATTAAATTAAAATTAATTAAAATAATTAAAAAATTATATAATAAAATAAAAATTAATTCAATTTATATATTAAAATTTTATCTAAAAATAATTATAAATATTTATTTTTTTTTTGCCTTTTTTCCTTTTTTAGAAAAAAAAATTATTTTAGTTCTAAAAAAGTTTTTTTTAATTTAAAAAGGACTAAAATTAACTTTTTTTATTTGCTTTATAACATAATATAAAACACATTTAATAAATATATCTAATAAAAAAAAGCTGTTCAAATATATGAAATTCTTTAATTAAATTTAAATAGGTATATTAAGTTAATTATATTTTAAATTTCCTTTTTTAGAAATTATCTAAAGTTTTTTAATTTTTAGATAATTTTTTTTAGTTCTAAAAAAATTATTTTGCAAAAAATCCTTAAAATTAATTAATTTAATTAATTTTTTTTCCTAATGTAGAGTTTTTTACGTTTATTAAAATAAATAAAATTTTATTTTAAATAAATGATAAGCAAATTAAATAAATATAAATAGGTAGATATTTTAAATTTAAATTCTCTTTAAATAATTATTTTATTTTATATAAAATAATATAAAATATTCAAGAATTAAATTTAAATCCAATTAACAATAATAAAATATACCTAAATAAAAAATTTTTATTGAAAAAAAAATAATTTTAATTAAAGAAAATAATTTTTTAATTAATTTTACAATTTAAAAATAATAAAATGAATTTAATATTAATTTTAAATATTTTTATTTATTTTTATTTAATTATTCAAATAAATTGTTTTGATCAATTTGGCAAATATTTGAGAGATCCTGTCAGTTACGCAGCTAATAAAAAAATAAATAATTTATTAAATGATGGAAAAATAGAAGAAAATAATAATAATAAAATAAAATATAAATGGAAGGAAGAATATTATGATAAAATGCCAATTGATCATTTTTCTTTTGGAAATTCAAAAACATTTAAATTAAGGTTTTATTTTTTAAATAATAAAAAGGTACTCAGTGCTGGGTATTTGCCATTTGTTGGCTCCGGGCTCCGAGGTTTCAAAATCTTAGCTCCGGCTCTGCCGGAGCCGGCTCCGGAGCTAGCTCCGGAGCCATACCCAGCACTGAAGGTACTCTTGTGTTATCTCCCCCCATTTTATTTTCCTTTTCCTTGCTTTTCATTTCTCCATAAAAAGCACACATGAATCTGATTAACATACTGTTAAAGGATTATGGCGATAGGTACCCAGCTCTGGGGTACCTATCGATAGGTACCCAGCCCATTATTGTGCTTGTGTATGGTAACTCTGGATGAATAGGGCCTCAATTTCCCTTAAAACACACACACCAACATTGGGATTGGATCTTTAATTTCAAAACATGGTAACTCACGGCATAGATTCAATTTGACCCAAGTGTATCTTTTGAGAAATAAAAATGAAAGGGGAAGAAAAATAAAATGGGGGGGGGGGAGATAACAAGAGTACCAATAAAAATATTTTAAAAATAAAGATATTTAATTAATACTGATCATTATAATAAAATAAATGGTTCAATATTTTTTTACACTGGAAATGAAGGGGATATTGAAGCATTTGCTCAACATACAGTTTAAATTTATAATTAAATTATTTAAATTAGAAAATAAAATATATAAGGGTTTTATGTGGGATATAGCTCCAGAATTTGGTGCTGCAATAGTTTTTGCCGAACATCGTTATTATGGTGAAAGTTTACCATTTGGAAATGAAACATATTCAAATATATCAACAATGGCATATTTAAGTTCAGAACAGGCACTTGGTGATTTTGCTGTTTTAATTAAATATTTAAAAGAAAAAAGAATTAATAATGCTACAAAAAAACCTGTAGTTTCATTTGGGGGTTCTTATGGTGGAATGTTAACTGCTTGGATGCGTATTAAAGTTTATAATTTTTTAAAATTTAATTATTTAATATATATTTAATTTATAGTATCCTCATCTTATTGTTGGGTTTGTTTAATTTTAAAAATAAATATTTAATACGGCTCTATACGCAGATCGTGCCGGCTTGAACTTTTTCCTTACTTTTTTTACTGGGTATTTTCCCAAGTTTTTATGCTTGTGATGGTTGCTATTAGAGATCGATATTTTCAAAAATCCTGGATCTGGATTTGGATTTAGGTTAGTACCATGGACAGGATTCTTGATCTGGATCTAGAAAAAATCCAGACTGGATCCAGATCCAGAGCGATCTCTAGTTGCTATAAGGAAATCTGTCCGAGTCTGTCCGTGTTTTGTCTGTCCGTGTCGAGTATCCAGAATTAACAGAAATATACGGGAATGATAGCAAGAAGAAATAAGTCACCATTTTTTCCTTACGGCAAAATCACAAACATCAAAAATGAAGAGAAATATAACCATTCCGAGCCAATCAAAAATGTAACGAAAAATATCAAGCCGACATGATTTGCGTATAGGGTATTTAACACCTTTTTATTTAAATAATTTTTAAAGAGGATTAGCTTCTAGTGCTCCTGTTCATTATTTTGAAAATATTACTTCAGGACATTCATATTTTGATATTGTTATTCGAACATTTGAAAATAGTGGTTGTAAATTAAAATCATTATTTGCTAGTTTTGATGCAATAAAAAAATTATCAAATACAAGTTTTTTATTTTAAATTTAATAATTTATTTATTTATAAAAAAGCAAATGGAAGAAAATTTTTAAATAAAAATTATCATCTTTCCCTATCATCACAAATAATTAATTCTAGTCAAGGACAAGATTTAATTGACTATTTTACTGGTATAATGGATGTATGTTTTATTTTAGGGACTGGGCCATTAGGGCGCGGAGCCATTAGGGCGCGAGCTTATAAAAAAGTGAGTTGCTTATCAAAAAAGATAAAATTTTGCAATAATAACTCATGCCTTTATCTACGTTCTCCAAAAATTTCAAAATTTTTGATCAAGAATTTCGGAAATTGTGGCCAAAAATGTTGATTTTCCGAAAAAAACCCTAATTTTTCGCGGTTTATCGACTATAACTTCAGAAATATTTGATAAAAAATTCTGAAATTTCTGGAGGAGGTAGTCAATGATGTTAAAGAAATTTGAGAAAATTTTCATAAAATTAGGTTTCGCCTAAGTGTCAGTTTCTAGTGCTGGCGCCCTAATGGCCCCGCGCCCTTATGACCCCAACCCTTTATTTTATTATTTAATTTAAATTTAAGACATTAGCAACAGTTGATTATCCTTATCCAACAAATTTTATAACACCACTTCCAGGTTGGCCAGTTAAAAAGGCATGTGAGCCTTTTATTAATGCAAAAACAACTGAAGAATTAGCATTAGCACTTTATAATGGACTTAATTTATATTATAATTATAATAATTTAAAATATTTATGTTTATGGGGTGATGATTGTATTTCTCCACCTTATTCACTTGGAAATAATGGAGATGGTATTTTTATTTTCGTAAAGCATATAGCTATTAATTTCCTAAGGCTGAGCAGTAGGCGGCGTGGTGTAATGGCTAACACATCAGTCCGGTCTACTGAAGATGCTGGTTCGCTCCCAGCCGCCGATTAACCTTTTGCACTAGCTAAAGGAGAGAAATAGCTATAGCCAGTGCTGGGTATGGCTCCGGGAGCTAGCTCCGGAGCCCGGCTCCGGAGCCGGCTCCGGCGGAGCCGGAGCCGGAGCTAAGATTTTGGAAACCCCGGAGCCGGAGCTGGAGCCGGAGCCAAGAATTTGAAGTGCCCGGAGCCGGAGCCGGAGCCAAGGTTTTCCAATTCCCCACGGCTCCGGCTATACACCCCTAAAGATGGGTTAGAGAAAAAGAAGTGAGCAAAGATGGTAGGCGTGAGAAGAAAAGGAAGAGAAAATTGAGACGAGTAAAAAAGATTTTCTTTCCCTTCCATTGCTAAGTATGCGTGGTTGAATGGATAGTGAGTTGGGTTCCTAATTTTATCCGATTATAGGTTCGACAAATATCACAACAAAGTATTAAATATTTGTTTTTATTTTGAAAATAAATATAATAAGCATTTTTTATTAAATAAAGCTGGATAAATTTTTAAAATTGATTAATTTTAGTCTCTTTCTTTCAAAATTTTTCAAAATTTTCGCCTGCGGCGCAAAAAAGGAAGATTTTTGGCTTAAGGATCTTCCAAATTTTACAAAATTTTTGCCTGCGGCGCAAAAAAAGGAAGATTTTTGGCTTAAGGATCTTCCAAATTTTACAAAATTTTCGCCTGCGGCGCAAAAAAGGAAGATTTTTGGCTTAAGGATCTTTAAGGATTCTCCTATTCGCCCAAATCCCCGACAACCATCCCCATTAATTCATCTTAATTCCCCGATATCCACCCAAATCACACGATAATCCACCTAAATCACACGATAATCCACCCAAATCCCGCTTAATCCATTGATACCACTCTCATTCTCTTATATCACTCGATATCCCTTTTTATCTACCCAAATCCCCCAATGAAAAATAATTCATTGATTTTCCACCCGGAGCCCGGAGCCAACATGGAGCGGCTCCGAAAATCGCCGGCTCCGGAGCCGGAGCTGGAGCCGGAGCCAAGATTTTAAAAGGCCGGAGCCCGGAGCCGGAGCCGGAGCTAAGATTTTGAAACCCCGGAGCCCGGAGCCGGAGCCGGAGCCAAGATTTTCAAACCCCGGAGCCCGGAGCCGGAGCCGGAGCCAACAAATGGCAAATACCCAGCACTGGCTATAGCCCAGCTGCTTTACTTTTTAAAAAATAAATTTAAATATTTTAGGATGGTATTGGCAAACATGTACTGAAATGTTTCAACCATTATGTGCACGAGTATGTTATATATGTATATATACCGGGACACGCCCAAGTAGGCGCGCGGCCATGTAGCTGGAACTAACTGGAAAATTTCTGGACCTTAATAATTTTGGCACCAATCTCTTTAGCTCGATGAGAGGAATCGTTTAACACTAAATTTGACAAGATTCGGAAATCTTGAAGCAAGTTATGGCTTTGCGCCTACTTGGCCGCGCGCCTACTTGGGCTGTACCCATATATACCCTATATACTGTATTTATTACCCTCCCTCAACTAATTACCTTAATGCTCAGATATCCCTACGAATTTTTATATCCCCGAATAAATCCACATTAATCTTCCAAATCCAATTAATTAGTTGATACCGTTGAAATACCGGTCACATATTGTATATCCCTGTTCATATCTTTATGATAAAATAAAAAATTTACAGGTCGAAATAACAATTTTGCCCTCCCTCAACTAATTACCCCGCCTGCTTTTATTACCCCCTCCAGCGAGAGATCGAAACAATAATTGCCCAGGGTAATTAATACAGTATATACGGTATATATTTTAACAATAAAAAAAAATAATTTTAGGGTCCTCCATTTGACCCATTTGATAAATGGTGTCCATATCTTAATGAAGATAAATTTAATGATTGTAATCAAAGTTATTATAATGTTGGATATACTAAAGAGTTATTTCGTCCAACTTGGATATTTAATAATTATGGTATTGAATACCCAACAGCAACAAATATAATATTTTCAAACGGGAAATTAGATCCTTGGTCTGGTGGAGGATGGAGACAAACAACAACAAATGTTGGTTCATTATATTCTTATGTTGTAGAAGATTCAGCCCATCATTATGATCTTCGTGGTGAACATCCATTAGATACACAATCAATAAAAGAATTAAGAAATAAAGAAAAGTATATACCGTATTTTCTCTATTAATCCCCCAGTCTTTATTAATTCCCCACTCGGTTGATGGGTTGAAACAATAATCCCCCTGTGGGATTACTAGAGAAAAGTATATAAATTAAAAATTATTCTTTTATTTCTTTTAATTTAGAATGCATATTCATCAATGGATTACTGAAGCTAATAATATTGCAAACAATATAAATGAATAAAAAAGACTTTGTCGAGATGAATGGAATAAAAATGATTAAATTTAAAAGTTGGGGGATTATGTATTATCCGAATAATTGAATTTAATTAATTGGAATTTTTTGGGATTTGGGATAATTTGGATTGGGATCAATAAAAAATATTTTTTAAATTAAATGGATTTTCTTTATCTTTAAACTTTTAATTTATTTTAAATAAACATTTTGGGTTTTAAATAAATTAATTAATTTTTTATTAATTATTTTAATATTTTTCAATCTTGCGAAATAACAACCATTGTATTGAGGAATTTTAGAAAATTATTATTTAATGCTTGGTAAAATATTTGTTTCGAAAAATTTGAACATCAAAAAAAATATAACCCCGTGGTTATAGCCCTTTATCTTAGAGTAGTTACATTATCATCTTTAATTTTAATTCAAAAATAATACAAATAAAAATAATCTTTCAACATAAAATCATCAAAGAAAAATTTACTTAAATCCGTTTTTTATTCTTTTTTAAATAAATTTGTATTTTTCTCTTCTCATTACTATCATCTTCACAAACTTCATCTTCAGCTAAGGAAAGTCCCGAATCTTCCCCTCCTTTTTGTTCCTCTGTATCAAGCGAAGACACTTCATTTTTTGAATGTGAGCTTATAATACCGTTAGGGCAATGGTGTTTTTGTTGTTCGTGTAAATGTTTTGAACTAGTATCAAAAATTTGACAGATTTTGAGCTGAAAAGTGGCAAAAAATATTGTTTTATAAAATTATTTAAGCTCTGAACTGTAAGCAGAGATGGGCTCATAATGGTCAAAAAAATTTAATGGGGCATTTTTGATGATTTTACTCTCAGCTCGTTGAGCTCTTTCATAAGAGCTATCATTTGTCTATTCGAATTTTTGACCCGAAAATTAATCGAAAAACCCTATGGTTTTTCGATTTCGAGGATTCTGATATTTGATAAGGGGTTGTTTTTTTCCTAAGCGTTGTTTGTGCCCAAAAAGTATGTCTTATAGCGCGTTCTGACTACAAAATTATTAAAATTGCCTCATTAGTTTCGTCCTCTCTATAAGTAAATTGAAGAATGGCATCCTCCTCTTCACAATTGACCAATTTTTGCAATACATTTCTAGCCCCTTTTTCTGTCTCATCCTCTTCAATAACTCTTTCAACATTTTTATAATTATCAATTGCCAAATCTAAAGGTTCTATTGAAGCAGAAATTTTTCTTTGTAAAGAAGCTAAAGACTTTTTTCTCTCATTTTTTATTTCATTTATTTTTTGTGATTCCGTAATTTGTATTAATGAAGGGGAACCAACAGCTATTACAGCAGAGGGGGCAATATACTTATTCTCAGTTTGTTGGAGCATAAAATCTATCAAGTGTTGGAAACGGAGAAGAATAGCTTCTGTTGGTGCCAAAATACTTTTTTTAATTCGTGCACGAAGTCTGATAAAGGAAAAAATTTTTTTTCTCAGAAGACTTTCTAAAAAATCTCACTTTCTCAATGCAAATTGCATTAATTCAAATGGCAACATAATTGGAGGAAGGATTAATCTTAACCACCACCTAATCAAACGCCAACGTCGTAGCCAACTAAGCAAACCAGCAGCACTTCGAGTTTCCATATCGGTTAAAGCTAAAGGTTTAATTAAGTTTACGACTAGTCATTAAATGGTATATGTATCGATTTTGGTCTTTTAATTTAAGGTACAAAATTTTAAAATTTAGTTGGCCACTGACATGAGTGGGGGAAGCTGTCTAACAATAAGAATAAGAAAACTAAATTTTGAATAAAATTTTTAAGCGACTATAGTTAGATCAGGGATGTCACGGGTTATCCAAAATATGATCTGAAGAAAACAGAAAAATTGAAACCTTATCAGAATTTTTGCTCAACCTGTGACATCCCTGCTGTATACCTATGCTTTATTGGTCCAATACAGCATAGATTAGTATTGGAATAGTATTGGAACCCGGTTTTAGGACTAATCAGGCACTGAAAAATTTTTGGAAAAAATCCCTTCATTATCAGATTTTATATTTAAAAAGGCTAATTTTTGATAATAAATAGAACACCCTCAATTTTAATCACTTAACAATAAAATTACTCACTTTTCTGGACCACCGAAGGCAGAGGAATAGACGAAAAACTAGAAGAGGCAATACGGCCTAACGGTCCAAGACATAATTCACAACCATTTGATCTTCTTCTATTAACAGGACTAGCACTGTTAGCCCTTTGTTTTTGCAAAATTCTTATTCTGTTACTTTTTAGAAAAGGTTCAGTTGTTGGTATTGGTAAAGATTTTTTGGTAATTATATTTTGTGTAGGGGTTGATGGAACTGGAATTGCGTTTGATTGGACTGTTAAGCATTCAATACAGGGAACGAGATCTTAAATAATAAAAAAATTTTTTAAGAAAAGGTAAAAAGTAACAGGCTTGAAGTTGAAGTAAAAAAGGGTGAAGTAATAAGGGGGCTTGGAGTTATAATAAATAACAGGCTTGAAGTCAAGCCTTTTCCCTTCCCTCTGGAACAGGCTTGACCATTTTCGGGGATAAACTAGGTTTTCAGGGCAAATAAGGATCCGGCCAAGACTATGGAATTTTGAAGAAACTGAATATTTTAGGTCTTCGCCCTGACCTCCGGCCTTGGCTCATGTAAAAATAAAAATCGGAATCAAACCCCGTAAACTCCAACTTCTAATAAAAATTTTAAAAAATCCAACGATTTTTGGTCAGGAAACGAAGCGCATCTTCAAATCCCTGTCGACAAATCCGAGAACAAACTTCTGGGGCAGGGGGAAATAAAATTACAATAGAACGAAACAAATTCTGGGTGGTGAATTGAACGGAAGTGCCAGCAATATCAAAGCCGAACATACTAAAATTTTTGGATTTTTAGATTAAGGACAAGTTTTCTAAACTTGCCTTGCACTATCCTCATCAGTCGGACAAATGTCGGATTCCCCACTGAATGGGCTCACCTTAAATTTTTATAATTTGACACCTTAAGGTGTATCAAGAGGGAGGCTGGAACCCATCTTCACAAAATGGGGAAAAAAGGAGAAATAATGGCGAAGGGATGACCTAAGGCGTATCCAGAAGGGAAGGCTGGAATTCACCTTCACAAAATGGGGGAAAAGGGAAAAATACTGAAAAAGGTGAATTTCTCTGTCTATGACAATTCAGAAAAGTGTTGCCCGTCGTGCCGAAAATAAAAAAATCCGGGGTTACAGGCCCTTCAAAATTTTTACCCACAGTGTTAATGAAGTCCTACTGGCCTTATAGAATATTAATTAACCGTAATAGTGCCAGGCTCCCACTTTCCTGGCTGATTATCCGAAAAAGCCCCATCAATATATTGCTCTCCTCGGTAAGTTGGCGGAGTTCTTCCACAATAAAAAGGAATAAAACAAGAGCATAAAAGTGCTTCTATCAACTCCTCACGAGAGACAAATTCAGAAATAAGCGCATTTTTGTAATCCCGTGCCCGTGTAGCGGAAATAAAAAGTCGACCAGTACAGAGAATATCTGGAGGGATTTTACGAATTTGGAAAAAATTTAGACAAATTACGGGCATTTTCTGGTAAAGTTTGTTCAAGTCCTTGTCGAACAAGTGCAAGAACATCAAAATTGGGAGAAAGTGCAAGTAAAGAACCAGCACGCGCCTTTAAAAATTAAATTGAGAATTATAATTTTTAAATAATTTTAAATTATAATACCGGGACCCGGTATTCCTTTTCTTTAAATTTTTCTGGACCTTTTATCGGGTCAAGAACCCAAATCCCTCCTAGTTCGAACTCCAATTAAAATTACTAGGTACCTAAATTTGTTTCTTCTCAGTAATCCTCCCAAAAGTCCGCAAATCTTGTCCGCAAGTCAGATTTATTTTGGCACAAAAGAAATTTCCAGTTAGATTAACTCTAAAGGTCTATCATTATTTGTTGATAAAGTACATAAAATTGCAAAAGATTGAAGTTAGAGACCGGACTTGAGTGATCGTTCGATAATATCGACATCGATATATTGATATTTTCCATCGTATATCGTATCGATCCGGTCTCTAATTGAAGTCTAATTTGCGGACAAACTTTGCAAACTTTTGGGAGGATAAAAAGTAAATTAACCCAAATTTTCTACAAAATTTACCAAAAATATTAAAAAACAATAATTTCTACCTCAGTAACAATTTGCAAAATTGTACTGGTTGCGTGTGACATACACACATTACAAACCAAACCCGCAGCTGCAATTGCACCTGCGGAAGCTCCTTTTATCCGATTAAGAGTTAGTTGTGGGGCATATTCTAAAATAAATTATTTCAAATTTTATTTTTTAATATCCGGAATTTGTGGGGTCTGGAAAACTGCCTGGTTCAATAAATATTTATCTACTCACTATATATGCCCTTAACCATCTATAATTTTATCATGAGAAAAACAAAAGGGAACAGAAAATACAACCAAAATTTTTTACAAAAAATTGGTGTAATAAAAATATATTTTTCCCCATCTAATTTTTTTAATCATTCCTGATAATTTTTGTTTTTTCCTTTAAAACTCTAAAACTACTCTTGAGCACTTTAAATTAAATATAATTAATAAAATAATTATTTAAAAACACCTTTAATTGCAGCACAAACCCCAGCATGGTAAATACAAAGAAATCCACACCCAGCAAAAGAAAGCTGCATTTGTGTTAAATTAAGAATAGGACTATGAACTGGAGACATTTTTTTCTTTCTTTTTTTTTAAATAATCTGTTTGGTTTAAAAATGTGGTTATTAAATTGTTAAATAGTCTAAGAAATTTAATTTTAAACAAAAGGATTAAAAATTGAGAAGAGCGTCTGTCTATGTGGAAGCTAAATGAATGAAATCAAAGTTCAAATGTTTCCGATAATTTTTGGTGCTTAACAAACAAAAATATCAAAGGTTTAAAATGTGAAAATAAAAAGATGTTCAGGATTATTGGGGCGAAGACATAAGACTTTTTCTGAAGGGGTTTTTGGGTTCTGGTATTTGGGTGAAGTCTGGTCTAGAGTTAGGTACGGGTGAGAGGGATTCAGCGCCGGGATTTTGCGGGATTATCCCGCGGGATCCCGTCCATATCCAACAAATTGACGGACCCATTTGTTGGAGGTGGACAAAAAATTTCTAAAATTTTTTTAGCATAAATCCCAATACAGGATCCCTCAGACAAGATTTTGCCGACCCTCTAGTCTCGTCTTGAATCTTGAAACATTTTAGATCCTGTTAATATGTGTTTATTTATTTAGCGCAAAAATAGAATGAAAAATACAAAAAGGAATTACTATAACTTATTTAAAGAAATATATTTATTTGATTTTATTTAATTTTATCTTTTCTACTTTTATTATTTTATATGGGTTCTTGACCGTTAATATATTCTAATCAGAAGTCGTTAAAATTAAAAATATTGGGGACATCCTAAGAAAAGAAAGGAAAAAAGGAAGTCGCGTGATGACGCAGAGACAAGTCGCGTGCTTTTACAATTTGAAGATTAGAAGGGGGGACACAAAAGAAAAAAATGAGTGGTGGCATGTTGATTAGGAATCACGCAGTAAATTAAATAATTAAAATAAAAAAGTATAATTGTTGGAATTTAATTTTTTAAATATTTTTTGCCAAAAATTAAACCGTTTTTATGAAATTTTAAAAACCGAAAACCGTAAATTCATAAAAAAATGAGGGATTCTATTAAAAATTCCCCCAAAATAAAACCGGGATCAAAATCAAAAACCGGGGGTACCGGTTAATAACAACCCTATTTTCAAGTTTTAAATAGTCGGCGGTTTCCAAGAAAAAAAGCTAAAAGTAATTGCAGGTTGCCCCAAAACCCGCAAGTTTCTTTCTTATTTATTTTACAGGGTGCGGCAAATTTAGCGCCGACTTTATTTTTTGAATAACTTTCTTGAAACTCAATGAAAATTGATAATTCTTTTTTTATTTGATTCCCAACACTCTAGCAAACTTTTTGATACCAAATATTAGAAATTTGGTTTACAGATAATAAAGATATGCCCGAAATAGTCTATAAATCGCATCAAGAAATATATTTTTATGCCAAAGTTTACTTTACCATAACCTCGTTTAAAGTCATCCAATCTCCCTAATTTTGGTACCAATCGACTCGTCTCGACGAGGAGCATCGAAATAGTCTATAATTAGATTTTTGAAAATTTCACCTAAAAAAGTCAAATTTAACATCAAGTTCCAAATTTATCATTCAAAGGCCCATATCTCAGCTCAACAACATGATAATCGCCTAGTTCTTACGTCATTCGAATCAGACAAAAGAGCTTATTCGAATGATATAAACATCCTGAATATCAGACACACGGTTTTTAAATCAGATGACTTTTGGTTCAAAATTTTTTGCCAAAACTTTAAGAAAAAATTCTCAAATTAATTTATAAAATTTAAAGAATATTTTTGTATCAAAAAGTTTCCTAGAGTGTTGGGAATCAAATAAAAAAAGAATTATCAATTTTCATTGAGTTTGAAGAAAGTTATTCAAAAAATAAAGTCGGCGCTAAATTTGCCGCACCCTGTATTAATTTTCTCAAAAGTAGTATATTTTATATTTTTGTAATTGTCACTCTCATTCTTAAACAAATTTAAAGTTCAGAAAGAAATTTAGAAAACACTTGATTCCTACATAATCTTATAAATTTTTGAGAAAATATATAATAAATTGCGGAAAAAAACTTGCGGACTTTAGGGCAACATATAATCAAAAAATTATTTACGGAAAATTTTTAACTTTCCGGCAAAGTACTGCTTCCGGAAAGTTTAAAAAAAATAATTTTCCGGAAAGAAATAATTAAGGAAAAGGCTAATTTAAGTTTTAAGCCACTCCGCTTAAAACTTTCTCTCACTTAAAAAAAGGTTAAAAAAAGAAGGGATATTTTCAAATAAAAAAGAAGCCAAACAACCTTTTAATTTGCAGATCGAACACACTTTTTAATTTTGTGTTCAATATTTTTATGTTTCTTATCGCCAAATTCCCCCCTTATTTTTTTACATTTTCTCGGTTGTCTCGTGTTTAAAATAAAAAAATTAAAAACGTGTGATTCATTAAAGAAATTTTGTTTTAAGAGCTTTTATGTGTTATGATGAGTAAAAAAAAGAAAAATAAAATTTGAATATTTTTTGAGAAAAATTTTTAAAAAAACATGGTAATGCTGTCGTTTGTGGGGCAAACATTTTTCTTTTAATTTCCCTTATTTTTGCCTTTAATAATAAATCAGAATTTAAATTTTAGTTAGTAGAGGGGAGGGGGATGATAAAAAAAAGTTTGGACACAAACGACATTTTACCAAAAATAAGACAAAAATATAAACAAAAACACGATTTTTAAAAATAAAATTTAAAAAAGAGGAGAGAATGATTAGAAAAAGAAAATAAATTTGTGTACAGTTATTTGTGCAACGCATGAAAAATTAAGAAATATATTTAGAGCGTCTGGCCAATCAAATACTATACATACTATTTTTATTTAATTCCACTTCGCTGCAAATCGCCTTAAGGAAAACGATTGACTGATTAGTTTAATATTATTTTTAACAAAAATGTTAATATATTGATTAAAGGGGGAAGTGAATTGTGAAAAAGAAAATTTTCGTTAATTAATTAAAAAATTAGACGAAAAAATCATTTAGGCGTAAATTGAAAACGTGCTTAAAATTAAAAGGAATGGGGAGAAAAAATTTTTTTGACAGTGATATTATAGTATGTTGTAAAGATCGATATTTTCAAAAATCTTGGATTTGGACTCTGGATTTAGGTTAGTAACCTGGACAATATTCTTGATCCGGAATCCGGATCCAGAAAAAATCCAGACTGGATCCAGATCCAGACCGATCTCTAATATGTTGTCAATGTTGCAACTCCACAAGGAAATTGACCCCAATTCTCCATGTATTTTTTTGCGAGAAATAGCGATGTTAGGAACTAACATTTGGGGATCTGGATCAGAGAACTACCTAAAATAATTGTCGGACGAGAAAGGGAAGTCGAGGGCCAACCTTTAAAAACAAAAATTTACGACGATGTTGGGAAATAACATGTCATGGATGTGTCGGGGAACAACCTAAAAACCATTGTTGGGAGGAGACGGGAAATCTTGAACCACCCCTAGTTATTAAAAAATTAAAAAAAATTAAATACTTTTTGAAAAAGGTCAATTTGTTGTTTAAAATTATATCTGTAAAATTATTTAAAAAAAATTTCAATAAAAAATAAAATATATATTTAGAAATTTATGTTTTGTCTTTAAATAACATATTTAAAATGAGCAAATATTTGAAAAAAGATAAAATCTTTAAAAAAGGCATGTAAATATTTTTTGTATTTTTAATCGAAAAGGGACAAATGAAAAAAATAACTATATGTATTTAACGAAAGTTATAACAAGCCATAAGTAAAAAAACTGTTGAATTACTGAACTTTATGAAGTTACAGATTAACAATTATTTTAGGTATGAGTGAGATGCGTTACACATCCTTCCCCAAACCTAAAATAATTTTTTTTCATAATTAAAAAGATAAATGTGTATATGGCTCACTATATCAAACGAATAATATAGCATATTTAAATTTGTTAAACAAATGAACATATACAAAATAATTCCAAAAAATCAAAGATTAACTCCAAGCTTTTTATCCAACAATTGTTTGTTTTCAAAAACATTCACCCAAAATTTTAATAATCATAAATTCAACAAAACTAATCCATATGTAATTTTTTTATTAGAATTATTATTTTCTTATTAAAAATAAATACCGTATTTATTCTAATAGAATGGCGGCCATTCTATTTTTCAACACCACAAAAAGGGTTCATTTAATTGGATGGGCCATTCAAATAGAGGCATCCATTCTATTTTTCATAGAATGGCTGCCTCGTCAAGCTCTTTCGCTTTTCGAATGACATATATTTTGTTGATTTTTATTTTCGGTACGTATTGTAAAGTTTTTCCCAAAAAAGGTAAAAATAAATAAAGAAAATTATTAAATGGGAGCAGACTTAAAACAAAAATTTAAAACGAAAATTTAATTGAAACTAATTAAAAAATTTAATTAAATTTGATTAAAACGAAAAGTTAACAAATAAACGAATTTTATAAAAAAATTTTATAAACTAAATAAAAACTTTCCCATTTTATCTCCCCATTCTAAATTCTACCCATTAGGAAGAAATTTTTATATTTTGGGTGGCGCGCGACGGGCTCCTCTGACAATTAAACAAAGGGCTGCAAAAGTTTGGTGCGCCTCAAGCACCCATTTTAAAAAAAAGAAATAAAAACCATTTTGTAGAATAAACATCATGAGAATAAATTCAAATAAGATCTCTCTTGTAATGAAGCATCGTTATAATTTCACCCTAAAAATTTTTGTATTAATTAAATATACTTTTATTTAACTTGATTAAAAGACATTCAATTTATATTTATTTCTCCCTTTTTTCATCATTATATAAAAACCATCTATTAAATTTTTTCTTGTCTTTCAAAACTGCTACAAAATGTGCATCATCCAGAGTTCCAATATGAATCTATTATTATAAATTAATTATTATGCAAAATTATATTAAAATTTAAGTATAACGAATTCTAATGAAATAATTCAAAAACATACCACCATTGCATATAAATTATAGCTTGTGCGATTAAATTCAGATCTCTCATGGAAATATTCAGCAAAATTAAAACTTTCGACCAAATTTACATTTCGAATATCTTTATTTTCAGCTCTTAAATTTTATTATATCATTATAATAAATCGTATTCTTACTTAGGTCTATCTAACTTTATTATAACAATTTCTGGTAGCTTCCATATTTTCTCACTAACAACTAATTTTGAATTGCAATTTTCGCAAATACAATTGTCTCTTTCATGTTCTTGGTTAAATATAAATGATAAACAATCAGCAAAACGTGGATGTTCTTCAGTTTTAGGTAGAAAAATTGAAAGAAAGCACTAATATATAAAAAACATGTTAATTTGAAACAATAAATAATATTATTTGGGTATGGAAATTTTTTTGAAAATTTCATAAAATAATTATAGATTTTTTAAGAATATAAAATTAAACTACAAAATTAATATTTTACATAAGAAAAGATTTTATAAAAGTTTTACAATAAATTTTAAAAATAAAACATTTTTAAAATACTAACGCTTTCTATAAACACTATCCAAGAAATGTTACACGGAATGCACGAGAAGCGATAAATGAAAACATTTGAAAATATATTCTTAATAATTGATGAAGAATATGCTCTCATTTGTGCGAAATAGTCATTAGAATAAACAATAATATCGTTTGCTGGGTATTTTCGATTAACTGCTATTGGATTGGATACCTAAGATTTCTTTTAACTAATTTTAAGAAATAATTTCAAACCGTATTGACATCTTCTGAAAGAAATTGAATGAACATTCGCTGGAATTCACAGGAATCAATAGCCACATGACCATTAAGATTTGCGTCTATGTGTTCTGCCATAAATTTCTGAAATTTGCCTCAGTGACTGTAATAATAAATTTAAAGGTAAAGATATATTATAACATGAAATAATAGCATTAAAACAATAATAAAAATTACTATGAATGGCTGCAAATTAAGCACAGAATATTTTTCACTTTTGTAACAATTAGCTAATGCTGAGAAGGCGCCTGATAATCCCCCTTTTGAACCATTATTGTTGTTAATATCTATGTGATTTCTAATTGCTGACGTTTCATAATAGTTTACGAAATTTCCCGTATTCATCATTATTTGTAAAACTGCATTCATATAACAATTTTTATCTGGATTGGTAAATCCGGTATTCATATACGCCTAAAGTATTTTTAATGAATGGTAAAATGAAACACTTAATTTGTTTGAACCCCAAAAAGGTTCTTATTCATGAAATGATTTTGAACAAAGATTATGATTTAGCAATGTTAATATAAATCGTAACTTAACGAAGTAGAAGTATAAATAATTAATATTTCAGAAAATGAGTAAAACTCATCCTATTTTAAACATCCTAAGAACAAAAATATAAAAAATATACAGTTCCAATAATTTCATTAGAGGTTCCAGTAATTCCGCGCATGACATTTTGGAAAATCATATAATAGATAGTATTTTCTTCACCCATTTTGCAAGCAAGATTAAGCAAAGATAATAAATGGAATAATGTATAAAATATAAATACTTCTGAAAATGAATTTTTTGATTAAATTCAATTTGGGTTGGCCGCACATCCATACATCAGAAGCTTACCCTCCTCAAAGCATATTGAACACTCCATGGAATCCACATGAGTTAAATTTGCCGTTTCAACCCAGAAAAAAGGTTCACTTCTTTCCAACATTCTTTCCCTCGGTCCATCAATAAATGCAGAAAATTTTGTTTTTGTTATTGTTGTAAAGTTGCTATTGCACTAACGGATACAAAGCTTGGGAAGAGTTCATATCCTTTAATTCAGAAACTATATTAATTATAAAAATATTTAATTACCATTAAGCGCATCAGCATTCAAGACGAGGTAAGCCTCCTAATCGTCCTCTCCATTCGATTCTTCATCATAGGACAAATCGGAAAAAGGACTAAATTCAATGCTCATGCGTGCATCTTCATCATGATGTTGAGTTGTTGTTGTCGAAATGAGTCTATTAAAAATTAAAACTAATTAAAAATATGAAATATAATAAAATACCTGCAATATTTCTCGGCAGACTTGGTGTAGAAAATTGTAGTCGGTTTATTTTTCAACCTATAGGAAGGTTGAAAAATAAACCGACTGTCTCTATTAGACCGACCCCTTCTAATAAACCGACCCTCTAGAGGAAGGTTGAAAAATAAACCGACCGGTCGCACTATTAGAAGAAATATGGTATTTAAAAAAATAAAATCTTTAAAAAAAGGCACGTAAATATTTTTTGTATTTCTAATTGAAAAGGACAAATGAAAAAAGGTAATAGGTAATTATTTTAAGCAGCGTTCTTCGGGTTACAAGAAATAAATCTTTCTTATGCTCCAAAAAATTTTTTTTTAATTTTGATAACCGGAAAGAACACTGTTTAATAAATACTAAATTCCATAGGGTTATCCAGAAGAAAGATAAGGGGCAAAAAATGAAAAAGAAAGTATTGGACAGAGGAAAAATCAGAAATTTTTTATCCCCCCCCCCCCTTCCTTTCTGAAACTTTCTCTGGATACACCCTTTCTAACATAAATTCTACCAAAAAATAAATCAAACAAGTCAAAATTTAACATAAAACGGCGTCAACAATCCTCTATAAGTATTTCAATACCTCATAATATACAGCCAAAATAAGTGCCCCACTTGTGCATCTTAACGAATTTGTTAGTGCTCCCTTGTACAAAGCTCTTGGGCCTTCATTGTATAAAATTCCTTTCCAACATTCAAATTGATTTTTGTAAAGTTTTTTGCTTTGCCCAGCTTCCATCATTAAATGACGTCTAACAGTGTCCAAAGGATAACAGAGCAATGAAGAGACAATAAGAGATGCCTTAAAAGTGTTTATTGAATATTTGAAAACTTTAGTTATTTGTAGAGATCGGCATTATTTGGATCCAGACTGGGGTTAGGGGCCCGGTCCAGTCCGAAAGATCGAGTCGGGCATCAAATTTTAGCCCGAAAAAGACGCGGTCGGGCCGGCCCTATAAAAATGAGCCCCGAAAAAAATGACTAGCGGCCCGAATTGAAACCCCAACCCTAATCCGGACCTTAATTTTCCATTGATTCAAGATTAAAAATCTGGTCGGAGTCCTCAATCACAATCAAGGTTTTTTAATTTTCGATCTCAACTAATTTAATTATAAATCTCAACTAATTTAATTATAATTTTTTTTATGCACCACTTTAATGTATTGTAAAATACCTGTGGTTTGCTGATAAATAAATAAATAAATAAAAAACCTGTGCCAAAGACCAAGTAGTAAAAAAGCTAAGTCGTCTTCTTCTTTGTTCATCCATGGAAAGACGAATAGAATCAAAAATTCCAAAGAATACAGCCCTTGAGACAACGGTAAAAACCAGAGAAGCACAAAATCCTCGATAAAGTCCAGGCAACCCTTCATTTGCAGAAACCAAAGAAAAGCATTGTGAAATACTTCGGACAGAGTCAACTCGTTCAACGGCTAGTCGAGTCCGTGCCAAATCGAGAGGATAAACGACAAGCAAAGTCAATGCTCCACCGGCACCGCCTGCTGCTAGATTTCCTAAAATACAACATGATAGAGATTGAGGAGATTGTGAGCCAAGGACTGACAATTAGTTATCTTTTAGCAAGACCCAGAACCCAAGCATTTTTTGAACTTAGGTTTTTCTTGCTCTCCAAACTTACAATAAGGTTGGCAGATCCTGGGAAATCACCAGATCCGATATCCAAACCGAAATTATACCGAAATATCCGAACCGGCTTTTTCGGAGCCCGATCCGCCTAACCTACTACAAACTAAGGATACGGAATCAACCCCAGAATTCATGTCATGGGAGCTCTGACAAAAAATGAAAAATATGTACCTAAAACAAATCTAAAAGGTCTATCCCTCCAATCAATTCCATCTAATAAAGTAATCCGAAATTTGTCTCTAAACAACATATTGAGTGCTTGATTTGGGATACAGCGAATCACTGTGGCAGAATTTCCACGCCATAAAGAACGAAAGCCTTGCTCTGCACATAAACGTCGAAAACAGTCATAAATTCCTTGATAAGGCTGTCGATGGCAAATAGCAATTTCGGCACGAGATGTGATTGTTTGGAGCTAAAATGAATAAATATACTCAAAAGTTGAAAGAAATAAAAAACTAATCATGGGGAATTCAAAAAATCGCGATTATCTCTACAGACTTATTGCGAAATATTTTTGTAGATTCATGATGGGCAAGGATTTTTTCTTTGTTGTTTAATGCCAAAGAAAACTCGCCCAAGGTCAGTGGATTTAAAAATTAAGTCCTTTCTAGAAGAGATCGAGATTCTGAAAAGCCTGGACCTGTTCCTTGGACTGTAGTAGCGGAAAAACACAAGCCTAGGAAAAACCCCGCAAGGTCAAAAAATGCCTGGGCCTGGACTCAGATTACAAGAAAAACCTAGGCCTTGGTCTCTACTTTCTACTATAACCCAGAATAAAAACCTCAATCTCAACTTCCCAGCATTTGAAATAGGCAAAAAAACAATTAAATAAAACCTGTAAAACCAATTTAACTCTGTCCATTGGTGCCACTGCACTTTTTGAAATAGCCGCAGCCAAAATACCAGCCGTCATTCCTTTCAGAATTTGTTGATTAAAATCACTAAGTTGATGTCTTTGATGGGCTGATTGAGTTGGTAAAGAAGAGCAAGAATGTGGATACAGCATAATTGACCAGATAATTAAAGACGACTAGGTAAAACACGAAAATTAATTAAAAGCTGCTAGCACATTTCGAAGACAATGGGACGTGGCCGAAAACGGAAACAAACGACGATACTCAAACGTCCCTTTTTAAAAATCTTTTAGAAAGAAATCGTTTCGAAAAATAACCTTAAATTTTCTTTGAATTTTGCCAACTTGTTAAACACGTCAAACACTTTAATGTTTTTGCATCTTAAACACTATATTTACATTTTTGTTCATGAATGACAACCTTCTCTTTTAAATTTTCTTTAAATCTTTCATTTTTTATTTTACAAAAACTCTGAAAATGTGGATATTTTCTCTTTTCTTTTACCCAAACTTAAAATTTAATTCATTGACTTTTCATTTCTAAATATTATCGAATAATTAATCCCTCAAATTCACGTGGATATTTTAGCCTTTTTTGAATGTTTACTCTTTAAATGATTAAGCATTTTATTTTTTTGCTTTTTCCAAAAAAACTTTAAAATATTTACCCATTTTAGACCTAAAAATAAAAATTTTTCTTCAGCTTAAATTTAAATTATGCAACTAAATATTATTTTCTTTTTTATTTTAATTTTACAATTATTGAGGCTAACAACGACTAATTTACTTATTCCTGGAATTATGACCGAAAAAGTTGATTTAATGCCAAAATCGGTAGTTTTTCAAAATTTTTGGAATTAAAAAATTAATTTTAGCAAGAATATCTCGGCTTTCTTCAGTCTTCTCTAAACAAAACAGAAGTTGAAGTCCGTTTAAAATGCTTAGAAAATGTTGATATTGAATTTGAGGCTGAAGTTGTTATAAGAAGTTCTCCGTGTGCAAAAGAATTTATTGTGGATAAAATGCGCTTTTCACAAATTAGCAATCTACTGGTTTGCTATTTAATTAATTCAATAAATTTATTCTACGTTAGGTGTTTTTTCATGTCTATATTCTGTCAGAAAATGATAAGCTCCCTCTAGATTTTAGATAGAACATTTAAAACTGGAGGTGCTTATCATTTTATGACAGAGTAGTCTCCTCCTAATTTCGACGTCCCGAAGAGCGACGTCGAATGCTTCTAAAATTTGACTCGCTGGGAATTGAGTTTTACCCAATTATTAATTCCCCATAATTTTTACAGCAATTCTACTTTGAGAATGACAACAAAATTCCTCCGGGATATGATTATGACAAAATTCTTTATTATCGATCAAAGCCTCAAAGATTTTCTTGTCTAAATTCTGTTGGGGATCATTTTCTTGAACAAATACCAAAATTTGGGATGAAAGTTTATAATGTTACTCCTTTTAACCAGGTTAATTTTTTCTTTTTATTCTCGTTAATTTATTATTAAAAAATAGTTACCAAGTCTAGAACCAAGAAGTAGAAGGGCAAATGACCAATTTCCTGGGATTAATGGACAATCTATTGACGGCGGTGCAAAAGATTCTTTGACGTTTGTAAAATTTATATTTTTTTAATTTAAATGATTTTTTGTGGTTAACATTATATTTTTTATATTTTGATGTTAAAATTAGGAGTTTTCATAGCCGGTTAATTTTCGCTTATGGCAGCTCAAATGGGTGGATTTTAAGGACATGAGACGTCACAGGCGAAAATTATCCGGAAGTGAACAACCCTATTATGAGTGGATTTTCCGGACCCCAATTTTTTTGAATTCCGAGTCCGGGGAGAATACAATGGTTCGAAAATAATTCCGGAGATTATGAAAAAACCGGATTCAGGAATATTCTCCCGAAACCGTTCCGAACACTAATTGTCGTGGACCATTTTTTGTCTAATGTAAGAAATTTTTAATTTATTGTTAGATTAAGGAGATGTCCATTTTATTTTTTTAAATATTAATTTTATAGTTCTTGGCATCCAATCCAAACATTGCCTGTTGACGCTATTTATTTACTCATTTTGAGAATTACAATAACTAAATTCTCGGCTGATGACACCAAAAATCACACAATTGAAGCCGAAGTTCAATGGCGTGGTCCTTATGGATATTTATCGGCAATTGACTATCCTCTTTTACATTTTTATGGTTTTATGTGTATTTTTTATGCTTTGATGGCTTTGGCTTGGTTAATTGTTTGTCTTAAACATTGGAAAGACCTTTTACGTGTTCAATTTTGGATAGGTTAGTTTAGTGGATTTTGATAATTATATAGATTATAGTGAGGGATTTTTTGGTGTTTTTTGATAGTACATTTAGGTAAATATCTTTTCGACATCAATATATATCCTTCCTTCTACTAGAGGTGGGTCGGAATTCCGATTTCCGGCGTTTTTTTCCTTCCGATTTCCGAAAAAAATTTTGCCTTTCGAGTTCCGACTTTTGAGCCAGTTCTGATTTCCGGCTCTTCCGGTTTCCGACACCTCTGACTGTTCCGACCCACTTCTGCCTTTTAACATATTTTTACTCCTTTCCACCTCTATTTCTCGGTCAACTAGCATTCGGAAAATGTCCGTATAAACATCTGCAAAAACACAGGCTATCTTAACAAATCTGTTAAATTTCCAGCTTCCTTTCTATATATTTATATGAAAAAGACATTCTGTAAAAGTCATTTTTAACTGCGGAATGTCTTTAGCAGACATAGACAGCGTGCTGGACATTTATATCCCAAAATATGTTTTCAAATAAATTTTTTTAATTTTTTAGGAGCAGTTATAATGATTGGAATGATTGAAAAGGCTGTTTTTTATGCTGAATATTCAAATATGAATCAAACTGGAAAGTCTGTTGAAGGATTATTGGAGGTTTTTTTGTTTTTTTTAAATTATAGGAATTTTTTTTTCTTTAAGCTTGCCGAATTGACTTCTTGTTTAAAACGAACAATGGCACATGTTTTAGTTATTATTGTTTCTGTTGGTTTTGGAGTAGTAAAGCCTAGACTTGGATCGACTTTAAATCAAGTAATTGCTGTTGGAATGTTATATTTTATTTTTTGTGCTATTGAAGGACTTACAAGAGTTTCGAAGGTTTTTTAAAAATGTTTTTGGGGAGATTCTTAAATTTTATTCTTAAGCAAACAACAGAAGCGGTCAAAGAAAAACAGATAGCTAAAATGCCTTTAGCACTTTTGGAAATTTGTATTGCGTGGTGGGTCTTCTCTTCTTTAATTTCTACAATGAGAGCACTTCGATTAAGACGGAATGAGGTTTTCTTTATAAAGTTGGATAATTATAGGGTGCACCCAATATTAGAGACTGGGGATCCTGTCTGATATAAGAAACCCTATTTAAAATTTGATTAGCCATTGGGTGAGAGAATTGCATAAGCATATCCTATTTAAGTTTCAATATAAGGTAGATTTTGGTGCCTAATTGGTGTAACAGTGAGGCCCAACTCCTTTTTTAATTTTATAAAATAAATTTATTTTGTAGGTCAAACTATCTTTATATTTACATTTTACCAATGTTTTGGGTATGGGACTTTTTATTTCTGTTCTCTACATGTTTTGGTCTTTGTGGATGCATCTGTTTCAATACTGCATGAAAGATTGGAAGGAATTGTGAGGGTTTTTTTAATTTTTTGTATTTTAAAACATTATCCTTCTCGATTTTCTATTTCTCCTTTCCTATAAAAATTACAAATGATAGAGGGCATAAAATGGTAAAAATTTCTTTTTATGAATGTTTGACTTGCCGTTATATTCCCCTGTCCATTCTTTTTTTTATATGAAAATAGAAATCTTGTGGGCGACCATATAAGTATATCAATTTTAACCTCAGAAACTTATTTTTTCTATTTTTTTAGAAATCCCTAATAAATTTTTTTTATTAAAGATGGGTAGATACAGCATTTTGGCACATCTTTTTCTGTACAATTCTTGTTGTCATAATGTTTCTTTGGCGTCCTTCACAAAATAATCAACGTTATGCTTTTACTCCTTTATTGGATAATAGTGAAGATGAAAATGAGGAAGATATTGAAGAAGATGAATTATTTACAAAAAGTGGAGGACAACGCCCAGCTGTATATGAAGTTGTATCATAAAGAGATAAAAAACAAGAAAATGGACAGAGTAATGGAAGTGTTGCTGGAAAGGATGGAGAAAATAAGAATAGCAAATTAGAGGTTAATTTTGGAATTTTTTATAATGCCCCTTACTCCTATATCATTCAAAAACTCCCCCAAAAAGGTGGAACGTTAGCTGCTCATAATTCGACACAAAATCATTTCGAAGAACAGGAAGTTGGGAATCCTCTAGATTATTTAAATCAAGAGTTAGTAAGGCCGTCGGGCAGTCATTTATAGTAGTTCACATAGTCTTTAAGTTACTTGCCTATCGACCAGGGCTGCACGCAATTGAAAAAAATTTTCTGCAGTCTGCAAGTCCAAAAAACCACGCAATGCTATCGAACTGTTATCTCATTATTATTATTAAGAGTCTTGCGTAACATCAGATTTAGTAGATGTGTTTTCCCTGAACTCTTTCATATCCTAGATATTACCTATTTTCCTTTCACATTATTCTTTTCCTTCTCTATTGGTATTTTTCATAAATTTTATAGGATGACCTTCAATGGATTGAAAATAACATTCCAACAACATTAGCTGAAGCCTTAGTTGATGAAGAAGAAGATAAAGCACAACGAGAATTGGAAATTTCAAAAATGCTTTGAAATAATTATTTGGGGTTATTTTTTATAAAAAATCAAATCGCTGAAGAATCTAACAGAAATTATTTGTCAATCAACAAAATAACCCTTTAGCCAAAAATCTATTTTTTGAGTAAATTAAAATTGCCGTGATATCTCCTTACGGGAACGTATTAATTTTTATTACTTCATTGTGCAGACATTCCCGAGTTAAAAAAATAAAAACGCAAAATATAATTTTTTATTTGACTTTCTCTAAAAAATATTAAAAATTGTATCCTTTCATTCTCACTTCTTTCCTCAAAAATATCTATTAACTGATAATATGACTTGGGGTAGCAGCCCGAGCCTTCAGGGGTCGGGTCGGGCTTTTTACTAAAAATTCGTCAGGGGACGGGGTGCTACCCTAATATGACTCCTCATATTATGCCAGACCCATATTCTACCAATAAGACTAAACTCTACGTTTTGCCAATAAAATTGTGTTGACGAAACAGTTAGTCTTATTAGTAGAAGGATTTGGTAAAATATGGGACACGGATAACACATACTTTTATAAATTAAAAATTTTTTTTGATTTTGAACATTTAAAAAATTGGACAATAAAAATGTTTAAAATTAAATTTTAATATTTATAACTTGTGTTTCTTGAGATCTTTTTTAAATATATATAATATTATATGTTTTAAAGGAAAAAGAATCCTTTAGTAACTGAATAAATTATGGCTGAACCTTATTATATTGCAAATACTCCTTTAGGGCTGAAAATTTACTGAGAGAGTATCGCCTAGCTAGTTCTCCCACTTCAAGAAGAATGTGTTTAGTATTGGGTGTATCTTATAGCAAGGTTTAACCATAATTCGGGTAGCTAAAAAAATAATGTGTGTGTTTCTGTATCAAAAAATAATTTCAGTTACTAAAAACTAAATTGTAAATTTAAATAAATTTTCTTTTTTTTTCAAGCTGAAGATTTCTTTAAAAGCATAAATGAATTATCAAGTCGATCAAATGCTCTCTTCCTTAGCCCAAAAAATCCGCTATCTTCAAGTCGGTCAAAAGCTCGTTTGTGTGTATCCAATGATGGAAAGTATTCAAAATTGAACTGAAAAATGAAAAGAAATTTAAAAATTGTTAGAAAATTAACTAAAATACTCACACCACATTTTAGGATACACCCTTGGACTTAAAAATATTGTGCCTTATATCGAATGTTCTCTTATTTAGAAGAGAAAGGACAGTTTTTTGCCACCCAGCGGCCAACTAAAAAATTTTTAAGAAAACGTTTCTTAAATAGAAGTGTACCTTATATTGGGGGTATCTTATATAGTGGTTTACTGTTCAAAAAATTTTTTTCATAACTAACCGGCAATGATGAAAGTTCATCATCATTAAATCGTTTAGTCATTGCATCAAAATCGAATGGAGAAACATCCAACCGATCAAAAGCTCTCTTCTGGGCAGCATGGTGCAATAAAGGAGCTTCCATATTAATTTGAGATTTTCGGGGGATTGCCTGCATATAAAAGGCAGGATATGCTTGAGTAGAAGAGATTGAAAATGTGAAGATAAAAAGGAAACAAAAAAGTAAAGTTGAAGAATGATTAATATTAAATTTGTTGATTGAAGGGTTACTAGTTATTTTTGATGAAGGAGAAAATGTGAGAGATGTTGATGTTGATTGGCTAATGATTTTTGACATTTTCTTTTTGGTAGTTAATACAGGAAGGATATTGAAGAAAAATTATTCTAGTTTATTAATTCTAAAAAATTATTTTTTTAAAATACTCTGACTCGTAAATACTCTCGAGGGTGAAAGAGGGTTTGTTTAAATAGAAGGTATCACTTAAGAGCTTCCCACATCCAGTGGACAATCAAAATTCACTAAAATTTGGGTTATCTTGAGGTTCAAATGTAATTTTAGGCGCGAAAAAAATTAAAATTTATTTAAAACGTTCATTTAAATATAAAAAGGCACTTTTTTAATAGAAAAGAAGCAGGTGAAAAGGTTTATATATAAAAGATATATTCTTTTAAACAAAGTTTACTTTACTTTTAATTAAAAGATTTTTTAATTTCCGTCAAGTTTTAAGAAAAACTTAAGTTTTTAAGGTTGTGCTTAAAAACATGAAAGGCAGATGGAAATAGTGTATAAACTTGAGAGAACTCTTTTAAAGTTTTGTTTAAATAAACTTGAATAAATAATATATAAACTTGAGAGAATTATATGTAAATACCGTCAAGTTTTAAGGTAAAACTTAAGTTTAGCTTAAATAAACTTGAAAAGACAGATGGAAATAACATATAAACTTGAGAGAATAATATAAACTTAAGTTTTGCTTAAACTTAAGTTTTTAAGTTTAACTTAAATAAACTTGAAAAAGCAGATGTATTAAATAGTATATAAACTTAAGAGAATTAAGTACTTTTTAAAAAGGTAAAGGGAGGGAGGAGTTTTCGAAAAAAAATTTTTTTCTTTAATAATTAATAAATAAAAATAAATATTTGTGACGTCTTAGTTTAATAAAAATGATGTTTTTTAAGATAAAATTTTCTAAAAATATTTTGCGTATACAATAAATAATTTTTAAAAAATAATTTTTGAAAGGCCTTTTTCGGCATCCCTCACACTTTTTACTTTTGGAATTGGTTATTTTATCTTCAAAAAAAATTTTTTTTGAAGGGTTCCTTTTTTCAATTACCCATTCAAATTGCCTATTTATGCCCAAAATGTTTTTAGAATATAATATGAATTGGATATACTAAGAAAAAAGAGGGTTGAAGAGGAAAAACGTGCCACAGATGGAAATTGGTTTTGAGGGCGAGACTGGGGAAATTGGGGGAAATAAAAACTTTTTTAAATGTCTCTCAAATGGTGCAATTATGGTAATGTTTTATGTTCTTTTAGGGAGTATTTTAGTAATGAATTACTCAAAAGTTCAGTGGACGACAATGCTATTTCGAAACGTAAAAAGCTTCGACGATCGAAGATTGAGAAACCACAATCGGAAAATCTTCAAAAAAATCCTCGAAACCCGAAATTTCGAAGCTTTGTTTTCTTCAAAAAAATTCTTTCAGTATAAGAGACATCCAATACTAGGTACACCCAGGTCTTTTCCAAACCACTAAAATGGGGAACAGCCACTGAAAAATGGGGAAAAATAGGGCGAAATCGGTCAAATATAGGGCAAATCCCCTATAAGTAGGGTAAAACAACAACCCTGGGTACACCTCTATTCAGGATACTTTCTTTAAGATTTTGTTGGCCGTTGCATGGTAAGCTGAGTAAATGATAACCCCCTTATTTAAGGTAAACCTCATTTAAGTTGAAGTTTCAACTTTTGAGGTACCGTATTTCCTCTAAAATAAGCCCCCCCCCTCTAAAATAAGCCCCCTCTAGAGATCGATCGAAAAAAATAAGCCCCCCCTCTAAAATAAGCCCCCCTCCTAAAATAAGCCCCCTTCCCAATAAAATTTTTTAATTGTTGATTAATTGTTAGGTCCACTCAGTTTAGTCCCCATGGAGGGATATAGAAGGATTAGAAGTGATTAAGAGGGTATTTGGGAGATTAGCAGGTAGGTATATAAAGGGATTAACGTAGATATCGAGGGATTTGAGGTGATTAAGTGTGATATCGGAGGATTTGTAGGTAATGAGATAAATATGGATGATGATATTAAGTCTAATTAGAAGTGATATCGTGCGAATTAAGAGGGATTTCGGTAGATTAAGAGATTAAGATGATTTCGGTGATAAAGAAGAATTTCATTGGATTAATATGTAGTGAGTTCAATGGATTAAAATCGTCCCTCTTAACCCCTTGATACCTTAAAATCCACTTATCTCACTCGATTTCACCCAATATCCAGCGATATCCCACTTGATCCTTCGATGTCACATACAAATCCACTAATATCCAATTTTAAGCTTTGAACTCCCCATATATCCCTCTTAATCCTTTTTTTATTAAAAAAGTATTTAAAAAAGTTAATCCTTTTTCTTAATCTTTTTTAATCGTAATATACTAATAGACTATAGAGACTCAATGGGATACATACAAGCGAGATAATAATCTAACACATTTTGATTTATCTCCAACTTAAAGCATATCTAAGCTGGACGATTAATTGACAGAGAACTTGAAGAGTTTTTGGACAAGAGTTTTTCGTGAATAGACTTAAAATTGGTTGAATTTTATTGAATTTTAGAAAAAATTTTTTTAAATGTTTGGTAATAAATTTCAGGTTTTCAAAAATTTAGACATCGAAAAAAATAAGCCCCCCCTCCAAAATAAGCCCCCCCCCCCCTCCAAAATAAGCCCCCTCTAGAGGTCGATCGAAAAAAATAAGCCCCGGGGCTTATTTTAGAGGAAATACGGTATCTTAAAACAGAGGTCCAACTATATTAATAAAATTTATAAATATCTCAAAGCAAAGATTTTCTAGTCAATATATACTCTCAAAAAGTCAAGAATGTCTTTTATAACCTAATTTACAAGTTTTCTTTGAAAGGAAGTAAAAAAACTTTTTTTGACTTTTTTCTTGTCTAATAAAATTAAAGTCAATCATTGGAATAAAGGGGGATAAACCCTTTTTTGAACACTAAAAATTAAATTTTAATATTAGGCGTAATTCTAGATTAAGTATAGAAAAGGTAGAAAATTGTTGGAAACTTGGAATATCTGTCGAATATTCCCATTAATATGTTCCCAAAATATATGTCACCAAGGATAGGACGGATTGAGAAAATAGTCGGATGGGGTTTGGGTCGAAAAATCTGAATTTAGAGTATATGGTTTACGGTAAGGCTGGCGGATCCGGATACCCGAGTGCTAAAAAGGCTAAAATTTTACCGTAGTTTCCGGTTGGCCCATCCCTGATATACACCTCAGTGTAGTGTAGGATACGGACTTTTTAATCTCGATAGCTGTAAAGTTTTTTATACAATAATTAAGAATTTTAAAAGAAGGAAATAAAAACTTTTTTTGTTAATTAAAAAGCTTTCACCTGCTTTAAACTTTATAGAAAATGAGAAAGATTTTTTAAGTGGGGAAAATTTTTTCTTTGTTTTCTTGCCCTTTAGAGAAATGTCGTCAATGGAAATTAAATTTGATTAAACATTGAGAAAAAATTGTAAATAAATATTTAGGTATACTAGATATATTGCCATTAAGTATCTATGTACATGAGAAGAGGAGGTATTGGTTGGGTGACCCAGACTACTTTAAAAATTGTGGGAGTATAAATAAAACACGAGAATAGACAATTTTAAATATCAACTATATACTCAAAATATATACTCAAATATGCTCGGACCTTGTTAGAAGGTACTCCCTTGGAATTGAATTTTTAGTCTTATAAGGAGGGATACTTTAAATGAAGGTTTTAGGTTCTAAATATCTTAAATAGAGTTGTATAAGGACTAACAGAAGTAAAAGTTTAGCTCCGGGCAGGATCAATTCTGGGACTTCCTAGCAGCTATTGCTAGACGCCTTCCTCCCAAGGTTGAGCATCACGATCTTAAACCCCTGTCTAGTAAGTATTCTAAGCTGGATATCCCCTTTCTTCCTTGCAATAGTATTGAATATAACTTATGGGGGGAACATTATTTTTATTTTACCGAAAAATTTATTTTGTCAGACAAAGTTTAAATAAAAGCAACACACCTAAACGCTACTTTAGCACTGTTAAAAGCCTAAGAAAAAAGGCTTGGTATTTTTTAAAGAAATTAAAAGAAAATTAAATTTGTGACGGAATTTAATAAAAAAATACACTGCGACGCAAAATTATACGTCCACCCCCTTTTTTCGGAATTTTTTCATTTGTATTGATCAGAATTTTCTGAAAATTTAAATACACATCATTTACTGAATAACTAACAAGATGTCTAAGGATTTTTGGCAAAATTTTTATCTTAAAAATTTTTATACCAAAATTTGTATTTTCGCCCTACCCCTTATCGATTACTTTAAATTTTGATTTTGGGCTCATTCGAAAGCCCTTGAAATTTGCTACAATCGGCAACAATTTCATTTTCCGGAAAAAATTTTAAAGAAAGATACAAGCATTTAAACTTCTGATGCAGAAAAAACGCCTAAATGCCCCATAAAATTTACTTTAAGGGTGCTTCCAAAGATTAACGGTTTACATCTCACTAAAAAATTTTTTCTGGAAAATAAGATTAATGCTATCTTGTAGCAAATTTCACGGGCTTTCGAATAAGCCTAAAATCAAAATTTGTAATAATTCTTAAGGGTCGAAAATATTTTTTAAAGTTGAAAAACCCCATTTTACGTTGATTTTCGAGGTCTCAGGATCTCGGCTTAGGGTAAGGATATAGACTTACTTTCTTTTTATTTTTTTATAATATCAATATATGAGTTTACTGGAATTTTTGTAGATTTTTCCCATTGTTGGAAATAACTTTTTTGGAAAGTGGACGTATAATTTTGCGTAGGGCGAAAATACAAATTTTGGTATAAAAATTTTTAAGATAAAAATTTTGCCAAAAATCCTTAGACATCTTGTTAGTTATTCAGTAAATGATGTGTATTTAAATTTTCAGAAAATTCTGATCAATACAAATGAAAAAATTCCGAAAAAAGGGGGTGGACGTATAATTTTGCGTCGCAGTGTACATTTGTGGTCTTCTTTGAGGGTAAATAAAATTATTTAACCAAAGTTCTCTTTCTTGTTTATTTTAAAATAATTTAATAATAAAGTACATTTTCTTATTTTTTAAAATTAATTTAAATAAATAAACATTTTTTAAATTAAATCTCACTTTTTAAAAACCTCCTTTAAGTCTGAGAAAATGAATCGCAATTTTACATTTACCCACATTTATTTAAAACTGGGCACCCCAAAGTATTGTGTAAGGGGTGTTGGTTCCAAACCAAACTAAAACCCGAAGATTTTCGTTTTAGTTAACCCAAGAGTTAGGTAAAATCGACAACTCGAAATACAATCCAAGTTTGTGTTAAATTGAGGGTATTCAAAAGTGGAAATATCGCCTAGGGAACTTCTCCACACAGTAACCAATAAATGTAGTTTAAGTTAAGTAAAATCAAGATCCGATTGTCTTATAATGAGGCTTGCTTCAGGGGATGCCAAGGATTGAGAAAAAGATGTTTCGGGTTTTCAAAAATTTCTTTGTGTTGGAGTTCGGTTTGAAAAAAGAGTCAGGGGTTCGTAAATCGGATAACACTTAGACATCCCTTGTTTGATTCTTGGTAAATAAAATTTTAACAAAAATTTAAAATGAAAATTTTTGCTTTTCCAAACATTTTCTCTAATAAACATTATTTTTTATAATTTTGGTAAACTTTTAGAAAAAATATAAAAAAATAAATTAGTTTTTAAAATGCTAATTTAAATAATGGAAAAAAATTTTTTTGTTAAAAAATAATTTAAAAAATAATCAAAATGACACGCTTGGATTCAACTAAAATAAATAATATTTTTACTGTAAAAATATAAAAATTAATGTTTTACGAGACACAATTCTTTAAAAAAAAATTTTTTTATTTTTTTAATATTACGAAAAAATAAAAAAAATTTTCTTTGACGAAATAAAATACAAAAAAAATAATTTTACTCATTAATTTAGTTATTATCCAACTAGTTAAATTATTTAATTCACCGGTCCATTTTTTGTATACTCCCCCATTTTAGTGGGCGTTTTAATGTGGAATTTATTACGTTATACCCTCAGTAATGTGTACTAAGATCCGGATATCCGGTCTGAAAAAAGACCGGATATCCAAAGAGTTCCTAGTTATACAATCATTATTCCAGCTCAGAGGGCGTATAGACACGTGAGGTCCTGCCTAGAGTTGTCAATTTCACTAAAATTTTGAAACGAACCGAAAAACAAAAAAAGATTTCGGTTTGTCGATTCGGTTCGGTCTGAAACCGACAAACCTAGTCCTGACATGAAAATATTTTTATTTTGTTAATAAAATAATGGAAGAGCTCTTTAGCATTGTCCCCTCATTTTTCATGAATTTTTTTCGTTTCTTCAAAGTCACATTCTCTCCTGTCGGCAAAATTAAGTTCGAGAGGGTGCGGCGTAATAAAGAGATTTCATTATGGAATTCTTGAAAAAAATTTTTAAGAAGCGAAAAAATTTCTTTAAAATTAGAGTTTGTATTTTAATAAATTAAATTTTATTTTTATAAAATTGGTCTATAATCTACTAGTATTTTTAAATTTAATAAAAATATAAAGAAAAAGGAAGTAAATTGTGAATTATTGGAAAAACATTTTTGAGACTTTTTTGAAAAAATTCTAATTGAAGGAATGTTTATTTAATTATTATTTTTTCTAAATTTTGATCTATAATATATTTAGTGGGTTTAAATTAAATTAAATAAAAGAGACGTATAAAAAAAGCGAAAAAATTTTTTTTTTCCAATTTCGAGGAATTCCAAGAAATATTTTTATTTATTAATTTAACCTCTAAAAATACGCATAAATTTAATTAATTTAAAAAATTATCCAAAAATGGATTCTATGAAAAAAGGAAAAAACGACCAAATTTTTTAGCAAGAAAATATGATAGGCATTCGTAAGAAAAATGTGCAACTAAAAATTTTTCAAGATAGAGGTAAAGAGTGTTCCCATGACAGAAACCCTTAAAAAGAAAGTTTTTGGTTTCAGGGCCACAGCATGTATACCGTAAAAGCTCTAATAGAAGCACATGTGCTTCTATTCTTCGATCCTCTTATAGGGTGTGCCTCTATTAGAGACTATACTTCAAATAGAGGCTGTGCTTCTATTAGAGCATTTACGGTATATTAATTGAATAATCAGTTAATTTAGCCTGGGGGTAAGTCTAATGGAGGGCTAATTTAATAGAAAAAATAAAGTATTTTTCAAAAAATTCTTTTAGACAGGTATTTATTTTTATAAATAAAGCATAAAGCTCCCCATTTCCATAAGTGCCAAACAAAAAAAGAAGCCAAATATAAATATTTAAAAAAACATCATTCATAAATACATTTTAAATTAAGTACTTAACGTCTATTTTTATTAAAAAATAAGCATTAATCATTTAAATGAGGGAAAAAGGTGAAATTGAAATTTCAAAATAGCCTTGTTTATTGGTTTTATTATGTAGCAGGGATGTTAGGGATAAGAAAAAATAGGGCCGGTTTTCGAGTAACACATGACTTCCCTGTTATGTAGGTATCAGGGGTGGCGCGAGTCTCACAAAATACGAGACACGAGATACAAGATTCTCAAAAAAATAAGAGAACGAGATAAAACGGGATACGAGGCCTCTAAAAAACACGAGATTTTACGAGACACGAGACGAGCGCCACCCCTGGTAGGCATCATGTATTTTTAAAGACTTGGTAAACTACAAAAAGAAGTATTAATAAGATAAAGGATACCTCGAATCTTTCCATAGGACCCCAAAAATACCTAAACTTCAAATAACAAACGTAAAAAATGAGGGGACAAATGACGGATGTCAGGGGCTATCCGGAATCCGGACTTTTATTCTATCCGAGATCCGATCCGAAGAAAACTTCGAAAACCCGACACAACTTTTTCTTCTCTCAAACCATGATCACCTCCTTATTTTTGTGAGGTTAAGAAGTGTCGTCCCACCCCCTCATGTCAACTACAACATCCCTGAGTCGAACGACATTAATATGTACCGTAAATCCTCTAAAATAGGTCCCCCTCTAAAATAAGCCCCCTCTAGAAGTCGATCGAAAAAAAGTATTACCAAGAGGATTTACGTATTAGAGGATTTACGGTATTGCCAAAATTATTTTTGTCCAAAAAAATTTTTTTTAGTTATTTAATTTTTGTGAGTCATACATATGTACATATAATATTAAAATATTTCAATAAAAAAGTTTATTTACTAAACAAAAAATGCCGGAAAACTAAATTAAAATGGACATATCCCCATTTTTTATTTTCTAAAAATAGCCAATTTATGTAAGCACTCTAAAAAAGCTCTATAAATATTAAACTAATAGGTATGTGGGCGTACACGTCAAAATAAAAAAAGGGAAAATTAACTTTTTTTTAATCCTTTTCTAATTTAAATTAAATTTAATGAAAAAATAAAATATTTAAAAATAGGCTTGTTTGGGTGCCCCCTCTTTTTTCTTGTTTAAATTAAAGGTCAAAAAAACATATTTAATTATTTTAAATTCCCTAAAGGCAAACGGAAATTAGGGAATTTTTTAAAGAAAAATAATGAGTAATTTTTCTTTTTGAAAAAAATAACTGAAGAAAAATATTAAAATAAAAATTTTTAAGAAATTTTTTATAAAAGTTTAATCTAAATTTTAACATTTTTCTAAATAAAAATTTAAAAAAAGACATTAAGTTGTGAGCACTTAAATGTTGGTTGGAGAAGTGCAGTGATGGGCAAAGTTCCAGTTCCAGAACTAATTAGGGCCGGAAATGACGAAGGTGTCGGAAAGGGGACAAAATTCGGAAACTGGAAATAAAATTTTTTTAGGAAATAGGAAGGAATAAACGTCGGAGATCGGAAGTCGGAAACAACTGCAAAGAGCCCTCACTAAATAAAATGCTTTGCAATTTAGCTATTCACGTGTTTATTTAAATTTAAATATTATAAAAAAATTTCTCCAACTTCTCTATACTATTTTCCAAGCCCCCAGCTTGATTTTAGTAGCTTTAGCTAGCAGCCCACGCTAATTTGTAAGACAACCCACGGATTTTATTTTAACTTGACATTCAATAAGGAAGTAATTACCCAAAAACTGTCCTTTATAAGGGAAGCTTTGGGAGTCGCGATAGCTAATATTAATTTTATTTGGGTAAGAATTCGGAAATCAGTTCTCTCTATGATTGCTTTCCATAAAAAGCTATTTCTAAATTTTTAAATAAAAAAATTTTTTTAAGAAGGTTTATTCAAAAATTTCTTAGTAAAATTCTTTGCAAGAATGTTTTTAAAAATGCCTCCTCCTTAAAACAGAGGGATTATTTCTCCATTTTCTCAAATTTTAATTTATTTTAAAAAATCTTCCTCCCAGTATTTACCTTTAAATTGGAAAGATAGGCCATCATTAATCTCTTAAAATTTTTGAGAAAAGTTTTAAGAGCTCGGAGGTGATGGCTGAACTAAACCCGCGAAACGTGTCCATTTTTCTACTAATTAATAAATGGGAAGGGGCAGAAACACTTCTTTTCAAAGCTTGAAAGAGCTAAATAAAACTTGACTGAACCTGCTTGGTTCCAGTCCCTTATACCTGACGGCGTAACATAAAATTATTAATGGTACATACCGTATATATTGGGTTCTACTTGACTTTATGTGTCCAAACAAAACTTTATGAGTCGAATCAGATTTTTGTGTGCTACTAGGGTAGGTCGGAAGATCAAGACCGAGGTTCTACGGAAAATCAAGACTGAGGTTCTACTGAAAATGGAAAAGGGATAGGTTTATGTTAGTTGTAGAACCCAACGACCGTTGACTCCCGCGAGGCGCGTGCCGCAAAACCCGCGCGGGGTTTTGCATAAGCGCCTCGCCTACGCTCCATAGGTTTAGCATACAAAGAATTTTCCGTAGAACCACACTATAAGGCTAGTTTGCAGGAAATGAGGGGGAGCTGTCTAAGTAGTACTCCCTATTTAAGGTAACCCTCATTATAAGCTACGATTTTTCTTCCAAGTGTCTATAGGGAGGACAGCTGCAGTGGTATAATAATAGAGGATTTAGGTATAAATTTGTTGGTAGGAATTGAAATTTTGCGAATGTTGAAACTTTTGGGAAATAAGTCAAAATTTTGAAACAAGCCCAACTGCAAAGGGCCCTTACCATTTTACCTATTTTAGCTATTTACGTGTTTATTATTTAAATTTAAATTAAATATTATAAAAAAATTTCTCCACCTTCTCTATACTATTTTCCAATGTCCCCAGCTTGATTTTATAAGCTTTAGCTAAAAGCCAAGGCTAAGACAACCCACGCATTTTATTTTAAACGTGACATTTAATAATGAATTACCCAAAAAATGCCCTATACATATAAGGGAAGCTTTGGGAGTCGCGATAGCTAATATTAATTTTATTTGGGTAAGAATTTGAAAATAAGTCCTCGCTCCCTGATTGCCATAAATAGCTATTTCTAAATTTTTAAATAAAAAAATTTTTTTAAGAAGGTTTAATTCAAAAATTTCTTAGTAAACTTCTTTGCAAGAATGTTTTTTAAAACATTCTTCAAGGCATTTATTGCCTTCTGTTTTATTGGATTAAATTCCCTCTTCGTCGAAGGAATGCACCCTCATCGTGGTAAAATTTCTAGCATTTTTATAAAAAAATTTTCAACTAATTTTATCAAAAATAGGGAGGATGCGAACTGGAGGAAGCCAAGCCCCTGTCAATCTGAACACATTTTCTCTCACCGAGTTGTCCTTTCTGATTAAAATTTTGAATAGAATTGATTATAATCGAATTTTTGAGGTTGATTATTTAAATGATATGCAAGATGCACTCACTGAAAGAGGCGGTGAAGTTCTAAATGAAGTTGGATTGCCTGCAAATGATCCAACCATTGCTAATTTTCAACGTAAAATAGCAGGGGTATGTATATTAAAGCTACATATTCCAATAAGTTTGACCTAGTGTTCGGTACTACCGCGGTACTACCGATACTACCGACTCGGTACTTTTCGGTAATACTGGTATTGGTACGGTACTGATGAGATTTTGGAATTTTCGGTACTCATTCAATACCAGTACTTTTCGGTAGTATTGGTATTGAAAAAATCCATTTGCCGAACACTAGTCGGACCTTTGTTTTACATCACCCCTCGTCCAGTAAAATCTCAAGTTTTAAAGCAGGGTTAGGATATTTTGGTTTTTTGATAGGTCGATGAGGTTTACTTTTTAAAAATGCGGATTTTTGTGGTTTTATGAAGGGTATTTTTACATTTTCTTGTAGTGTAAAGCAAATTTAATTCCTAAGACTATACAGTAGACGGCGTGGTGTAATGGCTAACACATCAGTCCGGTCCGGTTGGGGTCAGTTGAGCGTGGCCGTTTGAGCGTGGCCAGTTGAGCGTGGCCGATTGAGCGTGAGGACAGTTGAGCGTGGGCCAGTTGAGCGTGGGCCGGTTGAGCGTGGCCAGTTGAGCGTACCTTGATTATTGGCCGGTTGAGCGTCAATACTTAAAAATAACTACAACAAATGCCTATGTGGCCGAAAGATTTGTTCGAAAATCTAAAACTAGAACAAAGAAACTTAGTATTTAAAAAACTTTTTGTTTTCAGCAGAATCCTGTCCGGTTTTAATCCGGTAAAAATAATTTCCGGAGTCCGGCAGAAATTATCCGGATTCCGGACCGGACTCCGGTTTTTTCCGGATTTTTCAAAAAAACTTTTCATTAATTCTTGTGTTAAATGTTGTAAGTCACAAATCCGGTGTAAAAAATTTGCCAGACCCGGATCCGGATTTGCAATTAGAGCCGTACCGGAGCCGGCCGGATTTTTCCTGATTAATCCGGTCCTGAAAAAATCCGGAAATAGCAAAAAACACCCAGATTTGAGACCCGGACTCCGGAGAAATCCGGTCGGATCCGGTCCGGCGCCGGGCACTAGTAATAATATATTGACGCTCAACCGGCCAGTAAACAAGGTACGCTCAACTGGCCACGCTCAACTGGCCACGCTCAACCGGCCCACGCTCAACTGGCCCACGCTCAACTGTCCTCACGCTCAATCGGCCACGCTCAACTGGCCACGCTCAAACGGCCACGCTCAACTGGGCCGTTCCGGTCCGGTCTACTGAAGATGCTGGTTCACTCCCAGCCGCCGAATAACCTCTTGCACTAGCAAATGAGAGAAATAGCCAGCTGCTTTACTGTAGTTTTAGAATGAAATATCATTTTTCTCTTGCGGTCTTCCAGAATTAGGTATTCCAGAGTTAATACTAACCTACATTTCAATCCCCTTTCATACGGCTATTCCAAATGGAGGAGGTCGAAAAAAAAAACTCTTTATTTGAAAAAATGAAAAAAAAGGCACGCGGACATTTCAATGTACGAACAGTTACCCTACTGATTTCGGGACCTACAGCCACTGCGGACCTACAGCCACTATTGTCCTATGGAATAGAGTTTTTATGTTTTAGAACAACAACGCAAGAAATTATTTTTGTCACCCCAATCCCTATATGTCCGCGCACCATTAAAAATGACTGATTTAAACGTTTAAAGGTGATAAATCATTTTACGGGAATTCTTGATGATTATGAAGAAAGATTACAACAAAATTACGACCAACTTCCGAGAAGACCAGATTACCAACGGATGATTTTTATTAACAGAAGAATCGAGGATTATAGAAAAATTGTCAACGATTATGAACAATTTATTGAAGATTCTGGCTTAGATATAAATGATTTTAACGATATAAATGAGTTTGGCGTAAGACAAGATTTGGACACTATTCCTGGTTCTTTATGGGATATTGGGTAAAGTTTATATTTACCGTATTTCCTCTAATAGAGCGGCGTCTCTATTTGAACGGCAGTCTCTGATAGAGCGGCCCTCTTAGAGGAGATTGAAAAATAGAACGGCAGCCGCTCAATTAGAGGAAATACGATGTTAATTTTTACTTTTTTTATGGAATTTAAATTAAAATCAACTATAATCTATCAATCTAGTAATCATCAATTAACTCAACTTGAAGGATTATTACTCCGAATTTTACAAAAAGAGAGGAATTTATATCTTTATTATAAATTGATTGTTTTGGCTAGAAGATTGATTTTGTCATTTATCCAAGATAATTATGCAAATGCATACATTGCTCGTTTTAATGATTTGGAAAGTCAAGTAGATGAGAACAATAATTCTTATAGGTAATGCTTTGAATGAAGTTTCAGAGTCCTATAAACAATATTAAAGTAGAGTAAGGTTGGCGGATCCGGAAGAGGCCGGATATCCGAAAATTTTCGGTTCGGATAGCGGATCTGGATGTCCGAAGATTTCCGACTATCCGACAACCTTAGTGTAAAGTAGTGTTCGGCAAATGGATTTTTTCAAAACCAATACCAGTACTACCGAAAAGTACTGATATTGAATGAGTACTGAAAATTCCAAAATCTTATCAGTACCGTACCAATACCAGTAGAGTAGTGCCCAGACTAGGACATGGATACGGATACAGATATTATAAAAATGCCTGCGGATATCCGCCTGTATCCGCCGTAAATATCCGGATACGGATACCAAAATCAGTATCCGTGTCCTAGTCTGGTAGTGCGTGCCCCTTGTGTTAATCAGTTACACCTCGTTTTCTAAATATCGCCTCAGGGCAGTAACGGTTTCATCTTTCACCTTCGTTTCTAAAATAACTTTCCTCACATACATACCGTATTTTCTCTAATAGAATGACAGTCATTCTATTTTTCATATACCCCAAAAAAGTGTCATTCAATTAGAGACTGTCATTTAATTAGAGAAAATACGGTAATTTATTTTAATCAAATTTTAGATTACAACTATCAATTTTTGAATATGTAGCTACTTTCGATTATTATGAACTGACTTCAAACAATTTGCATGATATGTTGAGAAATCAAGCTTTTGGGACTTTACGTGGTAATTTAAAAAAGCTGTGATTTTTAAATTGTTTATTTAAGGTACCAACAATTTGTTTAGAGATCTTCGAAGCGACGAGTTAGAGTTGGCGGCACATGGACGATATCCTGTTCGTTGTCAATGCGACACAAATGTGTTTTCTGAATACGTGCCGATGATAAACACATATAGAAGTAATTCCCTAAGTTAAATAGGCCCAAATACCCAATTCACACATATAGAAGTAATTCCCTAAGTTAAACAGGCCCAGATATCTAACAGTTTCCATCTTTCTAACTTGTGGTTTTCACTTTTATTTTAAGACTAGGCTAGGGAAGTAATCCTTGTCTTCCTTACAATAATACACTAAATAAAGATTTTAAGTAGGGAATTCCCCGTTCCCCGGAGAATTTCCCCGTTCCCCGGGAATTCCCCGTTCCCCGGAGAATTCCTCGGGGGAAGCTTGCGGGGAGGCCTCCGAGAATTCCTCGGGGGTTCCCCGGAGAATTCCTCCCTGCCCCGTTCCCCGCAACCCCCGTTCCCTTAAACTCAGCCCCCGACCGTAATATCGAACCCTCGTTTAAAGGGCAATAAAGTTGAGAATTTAAAGGTCTTTAATCTTTAATAAAATTTAAGTCTACAATACTTCATCGGGAATAACTGCGGAGGAATTTGGGGCGTTTGAAGACTTTCGTATTCATGGAGAGGACAGACCAAATAATACCTACAATCTATACCGTCTCTACTATTCTGAATATGTCGTAGAACGCCCATATCTTCAAGTAAAACTTCAACTACATTATATAACTCAACAAGTGATTGCCCAAATGCATCCTCAAGCTTTAGTTTATAATCACGAATTAATAGAAACAGTGGATCTCCGTGAAGGCGTGGCAATTCAACCACAAATCCGAGAGGTGTGTTTAAATATAAATATCTAAGAATCCGGTTATAATGCCTGAGGATATAAGGTACCTTCAGATATAACAGGAGTATTCCTCCATAATATTTCTCTAAATTTATTATTTCCTTCAAATTTTTTCCCTCAAAAAATTCCTTCAAAGAGGCTAGTGTAATTTTATAATGTTCTTAATATTAATTAGATTTATATCCAATACCCTCCACCTGCAAGACGTCGCCCTCGTAACGGAGGGAGAGGAGGAAATGGAAGTGGAGGGAATGGTCAACACGGTGGTGGACGTCGCCGTCGAGGAGGAAATGGAGATGGCGGAAATTGAGGAGGATCTGACGATAAATGAGAAATTGTTGAAAGAATTGAAGAGAAAAGATTCGTTTTACAAAATTGTAGTTGAGAAAATTTCCTTTATTGAACACTAACTTCATTCACAAATCCTCTATTAGAGTACCACATTTTAGCAGACACACAAACGTGAAATTCATCAAATTCAATTTCACGTTTACAAAAGCGTGAAATTCAGAGAGAACGTATAAAAATAACCCCAATCATCGGGTTGTGATTAAAGTTTGTCTGGTTCCTTTCGGCTGGTCTGGCTTCTTTCCACGATGGTTCTATATTTTCATCTTACATGAAAAACCTCTATATAACTCAAAGACGCACTTTAATTTCCGATACGTTTTTTAATTTACTAGTTAGATATAGGGGGTGGGGGACTCTTATCCAGGCTTGGTAATGGACATGGATTTTGGTATCCGATCCGGATATATCCGTGAGGTCGATATCCGTATCCACTTATATCCGTACTACTTTTGAGACATATCCATCCGCGGGTATCCGCGGATTTGGAGCATTATCCATCCGTATCCGTCCGAGTCTTAAAAAATCAGTATCCATATCCGTCCGTATCCGGATATATCCGCGGATATCCGGATATTATCCGTATCCATTACCAAGCCTGCTCTTATCTATTTTATTTTTCTACTCCAATTGTGTATCTTATAGGAAGCCCGGCTTCAAAACATTTAGTAAAATTGTGTGGTATTATAATAGAGGATTTAGGGCATATAAATTTGTTACGATTTTTTTCGGGTAGATAAAAGTAGAACATATTTTAAAATGTTAAAACAATTGCGGTTTAAAGAAAATTTAATTCAAAAAATTTAAACAAAAAAATAAAAAATAATCCAACGTCCATTTTTCCATGCCGGGCTAACTCATGGAAAAGACAGCTCAAGGAAAAAATTAATCAAGGCAACTCATGGACGACCAACTCATGGAATATTCTAAATTTTTCCTCGAGTTGTCTTTTCCTCGAGTTGTCATTCCTAGAGTTGTCTATTCCTCGAATTGCCTGTTCCTCGAGTTGTCTGCTCCTTGAGTTAGCCCTCACCCCATTTTTCAGAAAAATTTCACTCCTTCCGTTCATTTTCAGCTAATTTGTAAAACATCCAACCCCAACTTTTTCCCTTCTTCAGCACTTATAGTCGTTCCAGGAACTGTTGTTGTGCTTAATTTGGGACTTTGTATTTCTGTTTTAGTCCATTCCCTAGGCTCAACTTCAATTACATAATTGAAAAATGTTGTTCCAACAAAAATACAAGCTGTGACGAGTAGGAAAACATCTGCCCACTAAAAATATTCTTTGTGAAAATTTCTTTTCGAATAAAATTATTGACACTATCCGTAAGGAATGGCGACATCCAAAATTTTTCCCTTTCTTTCTCGAATGGAAAAGAAAAGTTAATTTTTCAATTTAATTCAACTTGCATGATTTTTGTCAAAGTCCGAAAATTTCGGTTCGGATATCTGAAATTTTCGGTTGATCCTAGAATTGCGAGGCTCAGTAGAATGGTCCCATTCGAGGAAGAAAGGAAAAATTGGATGCCGGCATTCCTTTCGGATAATGCAAAATTATTTCTACCTCTTCAACAGCATTTGTCGGTGTCAAAAAATTAATAATCATTGGGAGAATTCTAAAATTTAAAAAAATAATTTTTAATTAAATTTCAAAAAACTTACAACATAATAACGCTAAGTTGGATTGTTGTCCAAGAAAATATAACATGAGAAAATTGACTTGACATCTTTTTTTAAATTAATGTTTTTAATAAATAGATTTTTAATAATAATGTATTTTCCCGATTAATAACCCTGGTGACCTAATATATTTCAAATAGGGGATGGGGAATTGTTCGAGGGAAAATAACTACGAGGCATAGAAATATCCAGAGGTGACTAGCATTTAAAACCAAGGTGGCACCCTGTCACCCGAAACCCCAACTATTTTCTTGGCAAAAACCCCAGCCCCGAAGACTCTAACTCGGCAAACCCCGATCCCTCGACGATCACGTCCCCGAAGGCTCAGGTTGCTGCCCTATTTAAATAGAGCTGTCAAATACCGAAAACTTTCCAAGACTCAAGACCGAAAAAACCATGAAAAGTCTTGGAATCAAGACTCAAGACCAAGAGTCTTGGACAGCTACCATATTTAAAATACTCACTAAGCGGAGGTATAAGATTTATTAAAAGAGTAGATGAAAGCGTCATCCCGGTAGCTCTCTCGGTAGAGCACCTGTACCCTCCCCGAAGGCTCAGGGTGCCACCCTGTTTAATAGAGCTGTCTTAGACCGAAAAGAAAGCGCTTAGCAATAACTGCCAGGAGGTCGCAGAATCGAATCCTACCCGGGATACTAAACTTTTCCCTCGCTCTTAATTAATCGAGAAAATACGGTATTTAATTTCAATTTCACAACTTACTAGTTGTGCCCCTTTAATTAATCCAACAGTATTTAAACCACTAAAAACAGTTGCAGCAGTGTAAATACATTGCATTAAAGTTACATTAACAATGCCAAATTTAGGAAATAAAGACATTGCCAAAAAGCAGGCGCCCATTAAATACTACAAAATTTAAAAGAATAAACACCTCCCTCTCCTTTAAAAGACCTGAGAGATGCTAGCAAAAAATATAACTTTAGCTTTCTCAGAAACAGAAGTCAAACGATCACTTATTTGCCCAGCAAAGTTTTTCCCAATTAAAGACAATAAGAAAGGTAAAGCAGAAGCTATACCAGTTTTGGCTACTTCCATACCTAATGCCTTTAAAAAATTTTAATTTTAAATATTCATTTGGTACATTTCCGTTATACGACCGCAAACTGAGTGCCAACCGATCGACTTTACTTTTTAATGTTTGATCCAATACAAATGAATTTTATATCATTCGAAAGCCCTCGATAAGGGGTATCGACACTTTTTTCGATAAGAGGTATGTTCGCCCATTAAAAAGTTATAGGTCGATAAATGTGAAAAACATCAAATAACTGGACTTATCGGGTTATAACTTTTTTATGACTGATCAGATTTGATCTATCCTATTAGAATAAATGTACAGGCTATTGAGGGCTTTCGAATGATCGATAAGAGGTTCATTTATATTTGATCAAGCATCAAAAAGTTAAAGCCGATCAAAATCGGATGGCACTCAGTTTACGATAGTATAACGGAAAAGTAGCATTCATTTTTTAATCATTTTTAATTTTACTTTATTCAAATAAATCGGTCCAAATTGCCAAAATACTTGAAATGCCAAATTACTTGTAGCACTACACAAATAAACGCCCCAAAAGGCTGAATCTTTAAGAATTGCCATATAAAGGATTTTTTGTTTTAGCTCCTTTCCCTTTCTTCTTCTATTAGAAATATCTTTTAAAGACTTTCCCTCTTCTATAATCGACAATTCTTGAGCAGAAAGGAATCTTTAAACAAAAAAAATTTTTTTTTGAAATTTTTTTTTAAATTTTTTACTCGTGTTCTCTCGGGGAATCTCTATAAATCCAATAAAAAATTGTAAAAAGGAACAGAGAAAGTGTTCCCAATAAATAATAAACTGCTGGCCATCCAAACATTTCTGACGAGCAGAATTCGGCAGATAAAGGCATTGCGGTTATTGGGCCAAGTTGAAAACTGGAGGTTAAAACAGCGAGGAAAATGCCAGAATTTGATAAGGGGGACCAATGGGCACTAATTGATCCTTAAAAATAATTTTTAAATTCCTTAAAAGATTATATGTAGCAATAAGCATTTAGGAGACAAAAGAAAAGAAAATAAAAAATATATTTATCGTATATCATTTAACAACTACCCTGGGTAATTATTGTTTCGACCTTCCGCTGGAGGGAATAATTAATCGAGGGAGGGTGTTCAAATGAGGTTTGAAATCTGAACGTGTTTTAGCGCATTTGTTTGGGGGTAATTATTGTCTCCATCTCTGGATGGGGTAATGGAAGTGGGGTAATTATTTGAGGGAGGGAATACTCCCGGGAGAACTATTATTATAGGAAATACGTTATGTTTAGTGAACCACACCACAGTTTTGAAAAATTTTAAAAGTCACAAATAGAATTTAAACAAAACCCCACCAGTAGCTACCCAAATTGCTGCCAATCCAAATCCTTGAAAAATTCGCAAAATCAAAAGTGTAGGAAATCCTCCCAAGTAAATACTTGGTACAATTAAAAGTGTCGATAATGAACTGATAAATCCATAAGCAGCCAGTAATTTTCTTCAAAAAAAATTTTTTTTATTATTAAAGTGTATCCGGGCGAGAGGTGGGTACTTCAAAAATTCTTGATTATATTTATTCCTTATTTAATTCTCTATTATTTAATCTTTATTTTATCTCATTATCGTAAATTTGAATAAAGTTATGAGAATAATAATGTGTCCCATTACTTTCGGGTCACCCTGTATTTATTCGAATTTGATCAAACATAAAAAAGTTATAGCCGATCAAATCAGGAGAAAGAAGAAGAAAATGTGTGGATATAACACAAAAGTACCCCAAATATTTCTATTTTTACCTCAAACCAAATCGAGTATAAATTTTAGTAATTGGTAAAGTGCCAATTAATTGTCCAATAGCTATAGCTGAGAAAAGCAAACTTTGCTCGTTTGAAGTAAATAAAGGTTCAATAAATCCATAGTTTATTTTTTCTGTTGAATTTTGTGACAACTTTGAAGGGAAAATAATTAAATTTGTTATTAATTTACTCTCAATATTATGAGTAAATATTCTCCCAAAATCTAAATATACCTCTTTTAAATACCCTCACGGTACTCCTGACGTTTAAGGGGGCCACCGTTTTAATTTTGGCACCAAATTTCAATTGGCCCACATTTCATTTGTGAAAAATAGATGTTAGTTAAGGAGTAAAGAAGGATAAATTTTGATTGGTAGAAAGAGAACACTGGTCTCATAATGGTCAGAGAACTGCGACCCCCTTAAATGGCAGGAGTGCCACCCACTAAAATTTCCCCTTATTTTGGGATTGCCTGACTAATTAATTAAAACTATGATAACACAATTTAATTTTCAAAGCTAATTCAGTCAATCCTCATACTGAAAGAGTCACATTTCCCCCCTTTAAAAAGCCTTAAATTTTAAAATATTAAAAAATTCACAGTTAATTCCCCATTTCTTAACAATGGCAATTCTTTATACATACAAATAACTGTAAAATTAAGTGCCAAAGGATTGGCAATTAATATTGATAAACAAAATAAAGAAATTCCCAAAATAACAAATCGGATGGGGATTAATTCATTTATTTTTCTATGCTGACGTTTTTTGCCAGAATTTTGTATTGTTTGTTGTTGAGTAACAATATCAATAACAAAATTATGTGGGGGAAAGGAAAATTGTTGTTGTTGCTCTTTTGTTTTGTAGGACAAAAGAGGAGAAGGGGATGTGTCGTTCATTTCTTGAATAACTGGAGGTGTAAAGCTGTGAATTGTCATTTCTGTAAAGATTTGCTGCAATTTTTGAATATCCGATTCCGGATCTAAAAATCGGGATTTTCTGGCCCGGATAGAAAAAATTGAAATTCCGAAACCGGAACCGGCATTTTCAAATTACGAACTCTACTGGATTGATACCGGGGATATCAGGGGACTCGGATATGAGGGGACTCGGCCCAGTTTTAAAAAATAAATCTAAATTATTGTAGGGTTATTGTGGACGGTCCAATACCTAAAAGTCAAACATACACTCAATACTAGATACACCTCTATTTAAGAAACATTTTTAAAAGTTTATCCATTGGATGTGGAGCTGCCCAAACAAATACCCTCTATTTAAGATACCCTTCATTATAAGATACGAGCTTTTTGAACCCAGGAAGTACCCAACAATGAGGTTGCATAAAAGAAATTTAAAATAATCCGAGTTATGAAAATACTGATTTTGGGGAGGAAATGTTGGGGGAACTGAACAGAGGCAACATAAAAGCCTCTTTGAGTTAAGAGGAATGAACCCAGATTTTTTTAAGTTTTGGAAGAAATGAAGGAATTCTAGGTCAAAAAATATATAAATAATCAGATAAATGGGCGGAGGACAAGTACATTAAATATATTTAGGTACATAATGAGTGCAACTCTGAGAAATGTTGAGTACAAAAATGGGTAAAAGGAGGAGGGACAGAAAAAAAGAATATTATTTTTTTGGTTTAAATGGGGGAGAACCGGATTTCAAACGAAATAATTCAAATGCACCCACGCCAATAATTTAATCAAAAAAATAAAAATATCGTCTAGAAGACAAAAGAAAATTAAAAAATATCAAAGAAAGTTTGTTTAAAAACAAGGTTTTGGCATTGGAATTCGTTGACGTCGATAAGTTTGGATGGTCATTTTCCTCCTCTCCCTTTTTATGGGTCAAATAGAGAGAAAAAAATTATTTTTTTGCATGATGCAAAAATGGAAGAAGGCAAAATTTTTGTTTGTTGATGGACAGAAGCAATAAACATACCCAACACAAAACCCTTCTTATCTCCATTAAAATGACCTTCCTCGTGTTGTGCTCTCAGAAAATGCACCCAGAAAATGAAGAGTATAACTATTAATTTAGTATAGTCAAAGTACATTTATTAAACTACTAGAGAAAGGATTAAATTTGAAAAAAAATTAGATTTGAATTTAAATTTTGAAAGGAATGCTATAGGCTTGTTGCCAATTGTGAGGTTCTGCGAAATTTGTACAAGCATAAATGGGCGAAGAACCCAAGAAGTACCCAACAATGAGGGGCGGGGGTCAAACAAAAAGTTTATCCAAAGTACAATATTGGCGGATGTGGATTTAGAACAGATCAGACTAAGGAAGTCGTAGACGGTCTAGTTAGTTGGTTTTTTAAATTATTGGCCAAGTGCTGGACGGGAGCCAGAACTTCTTTCGGATAAGGAATCCGGGGTCTTCATGATTGTTCTTTGGATCATTTCCGGACCATATCTTGCGCACCGGATCCAGTCATCCAATCAGATTATCATCTTTCACCAACCCAGTGACCTAACCCGAATCAGGAAAAATTCGATTTTACCTGTTACTATTTTAAATATTTTCCTGTTATGTAGTTTTCACTTGTTTTTTTTTGACAGATGCAAATTTTATTAAAATTTTAAAATAAAAAACTTTTTAACAATTTACTATTTTTTATGTATTTAATAATCTCTTCTTTTCAATAACCTCCACTTTTTGGTTGGTGAATATCTCCAGTATCTAATTCAGCAATTGAAGGTGCAATAATATTTTGAATTCCACATGAGGATGGGCAATGACCTCCAGATTCTCCAGCATCCCCTGGCGCTCCTATTGGCCCTGGAGGTCCTGGCTCTCCTCTTTTTCCTTTTTAAAATACTTTAGGGGGTATCTACATAATTGTTTTTACCTGGTGGACCAGGCGGTCCTGGCTATAAATTAAAAAACATTTTTTAAGATATCATTATATATACCTCTCCAACAGGTCCTGGAGGTCCGGCATTCTGTGAAGGCGTTCCATTGGGTCCAGGTGGTCCTTTCGGTCCGCGCGGACCGGGAGGACCTGGCGGCCCTTTGATTCCGGTTCCGCCAATACTGTCGTCTCCTGGAGGACCTTTCATGCCGGGCTCTCCTGTTTCTCCTCTCACACCAGGCAATCCAGCATCACCAACACGTCCTGGCTTCCCTGGCCGTCCCGGAAGACCTTAACAAAATTTAGAGAGATATTGATTCTCAATTTACTCAAACACCTGCATGACCGGGTTCTCCGGGCGGCCCAGGCCGTCCTGCTTCGCCTTGAGGTCCTCTGTTGCCTGGAGGTCCAGCTGGACAAATCACGCTATGAAATAGTTATAATTTAAATTAAATCTTAATTTTTCAATAAGGAGAATAAGATCACCACGGTTACATTATTTTTAATTGTGGTGATCTTCTGGATTAGAAACCATGGAAAGCTGGGCTCTGGTTCAAGAGGTACATCCAGTCCATCAAGTCCTTCAAAGTGAAATTTAAAAATGATGGTTAATAATCACAAAACCAGGCTTTCCCGGCCGTCCAGGTTGTCCATCCACCCCATCCTCTCCATTAACTCCAGGCGGACCTGGAGGCCCAGGAGGGCATTGTAATTGTACACAACTTGTGCATTGCTCTTCTGCCCCGTAATCACCCCCAGATTGACGACGAACACGACTTCCCGATTCTTCAAATAATAATTCTTTCCAAATATTCCTCGAGGCGAACTAGGAGAATTTTTAAAAGGATTTTAAAGGGGAAAACATTTTTCTACTTTAAAAGCATCCATTCGACGTTCAATATCCGTAGAGGCCGTTTCTAGCCGATAATGAAGCAAAGGAAGCAATAGAGCCATTACTCCAAGACAAAATAGGCTAATACCCACAGATCCGTAAGCAATTTTAATTGAAGGTTCGGAAGATATTAAAGGAAGATTTTTCTTATTTTGATTGGAAATTTGTTGGGAAATTAAATTTGGAATCATTTTAATTAAAAAAATAATATTTAAAATTGTGGGGGATTTTCTTAGTGATTGTTTAAAATTGTTTGGAATGACCTAAATTGTTGGATGACTGGATATATTTACGTGTGATTTGACCTAAATATTTTAAAGGGTAATTAAGTAGATCTTTAACACTATTGATAGAAAGAAAAGAGAATAAATTTTAATTTTCGAAGCCCCAATAGCTCTGTGGTAGAGCACCTGTATGTGGTGAGTGAAAGCGCCTAGCAATAACTACGAGGAGGACGCAGGTTCGAATCCTGCCCAGCGGCTGGATAAACTTTTGCTAAACTCTTTCTAGAATAATTTCTCAACTTTTATTCATAGTCCTTTTTCCCTTTGCAAGTGCGAATACACAGTTAAAAAAAAGGCAAAATATATAAAAATAATAAAGTTTAAAATTAATAATATAATAAATAAAATTTTATTTATTTTTTCTTTTCTTCTTCTATTTTATGTCCCCAAAATTTTTAGTATGGAAAGAAAAATGTTCTTCAATAAATGTTGAGATAAAATAATATCCATGGTCATAATTTTCACGCAAATTATAATTCCAAACAATATTTGGATTGGAAACAGAAATTAAATTGTTTGGTAATAAATCTTGTAAAAATGGATCTTTTGAACCCTAAAAAGAAAATTTGGAGTATTTGATTAATAGTCTGGTCTAACAATAAAAATCCTGTCGTATGATTAAGAAATTGAGAACTCTCTGATATACCTAGTTTTTTTTTTACATTTTTTTGATAACCCTGGTTCGAACTACACTCAAAGAAAACAATTTTTTAAATTAACCAAAAAAATTTTTTTCCTAAAAAAACCCACCTGGTCAAAAAGTATTTCAACTTTCGGTCCTTGATATTTTGACGCTAAAGCCACAGAATCATATTTTTCCCATTCTGAAATATTTTCGCCTTCTAAAGGACCCAAAAACGCTTCCAAATGTTTATAACCAAAATTTGGAGTTTTCTTCATTGGATTACAAATTGGGGCAAAAACAGAAATTGATTTGAATAATTCTGGATGTTTTAATCCAATAGTTAAAGCTCCTTTAAAAAATTAAAATTTTGGGGGTAAAATTTTTTCTAAAAACCATGCCCTCCCATTGAATGTCCAAAAATACCGCAAGACTGTTTTATAATTAATTCTTTATATTCTTCAAAAATAAGGGGAACAAATTCTTTAACCAGATAAGAATACATTTTGTAATTTTTGGCAAATTTTGGTTCTGTTGCATCCAAATAACTTTAAAAAATTAAATGTAATTCGAGATGGAAAGATAAAAAATAATAATTGGATGGAAACAAGAGAAAATTATGATGGTCAATTGAATGAATTTTGGGGGGGGGGGGTTCTAGATTCGGGTTTATGTGTTGGTTGACTGAGCCACGGTAGATCTGAATGTGCACCAGGATGTCTAAAATCCGAACATTTTTCGACACGGAACCCAATCCTAGAAACTTTGGAAAACTATTTAACAACAAAAAAACCCCTTACAATCCAGCAGCAACACCAAAATTAGGATCACCATCAATCCCAACAGGAATATCATCTCCTCTTGGACTTGTATCTGGATTCACAACAATAACTTTAAATTTTGAGGCAAACCGTTGCATTCCACTTTTTATTATAAAATTTTCTTCAGTACAAGTCAAACCTTTAAAAAAAGGGGAAAAATTGTGTTAAATCAAAAAAATACCCGAAAGCCAAAAAAGAATAGGCACACTAACTGGCTCTTTGGCAACACAACAATCCGGTAAATAAATTCCAAATTTCATTTTACAATTTAAAACATCGCTAAAAATTTTTTAATTTTTTTTTAAATAATCCTCCCTCGCTATAAGATAATATCGTTTTAAGTTACGTTTTTTTGAGTTTTAGTCATTAAAAGGTATACCACTCTCAAATAAGGTTGGCGGTTCCGGAACCGAAAAAACCTCGGATATCCGGAAATCTTCGGTTCGGATATCAGTTCCGGTTCCGGAGATTTCCCAGGAACCGCCATTCTTCCCTCAAATGGTTGGAGCTGTCTAACAGACCTACCATTTAATTTACCCCCAATTATATTGTCCAGCTTTTTCAGCACTAAGGTCTTTTATAATGAGGTTTTGACAATTTTTTAAATTAATTTAAAAAAACCTAAAATGTTCCATAACATTTTGATATCCACCAAAACAACAACTTGAAGATATTTGCTTTAATTTTCCAGTCATTATTCCTTTTTGATTTAATCACCAGTTTGTGTTTTTATAGAAAATTTAAAAATTATTATTAAAATAAAAAAATAAAAAAAATATTAAATGCGAATACAAACAAAACTAAAAAGAAAAAAAAATAAAAATAAATTTTATTAGAAATTATATGTAGTATACTAACAATTATAATAGAAGTAACAAAATAAAATTTATAAAAGATAAACAAAAAAAAATTTTTTTTCGTTATCACCTGCCTTACTCCATTATTTTTACTTTTTTATTTCCTTTCTACCCTTTACAAATTATCAATTTAAGTGAAATATCGGTTTGTCGGTCACAAAATGGAGGGAAGAGATAGATACTAATATATCTTTTTTGGCACTAAAAAAGCCTAAAGTAAACTGAAAACAAATTTTTTCCCCATTTCAATTTTCGAAAGATCTCATTTTTTCCCTTTTATTTCTTTTACCTTTAATTAATAATAAATTTTTTCCTTTAACCTTTTCTCTCAATTCCTCAACATTTTCTTCCATTTTTGCCCATTCTAAAACTAATCTTCTTCCATACAAGTGTGTTGAATGCATTAATGTTTCCATTGCTCTTTTAGCATCAGCAGGGGAAATAAATTCAACAAAACAAAAACCTCTTCCTTCACCACCAGGCTTGAAAAATATATTGAAAAAAAATATATATATATATATAAAATATATCAAAAACTACACTAGATACCCCCAGCATTACTTACATTCCAACCTAAGATAGATTTTCAATTTTGGTTAGGCAATAAGTTGGGAGACTGCTAATCAGACTGGGCCGCGAGTTAAAAAAAAGTCCAGGTATCATTTTCGGATCATCAGCCCTAATGCCTAAAGATAAAGGTATCTGAACAAATCTAAGTTACACTTAAGGGTAGCCCTTATTATAAGGTACGACTATTCCCAAGGGGTATCCTGTAATGAGATTCGACTCTATTTTGTATTCAAATTAAAAAGAAAAAAACCTTTTTAGGTATCCGAACAAATTTAAGTTCGCCAAAAGCAGAGAATAATTGAGAAATTTCTTTTGGGTTAGCCTTAAAATTAATTTTAAAGAATTTAATTTTCTAAAATTTAAAAAAAACCTGAAAGGGAACGTTACGAACTAGAATTTTTGTTTTTTCTTTCTCTTCTTCTTCTTTCTTTTGGTTAGTTGTTGATGGGGATTCTTCCTCATTTTCTTCGTTATTCTCTGAATCAGCAGATATTTTTGTCTTATCATTACTGGAAATTAAAATTTAAGTTTCAAAATTGAATGAAAATGGTCAATAATTAAGAGGCCAAGGAGAGGACTCTATAAATAAAATTCTAAACTTTAGTCTCCTTTTTCAGTTTCTATCCAAAAAAAAGATCAACATCCTTTTTTAAATCATTTAATTAAAATAAGTGGTTGAACTTTACGATTTCCTTTTTTCAATCCTTTAAGCTTTTCTTCCCTAGGCTATAAGTAATTCATGTGGTATTCGTTTTATTTTCATGAACGTGTCAAAAAATTTTTTTAATTAGAATTAAAAAAATCGGGCAGAAATGAAAAAGGAGACCACAAAGTTTAAATTACTAACAGAAATTCTATAAAGACCCCTCCTTGGAATATCATCGGCAAATTCAAAAATAAAAACCTTTCTTGTCTAGATTTGTGATTTTCGTCAAAAACATCAATAGGCGCCCACTCCAAATATAAAGGCCTTCCATCTGATATTGAAAAACGTTTTGAATAAGACAAAGTTTCGAAAGCTTTTTTAGCATCCAATTCATTTCTCATTTCAACTAATGCACTAATTCCATGATCTTTAAAAAATTTTCAAAAAATAAAAAATTACAAAAAAACCTGGGGGCATTACAACATTTTTAATTTCTCCATAACGTGAAAATATTCTGTTCAATTCCTCACTTCCTCCGGGCTTTCCATTTAAATTTTTAACCAAAATAACTGTTTTTGAACGTTTTGCAGTTGAATTTGTATTTGAGAATACATCCAATTTAACTCCATGATCTAACAGAAATTTTTTTGTTTCGCGAACCAAACGAGTTTCAGCCATTGCCAGACGAACAGCAGCACTAAGAAAAAAGAAAAATTATAAACAAACTTCTCATTTTAAGAAACACCCCTAGGAATGAAAATTGCATTTGGAGTATCGGTTAGGGTATGCGGCAGGGGTGTGCCGAAACAGACTTTAAAAAGTGAAACATGACAGATGAAAAGGCGAAAGGAACACCCATGTATGCGGCTTTTTGAGGGTTTGGTTTTTCGGCGATTATCGCATTACGTATCCCCCATCGCCTAAGGTCACCCCAAACAAGTTATCACCAAATACTGAATAACTTATCTCGAATTGAGTGTATCTTATATATATTGAGATGCCCGCCTGCATCTCCTATCTCATAATCAAATTTATACTCAAAAAATACCAAATAAAAGTTAAAATCCCAACCTATTCTCTCCTTTCTCTTCTAACAACAATTCCCTCTTTGTTACTTGGTAATCTTCTGCCAATAAATCAGCTACAGCATTTGTTCCCAGAAACAACGAATTCCATGTCTGTTTTAATTTTTCAGCATTTTCTCCTCTTCTGTTACTTTCCCTATCTGTCTGAAATTTTGACAAAGTTTTCTCGCCAAGTTGAATTGGTTTTTTGGTATTTTCTTCACCAGCAATTATATGAAGCAGTCTTCCCTTAAAAATTGAATTCGTCATTTAAAATTCAAACATAAACATAAAAAAAAAACTCAATTCAGAAAGGGATATTGTTCTGCTATAATTTTCAAGAAAAAACAGGGATGGACAAGAAAAAATTTTTTACGTCGAGTCGAAATAGTTTTTCTCTCCGAAACAGTCTTTCTATTCTCTACAATATTTGTTCCCTAAAATTCTTCAGTCCAGGAAAAAGGCAAATTTTCTCTTTAAGAAAAGCAAATAAATCTCGCCTATCCTTGATAACAAAATAGGTAAATTTTTAAGAATAATCCTATGAATTTTCTGGACAAAAATAGAAAAGTTAAAAAAGAATTAACCATAAAAATTTGTCCATCCAATTTTTTCCAGGCCTCCAATGCGTGTTCAGGAAACATAAAAGAACATAAAGCATATCCTTTGCATTGTCCTTCTCTAGTTATAATTAAATTAATTTCTGCCAAAGTTCCAAAAGGTTCAAGTAATTCCTTTAATTTTTCTTCAGTACAGGAAAAAGGCAAATTTCTCAAAAATAGACCTTAAATTAATTTTTATAAAATTAAAAAAATTAAAAATAAACAAACGTCCAGTATCCATAATTTTTTCTTCAATTAATTTATCAACGGAAGACTCTGCCTTTGAATCTTCTTCATCATTACTTTCTCCGGCACATTGTTTCCTTATTTTACGCAACGTGAATTCTCTTGTTAATTGTTTTCGTTCCTCAGGGAGTGGTTTACATAAATCAATCTGAATAAAAGTAAAATTTTTTTTGAAGGCAGGCATTTTTTCGGAACTCTTCTGACTTCTTCCCTACATGTTTTTAGTAGTGATCGAGATTTTTGAAAAGCCTGGACCTGTTCCTGGACACTGGGTTTGATTTACTGACCTGGGCCGGATCCTGGGCCTGTAGTCCAGGAAAACCTCAGGCCCATGAAAAATCCAGGAAGGTCAAAAATTGCCTGGACTCTGAGTACAGGAAAAACCCAGGCCTTTGTCCAGGTCCAGCTCAATCTCTAGGTTTTAGTAATTTCTTGTAATGTTTACTTTTATAAAAAATGTAATTTGGAACAACCTTTGGGATCTAAATGAATTGACCGAAAAAAAATAATCTGGAAAATAAATTTTCCATTTGATATAACCACTTGATGTAACAAAACCAAAATTACAAGTAAATCGGTGAGACCTTAAAAAATTGCCTAAAAGCAAACTACGTTTTTACAAATGTCATTTATTCCTAATTTAATTTAAGAAATTTTTTTAAAGAAAAACCTCCAGTTTTTTCCCCCTCAAAAATGTTCCATTCAATTTTTCAAAAGCAGTTTGGCAACTTGAAGAATTCTCAAACCCAACAAATGCAAATTTTATAGCTCCACTTTTATCATTTATTTTCAATTTAATGTCAGTAATAGCTCCAAATTTTTCAAATAATTGACGCAATTTTTGTTCATTCCAACCTTTTTTCTTTCCACCTCCAGACAAATTTTTTACAAAAAGTCGACTGCATTCAATATTGCTAGGAATAGAATTTTCTGTTGAAGAATCAGTCATTTTATGAAAAGAAAATTAAAGCTAAATTTGAAAAAAAATAAGGGATTACTTTAAAAAAAATAAGGGATTAAAACCCAAAATTAATCGACTAATAAATATCAAAAAAATATTTACTAATAATTAATTAATATTTAAAAATTTATCAAAAAATATATTCCAAAATCATTAAAATATTTATCCAATTTATTCACCCCTTCTTTGCTTTTTTGTCATTCTTTTTTGTTCCTTTTCTTCCATCATTTTTGCCATAGGATCAGCTGAATGAATACGAGTTAAATTGTAAGCTTCTCTATCAATTTCTGAAGGTTTTTGTGTTGTTTCATCATCCAAACCACTATGAAATTTACGTTTTCTTTCTCCCTTAAATTTTAAAAAATATAAAATTTTAAAAAAAATTTTTAAACCATTTCTGCCACTTCTTTCCCAAGTCTTCGTTCATCTAATTGTTTTTTAATTGCTTTTTTCAATTCTTTAGAGAATTTTTTATTTGAACCAGAAGCAAAGGATAAATCTTCTGAAAAGAAAAAATTTAGAAAAAAATTTTTTTATGTTAAATATTAACAGCAAGTTGTTAATTAGGGTTGGGGTTTTCGGACCGGACCGACGTTCGAGTCATTTTTCCGGGCCTCATTTTTATCGACCCTGATCGACCGAGTTTTTTTGGGTCAAAATTCTATGCTCGACTCGATCTTTCGGACTGGACCCTATTGTTAAATATCCTTTGCGCAATAAAACAAAACTGTTTTAGGAAAATTTAAGTCAATTCGTAAATTCTTAGAATTTAAAGTAATACATATTCTACCAAGTTTTACATGGAGAAAAAAAGAGAAAAATCATGGCATTTTATTTTACAAGGAAATTTTATTAACTTTATTTTAAGCAAAACTTATCCTTACCATCAGACGTAGAATCAGCATTTTCTTCATCAGAATTAGAATTACTAGAAGAGGAAGAACTGCTTTTTCTACGTCTTTTACGTTTTACTCCATCATCTTTTCGTTGTTTTGCCTTTTCTTTTTTATTTTTTCGCTTTTTTCGTTTTGTTTCCCGACGTTTTTCATCACGCAATTCTTCAAAATTAAAAAAAATTTTTACTTTAAATTAAGAAACAAACTTTTCTTTTTCTCGTTTTCCAATTGTTCTTCATAAAGACGTAATTCTTCTTCATCAAGTTCAATATCGTCTTCATTATTTTCATCATCTTCAGATTCCTCCTCATTATCAGAATTTGAATTAGCAACACTTAAATAAATTGAAATTGCTTAAAAAAATTAATGACAAATTTAGAAAAAAACGGATTTTTTCAAATAATGAAAGTCATGATTTTCTAAAAGAAAAACTCGACTTTCGATTTACCAATAACATTTACCAACTAATTGTGAGAACAAAATTTTGATTAAATTAATTGTTAATCGTGTAAAAGTCGAAAACTTATTATCTACTTTTAGTTCTAATTTTAAACAAAAATTGTTATGTGAACTTTAGGGTTGCTTCAATTTTACATAAATTTTGGTCGGTTCATAGGTTCAAGACTTAAGATTTTATAATTATTTTGAAAAACAAACACCTCTAAAACAATTTTAATTGATATACACAAGGACATGGGTTTGAGAAAAAAGTCGGATCGGGTTTTGGAATCTGATCGGGTTTCGGTCGAAAAATAGGACGGGTTTCGGGTAACCCCGTTTCTGCTATACCATAATAACAAACTTTTGAAAAAATTTATTTTGTTCTTTTAAACATTTAAAAAACTTTTCATTTTAAACCTTTTAGCATATGGAGACTCTTCTTTTTCATTTTGTTTCACTTGACAAGAACTTCCTTCACTTCCTTCAAAAACATTTTTAATTGCATTTTGCATTGCATTAGAAGGCTGCAAAGTTTTTGTTGATTTTTGTTGTTCAATTGAAGGAAATTTAGCTGCCCCAGAAATCGGCCCCAATTCTGCTTGTTCAACCAAAATTCCTTGCTCACCAAGACAATAAGAATTACGTAAAAATTGATGACAACAGCGATAACCCCAACGACCATCTCGCCAATAAGAACCCCAAACAGAAGTATGATTATTTATCAAACTAAAAATTCAAAAAAAATTTCTTTTAAATAAAAACATACGCATCCTCCTCATATTTGCTTTTAACTGCAGGGCCTTCATCTCCTTTAATCACTTTTCCTTTACGATTATATTCAACATAATTTTCTGATTGTGCAAGAAGCAGTTCTTTTGGTGGGGCGCTAAGATGCTCCTTTAAAATAAAAAAATATAACGCTGAACAACTTGTTGTTTCTCTGTGGTGTTTAATTTATCAGTAGGGCTAACTAGGCCCGTAACCAGAAAATTTTCAGGGGAAAATCTTTTCGGCGGCGCAGACAATTTTGAAAATTTTAGGCAACAAAGAGCTAAATTTTTTTCGTTTTTAGCGCCGCAGGTAAAAATTTTAAGAATTCTAGTAGCCGTAGGCACGAAAATTCATTTTATGATCACTACTCTACCAACTCCTTATTTTTCCGATTTCCCACCTTTACTAAAAGAGACAGATGTCGCAAATAGGGTTGCATATTTCAAAATGAATTAGGTTTGGTTAATCGAATAATCCAATGAAAACGCAAACCTAGTCCCAAAGAAAAATTTAAAAAAAATTCCGAAAATTTAAACTCAAAAATAGGCTATCCAACAAGAGAAAAATAAAATATCAAGCATTTTAATTAAAAATATCAAACTTCTCCTCCATATTTTTCCAACAATTCATTTTGCACACTAGATTTATTTTGTTCTTTTTGTTGCTCAAATTCTCTTTTAAGTGATTCCAATCGTGTAGGTTCAGCAAGTGAATGAATGTCAATTCCTTTACAACGCGCTTGCCATGCAAAAACTTGTGCTTCATTTGCTTCTGCAACTTCGCCTGTATAACGCATAAAATTTTCACCGGCATATTGAGCTGCTTCTTGTTCTTTTCCTGGCATGTCCTGAAAAATTTATTTTTTATAGAGTAATTGGGCCACTAATTGCCCCAATTTTCTATTTCTCGTCTATTTTTTAAATTTTAATTAATTAATTTTAAGTTAATCTCATTGTATTTTCATATTATAAAATATAAAGGGTAAAGTAAGTATAAATCGACAGACTTATCCTATTTCCCTTAGTGAAACCATAAAAAACTAATTTTATATAAATAGGCAGCCAGGAAAGATTCTCGAGAAAGAAGAAGCATCTTCAAAGATCTCAAACCTTATATTTCTGGCTCCTAATGTATCAGAAACATAACTGCAAGTAAACTAGTAGCAGTCTACGTGCAAGGATTTTTAGGGAAACAAAATGTAAAAGGACGGCAAAGGGTTCAAGTTAACCTAATTTAGAAGTAAAATTAAAAAAACCTTAAACGGATTCTCTCTCATAGATCGACTTTTTGGATCATAAAAAGGCCCATTTGTATCCAAATTGTGCAAGTATTTAGCAGTATCCTCACGAATTCGCAAATTTCGAACTGTAATACGCGTCCTCGAATCCATATCAACTGATTGTCCTGGTGCTGAAGCATCTTCCGCATAGATGTCCTCATCTTGTTCTAAATTTTTTTCTTCTTCAGTTCCTTTTAATTGCTCGGCTCGAATAAGTTTTCGGGTCTCATCCATTTTCTCATATTCTTGGACAACAAATTTATAATCATCAGCATTATAACCATTCCATCGGTCACGTTTAGCATCCCAATCCAAAGAAAGTTTGGGGAGAGTGTGATCATCTGGGGCAATATTTGTGTTGGACCATTTGGCGCCGACGACACGAGGCTTTTCAAAACAATCCTTTTTACGATGACCCATTCCACCACAATTTTCACAAGCACCTTCTCGATATTTAAAGGCCACTCGATCAGTTGTTCCCTAAAATTAAAAAAACGTCATAAAAGAGAGAATGAAAAATTTCCTAGACATAACCGAAATAAATTAAATAAAAAAATGCAAACCTTAGGATACCACTCAGAAATTTGATTATATTCTTTTTGACGATCAGGTTGAGGACGTTGATGCTAAAAATAAAGATTAAAAATAATCTAAAAAATTGGAAATGGCAAGATCAGTGTTCGATAATAGAGATCGGAACTATGGAAGTGACTGGAATATATTCACTGACAGGCTGAATCCGGGAAAGCCTAAATGGCAAGCAATTTTACTATTCTATTCTAATTTAAAATTACACACAAAAGAAAGGGGCCGGGAAAATTTTTACAAAAGAGAAAAGAGATGGATAATCATCAAAAATTAAAGTCCCATAGATTTTCTGAAGGAACATGCACCTAGATTCCTGCGGTTTCCTAAAAAAATACAGGTCCATAGGAGATGTCGATAATCTCCATTTTAAATTAAAATATCAAATTGGACTGAGAAAAATTAAGACCAAATCAAAATTAAATAAAAACCTTTAAAGTAGGACCACTATGTGGTATATACCAAGGTGCTTTCTCGATAAATTCAGGAATGTGTGGATTAATATCACGTCCAGTTTCTGTGTCAACCATTGCAGGGGCTGTGCCAGCTTTCCGTTGTTCTTCCAAATCTTTTTGTTTCCTATACTCATCCTTAGATTTTCGTTTCCCACTTTCAATTCCGTCTTCAGTGCCAAAAGGACCTCCTTGACGAATTAAAGAAGAGACGGGTAAATTTGCCATTTTTTAATCAAAAAACTGAAAAACAAAAAAATTATAAAATTAAATATGTTAACAAGGAGAGGTTGCGAGGTGTCCGAGCTAAAAACGGTCGAGACCGGGCTCATTCGATAGAGAATGTGCCCTTTCTAGCAAGGATTTTTTGCCGTTTTTGCCCGTTTTTTGATCTGGCCAAGATATGGCCCTCCAAAGTCTCAAAATTTGGCATTATTTTCCCCCTTCAAATATAAACTTTAAATAATGCTTTAATTTTGTTGGCGCTGTGGTGTAGTGGTGAGTGTGCTTGCGTTACCCTTTTCTCTAAAAAGTTCGATTCTTTTCTGAGTTTTATTTTTCTATCTAATTGTTTTAAATATTATTTATTCCTTTTTTAACAAAAAATTTTTTTTAATTTTTTAAAAATTTTTTTAATTTTTTTTTGAAAAATTTTTTTTTAAATCTTTATCCTAACGAATTATTAGGTGGAGAGAAGAAGATTCCCCGGGAGAATTCGATCATCCGGTCTGTTAGTTTTCCATTATCGTCCCATTTTGAATGTAATACACCTAATAGTTTGGAATCTAGTTTTATTCGATGTGCAAGGTGTTGTTAAAATTAAAAAAAAAATAAAAAATTTTTTCAAAAAAAAATTAAAAAAATTTAAAAAAATTTTTAAAAAATTAAAAAAAATTTTTTTGTTGAAAAAGGAATAAATAATGTTTAAAACAATTAGATAGAAAAATAAAACCCAGAAAACAACAATGCAGGATTCATTTCAGACTCTCTCACAGAACAAGATCCCAAAAATTAAAAAAACTGTGGGATAGCCATGAAAATCCCCTCGAGATATCTCAAATCTTGACGAAGTTTAATATATTTTATGAAAAAGACAAAATGAAATGGTATTTCAATTTGGTAAATGCATTAAGTGTCATTAAGGTAACTCAAATAAAAGTGTCAAATTAACACAAAAAGTCATTTAGGTAACTACAAAAAGCTCTATTCTTAAAAAATCAAGAATTTTTGCAATCAGCTGATAAAATTTTATTTGACGCAATCTTCCAGTATTTTCCAAAAAAAATTTCAACATGTCTTTAGGCGAAATACAGAGAAACGTCCCTATTAAACCTCAACAATTATTTTTCCATTCGGAATTGTTAAAACCTGAAATTGAATTATTTAAAGACCAATTTGAAAGAAACGAGCGTTTTAAAGAATTTGATGGATTAATTAAAGCAAATCATAGGGTAAATAAAATAATCAATTTTTTTGAACTAAAAAAAGTTCTAAAAACAGATTTATGAAGCTTTAGAGACTAAAATTGCTGTGGACAAAAAATCGACAAAAAATAAATTTTTAATATTAAATGAACAAATGAAGGCAATAACTGAGCGTATTATTGCTATGAGTTCTCCACAATTTACACAAGTAATTTTTTGAAGGAAAGGGAAGAAATAAAATCATGACACTAGGGATGAGGTATAGGTCTGGACCAAGGCCGGGGTTTTTCCTGTACCCTGAGTCCAGGCCCAGCCATTTTTTGGCCTCCCTGTTTTCCTGGGCCCGTGTTTTTCCTAGACTACAGGCCCAGGATCCGGCCGGTCAATAAATCAAACCCAGAGTCTAGGAACAGGCCCAGGCTTTTCAAAAATCTCGATCCCTACACGACACACAAAGTTCAAAATTAATTTTTCGTTAAAAATTTTCTAAAATTAATACAATAGCCTCATATAAAGGTCAGTCTTGATCTGAATCAAATCCTTTGTTCCTCTTGGACCCTTCAGGGTTTTTTGTTTTTCCTTGATTCAGGGTCAAAAGTTTGATAAAGGCATCGATTGAAAGTTCTCACACTTCCTATCTCTAAGTTTATTAGGTTCAAAAAGTTGATTGGACTCATTAAACTAGAGCTAATTTTTCTAAAAATATTTTTTAAAGGAAGAAATTGTTGGATATGATTTTTCTGATATTATTAATTTCTCCAAATATGCAGAACTTAAACAGAAAGAATTGGAAAAGAAAAGAATAGAAAATGACAGGGGGCCAATTTTTACAATTATTGAAGAAGAAAAGGAATGAAAAATAAATTTTTAGAAATTTATGGCACCAAAAACATTTTTTAATAAATTAAAAAAATATTTTTTTTAACAAAAGAGGTCTTCCATAAATTAAAATAAATTCACAAAAAATTTCATTCCTTGTCAATATCCTCAATTACGAGTTCCAAAAATCGAAGGGCCATTTTTGGATAAGCATTTTTCACTTCTTCCCACGCATTGTTACTTAGAAAACTTTTTCTGTTGTCTCGAATGTAATTTATACAAGCCTTACATTAAATTAAAGAAAAATTTTATTTAATGGATGAGATTTTTCTGTTTTGGTTGGCTTTTGAAAGGGAATTCCAAAAATCAGCCCGAAAAAATGTTTGGGTAATTCAGCAACTAAAAGTTCAGAGATCGGAATGGGAAGGTATATGAGAACCGAGCTCTCGAAAAATTCCCTATCTTGATAACAGAGATTTTTGATCGAGATCTCTTCTCGGACCGATTTTTAGTCTGCACAGCCTTTACAACATTTTAAATAAATTTTCTTTAAAAATTGCAACCTTTTCGACAGTTGGAGCTCCGTACAAAGAAATAATTTCACAATACCGAAGAAAATTCTTATCAGCTAAAACAAAAATAAATTTTAAACCGCAAAAAAATCATATACTTACAGATTTGGGAAGATATAATAAGTTCGCATTCATATTTTAACGGCTCGACTTCATACTTGTGTGCAATAGCAAAAACATCGAGAACACATGTGATGGAAGAAGGAAGGCAGCCACTATAGAAAAACTGCAACATTGCACGTACACATTCTGGAGAAGCATCGGTAATTGTAACTTCCCCCTAAATATATTTTTATAAAAAAGTTTTAATAAAAAGGGATGGACAAAATATGTCAGGGACATGCAAACAAAATAACAGAACTAATTTCGAGAATTCCTTACTCAAAAGACGCCGGAAAATCCCGATTTTCTGAAATCGGGATTTGCAGTAGGGTTGGGGGCCCGATCCGAAAGAATGAGTCTGGCATTGAATTTTGACCCAAAAAACTCGGTCGGGCCGGCCCGAAAAAATGACTCAAAAAAAATATGGCTTGACTCGAAAACCCCATCCTTAGCTTTCTCTTATAGAGCCTAAACCCCTTGACTGTCTTAAATGTTACCCAGCTAAAAATTCCTTCCTAGCAGTTTCTTACTACCTCGATTATCAAAATCCCTATTTCCAAATGACTCCAATCATTAAAAATAACAAACTTTTTGTGATTCAATCATGCCAGTCTGCTCAAACATAGTTCGGAATACTTGACTATTTTCTGCTAGAACACAACGATGTGCCTTTATAACCTCGTTGCCAACCTAAAAAATCAAAAATATTTTTATAAGTCGTTCGGAAACCTTAATAACACAATCAGAGAATGTCCCATTTTCAAACATTTTTTGATATTTATTTTTCAGATTTTCAGTTGGATTGTAACAGTCCGCCTCAATATCGCAGTTTAAATCCAATAGGCCTAAATTGGCTCCATGATCGATTATTTTGCTTAAAGTAATTATTGTGTATCCCAACATTTCTTGGCTCTCAAGTTCATTTTTTGACCTTAAATTAAATTGAAAATTTAGAGAAGAAATATGGTATTTAACTCTTCGACTGACGCCCTCCCCTCTTTTTTATTGTTCCTGACCATTTTGAGCTTTTTTGCTTGACATATAATTTTATATATCATTCGAAAGAGCTGTCCGAGCTGGGTAAATTGATATCATAATCGGTTAGATTTGGCGATTTTGAACAAAATTATGAAGCTAAATCTCTGTGGACATGCTTTTTGTGATGTTGAAAGGGATTAAAACAAATGTTCATAACTATGTTGATTTAAGTCAGATTTCGATGATTCTAGTGCCGTTCGACTCTATTTTTTACATCATAGAGAATGAAAAAATAGAACATAAGAGGGGCGTCAGCCAAAGAATTCCCGAAAAAAAAGAAACCTGGAAATATCAATCTGTTGGTTACCTTTAATCGGGACACGCCCGAAACGGCGCGGTCCAAAACGGCGCGACCGAAACGGCGCGACCGAAACGACGCAGGCCGAAACGGCGCAAGGCCAAAACGGCGCACGGCCAAAACGGCGCAACCCCAAAACTTCACAGTGATAGTGTGATTAATCGTGTGATAAACCATGAGAGTGATCACTTGATCTCGAGTGATTGACCTGATTGTGATCGATCCGACCTTAGTGATCGATCAAAAATCGCTAGCGTACACTGATCCTTCGAATTATTATTCAATTCTCAATAAGGTTTTGCGCAGTACGGGGAAATTGTTCTAACAATGTGGAAGATCGTTCCAACATTGAGAAAAGTGTTCCAGCAACGTTGAAGGTTGTTCCGACATCAACAACCAGAATAAAAATAACTAAAGTCTAAATGGTTACAGTAATAATACGGGACAACTATATAGTTCTAGGGGGAACTAACTAGTAATTTAAGTAGTTATAGGGAAAACTAACTAGTGATATAGTTATATTGGAACTATCTGAATCCTGCAGTTATTTCTCGCAGTTATACTTACTAGTACGTATATGATCTAAATAGTCTTGTCATCACTATTAGTTTTTGTTATCACTTTGTTATCACTAGATGTTGTACAAATGCGACCTTTACATCTGTTATTTTTTGTTTACATCGCCAAAAGACACGATCACTATTCGAGCTAAACCTGAACATCACGTAACAATTGCCATTATGGGAAATTTTTGCGCCGTTTTGGCCTTGCGCCGTTTCGGCCTGCGTCGTTTCGGTCGCGCCGTTTCGGTCGCGCCGTTTTGGCCCGCGCCGTAATGGGCTGTACCCCCTTTAATCGCATAAATATGATATTTAGTATTTACACTGTCATCTAAGCTTTTTGGCCCCATTTGACAAAGCCAAATCTCAACCTCATTAGAGCTCAAAACTTTATGTACAACCAACTCCCACCCAACATTGGGAAGTCCAAGATGGCCATGTCGAGGACCTGAAAATTATTTAAAATGAAAACCCAGTCAAGAATACTTGTCAAATGCAAAGGGCATCTTTTGTATTGCAGCGTGTCACAAATTTTATCAAAATTGTAAATTTGAAATTGAATACTTAAAGAAATGGTTTTCATCGAAGAAAGATAGATTTTTAATTTTAAAGTAGCTGTTAAATAAAATAAATTTTAGGACAAAAAGGAAAAAAATACACCCGTAATGACGGGATTTTTTGTAAACTTTTTTACATTTTCTTAGGAAATTTTGTAGGATTTTGGTTAAATTTTTAAAAATTTTTTTAAGCTTTTTGCCGAAAAATCAATTTTTCTATCAGAAGTTCAGTTGAGTCCAGATTTAATTCCACATATTTGAGTCCAGGGATGATTGAGTCCGCTTGGTTCACCCTAGAGACAGGAAAGATTGCTTCTGCGGGATCCCGCACGCGGGAGTAACTTTTAAAAATGTTTGCGGGAAGCACATACTATTTGTGTGATCTATCGAGCTCTTATCTCTCAAGCTCTTAGCGAAAGGAGTATTCAAGCTCAAGAATCCCCATCTAATGAGAGTGTTCACTCTCCAGGCTGATAATCCATTGCTGGAATCATCCTACGTTGGCAACCAAGAGCCGCTGTTCCCTAAGTTTGGTGGTTCCTGGGAAGTCTTCAGATATCCGTAACCAGAAACGAAATTTTTATTAAGTAGTGAAAATAGTTTGGTAACAGAGAGGGCAAATGGAAGAGGGGGCATAAGAAGAGGGCAAATGGATGGGTCAAGAAGCCAGATTTATTCCTCTTATTAACTACTGAATGTTCAGAGAAGATTGTGTCAACAGGTTCAGTGAAATTCTTACCAGAAGTCAGGAACAGATTTCGGACTTTCTTCGGAATTTCGGACTTCCAGAATCGCCAACCCTACTCTTCCATTCTCCCTTGACAGTTTTGCAACCAACCCGGAACTAGAAAAAATCAAGAGGTCGCGCAACCGGAACTGCCAGCGTAATTGAGTGGGTGTATGGAGCCTGTCCTTGCAAAAGGAAATAATTTTTCCAAATTCCTTCTTCCTATTTAAATTTTATAATAGCTATTAAGCGTGTCAATGCAAAATTGTCATTTAGGGAGGGCTAATTCTCCACCTACCTATTTTATTCTCATTTAAAACAAGGCATTCCTTCACTCTTTACCTTCACTATTTTACATGGTAAAATTTTTTATTTAATAATTTTAAAATGTCTTCTCCTCTCTATTCACTTTTAAAATGTGGGAGATTAGGAAAGAGTTTAGCAAAAGTTTAGCCATAGGGCATGATTCGAACCTACGACCTCGACAGTTATTGCTAGGCGCTTCCACCCAGTATAGGAGGTAAAGTATAGGAGTTACCCAGTATAGGGCCGAGAATTGCTAGGCGCTTTACACATACAGGAGCTCTACCACTGAGCTATTGGGGCATCGACTATTGCTTTCTCTTTTATCCTTTTATATCAGTTAACCCCCGCCTAAGCGTTTTAAATGCTCTAGGTGAATCATCCTTACAATTAGATAGAAATTTAAAATTTTTAAAATAAAAAATTTTTTTAGTTTTATTCAAAAAAATGTTTTTTACACCATTTATAAACACATTTATTGTCTTCGTATTTGTTGGATTTACTCCTCTTCTTGTTATAGGAATGCGCAATCCTCCTGGTAGCAAAATTTTTTTCTAGCGGTTTAAGTGCTTTAAATATTAAAAAATTGTTTTTCCTTTAAATAATTTTTAAAAAATAGCGAGAATGGAAGCCGGTGGAAGCCAAGGCCGTGTCAATCTGACGACGTTTTCTCTCACAGAGTTGTCCTTATTAATGAGGATATTGGATAGCATTCACTTGCCCGAAATTTACTTCAGTTCTGAATCTAGTTTTGAAAATGTTTTTCGGCAAAAAGGAGGTCAAGTCTTAGCTAGAATTGGGTTAGCTGTAGACGATCGAATGGTTATTGATTTTCGACTTAAAATAAGAGCGGTAAGTAAAGCTATAGAAGAAGTTTGCTTAATCCATTCCCAGTATAGAGCCGAGAATAGCGGAATATGAAAGCAATACTAATACCTAGATTAATGTTTGTCTTTCAGCCTCCCTGTAAGGAGCGGGAGTTTAAATTTTCAAAATTTTCGCCTCTGGCGCTGACAAATTTTAAGGGAATTTGACCATTTTGAAAATTTTAGTCAAGTTTACCATTTTGAGAATAAACGGATATATCCGCGGATGGATATGACACAGAACTTGGACGGATATAAACGGATATGACACGGATATATCCGGACATGGATAGCAAAATCCGTGTCCATGTCCCACTCTGGAATTCTCAACCCATTACATATCCGATTTAAACCTTTAAAGGTGATGAATTATTTTACACAAATACTTGAAAATTATGAGAGGGAGTTAATACGAAACTATCAGCAAACTGTGGATGGAGGAACAAAACTTCGTTTTATCAATAAAAGAATTGATAACTATAGAGAAATTTTTAGTTCAGAGGTGTATGATCCTCTAATTGCAAGTTTAGATATCGAAGAGTTAGATGCTCAAGAGAATTTTGACAATATTCCAAATACATTATTAAATATTGGGTAAAGTTTCTTCATGTATTTAATATTAATTTATTATTAGTAGAGTTGCCGTTTTCGGTTCGAGCCGACGTCCGGAGCATTTTTTCGAGCTTGATTTTTTCCGATTCGGTTCCTCCGAGCTGAAAAGCCTTGGCTCGCTCGATCTTTCGGGTTTCGGTTCGAGAGAGCTGGCAACCCTAATTATTATTGTAAAGTATATAGTTAGTTAATTCCTAAGGCTGTGCAGTAGGCGGCGTGGTGTAATGGCTAACACATCAATCCGGTCTACTGAAGATGCTGGATCGCTCCCAGCCGCTGATTAACCTTTAGCACTAGCTAAAGGAGAGAAATAGATAGCTATAGCCCAGCTGCTTTACTTTATTAAAGCATTTTTGTGATCAAATATAATAATTATTTTATTAATTTTATAGTGAAGGAGAACTACATAGTCTTGAAATTCTTTTAGTTAAAGTTTTACCCAAAGAAAAAAATTTATTTCTCTATTACAAATTGCATGTTTTAACACGAAGATTGATCTTGTCATTCATCCAAGATAGTTCAAATGCATACATGACTTTTTTCGAACAGTTATATACGCGCCTAAACACTAACAATAATCCATATAAGTAAGTTTTGAATAATATATATGCTTAAATTTAAGAAGGGATACCATAATCTATAAATTTTATAAAAGATATTGAGTAATTATTTGAGGGAGGATGTTATGTCCGAGGGGAGCAGGCCAAGGTACCACAAGCCCAAGGTACCGCAGAGCAGAATTTTCGAATCCTGGACGCCCTGGTATGATATGACAATTCTGAACGAAGTTACTGCGGTACCTTGGGGTGTGTGTTACCGAGAGGTGTCAATGTCGTCAAACACAAGGATAACAGTTTATCCAAAGTAGAAAGTTACAATTGTTGGAATGGTTGGAATAGACAGAGATCAGGGACTAGTTGGGCTAGTATACTCCAACTCCCGGAGCCATACCAAGTACTGAAAACCACTACACTCTCTCTTTATCGAGAAAATACAGAACTACTATGTATTTAATTGACATAATTTCTGTATTTTAATTAAATTTTAGATTAAAAATTTCAATTTTGCAATACATCGAGGCTCTTGATAAATATGAAGTGTTTGCAAACAATTTTCATGATATGTTGGAAAATAAAGCTTTTAGTTGGATATATGGTGATTTAAATTAAAAAAAAGCTGTGGTTTTTAAATTTTCTATTTTAAGAGACGTCCAGTTTAACCACAAATCTTAGAAACGACGAGTTACTGTTGAGAAATGAAGGAAATAACACGTATCCTGTCCGTTGTCAATGCAATCCGCGTTATGAGAATATAGACAGAATTCGAGTATTTTGGCCATACGTGCGGCTTATTCATACATTCACAAGTAATAAAATATAATTAAAGCAACTAGGATTGCTCCTCGTCAGGAGATGAGCATGAGACTCACCTAACCACAAGGTCATGGTCAACCTTACGACCGTCTTATGATACCGGTTAAAACCGCCGGTTGATAGTTACCTAACCAGCAACCGAGTTCTTATGATACGGACCCAGGGGTGAGCATGAGACAATCGGGAAAAACGCAACGTAAGGCAAAAATAAACGCAATACTCAAGAAACGCGAGAATTGGAAAAAATTTTCTAATTAAAAATTGAAGTCACTAAATATCAGCAGTGCGGCATCGATTTTATGATATAAGGGTTTAGTTGGATATTGCATCGGAGGGATATCGTTAATATAGGGGATTCGTAGGAATTAAAGGCATTTAAAGAGATAACAGTGTATTATGAGGATGCCAAGGGAGTTGGGAAGATATTTGAAGTTAACGGGATATCTGTCGAGTGAAGGGTCGGGGATCCTTAGATTAGATGGATTTTTGCGTTAAATTCGTCAATGATAAGCAAAACGCAAAGCAAGGCCAAAATTCAATGCAAGTAACGCAGAACGCAATGCGATCACCCTGATACAGATTTGAGGACCCTGATACAGAGTCGTCTTACTGGGTATTTGATGTTTGTAGATCCCAGGAAACTTCATTGAGAACTTAAATGGTTACTAATTTCAACAAGTAATAAACCAATTTAGTTAGAGAAACTGATTCTCGGGAAATAACAGTTGAAGAATTTGCACGGTTTGCACCATTTCTTATTCAAGGACCAAATAATACATACAATTTATACAACCTCTTCTATTCTAATTATGTCCGCAATAATGATAATAATGTGAAAGGAAGACTTGAACAATTTTACATAAATCCACAATTGCATACCCGAATATCTGAACAATTAGAAAATAATACTTTGGGTTATCACCGTGAATTACGGGAAATGCAGGCATTTCGTGAAATGGCAATTCGGAAGGTTATTTAATTAATATATTATCTATCAAATTCCACCTTTCCCTATTAAAAATATTTGTCGTATTGATAATGAACAAGTTTAACTATAAGCGTAGATCACTTGACATTATGCCCCCAAAACTAAAGAAATTACGGTTATTCTTCATTTAAATTGATCATAATCAGCTTTACATCCCCTACACTCAACCTGTACCAACCGTTGATGAACAAGAAGCAGCCGAACTCCTCACTGCAATTAGTCAACAAGCCAGTGGAAGACGTCGCCGTCGTAATGGAAATGGAGGGAATGGCAATGGAGGGAATGGTCAACACGGTGGTGGACGGGGCCGTCACGATTGAGGGAGAGGAGGGAATAGAGATGGCGGGAATTGAGGAGGATCTGACGATAAATGAGAAATTGTTGAAAGAATTGAAGAGAAAAGATTTGTTTTAGACGATTGAAATTGAGAAAATTGCCTTTATTTAACACTGTCTTTTTCGTAAATCCTCTATTAGAATACCATACAGCCGACAAATAGCAGTTTTACAGAAAGTTGAAATTCTGAGAACGTTTGTACGGGCATATGAAGATGGATATTAACGTAGAAATATATGTAAATAATCAGGGTGTGGTTGTGGCATAATTTGATTTACTGTCCTGTAGATGATGGTTCTATTCCATCTTACATACAATGAATTTTGTAAATTAGTGTGGTATTAGACTAGAGGATTTTTAGGGTATATAAAATTTTCTTTATTTATTTTTATTTTTCGGGAAGATAAAAGTAAAAAAGCATTACTTTAAAAATCGTAAAATAAGTAAAAGAGCACAAATGCAGTGGCTAATTTTCAAAAACCCCAAAAATACAATACATTTTTGGGGTAAAAATACAAGCTGAAAATCAGTAAAAAGGGATAAGTCCGCTGAAGACGAAAATTCCGAAAAATCTTGAAGACGAAAGTTCCGGAGACGAAAATGGTACCCATGAAAATGGGCCAACTTTTACAATTATTGAAGCAGAAAAGGAATAAAAATAAATTTTTAAAAATTCATGGCACTAAAAACATTTTAATAAATTAAGAAAATTTTAAATAAGAGAGGTCCTTTCTTTTGAAACAAAAATAAATTCACAAAAAATTTCATTTTTTGTCGATATCGTCAATTACGAGTTCCAAAAATTGATGCGTCAATTGTGGATAAGCATTTTTCACCTCTTTCCATACATTGCTACTTAGAAAACTTTTTCTGTTGTTTCGAATGTAATTTATACAAGCCTCAAATAATTAAAAATTTTATTTAATGGATGAGGTCTTTCTGTCTTCCCAATTTTTCTAGTTGCCCGTTTTTCGGGAAGAAACAATACTGAATATGCAATTCAATTACCCGAGGCAGTTTCCAAAAGAGTCGTTGTTATGATGTATCGGGAAAATGTTTCAAAGTTAGAATCCAAATCAGGGTGGGCAATCTCAAAAAAACGCTCCCAATAGTGGAAAATAATTTTAAATTAGATCAGATAGATTGTAGTTCTTAATCTAAACGAATCCCCTTTTCTTTGTTAAATCAAGCTTGAATTAAATTAATCAGCAATTTTCTTGCTCTTTCACGGGATTTCTATTCCCCCAATATTAATGGGTTTTCTTTTTTTTCCATATGGAATGCCCATCCCAATAATATTTTAAAACCTTTTCGACAGTTGGAGCTCCGTATAAAGAAATAATTCCACAATATTGAAGAAAATTCTTATCAGCTAAAATAATGATTTTATAAATTTTAAAAATCACAAATTGTACACTTTGTGTTGCACCTTTTCCTTTACACCCCAAATCCACCTTTCATATGTCTTTAACAAATAGAATTTATTTGAAAATTCACAAGGATAATGCGAAATATGACTCCAAAAATTATAAAAAAAACTGAGGGGGAGGAAATAAGTACCAAATCATCAGTGTTCAGGAAATCCAGGAAAATAAACCGGGAGGCAGTAGAAAAGCGAAAAAAACACAAAGCTCAAAACTTCTTATGCTGTGGAAGTCGCTTTTCATAAAAGTCGCGGATATAGTTTAGTATACCGGAGTTTTAGTTCCGATATAAGACCCGTACCATTCGATTCGTCTCGGCGAGCTGAGTCGAACGGTACCACTCTCCAGGCGCGGAGATGCCTGTGTGCCGAGATATAGGTCCCCGAAAATCGAAAAACCATAGGGGGGACCAAGCACTTTTTTGGGGTGAAAAATTCGAATATGCAAATTATACAACATTCGAAAGAGCTCCTCGAACTGAGTCGAATGACACCAAAATCAGCTCGATATCTTGATTTTGAGCCAAGATAAAAAGGTTCAAAATGGTCAACGTAAACCTATGGGGCGTAGGCGAGGCGCTTGTGCAAAACCCCGCGCTTCGCGCGGGGTTTTGCGGCACGCGCCTCGCGGGGAGTCTACGGGCGCTGGGTCTGGGTTCGCAACATGGTCCTATTCCTATCATAATGAGGTGGGAATTCCAGGCTGCCTCAGCAGCAGCAAAACCTCCACAGATGCCATAGGTAAGGAGCTAAAACAAACGATCATAACTTTGTCCAATCTTGTTCAATCACGGTGATTTTCATGTCATTCGACTCAGCTCGTCGAGCTCTTTCGAATGAGGTATTAATTGCATAAAAAAATTTTTATTTCAAAAATTGTCCCTTGAAATCTTCGATTTTTAGGGGTCTATATCTCGGTCCATTCAAGTCGGATTTCGTTGATTTTGGTGTCATTCGACTCGGCTCGACGAGCTCTTTCGAATGAGGTATAATATGCATATTCGAATTTTTCACCCCAAAAAAGTGCTTGGTCACCCTATGGTTTTTCTATTTATTTATTTTATTTATTTATTTATAACGAACACCAAAAGGTACATACAAACATGTACACTTACAATGGATAAAAAAACAATACAAATAAATGCGTTGGTAAAATTATAAAACTTAAAAAAATAAATGATATTTGAAAAAATAAATGTGATTAAAAAAATATATATGTGATTAAAAAAAATATATGTATGTGATTATATTTAATGAAAAATAATGTTAAAAACCCTTAAAGACCAAAATCTACACAATTAGCTAATACTCTAAATTTTTTGGGATTTGCACACTCAATGACTTCTCTAGGCAATTTATTCCAAATGTTAATGACCCTAATGAAAAAATTATTTTTTGTCTTAAATGAGTACCCTCTATTTTGAAGCAGATATTTCCTGCGTAAATTTCTTTTCGCAAATATAAAGAATTTATCTGGTTTTAGATGTGTATGTCCAGTTATAAATTTATATTTCATACATAGGTCTGAAATACAGCGTCGCTCAGTTAGCTTCTTAAGCTTACATAATTTTAATCTTTCTTCATAGTTCCTAGGTGTAATGGAGCAAATTTTTAGGGCAATTCGTGTAAAGAATTTCTGGACTCTCTCTATTTGGTGGGAGGTTTCCACTTTTGATGGATTCCATACTTCGGTTGCATATTCTAGACAGGGCCTTACATACGTTTTGTAACAAAATACAAGTTTATTTATATCTTTAGTTTTAATTAGTCTAAATATCTGGTGGGTGAGGAAATAAGCATTTTTAATAATTTTCTCATAATGCTGGGAAAATGATAAACTAGAATCAATTATAATACCAAGATCCCGAACACTATCTACTTCACTCATCTGTTTTCCTAGTAACCTATATTTTCTTTTATTATTATTTTTCCCTATGTAGAGAACAACACATTTTTCTAGTGAAATATCTATGCCATTAATAATAGACCATTGTTCAATACATGATAGAGCTTCGGATAGAATTTCAGTTTCAAAATCGTTTTTATGTTCAATATATAGCTTCACATCATCAGCATAAATTTTTATATTTATACTTTCAGGTAAATATTTTGGTAAGTCATTAATAAATATTAGAAAAAGTAGTGGTCCGAGTACACTACCTTGTGGTACACCAGATAAAGTTGAAAAGCTATCAGAAAGGGTATCTTCAATCTTAACTCTAAATGTTCTGTTTTCTAGGAAATTCTTAATAAACATATATATCTTTCCAGATATACCGATTGATTTCAATTTATAAAGTATCCTGTTAATAGGTACTGAATCGAACGCTCTAGCAAAGTCAATATATACTAAATCAATAGATTTATTTAGCTGTATCGCCTTATAGAAATCATTTAACATTACTAGCATTTGTGTTGATGTTGATCTGTTAGTTAGAAATCCGTATTGGTCATCAGAGAAATAAGATTTTTTATTTAAGAATCTTATTATTTCAATACTAATTATTCTCTCTAATACTCTACAGAGCGTACATGTTAGTGATATAGGTCTGTAGTTGTTAGGATCTGATTTGTCACCTTTTTTGTGGATTGGTATAATTATAGATGTACTTTTTCGGGGACCTATATCTCGGCCCACAGGCATCTCCGCGCCTGGAGAGTGGTACCGTTCGACTCAGCTCGCCGAGACGAATCGAATGGTACGGGTCTTATATCGGAACTAAAACTCCGGTATACTAAACTACAGCCAAAGTCGCTTTTCGTCTTACGACAGAAAATAACAATGAAAAGTAGGAGAGACAAAATCGTGCGCGACTTTTACCTCCTCATTTCCCATTATCTTTTCTGTCGCAAAACGCGAGCGATTTTTATGTAACCCTAGCATTAAAGATCTTTTCTACCAACATATTCGTGAAGATATAATAAGTTCGCATTCATATTTTAATGACTCAATTTGATACTTGTGTGCAATAACAAAAACTTCGTCAACATTTGCTGTAGATGGAGGGCAGCCACTATAGAAAAACTGCAACATTGAACGAACACATTCTGGAGAAGCATCGGTGATTGTGACTTCCCCCTGAATTTACGAGAAAATCTAATAAAAAAAGCTGTCAACATTTATTGTGTGCAATAGCAGTATTATGCTTCACATTAGAATATCCTACATGGAAATAAAGTGAAATTGAGGAAGGAAATCTGACCATTATGAACTCTGAGACTCAAAATAGGGGGGGGGGGGTATATACATAAAGTACCCATAATAACAAACTTTTTGTGATTCAATCATGCCAGACTGCTCAAACATAGTCCGGAATACTTGACTATTTTCTGCTAGAACACAACGATGTGCCTTTATAATTTCGTCGCCAACCTAAAAAATCAATGTTTTTACAAGTCGTTCGGAAACCTTAATAACGCAATCAGAGAACGTTCCATTTTCTAGCATGTTACGATATTTATTTTTTAAATCCTTTGTTGGATTGTAACAATCAGTTTCAATGTCACAGCTTAAATCCAATAGACCAACACTGGGATCACGATTACACATTGAGCTCGATGTTTCGACGATCGATAATAAAGGAATTTTAGTGAATCCCAATTTTCCCGGGGTTTCAAGCTCATTTTTTGACCTTAAAATAAATTAAGATTTAACAAAAATTAACATAAAACCTGGCAATATCTATTCGATGGTCACCCTTCTTCGCATAAATATGATATTTAGTATTTACATAGTCATATGTGGGCCCTATTTGACGAAGCCAAATTTCAATATTGCTACATTGCACTGGTTTATGTACAACCAGCTCCCATTCCACATTGGGAAGCTCTGGGTGACCTTTTCGAAAACCTTAATGCTATTTAACTTTGAAAAACCGGCAAGAATACTTGTTAAAAGTAAAGGTTTTGCATCTGTATGCGTCCAATCCGTCATCTCACATATCTTATCAAAATTGCAAATTTGTAGTTTAACAGTTAAAGAAATGGTTTTCATCTGAAAAAATATGATTATAGATTTTTTTTAATAATAATGCATGAGCATTTAGCTTCTCAGGCAGCAGTTGCTCAAGGTCAGTTTGAGCCTGGTCATTATTTCCTTCTAACTACACTTGAGTATCAACCAAGAGCTTGCTTAACCGGACTTGATGTGATTCTTTTAAAATTTCTCATTAAAACGACAAAATATGCTTAAAAATATGACTAAACATTAAGGTATGAAATATGCAAAAATATGCGTTATATGCAAGTAGAAACACTATCTAGAAGGTCAAAACATGTAGAAAAGGTGTTTTTCATGGATAGCAGACTAGAACCAAACGCAAATTTTTCAAAAATTTAAAACTCTCCAAAAACGCCAAAATCTGCCTAAAATAAACAAAACGCCAGGGCGCCCAATCTGATAAAGACAAGTTTACCAAAAATATGATTTACAAAAAATCTGGCTCCTATTCATCACATCAATTAGTTGTTGCTCACAAATTAGTCGCATTTTATTACATAAACCATCTTTAAATATTTTCAATTCTCCCCAATAATTGACAGATTTTTCTTCTCTCAACTTCACGTTTACATCTTTAATAATTCTTTTATTGTGTAAATAATAGAAATTGAAGAAGAAGAAAAAAAAGAGGAGACGTGGCCGAAACTAAGCATAAAATTAATAAAATGATTTTTCTGTTATCAACATTTTAAATATAATTTCTATTCTCTTAATTTAATTATTAAAAGATAATTTTGGAATTTTCTCATCAATTTTAATTTAACGGCCTATTAAAATAAAAATTTAATTAAAATTAATTTTAAAAATTGATCGAACCTCGCTATAAAATACTTCAGAATCAGAATAACTACCGTAAATGTTTTAATAGAAGTCCTGGGCGTTCAATTATTTAATAGGCATCATTGAGTGGGCTTCTAATTAAAGTTGTTGGATCCGGATCCAAAAAAAGTTCAGATATCCGGAAATTTTCGGTTCGGATATCGGATCCGAGGATTTCCAGCTATCCGACAACCCTACTTCTAATAGGGTATAGGATATTAATGGAGCCGGATTTCTATCAAAACATTTACGGTATTTTAAAATATGGTCAGTAAGTAGCAGGGGATCTGCCTAGATAAGGTGAAATTAAATTTCACAGCATTAAGATTTACCTTACATTTAAGACTCACCTCATTATTAGGCTCGGATTTTTAGTATTTTTTCTATTCTTTCCTGAACTTCCCAAGGTCTGCGAAGCATGATCATTTGTTATTTTCAAATTATTTCAAACGGTTAAAGAGCTTAATATCCCTACTTTCCTACCTATTCTGAGAAATTCCTTGGCTAAAAAACCGACAAAAGTCTTTCAATTTTCAAGATAAAATTTTTTTGAGATCTAAAGGTGTTCTTTTATTGAGATCCAATTGATTAGCAGATAAATGAATTTATATTTAAATATAATATTAATTATTTTATTATTAATTCCATTAAATATATTTTGTAAAAATAACAACAAAATTAAAAAAGAAAATGAGAATCTTGTTTCTGTACAAACTCTGACTGGCAAAATTATTGGAAAAGTTGAAAAAATTGAAATTGAATCGGGGCAAATAATGAATGTAGATATTTTTTTTGGGATTCCTTATGCTCAGCCGCCTGTTGGGGATTTACGTTTTGAGGTATTTTTTGAGGTATTAGAGCCCAATTTTCCATTTTTATCACAGAGCCCAAATTTCCGCTGGAGCCCAATTTTCCGAAACTCTCACAATGAGAGGGCCGTTGAGAAGGCGCTTTAGACATAAGAGAAAAATTTAAGACATTCATTCCCACTTTGATACAACCCCCCACAACAGGGAGATACTTGAGGATTCTGGGTTAATTTAATTTACCTTTTAATTACCTCTGGGTTAATTTAATTTAATTTACCTTAATTTACCTCTTGAAAGAAGGAAGGAGTCTGATAAAAGGTTAAATCATTGAGTGTTTTAATAAGAGAACTTTCGTACCTTTAACTTTGAAAATTCAAAATAGAAAACAGTCCCACTCATTCAAAACGAAACACAAACAATTTACGCACTTGAACAACCAAAAGTTTGTGTTCAACACCATAGAATGGATAATTGGACATGGGATTGGTATCAATATAGTGAAGATTGCCTTTATTTAAATTTATTTTCTCCTCACAAAATTGAAGTTTTTTGTTTAAATTTTTGAATTAAAAAATATTTGTTTAGGGGCAGGTTGAAAATCTTTTACCAATACTTGTTTTGGTATATACAGGCGGATTTGAGACACAATCAATGAGACGTTACAAAGTAAAATATCTGACAATTACTTATTTCATAATTAATAGATTAAGATTGCAGATCTGTATTTATCAGAGATCTAGTTGACGAAAAAACAAATGTCCGATTCTGGGAATAGAGATTCCCAACCTAAAAAACGTCGGGAATTCCCGATTTTTTGGAATCGAGTCGGCTAGATAAGTAGTAGAATTTATAGTTATGTGCGTGACCTTACCGGCACAGACACCTTCAGACCGCCGGATATGATTGGGAGAGATATGGGTTGGCGGGAGCAGAAATTTGGGTTGGGGAGGCCCATTCACTTTTGTTTAGCTTACCCGTCCCAGCATATCGAAAATCCCAAAAATAGTCCCATTTCAATAAACTAATCATTCCAGAAACGCTTGTTTAAATTTTAATAATAAATTTAAAAAAATTATAAGGATTTTGCAGACATTGGAAGAAAATATTTATCAAAAGGAATTTTGGTAATTGCTGTGCAATTTAGAATTGGATTTTTAGGTGAGGAAGTTAAAAAAGAATTGCTTTAAAAATTTAAAGGATTTTCTTCTATTGGTTATCCTCACCAACAACTAGCCGGGAATTTTGGTTATTGGGATATTGCAGAAGCTTTAAATTGGATTAAATTAAATGTTAAAGCGTTTGGGGGTGATCCAGAAAGAATTACTTTATTTGGATATTCTGCTGGTTCTACAGCTGTTACGACGCTTGGAATTTCTCCTCATACAAGAGGTACAACTCAACCTCATTTTTAGGTACCTTTTGGAGCTGAAAATAGTACCTTATAATGAGAGGTATCTTAAATAGAGGGCATCGCTTAGGCAGCTCTTCCATTAATGTGTATCATCGAGCGTAACTTATACAGTCAAACCTCCCTATGAGATATGCTCAATTAAATACTACACTTAAAACATCTCCTAAAACATCTTCTCAGCTTGGCCAACAACTGGAAGGCGATACTCTCTATTTAAGATACATCTCATTATAAGAGACAATATTTTTTTCCCTTAAGGGTATAATTAGGTTTAATTGTAAGCTAATCTTAAAACTCTCACAGATTTATTTCAACAATCTATCCAAATGAGCGGTTCAATTTTTACTTCGAGAGCAGCAAATGACCGCGTTATCTCTGTGAGCAATCATCTCTTTACTGAATTAGGGTGTATCTCAAGTACAACAGAACGATTGAAGGAATGTTTAAAGACAAAAGATATTGAGGAATTTTTTGATGCAATGGATATAATTGTTGGTAATTAATAGAAAATTATTTTTCTTTGTATTAAGAGTAACATATTATTTACAGTTCTACCTTATCTTTGAAACATTTTTTATAAAGTTGGTTAGACAAACCAACACCTTTTGGAATTACAGAAACCGATCCACTTGCTGAGCAAGATAACGTAATTATATGATAAGTCTTTCAGCCTTAAGTGTAGGGCTGTCTTTGCACGCCGACCCGAAGAACGGGGGATTTATCGGTTGAACAAGTGTTTAAAAATAAAAGATTCGGTTACAGAGATCCGAAAATTTTCCAAGAACGGACACCCTCTACTTAAAGGCTCAATCTCGTTAAAAATGCATTTTTAGGGTTCAACCATTCCGATGTCAATTATGATATTTTTGGACCTATTATGGATAACGATTTTCTGCCCAAAGAATTTACCGAATTAATTAATGAAACAAATCCTAAACCAACAATTTTGGGAATTACAGAAATGGATCCTCTTGGATATTGTATGTTCTGTTATTTAATACAAATGTTTGAGATGTCGATCTCAAGTCTAAGACGACACTCCCAGTCCGTTATCTAGTTCTGTTTTGGTTTCAGAAATTGTGCTGTTTTGGTTTGTCTGTTGAATATTCACCGTCTGAAACTCAATTTTTGCTACAGCGCCAAAAAATTTAATTTTACAAGAGTAGTTAATAGTAGGGTGATGTCGTGGCCGACTTTTTGACTTTAAAGTCAAATCCTTTTGATTAGTTTTGACTTTTAAGTCAAATCCTTTTGATTAGTTTTGACTTAAGGCCAAATCCTTTTGAGCGGCTGGTCAAAGCTCAAACCTTTAGCGCGAGTTAGTGCGGTAAAAGCTGACCAACCTGTAGCTGTAGGAGAAGAGGGAAAACATTGATGTCGCGGGCGTCCCACTCCTTCTCCCTCTCCTTCCCCACCTCATCTCTCTCCCTCTGCTTCTCTGGAAAATTGTCGTGGGGTGGCGTGGGTCTGGCAAAACCAAAAGGAAGAGGGCATATCAGGGATCGCGCGGCAAAACCTAAAGGGAGTGGACAACTTAGCAGAGTCTTGGGGTGGAGTAAAAAGAAGAGAAGACAAGAATTGTGTTGGAAGGGTCAGACAAAACGATAGAGTATGTGCATTTATTTGTGGGGAAAATCAAAATGGAGAGGAGAATTTTTGTGGAGAGGTACGATAAAAGAAATTTGGGGAGGATGTGTCAGACAATAGGAAATATTTATTTATGAGGAGTGAGGGAAAAGGAACCCATTTTGAATGTGGACATCATCGTCGCGGGTGGCAATAACTTAAATGGATAAAATAACCTTGTAATCAAATAGTGATGAGAGGGTAGAGAAAGTGGTTTAAGAGGTAATTTGTGAAACATCGTCGTCGTGGCCGACTTTTTGACTTTTAAGTAATCCGTTTATTTGATTAGATGATCAAATTCCAAACTTTGGATAGCGCGGTAAATGTTGTTAAACTGACCCTTATCCTCTAAATTTATAGGAGTTAGAGGAATCGGTATCGTTTTCGTTCTTTCTCCTTCTCCTTTGCTCCTTTTCCTTCTCTTCTCCTCCTCTCCTCACATCCTCACCTTTCCTTTTACCTAACTTTTTTCTGCTTTTCTTCCTCCTCCTCCTCATGTTATCTTCTCTTTCTTCCTCCTCCTCCTCCTTTTATCTTTCCTCTATTTCCTCCACCTCTCTGATGCTACTTCGCCCTCATCTTCTCTCCTTCCATCCTCCTGCTCTCTCCTTTTCCATTTATTACTATAACATCCTATTTTTAGTATGAGAGGGTGAAGGTGGCGGAGGTAAAGTCTAAAATGAGAGGACATAGATAAAGTTGTGGGACGATAAACGAACATTCGCTAATATTGAGGAATAGGCAATACCAAAGGAGGGAAAGAATGCTATGTAAACACATAATTAAGTTAAACAAACATATTGTTGTTTTTTTATAAAAACATGTGCAACTTTAATGTTTAAAAGTAGTAGATTTAAGGGAGAAAAGTGCATATTTAAGTGTTAGAAGATACAATAAGCATAATTAATGTTTAGAAGTTGTTGATTTTATGGAGAAAAGTGCAAAATTAAGCATTGCAAGTTGTAAAAAGCATAGTTTAGAGTTTGAAATAGGTGATTTTAGGGGTAAAAGTGCATATGTAAGCAAAATAAGTTGTATTTTGTAAATTTTATTAAAAGGCATATATTTTAGGCATGCGCACGTGTTTTTTGGGTATGCGTGTTTTTTTGGGGTGCGCGTGTTTTGTGTATGTGCGTGTGTTTTTAGGTGATTAAAGTTGTAATCACCTGAAAACTGAGGTATAAAAAGTTGGAGATTCTTTCTAACATATTTAGTTACTCTTTTAAATTTTTATTGATTTTTTGCTTTATTGAATAATGGATAATCTTCCTACTAGAGGCGTACGATCGTTTTCTATTGATAATCTCCTTTCTAGAGATCAAACAGGAGAAGGAGCTTTAAAAGAATATGTTGAAAAACTTGAGGATAATATTCAATACATTAAAAAATTTAAGATTGTCAAAAGCTATTCAAAATATTTGATAAAGAATATTCCAGATGACCCGGAAACTCTTCTTGGTGGTATTTTTCAATATTGCTTCGATGAGGCCGTATCAAATGCGCAGGCTAAAGGAGTCAAACCAGAAATGCTGGGATGTACTCTAACTAGTGAGTTGCTCCATACGGATATCTGGATACCCCTTCGGCCTATAACTGAAAACACATTTAATACTATGTTAAACCAGTTCTATAAAGTATCACAGAGTAAAAAAAGTTCAGGAGTAACTCTATGGGGGAAACCCTTTTCAGTTAATGTTATGATTGTAGATAAGAAAATTTGAGCAAGGAAAACAATTTTGAAAAAACTCTGCAAAAGTTTCTTGTTTACAATCAGATTAATGAGCATAAATCAACAACATGCTTTATAATTCTAAGCTCACTGGTCGAGTTAGATATAGGAGTCGAATGACGAAGCCGGTTCCCTCATTTTTTTCAAATTTATTATTTTCAATTTTTATTGTTTTATGTTTCACTTGAAATAAATTTTTTTATAAAAAACATGTGCAATTTTTTATGTCAAAACTAGAAGATTTTAGGGGAAAAGTGCACTTTTATGAGTTTGAGAAAACTAATGAGCATAGTTTTGTGTTTTAAATAGAAGATTTTAGGGGTAAAAGTGCATATTTTGTAAAAATAAAATGTAATTTTTATATTTTATTAAAATTTATGAATTTTAGGTATGCGTGAGTGTTTTTGGCATGCGCGTGTATTTTTAAGCCCTATGTGTTTTTGAACAAATTTTAAAAATTTTTTTAAAAAAGTTTTATTCAAAAAATAAATTGATACAAGTAATTAATTACCAAAGTTCAAAATTAGGAATTTCTAAGTCTTGATCTTTTTTCAAAATAATTACTGGACTCTTCGGCTCTTCCGAAATTGTTAGCTTGTTTGACAGATCACTGGAAAGCTTATTCACCCATTTGTTAGCAAGTCGATCCTCTTGCTCAGGAACAAACTCGAGCAACTCCATTGGGTAATATCGGTCCTCTCCTCCAAATGGAAAGCGCTCAACGACACATTGCAAGTAAGGATAACGTAAACGAATCCTGTGTCGAGCATAAAAGTGAGCGGCAACGCTCACATTGTATGGAAAAGGTAATCTCCCATAAGCGACGAGAGAATTCCCTCCATGTCGAGTAAGGCCATCTATAAGAAAAGTTTTCTTGAAGCCATTTTTATCTTCATAGGTCGTTTGGACTTTTCGACCAAGGATTTCCTTAAAGATAAGCACGCGGTTATCAGGATGGTTGAGGTGATCCCTTAAGGATTTTGCAGAGCACCCCAAAATTCGCGTGCATTCATCGATTACTTTATTGGAAGAGGAATGTGAATTCATTTTTTTTTTAAGAATGATTTTTTTCCGAAAATTTTCCTCTTTTTATACTCCCCTTTTTTGATATTTTGAAAGTTTACATTTTGATATTTAGGTCAAATTTATACAGAGAATTGAATTTTAAATTTCCACTCATTTTCATTAATCATTTTAAAATTTTCTCAAAGAAAATGAGCTCCTCTCCAGAAGAAGAATTTATTAAATTTATGCACGGATCGTGCGAATATAGAGAATTTCACAAGAGGAAATATATGAACGCTTTAAGTCAGGCTATCAAAGATGGGGTTCAGCTAGATTTGGGAGCAAGATTAAGTGTACTTATCAACTACTTCAGAGCTGGAAAATGGTGCCATGATTGTCTAAAGTTTGTCTTGAGTCGTATGCAGTGCGAAATTATAGCCCCAAAAAATGAACATAATTTTAATTACGAATTTTATCTATGTCCAGATTGTTTTAAAATTACAGAAAGTTATCTTGAAATTCATAATAATTAATTGTTTATCATTTTATTTACAATTTTACTTACAAATAAATCTGTATTATTGATTGACTCTAATAAATTTAAATATTTGGGAAAGGAGTAGCCTTGGGATAAAAAATATATTAGGGAAATACAATGATAAGCACAATTATTAGATAAGGGCGATTGATACGAGTTTACATTTCTTTTTACATTTTTAAAATTTTTTAGAAAAGAGTTAAAAATACAAGAGCTTATAGGGAGTGCTAGGCTATCAAAATAAAATATTTGCTCTTTTTCTAAGTAAAGTGTGATCCAGTGCGACCCTTCCTTCTCATGAGGATCCAAATTCACAATAAGAGTAGTTGGTCTTCTTAGGCTATTAGGAGAAGGGAGCAAGTCACAAGGGAAGCACCCCTCGAAAATTTTGCTCGTCTTTTGATTTGCTATCAAAATTTGAGTTATCTGGCTGCTGTACATTGTTTTGTAAAATATTTAATTTAACCCAAAGTATTGATCGAAGTTGATAAATAATTAGACTTATAATAAGGAGTGCATACAAACAAATCATTCCCCAACAAAATATGTGTCCATAAATATCTCCTGGTGTCTCTTTACATAATTGAATGGGAGGTAGACTACCAAAAGGTTGAGGAGCAGAAATATGAGGAGGAGGAGGTATACTTGAAGCAGTATTATTTCTCTTTGGGGGATATCCTAGTCTACGTAAATATTCTCTATACTCAGGAAGATTTTGAACATCTACACTCCCATCAGTACTTAGAGTATTTACACAGGGAGTAAAAACTCGAATTAAAAATAAAACTTTGGCAAGTCTTTTAAAAAACATATTTATTTAAATGAATAGAAAATGAATAATTTTGAGGTTTATATAGTGGTATCGCTTGTTATCGATCGATTTTTATCCAACATTATTAAGGCATCTGTTTCTCCCATTACTATCAGCATGACTCCGCCTTCTGGAACAGCCTGACTAAATTTAATATTTACAGCTGTTGACCCATTTTTTATTAGATCGAAAGTCCCGCCATTATCTTCACCATTATTCGTAAGATTAAAAACATAGATACAGTGTGTTCTCCCATATTGCTGGTATGTTATTCCATTGTTCTCAGGTGTATCAGAAAATCCTATAGCATCATTCATGTCATGAAATGCTCTCACATATCTATTCGATCCATAGTCAAAATCATATGGAGATTGGGGATATGAACGACCGTTCGCTATAATACTAATCTCCCTTACCCTAAAAGGCTGAAAATTGAAAGGACTCCGCTCTTGTGTCCCTACATAATCGGAGTTGGCGACTAATCCTAAAGTAATTCGTCGTGGTATTTGATCCATGAATAGATTGGCATGAAACTCATATCTTCCCTGACTGATGAATAATGGTTTCATCATTGTTTTCCTAATTGCATAACGAGCCGGTTTAACGTCAAGTCTCCTGGCAATATCAAGAGCAAGACCATCCATTAGGTCCAACTTTTTTACATATAATTTACAACTAACCACTTCAAAAATATAACGAGTAGGCTGAGCTCCAACAGGGAGAGGAGCAATAAGGAGAAATTTTGTTTCGTTAGGTAAAATTTCAATATCAACCTCGCAATGATTTACTAAATATTGAGGCTGATTGAAAAGGTCAGCATCAAGTTTTGAAATAAATTGTGCTGTTCTGCTATTAACGAACAAATTTCTTCTTGAATTAAAACTTGCTCCGGACTCCTGTGATACACCTGAATCGTAATAATACCCTGCTGCATTTAAATGAGAACTTTTTGCTCCTAAAGAGTAAGAGAGCTCATGAGAAAAATACGTCTTATAGGCGTAAAGAGAGTTTGAATTGAATATTTCGCGCCCATTTATACTTATTCTCATGTTATTAATAAAAGTGTTTCCAATCATTTGTATAGGAGCAACATTTTCATCAAGAGTAATATTTACAGGTTGTCCATTAGCATTTTCTTTACGGATTCGAAATTCAGTAAAAAGGTAACATTTGGATAAATCAATAAAATTTTCACTTGAGTGAATCTTAAAATGAAAGGGGGTGTCTGTTAAAGGATTACTTGGAAGGATTTCAAATGTTTTTGAAGATGAAATGGTAACATTGGTAGGAGGAACTTGAAAGATTTCTACAGCATTTGTAATTGTATCAAGACTATCTCTATCAATCTTTTTAAAAGACATTTTTAATAAAAACCAAAAGCGTCTACACGTTTTTTCTTTTGACCAATAAATGTTTGATGGGATGGGAATTTATTCCTTTTTATACTTTTTCTTCCAGTTCCAAATTGTTTTGGTAGTCCTCCTTTTTCAAGGACTGTATCAATTCCTCTTTTTCCTTCACTGACTAATGCCTCCTTTATAGGCTGACCTTCATGGACTCTTTCAAGTACCCGCTGTCCTGTATTAAGTGCCTCAGCAGATACTGTACTCCCGACTCTTCGAATAATCGGGAGAAAAAATCTCCACAATCCTCTCATAATATCCCCAACTCCTGCTCCTCTTTGTCCATATCCACGCTGATATGGTGATGCTCCCTTAAAATAATAATTTTCCGCACCACTCCCACATTGATCTACAAAATTATACCCTACTGAATTTGTATCAAATTGAACATGAACCATTTTTATCAATAATAAAATAATTACAAAATAAAACAAGGGTTTATATAGTCTTAGAAATTTATCACCTTCTTAAAGATCAAAACAATACTGACTGTACCATAGGCAAATGGTACAAGTCTGCCATTATCCATCGTCCTTAATTCAACTTCAATTTCATTTACTTCTCGGGGAAGCACTCTAACATAGATGGGAGAATCATAAATCTTTTCGTGGTACTCCCCAGGTACTGCTCCTGAGACTGACACAATTCTGAGCAATGAACTAAGAGAATTTCCAACGATCATATTTTCTGTAAGTCCTTTTGCATAGATTGCAAAGCTGGAAAACCCTCCTCTTAAATCACACCCATACTTGGCAATCTCATTATTTTGGACATGTTGAGGGTTTGCAAAACCTAGGACATAACCCAATTGTGGCGAAAATGACAGATATTTGATGCTAGAATGAGTAAAGGACAATTTAAATCTCTTAAAGTCAGCGAGATAATTAATCGATATTGAATCAATAATTTGTTTTAAAAAGGTAATATCATACGGTGTTTTATTATTCTTTCCAAATAATATTTCAAACAGTTTGTCACCTCTTGAATTATTATTGCTTCCTTTTGATGATTTTAAACCCATAGCATCTAAAACACTAGGGGATGATGGAGGCGATGTTTGAGTGGATTGTGAAATATTTGCATTTGTTTGATTTGAAGATAGTTTTGTTGGAGGAGTTTGATTTTTTAAGGGACTTTGCGGACGTTTCTGTGTTCGAGGAGGTAAAGTTTGTGGTTCAGGTATAGGATGTGTTAAATATGTTCTTGGGGGTGTTATTGATTTTGTGGGTAAAGGTTTCTCTAGTTCTTTATGGAGTCTTGGAGGTGTTACAGGTTTGGTAACTAATGGTTTTTCTAGTTCTTTATAGATTCTTGGAGGTGTTACAGGTTTTGTAACTAATGGTTTTTCTGATTCAGGGGTGGTTATTTGAGGTCTTACTGGTTTTTTAATTAATGGTTTTTCTATTTCCTGGTTCTCTATTGAAGGAATTACTGGTATTATTGTATATGATTTTTCTTTGTCTTGATTAACTCTTGGAGGTGTTATTGGCTTTTGAGGCTCAGATTGTTTTTTTGGAGATGAAATTGTTTTGTAAGTTTGATTTGGATTAGCAGGATCTATCTTTGGGGGATGAGGAGGAGACGGAGTTAAAGTTGAATTTACTTCATGTTTTGATCCATCTTCTATTCTAAGAGATGATGACTCTCTTGGAGGTGGGGTAGTTATTGTTTGTATTTTATTTTCCGTTTGGTTTGTTTGAGATTCGACTCTTGGAGGTGTTGAAGATTTTATGAGATCGGGTTTGTTAGTTATGTCTGATTCTTTTTTAGGAGGTGTTTGCTCTTGATTAATATTAGAAGGCGTATTCTGTATTATTTGACGTGTCTCGTTATCAGATATTGGACTTGATAAAGGAGGTGTTACTGGATATATAGATTCCTCTATTGTCTCACTCGTTGGACTAGTATATGGAGGAGTTACAGGTAATTCTATATCTTTTTCAATTCTAGGTGGAGTTTTAGGATCAATCCCACGTTTATCCCTTGCTAGTATGGTTGGTCTCTTCACTAACCCATCTGATTTTTCAAGAGACGAAGCTTTTAGAGCTTCACCTTGGTGTTCTAAGGTAGCAATCAAAAACTGAAGAAGCTCCTCTGGTGTATTGTGGGAGCCTTTTGGAACAGGAATTCTTATGATTTGCCCCATTTTGTTATTATCTGTAAAATTTATATCTATCCATTGCTCATCAAGTGTACCAATGGTTGAAGACCATGAATATGGATAACTGATACTGTGTACACCACATACCCAATCACCAGAAAAATAAAGGGGCTTAGGTAAGTGAACCCTAAATTTATTTGGTTGATTATCAGGATAATCAGGCACATTACTTAATAAACAAACATAAAAACTATTTGACATTTTTATTTAAAATGAAAGAAATACAATGTAATGAACCCTTTTATACTAGTTGGGTTTCATGAATCCACTCCCTTTCGGGATATCCAATGAATTTTACTAAAATATCATATGTTCCATCTGCTCTCTTTTTCTTTCTTATGACTTTCTCTATCCTATATTCTGTATCCGCATCTTTCCTCACACGTGCCAACTCCTCTCGATAGTAATACCCATTAAACTTGTCTCCATTATCATTAATAATCTTATATCTGACGGGATAAAATTGATCCTGAACCTTATCTACTCGCACAATTTGGTCTCCCCAATTTGGAATATATCCCTTTTCAAAAGCACCCTTGCCAATACTCATGCGAACAAAATCTCCCTCTGCAAGTTTTTGTTTACCTTTCTTTTGGTTCGATGAAAACTCGTTACCGTACATTCTTTCCCACACCTCTTGTGCATTAGAAAAATTTATATCAATAGGACGCATCCCATGCACCCTGCTCTTTGACTTATTAATCCCATCTAATATTTTATCAAGTATATCAATCCAATTTAAAGATTTGTTTTGTGCAAAATATCTGTAAAGCCGTTGCTTTACATTTCTTATTGCTCTTTCAGCTACAGAAGCCTTAACAGTTGAATGAGTAGCCTCAACCTTTTGAATCTCCTCATTTTCAAAATATTCCTTTACAACTTTGTTTTTAAATTCTAACCCTTTATCTGAGAAAATCCTATGAGGTTTCATTGGCATTTGACCAATTAGTTGTTTAAATGCCTCTAGCATATCCTTTGAACCCTTTGATTTGACTGGGACACCAAACATCAACTCCAAGGAGAATATACTTATTTCCTTTGTTATGTCTGGAGAGAGCCTGCATGTCCGCCAAATCTACTTGTACATCAGTCATAAAACCTGCAGCCACAGTTTTTGCTCTTTTAAAATGGATTCTTTTTGGACGCATAAGCGTATAAGTCCTGTGACCTTCCAAATAATCCTGAACAACTTTTTTGGGTAAATGTTTGAAAATTTTACGTGCCTCATACCATAACCTATCAACTCCAGAAAAGGCAGCAGGTGAATCTGGATCGTTGTAAAGTCGGTGTAATAGCTGTGTGGGGTCTGCCATTTTTTTACCAAAGTGTTGGTTTAAATCTTTTTATACCCGCTTCTTTACGTTTAGCTTTTATAAGTCTTAGCATCCATTCTCTTCCAGCTTTTGCTGATTGAGTTTTTGTGACAGGTTTTACTTTTTTCAAGGCAATTAGAGGACTTTCATCTGGACCTTCCCATTTTCTTTTTAATTTTAGACGTCTTTGAATATCATCTTCCTTTCGGTATTTAGCTAACGCTGATTGATCAATGGGAACCCTTTGTTCTCTAATATTAATTTTTCTTTGTAAATATTCCCTTCGTTTCTGTTCACGCTTTAATTTTGCTTTTTCATGTTCATTAAATCCCCTTTTCCATCTCTTTGAACGTTCAAACTCTTCTGACTGTCCCCTTTTTGTAATTTGTCTAGTTGGAGGTGGGTCTGATACAAGAGGAGCATCAATACCTTCAGGAATAGTAAGGAGAATTTGGGACGGAGGAGATGGGGGAATATTACTATCAACAGGAGGATTAGTATTATATTCAGGAGTATAAGGAATTCTCCAATTTTTCAACATCTTTTTCCTTTCTAATTTTTGCATCCTATTCCTAGCCTTTTCAGAAAGCTTCACATACTCATTTCTAGCCTCATTTTTATGATTAATCAAATGTCGTCTTTTATTTTGTCCATAATCATCCTCCTCAATTTTTCTCTTGAATTTTTGTCTATGTGTAGGAGGAGTGGGGGAAATTCCATCTCTTAATAAGTTTCTACGTCGACTTTCTGGGGCTTGTTCGATTGAAGAATTTGACAAAGGGGGAACAATATTATATGATAAGGCAGGTGGCTCTTGGGGGTACGCAGAATAGGAAAAATCATCGCTCATCCATAAATCATCGTTATCGTCTGTAATATTTGTTGCAGGTCTAATAACATCTCTATTCATAATTGCTCCTTTAGGGTTAGCTACCATTTCAACTCTAACAGGTTTATTTTCACTCTCATTCCTAAGTTTCAGATATCGTCTAAGTTCTTGGTTGTAGTGAATATTTTTGGCAGAGAGGTTTTCTTTTTTACTTTTAGCTTTTTCCACCGCCCTCTTTGTGAAATCTAAATTTGGGTCCCCATAATTATTTGAAGTAAGCCCTCTATAAATCTCTTCCGGAACAAGAATTAATTTTTTTGCCATTATTTTTAAATTTATGGTTGATTTGAATTATTTTGATAGGCTTTTATACTAATTGCTCTAGCTAGTTCCATTAGAACAGGAGTGAGAAGAGCAGCAAATACTCCTATTCCTCCACCTTTTTGTCTTAAAACTTTTCTTACTCCACGCTCGCTCCTAGCACGACTCATTTTACGAATAAATTCCACGTGAGGTAATAAACGATTTTTCTGACGAGTATTGAGATTAAAACGAGATTTTACAATATTCAAACAAATTTCAACAATGGACAACAACTGACTAGTATCAGCTTTTCGTAAAATTTTTCTGTTTCTTCTTTCAGATTTTGTAAGCGCTAGGGAACGTAAAAAATCTTTATTCTCACAAATTAATTGACTAAACATTTTTGGAAATGAAAATTATCTTCTCTTCGTCGTCCTTAAATATGCGGGTTCGGAGTCTTAGCGTTGGATCAGAGGAAGCATGCAAGTCTATGAGCAGGTATCCGTATGGTTCATTAGTTGCCTGTTTGTACGCATCAAGGAAATATTCCAGTTGACGGGGAAATAGTTGTACTCCAATATTTCTCACAGAGAGTTCAGAGTTTGGAGACCTCATTAAAACAATATATTGGGCGTTTTGACGCGCAACCTTAATCTTTTTCTCAAATAGGTTTTGGGTAACAAAAACAATTGCAAAATTTTGATGATGCGACTTTTTTGTAAATAGCTCCGAAAGATATTTTTCATCTATAGACAGGAGCAAGTCATCTAGAATTAAGAGTAAAGGTTTTGAATAACTTTTTATCAACTCCTCTGGGGGAACTCCTGCGTAAACATTTACTCCTGATTTTTGAAGAATGGGGATATTATCGTTCATCTCTCCAAAACAATACAGTACACTTTTTGGACTGGGATCGATCAAATCTTGGGAGTCTGCTATAAATTTCAATAGGAATGAACTCTTACCACTAGAGCTTGGACCAGACAAAATCATACCAAAAGGTAATTTAAAATACAAATCTTTATTAGTGAATGATTGTGATTCCATAATATTAATAGGGAAAAAATAAATATTACATAAAAAATTAAGGTTTATATAGGAACATTTGTTTCATCCTTTTTCTCTTCTGTCTCAACCTTCTCTTCCAACTTCTTCGGTGTTGAAGTTAATCCAGTCGTAGCTGCCATTAAACTATTATAAAATTCTTGGAGCTCCTTCTCAAATTCAACATTATCAGGAGGTGTATTAGGACGCGCAGTATTGGTAATAGTCTTTGGACATTCTGCTGGAGTCACAGCAGGGGAAATATGTTTTGGAGGAGAATGTAAGTTATTGACGGGAGTAGGTGAAACATGACGGGGAGGAGAAGATAAGTTATTGACGGGAGGAGGTGAAACATGACGGGGAGGAGAAGATAAGTTATTGACGGGAGGAGTAGGAGAAACATTTCGAGGTGGAGAAGATAAGTTATTGACGGGAGGAGTAAGAGAAACATGATGAGTAGGTGACGACAATTCCTCACACTTCCTTTTCCCTCTCTTTGGATTTTGATGGATTATCTGTTGCACTTGTACTCCGTGAGGAACATTGAACACTCTACCCTTGTTCCTGACTTTGAAAAAGCAATGTGTGGGCAACTCATAAACAGTATCGAATGGAACAAATCGGGTACCTGATCCAATTCGTGTACAGTAGATGGTAACCCCTTCCTTAGTCACAATAAAATCAATTTCCACCTCTGTGCTTTTGCACTCCTTACATCTCCCTGACTGGTCGTAGGGAATAAACCTAGGAGTAGTAAGTCGGGAACTTAGGACGGTAATTCCACTCGAAGAGATATTGAAATCTACTTCTGGGAGGATTTGGGAAAATAAATTTTGATTCATTTTAAAATAATGATACAAAATTCAAAATCTTCCGCCTTTTATACTCGGGTTTTCAGTGGATTACAACATTATTAAAACTGACACGCCCCTAAAAACACACGCACATACACAAAACACGTGCGCATGCCTAAAATATATGCCTTTTAATAAAATTTACAAAATACAACTTAATTTGCTTAAATATGCACTTTTACCCCTAAAATCATCTATTTCAAACTCTAAACTATGCTTTTTACAACTTGTAATTTCTAAATATACACTTTTCTCCCTAAAATCAACAACTTCTAAACGTTAATTATGCTTATTGTATCTTCTAACACTTAAATATGCACTTTTCTCCCTTAAATCTACTACTTTTAAACATTAAAGTTGCACATGTTTTTATAAAAAAACAACAATAATTTACAAAAATGTAATAGCAATGTGTTAACTACAAAAAAACAATTTGATGATTCGGTGATGTAATAGATTACTTTCAGTAACAACCCACGTAATCACTTGATGAATACCAGAACAATTATTGGTGGGTATAAGATTGTAATAAAGTAATTAACAGATAAATGACACTTCAAATTTAGAAAATACTTTTTCTCCACTGAGTACAAATTACCCTTCAATCACACACAAAAAATTCACCGATCTCCACAAATCATAGCATCCTCACTTTTTTCCCTCAACCACCACACGCTGCCGATATGCCCTTATTCATCTTTTTAATTTTTGGAACCCATCACTCGGCGATGTTGATTGTCAGACACATCAAAGGGGTTTGTTTAACTTAATTATGTGTTTACATAGCATTCTTTCCCTCCTTTGGTATTGTCTTTTCCTCAATATTAGCGAATGTTCGTTTATCTTCCCACAATTTTACCTATGTCCTCTCATTTTAGACTTTACCTCCGCCACCTTCATCCTCTCATACTAAAAATAGGATGTTATAGTAATAAATGGAAAAGGAGAGAGGAGGAGGATGGAAGGAGAGAAGATGAGGGCGAAGTAGCAACAGAGAGGAGAAGATGAGTAGAAGGGAGCAGGAGGAAGAAATAGAGGAAAAAATGTGAGGAGGAGGAGACCCCAATATGTTCTTGGGGGTGTTATTGATTTTGTGGGTAAAGGTTTCTCTAGTTCTTTATGGAGTCTTGGAGGTGTTACAGGTTTGGTAACTAATGGTTTTTCTAGTTCTTTATAGATTCTTGGAGGTGTTACAGGTTTTGTAACTAATGGTTTTTCTGATTCAGGGGTGGTTATTTGAGGTCTTACTGGTTTTTTAATTAATGGTTTTTCTATTTCCTGGTTCTCTATTGAAGGAATTACTGGTATTATTGTATATGATTTTTCTTTGTCTTGATTAACTCTTGGAGGTGTTATTGGCTTTTGAGGCTCAGATTGTTTTTTTGGAGATGAAATTGTTTTGTAAGTTTGATTTGGATTAGCAGGATCTATCTTTGGGGGATGAGGAGGAGACGGAGTTAAAGTTGAATTTACTTCATGTTTTGATCCATCTTCTATTCTAAGAGATGATGACTCTCTTGGAGGTGGGGTAGTTATTGTTTGTATTTTATTTTCCGTTTGGTTTGTTTGAGATTCGACTCTTGGAGGTGTTGAAGATTTTATGAGATCGGGTTTGTTAGTTATGTCTGATTCTTTTTTAGGAGGTGTTTGCTCTTGATTAATATTAGAAGGCGTATTCTGTATTATTTGACGTGTCTCGTTATCAGATATTGGACTTGATAAAGGAGGTGTTACTGGATATATAGATTCCTCTATTGTCTCACTCGTTGGACTAGTATATGGAGGAGTTACAGGTAATTCTATATCTTTTTCAATTCTAGGTGGAGTTTTAGGATCAATCCCACGTTTATCCCTTGCTAGTATGGTTGGTCTCTTCACTAACCCATCTGATTTTTCAAGAGACGAAGCTTTTAGAGCTTCACCTTGGTGTTCTAAGGTAGCAATCAAAAACTGAAGAAGCTCCTCTGGTGTATTGTGGGAGCCTTTTGGAACAGGAATTCTTATGATTTGCCCCATTTTGTTATTATCTGTAAAATTTATATCTATCCATTGCTCATCAAGTGTACCAATGGTTGAAGACCATGAATATGGATAACTGATACTGTGTACACCACATACCCAATCACCAGAAAAATAAAGGGGCTTAGGTAAGTGAACCCTAAATTTATTTGGTTGATTATCAGGATAATCAGGCACATTACTTAATAAACAAACATAAAAACTATTTGACATTTTTATTTAAAATGAAAGAAATACAATGTAATGAACCCTTTTATACTAGTTGGGTTTCATGAATCCACTCCCTTTCGGGATATCCAATGAATTTTACTAAAATATCATATGTTCCATCTGCTCTCTTTTTCTTTCTTATGACTTTCTCTATCCTATATTCTGTATCCGCATCTTTCCTCACACGTGCCAACTCCTCTCGATAGTAATACCCATTAAACTTGTCTCCATTATCATTAATAATCTTATATCTGACGGGATAAAATTGATCCTGAACCTTATCTACTCGCACAATTTGGTCTCCCCAATTTGGAATATATCCCTTTTCAAAAGCACCCTTGCCAATACTCATGCGAACAAAATCTCCCTCTGCAAGTTTTTGTTTACCTTTCTTTTGGTTCGATGAAAACTCGTTACCGTACATTCTTTCCCACACCTCTTGTGCATTAGAAAAATTTATATCAATAGGACGCATCCCATGCACCCTGCTCTTTGACTTATTAATCCCATCTAATATTTTATCAAGTATATCAATCCAATTTAAAGATTTGTTTTGTGCAAAATATCTGTAAAGCCGTTGCTTTACATTTCTTATTGCTCTTTCAGCTACAGAAGCCTTAACAGTTGAATGAGTAGCCTCAACCTTTTGAATCTCCTCATTTTCAAAATATTCCTTTACAACTTTGTTTTTAAATTCTAACCCTTTATCTGAGAAAATCCTATGAGGTTTCATTGGCATTTGACCAATTAGTTGTTTAAATGCCTCTAGCATATCCTTTGAACCCTTTGATTTGACTGGGACACCAAAGAGTCGTTTAGAGAGAACATCAACTCCAAGGAGAATATACTTATTTCCTTTGTTATGTCTGGAGAGAGCCTGCATGTCCGCCAAATCTACTTGTACATCAGTCATAAAACCTGCAGCCACAGTTTTTGCTCTTTTAAAATGGATTCTTTTTGGACGCATAAGCGTATAAGTCCTGTGACCTTCCAAATAATCCTGAACAACTTTTTTGGGTAAATGTTTGAAAATTTTACGTGCCTCATACCATAACCTATCAACTCCAGAAAAGGCAGCAGGTGAATCTGGATCGTTGTAAAGTCGGTGTAATAGCTGTGTGGGGTCTGCCATTTTTTTACCAAAGTGTTGGTTTAAATCTTTTTATACCCGCTTCTTTACGTTTAGCTTTTATAAGTCTTAGCATCCATTCTCTTCCAGCTTTTGCTGATTGAGTTTTTGTGACAGGTTTTACTTTTTTCAAGGCAATTAGAGGACTTTCATCTGGACCTTCCCATTTTCTTTTTAATTTTAGACGTCTTTGAATATCATCTTCCTTTCGGTATTTAGCTAACGCTGATTGATCAATGGGAACCCTTTGTTCTCTAATATTAATTTTTCTTTGTAAATATTCCCTTCGTTTCTGTTCACGCTTTAATTTTGCTTTTTCATGTTCATTAAATCCCCTTTTCCATCTCTTTGAACGTTCAAACTCTTCTGACTGTCCCCTTTTTGTAATTTGTCTAGTTGGAGGTGGGTCTGATACAAGAGGAGCATCAATACCTTCAGGAATAGTAAGGAGAATTTGGGACGGAGGAGATGGGGGAATATTACTATCAACAGGAGGATTAGTATTATATTCAGGAGTATAAGGAATTCTCCAATTTTTCAACATCTTTTTCCTTTCTAATTTTTGCATCCTATTCCTAGCCTTTTCAGAAAGCTTCACATACTCATTTCTAGCCTCATTTTTATGATTAATCAAATGTCGTCTTTTATTTTGTCCATAATCATCCTCCTCAATTTTTCTCTTGAATTTTTGTCTATGTGTAGGAGGAGTGGGGGAAATTCCATCTCTTAATAAGTTTCTACGTCGACTTTCTGGGGCTTGTTCGATTGAAGAATTTGACAAAGGGGGAACAATATTATATGATAAGGCAGGTGGCTCTTGGGGGTACGCAGAATAGGAAAAATCATCGCTCATCCATAAATCATCGTTATCGTCTGTAATATTTGTTGCAGGTCTAATAACATCTCTATTCATAATTGCTCCTTTAGGGTTAGCTACCATTTCAACTCTAACAGGTTTATTTTCACTCTCATTCCTAAGTTTCAGATATCGTCTAAGTTCTTGGTTGTAGTGAATATTTTTGGCAGAGAGGTTTTCTTTTTTACTTTTAGCTTTTTCCACCGCCCTCTTTGTGAAATCTAAATTTGGGTCCCCATAATTATTTGAAGTAAGCCCTCTATAAATCTCTTCCGGAACAAGAATTAATTTTTTTGCCATTATTTTTAAATTTATGGTTGATTTGAATTATTTTGATAGGCTTTTATACTAATTGCTCTAGCTAGTTCCATTAGAACAGGAGTGAGAAGAGCAGCAAATACTCCTATTCCTCCACCTTTTTGTCTTAAAACTTTTCTTACTCCACGCTCGCTCCTAGCACGACTCATTTTACGAATAAATTCCACGTGAGGTAATAAACGATTTTTCTGACGAGTATTGAGATTAAAACGAGATTTTACAATATTCAAACAAATTTCAACAATGGACAACAACTGACTAGTATCAGCTTTTCGTAAAATTTTTCTGTTTCTTCTTTCAGATTTTGTAAGCGCTAGGGAACGTAAAAAATCTTTATTCTCACAAATTAATTGACTAAACATTTTTGGAAATGAAAATTATCTTCTCTTCGTCGTCCTTAAATATGCGGGTTCGGAGTCTTAGCGTTGGATCAGAGGAAGCATGCAAGTCTATGAGCAGGTATCCGTATGGTTCATTAGTTGCCTGTTTGTACGCATCAAGGAAATATTCCAGTTGACGGGGAAATAGTTGTACTCCAATATTTCTCACAGAGAGTTCAGAGTTTGGAGACCTCATTAAAACAATATATTGGGCGTTTTGACGCGCAACCTTAATCTTTTTCTCAAATAGGTTTTGGGTAACAAAAACAATTGCAAAATTTTGATGATGCGACTTTTTTGTAAATAGCTCCGAAAGATATTTTTCATCTATAGACAGGAGCAAGTCATCTAGAATTAAGAGTAAAGGTTTTGAATAACTTTTTATCAACTCCTCTGGGGGAACTCCTGCGTAAACATTTACTCCTGATTTTTGAAGAATGGGGATATTATCGTTCATCTCTCCAAAACAATACAGTACACTTTTTGGACTGGGATCGATCAAATCTTGGGAGTCTGCTATAAATTTCAATAGGAATGAACTCTTACCACTAGAGCTTGGACCAGACAAAATCATACCAAAAGGTAATTTAAAATACAAATCTTTATTAGTGAATGATTGTGATTCCATAATATTAATAGGGAAAAAATAAATATTACATAAAAAATTAAGGTTTATATAGGAACATTTGTTTCATCCTTTTTCTCTTCTGTCTCAACCTTCTCTTCCAACTTCTTCGGTGTTGAAGTTAATCCAGTCGTAGCTGCCATTAAACTATTATAAAATTCTTGGAGCTCCTTCTCAAATTCAACATTATCAGGAGGTGTATTAGGACGCGCAGTATTGGTAATAGTCTTTGGACATTCTGCTGGAGTCACAGCAGGGGAAATATGTTTTGGAGGAGAATGTAAGTTATTGACGGGAGTAGGTGAAACATGACGGGGAGGAGAAGATAAGTTATTGACGGGAGGAGGTGAAACATGACGGGGAGGAGAAGATAAGTTATTGACGGGAGGAGTAGGAGAAACATTTCGAGGTGGAGAAGATAAGTTATTGACGGGAGGAGTAAGAGAAACATGATGAGTAGGTGACGACAATTCCTCACACTTCCTTTTCCCTCTCTTTGGATTTTGATGGATTATCTGTTGCACTTGTACTCCGTGAGGAACATTGAACACTCTACCCTTGTTCCTGACTTTGAAAAAGCAATGTGTGGGCAACTCATAAACAGTATCGAATGGAACAAATCGGGTACCTGATCCAATTCGTGTACAGTAGATGGTAACCCCTTCCTTAGTCACAATAAAATCAATTTCCACCTCTGTGCTTTTGCACTCCTTACATCTCCCTGACTGGTCGTAGGGAATAAACCTAGGAGTAGTAAGTCGGGAACTTAGGACGGTAATTCCACTCGAAGAGATATTGAAATCTACTTCTGGGAGGATTTGGGAAAATAAATTTTGATTCATTTTAAAATAATGATACAAAATTCAAAATCTTCCGCCTTTTATACTCGGGTTTTCAGTGGATTACAACATTATTAAAACTGACACGCCCCTAAAAACACACGCACATACACAAAACACGTGCGCATGCCTAAAATATATGCCTTTTAATAAAATTTACAAAATACAACTTAATTTGCTTAAATATGCACTTTTACCCCTAAAATCATCTATTTCAAACTCTAAACTATGCTTTTTACAACTTGTAATTTCTAAATATACACTTTTCTCCCTAAAATCAACAACTTCTAAACGTTAATTATGCTTATTGTATCTTCTAACACTTAAATATGCACTTTTCTCCCTTAAATCTACTACTTTTAAACATTAAAGTTGCACATGTTTTTATAAAAAAACAACAATAATTTACAAAAATGTAATAGCAATGTGTTAACTACAAAAAAACAATTTGATGATTCGGTGATGTAATAGATTACTTTCAGTAACAACCCACGTAATCACTTGATGAATACCAGAACAATTATTGGTGGGTATAAGATTGTAATAAAGTAATTAACAGATAAATGACACTTCAAATTTAGAAAATACTTTTTCTCCACTGAGTACAAATTACCCTTCAATCACACACAAAAAATTCACCGATCTCCACAAATCATAGCATCCTCACTTTTTTCCCTCAACCACCACACGCTGCCGATATGCCCTTATTCATCTTTTTAATTTTTGGAACCCATCACTCGGCGATGTTGATTGTCAGACACATCAAAGGGGTTTGTTTAACTTAATTATGTGTTTACATAGCATTCTTTCCCTCCTTTGGTATTGTCTTTTCCTCAATATTAGCGAATGTTCGTTTATCTTCCCACAATTTTACCTATGTCCTCTCATTTTAGACTTTACCTCCGCCACCTTCATCCTCTCATACTAAAAATAGGATGTTATAGTAATAAATGGAAAAGGAGAGAGGAGGAGGATGGAAGGAGAGAAGATGAGGGCGAAGTAGCAACAGAGAGGAGAAGATGAGTAGAAGGGAGCAGGAGGAAGAAATAGAGGAAAAAATGTGAGGAGGAGGAGAAAGAAAGAGAAGATAAAATAAGGAGTAGGATGAAGAGAGGAGATGTGGTTTCAGTGAGGAGGAAAGTAGAGGAGAAGATGGGAGGAGTAGGATAGAAGAGAAGGAAGAGAGGAAAAGATGAAAGGAGGAGGAGTAGCAGAAAAAAGTTAGGTAAAATGAAAGGTGAGGATGAGGAGAGAGGAGGAGAAGAGAAGGAAAAGGAGCAAAGGAGAAAGAACGAAAACGATACCGATTCCTCTAACTCTTATAAATTGAGACTTGATAAGAGAAGGGTCAGTTTAACAACATTTACCGCACTACCCAAGGTTTGGAATTTGATCATCTAATCAATCAAACGGATTACTTAAAAGTCAAAAAGTCGGCCACGACGACGATGTTTCACAAATTACCTCTTAAACCACTTTCTCTACCCTCTCATCACTATTTGATTACAAGGTTATTTTATCCATTTAAGTTATTGCCACCCGCGACGATGATGTCCACATTCAAAATGGGTTCTTTTTCCCTCACTCCTCATAATTAAATATTTCCTATTGTCTGACACATCCTCCCCAAATTTCTTTTATCGTACCTCTCCACAAAAATTCTCCTCTCCATTTTGATTTTCCTCACAAATAAATGCACATACTCTATCGTTTTGTCTGACCCTTCCAACACAATTCTTGTCTTCTCTTCTTTTTACTCCACCCCAAGACTCTGCTAAGTTGTCCACTCCCTTTAGGTTTTGCCGCGCGATCCCTGATATGCCCTCTTCCTTTTGGTTTTGCCAGACCCACGCCACCCCACGACAATTTTCCTGAGAAGCAGAGGGAGAGAGATGAGGTGGGGGAAGGAGAGGGAGAAGGAGTGGGACGCCCGCGACATCAATGTTTTCCCTCTTCTCCTACAGGTACAGGTTGGTCAGCTTTTACCGCACTAACTCGCGCTAAAGGTTTGAGCTTTGACCAGCCGCTCAAAAGGATTTGACCTTAAGTCAAAACTAATCAAAAGGATTTGACTTAAAAGTCAAAAAGTCGGCCACGACATCACCCTACTATTAACTACTTACAAGGGAGTTGAGAGAGAAAAAAATTTTTTAGTTGGAAAATTTTGTTAATTTATGACTGCCAAAATCCTCTTAGTCAAATCCTTTTAGTTTAGCCTTTTCTCAATTCCATTCCTAGCGCTGAACGCTTTTCTTTTCCAACACCCTGTTAGAGAAAATAAAAGAGTGTACATGACAAAGATGAAAAGTAAAAGAAATTTAGTAGTAAAGGAAGAGGAAAGGATGAGAGAGAAATGTTAGTGAATACACTTTTCTTCCTTGGAAAACAGCTTTGCTTACAAACTGACATTTTTCTCTTTTAAGTATTTAATAGATGTTGGGAATTTGTAGTTTCTGAAACTTACCTGGCTGGGGCGCTCATACGATCACGAAGGTATGGCGTCTGTGGTGAGACTTCCCCATTGCACTTAAGGGCGAGGTTGACCCGCAGGGCGGCTCCGAACTGGGGTAGGCCCACAGCTAAATTTTTGAGTGTGGGGGACAGCGTTCGCGCTTCCCCCTTAAAATCTACATTGAGGGGAAACTGTTCCTTCTCCCAGCTAAAAAATTAATGTAAAGGTTGTAGAGTTTAAAAAGCCTGTTCTTAAAAATAAGTCCGGCACGAAAGATCGAGTCGGGCATTGAATTTTGGCCCGAAAAGGACTCGGTCGGGCCGGCTGGAAAAAGACTCGGTCAGGCCGGCCCGAAAAAATGAGGCCAAAAAATGACTCGAACGTCGGCCTGCTTGAAAACCCCAACCCTAAAAATAAGCAATGGAGTTTTCTATTCGTGGGATTCTTGGTTTTATAATTAGGAGAATAAAGTAAAAATTAAATTTAAAAAAGAAATTCTGAAGAAAAATTATGAAAAATTCTCCTTAAAAAGACTAAATTTTTTTATCCAAATTTCTCAAGTGTTAATACTCGGCAATAATTCTCTTCGTCATCTTGGCATCCCAAAAAATGAATTGAATGAATTTGGAATTAGTCAATTTAAAAATTATTTACGGCAAAAAATTATAAAAAAAGAAAATTTTGGGGATTTTACTGAAAAAGTAGTTGAGCATATTTCTAACTTTTATTTCAATTATAACAAACCAGAAAAATTGGATAATTGGTTTTATTTGGAAAGGATTGTTTATGTTTGTTTTTTTTCAAATAATTATTTATTTTAAGAATCGAGTTTTAATAATTAATAGAGAATCGAGGTTTAAGTTTCGTTTCAATCTCTCCTTTAAACTGGAGTTTCCTCAATTACGGATGATCTCTGGGCATTTTTCTTTCTCCACATTGTTTGGAAAACTTGATTAGGGCTAACTTTTATTTTATTTATCCGAATTAAATCGAGGTATGCTAATATGAGGATACAAATAATTAGATTCTTTAATTAAGAAGATTGCACTAAAATAATAGTGTAATGGATAATAAATCAGTCCGGTCTACTGAAAACTCTCAGCTGCCGAATAAACTTTTGCAATAGCTGAGGGGAAGAAAAAGCTTCTTCACTATATTTTTAAACCAAATGTGGATTAATTTAATAATTTCCTAGTTAATGACCGATATTCAATTTATCATTCCATTAGCAACAGAAATTCAAAATAAACAAGGATGGCCTCTACACATTTACACTAACTCATATATTAATAAAAAATTAATTCCATCCGAAATAAAAATTAAAAGTATTTTTTTTATTTAATAACTGAGAAAAAATAAATTTAAAGAAAATTTTCATGATAATGACCATCGCTATGTTTTTAGAAATCCATATTCTGATTTTACTTATGACGAAAATGATTTAAAAATGGAGGCGTTAATGACCGATTTTATTTCGAATTTTGTTATTTATGGGCAAGTTGTGATTTAAAATTTAATAAATTATTTTTATAAAAGGGCAAGCACTTGGGCAGATTTTAGAGTATAAACCAGACCTGGCCATGGATACGAATAATATCCGGACATGGATAGCAAAATCCGTGTCCATGGCCTGGTCTGGTATAGACAGGGGACGATTAGCTAGATTCCACTGTTTTTGTTTCAGGTTGGATCCTATCCGTCCATTCAAAATTTAATGAAAAGCGCGAGCATAACAGGATACCAAACTTGGTGCCAGGACAATTAACGATCAAAACAAATGTTCAAAAGAACTTCAAAAACTTCAAAAGCGACCGAAGTCCCAGATTCTTATAATTTTAAATAAAATTACGACTCGAATCGAAATATTAAGCGACATCCATGTTGCACTACCTGGATAGCAATTATAGGGATAATCCCAAAACGACTCGCGGCCATAGCGGCGCAAAGCCCCCCTTGTCAAATTTGAAAAATATCCCTAGCTCGCCGAGACAAATCGCTTGATACTAAAGCTTGTAGGATTAAGAAATCGTGAAGCTAGTTATGGCTTTGCGCCTTTATGGCCGGGCGCCGTTTTTGGGCGTGTCCCTATTTAGGGATAGAAGGGCAGCCAGGATAATCTTAATTTATTTTCAATTCAATAGGAATCCATCAACAAACACAATTCTTTGGCCGACAAATACCGATTCTAGCCCGTTTTTACATTTAAATATAGACTTGAATGATACCAAAGTAGAGGACACATTTCCACTGGAAAGAATAAAATTTTGGAAAGAAATGGTTGAAATATTTCCTATTTATGATGTAATATTGGGCAAAAGTCTTAAAGATCAAGAAAAAGCATCTTCAAGTGTTGACTCTATCAAACCATTTAATTTTATTTTTAATTTTTTGTTACCTGTTATTATTTTATTGTCGTTATATTGAAATACAAAATTTGTCTAAAAATGGAGGATATACGGCTTATTGGCCTTCCAAACTTTTCAAGATTTCCGCCTGCTGCTCTATGAAAACTTCTATTTAAAATATTAGTGCCCAGGAAAGTGACTTTCCGGAAATGGGAAAAGCATTTTCCGGATTACTGGGACACTTTTTGTAGAGTAATTCAGCCCTATTTATCAATTTTTCCTACCTAAAACTACTTATCACATAGGGAACGTCAAAAAAGCGAGACCAAGACTTGCCTCCAACAAAAGGCGAGCACGCAAGTGTTGCCTTAAGTTCGAATCCTGCCCAGCGGCTAAACTTTTGCTAAACTCTTTCTGGTGCCGTAGCAGGGAATCTCACTTGCTATTATTTTCCTCCAAGTGTGTATAGTGGCATAATAATAGGAGATTTAGGTTATATAAATTTGTTGGGAGGAGTTGAAATTTGCGAACGTTGAAACTCTTTAAAATAAGTCAAAATTTTGAAACAAGCCCAACTGCAAAGGGCCCTCTCTAAATAAAAAGCTTTGCTATTTTAGCTATTCACGTGTTTATTTAAATTTAAATTAAATATTATAAAAATTTCTCCAACTTTCCTATACTATTTTCCAATGCCCCCAGCTTAATTTTAATAGCTTTACATAGCTAACAGGCAAGGCTAATACAACCCACCCAATTTAATTACCCAAAAAAGTCCTTTCTAAGAGAAGCTTTGGGAGTCGATAGCTAATATTAATTTTATTTGGGTAAGAATTCTAAAATAAGTTCTCGCTCCTTGATTGCCATAAATAGCTATTTCTAAATTTTTAAATAAATTTTTTATGAAGGTTTAACTCAAAAATTTCAAAGTAAAATTCTTTGCTAGAATGTTTTTTAAAATATTCTTCAAGGCATTTATTGCCTTCTATTTTATTGGATTTGCTCCTCCTTTCGTCGAAGGGATGCACCCTCCTCGTGGTAAAATTCTAGTGTTTTTATAAAAAATTTTCAATAAATTCTTAAAAATAGGGAGGGTGAGAACTGGTGGAAGACAAGGCCATGCCAATCTGAACACGTTCTCTCTAACTGAGTTGTCCTTTCTGATTAAAATTTTGGATAGAATTGAATTAGTTGAAGTTTACAACAATTCTGCATCTATTGAGCGTATACTCAGGCAAAAAGGAGCTGACGTTCTAGCTGAAGCTGGATTGGCTGCAAATGATCGAATCGTTAATGATTTTCGACAAAAAATAAGAGAGGTATTCATATATGCATTAAAAGTATTCTAATTAGTGTTCAGCAAGATTACTTTCCGGAAATCGGAAAACATTTTCCGGATTATCAGGACAAGCCAGATTTAGTAAAGCAGCTGGGCTATAGCTATTTCTCTCATTTTGCTAGTGCAAGAGGTTATTCGGCGGCTGGGAGTGAACCAGCATCTTCAGTAGACTGGACTGATGTGTTATCCCTTACACCACGCCGCCTACTGCATAATATTAGGAATTAAATAGCTATATGCTTTACAATTTTTGTAGATTAATCCAGTCCTGAAATAGTCTGGAATGACTTTTCAACCCAATACATTTTTTAAATTTAAACGTTTTAAAGGTGTTAATTTATTTTACGCAAATTCTTAACACCTATCAAGAGCAATTACAAAACGATTATTCCGAGTATTTGGATAGAGAAACTCGACTTCTTTTTATTAATAGAAGAATCGAGGATTATAGACAAAGTGTTGACCAGAATGAGTATAATCAATTTATTGGAGATCATGGTTTAGATATAAATGAGTTTGTTGGAGAACGAGATTGGACCGTTATTCCTGCTTCATTATGGAATATTGGGTGAAGTTAAAATTAATTTTTTAAATTACCGTAAATCCTCTAATTGGACCTAATGTGCTTCTACTTTTCAATCATCTCCTAGGGTGTGATTGATAATCTCCTAGGTTTCAATCATCGGAGGAGGGGCAATTACAATTCTATTATTCCACGTTTTCAGATAGAGAATAATGAATCAAGTTTCTATTAAAGAGTGTGGTTGTTCTACTACATAGAGTAGCTACGTTAAGTCTTGGAGTGTATTTCATTTAGTATTATTTTTCCTGAAAATTAAATTGTTAGACTTAAATAAAATTGGGTAAAATAAGGAGAAAAAGAAGAAAAAAATGGAAAAATCCTCTACTTAAAATTAATTAAAATTAACATAATTTTATTACGAATTTAGTGATATTGAATTACGTCAACTTGAAGTCTTTTCAGTTATAATTTTTCAAAAGGAGATGAATTTATATCTCTTCTACAAATTGCATGTTTTAGCACGGAGATTGATCGTGTCCTTTATCCAAGAAAGTTCGAATGCATACATTGCTCTTTTTGAACATGCACCTGCGCTTATAGATGATGACAATGTTGCATATACGTAATGTTTTGAATAAAGCTTTCCGTTCTTTTTTAAATTGAATTTTTCAAAATTTCATTCCTTTCTCAAGCTTTTAATTAGGAAAAGTTTAGTAAATGTTTTTATGATTTGGATTAAATAATTTTTAAATAGTGTAAGGATGATTCATCTAGAGCATTTAAAACGCTTAGGCGGGGGTTAAGCGATTGCTGCATTCGCTTAATCAAATAAACAATTGCATTTTCACATGCAAATATAAAGTGACCTATTTCTAAATATAAAGGTCTCCCGACATTCTCATCCAACTCTTGACTCTTATCTTAATTTTGTTATTCACTTTCCATTTATATTTTGACCCTTAAATTGTCTCTATAAATGCCCCAGCCTTTTCCTCATTATCCGAAGTTTTGGCCTAGCCAATTCTCTCACTTATTATTGTATCCCATTTTATATGGAGAATAAAGTGAATGAATAAATAAATATTTAAATAATGTAATTCAGTCTAAATATAGTCCCCAGAATAGTAGAACCCGAGTTTAAGCTATATCTTCAAATATAGCAGCGATCTAAAAGGATAAAAGAGAAGGCATTATTCGTCGCCCCGGTAGCTCAGTGGTAGAGCTCCTGTATATGGTGAACGAAAGCGCCTAGCTGTCAGGAGGTTAAGGTTGTATTTTTATAACCGATGTAAGGTAAGTAAACACCCAACAGCTCACTCCTTATCTGCTAGGAAACTTTACTCTTCGTTGATTCGCGTTTAGTTTCCACACTCCGCTTCATATAATCTTTCGTTTATAAATAAGTTACAGCATATACACAATACAGTTTACTAAAATTTAGTATCAAAATATCAATTGTTGGCTATATCGCTATTTTTGATTATTATGAACTGACTGCAAATAGTCTGCATGATATGTTGGAAAATCAAGCTTTTAGTATTATACTTGGTGATAGTTTTATAAAGGCGTTGGGGTTGAATTTTCTTTTATTAAGATACCGACAATCTGTTCAGAGATCTTCGAAGCGACGAGCTGGAGTTGACACTTGGAGGATATCCTGTTCATTGTCATTCCAACCCAGACTACGAGAATATTAATAATATTGGAGAGATTGAGAGATACTTGCCACTCATTTACACATGTAAAGTATTTAATTAATTAGATCCCTGACTACTTTGCCCCATTTCTGTAAATGTAGCAAAGTGGTCAGGGAGCCCGAAAAAGACCGTTGAGACTCGAAAAAACTAAACTCGAAACGACTCGCTCGGAAAATTCCAAGCTCGGAAAAATGCACCGTACGTCGGCTCGAATCCTAATTATGAGGATTACATAAAATTAAATAAAGAACAACTATTTTCTGTAAATGTGGCATTTGGTCAGGGTCAAACTAACTACGGAGACGCCCAGCACTGACGATCTAGTTTCGAATAGATAGGATGTCCTCGAACCTAATACGGCCTACACTGATCCTTAAACCCGATCAGCCAACACTGATCGTTCATCTTTGCTTAATTAACTAGGCGTTGAGGAAAATTTGCAGGATTTACAAATTATAAAAGGTTTAAAGGCAGATTAGGCTTACAATTCGAACTTTAATGGCTATTAATTTCAACTTGTAATAAACTAATTTAGTTAGAGGAACTGATTCTCGGGAAATAACAGTTGAAGAATTTGCACAGTTTGCACAATTTCGTATTCAAGGACCAAATAATACCTACAATCTCTATCAACTCCTCAATTCTCAATATGTTAGTGAACGTCAACATCTTCAAGCAAAACTTGAACAATTTTATATAAATCCACAATTGATAGCCCAAATAAACAATAATGCTTTGGTTTATGACAATGAATTAGGAGAACCATTGCAAATCCGTGAAGGCGTGACAATCCCACCACAAATCCGAGAGGTTGTCTATAAATAACGCATGATCGCTTCAGACTATTATTGTCTATTTAAGACTTTACATTGTAACTTCTCGTTAATGCTCTTAATATTTATTAGGTTTACATCCAATTCCCTCCACCTGTACCAACTGGAAGTGTTAGGGAAAGTAGCCAACAAGCCAGTGGAAGACGTCGCCGTCGTAACGGAGGAAATGGAAATGGCAATGGAGGTAATGGTAATGGAGGGAATGGTAATCGTGGCCGTGGACGTCGTCGTCGTAACGGAAATGGAGGGCCTGGAAATGGAGGGAATGGTCAACATGGTGGTGGACTGGGTCGTCACAATTGAGGGAGAGGAGGAAATGGGAGAGGATCAAAAATTGTTGAAAGAATTTAAGAGAAAAGATTAGTTTTAGACAAGATTGAAATTGAGAAAATTGCCCTTATTGAACCTTACCTCTTTCGTAAATCCTCTATTAGAGCACCACACTTTAGCTAATGAACTTCAAAGGAATCCATTTAATTGCAGAGTGGATACGATTAAATAAAAACAAACAATTAACGGATTATGATTGTATGTAGGTTAGCCCGGGGCTGGGTCCTTTGTTCGATGGTTGTATTCCATCATACAAAGAGTTCTCCGTAAAATCTTACGATAGACCCAAGACAAATACTACATTTCAGCTTAAGATTTTTTAAGTTGGTTAGTTACAGGGCGGGAGAGGGAGCTGTCTAAGTGCTAACCTCTATTTAAGATAACCTTCATTATAGGCTACGATTTATATGCTCAAGGGTGTAAAGTGAGGCCCGACTGCAGTGGTATAATAACAGAGGATTTAGGGTATTTAAATTTGTTTCTTTTTTTCTTGGAAGATAAAAGTAGAAGAGTCTTTAGATAATTATTTTTTAATTATTTTAACAAAAAAATGAAGCAAAGGGTCTTTAAAATTTTGCCAAGTACCTACTGTAATTTTTATAAGTATTCCTAAATCTGAAAAAGTAGTGTTGTGTCCGCACTTGCAGGAGGAATATATTTAAATGAAAAATCCCCCATCCAATGAATTTTGCTAAAGCATGGATAGGTAAATCCTTGATCCGATATCCTAAACAAAAATTTAGGATATCCGTACTTTTTCGGATCAGGATCTGACAACCCGATTCCGGCATAGGAAAATTTTCTCGTAAAACGGTTAAAATAATTAATTTATTCCTCCCAAAAAATTAAATTTCATTATTCTTTAATTATGAAATTTTTTAAAATTATTGTCGGTATTTTATTTTTATGTTTATTAGACTTTATTGAGTGATAGATTTCTTAATTTTTTGTAAATTCACGTGAATCCCAAAAAGCACTTTAAAGCTACATCGACTTATTGCCGCCCATTTCATAATACATAAAAGGGCATTTTCTTAAGTCCCGCTTATTTTTCAAAAAGCAATTATAAAATAATTTTTTTTCTCTTTAATAATTTATTATTTTTATTCTCTTTAAATTTTAAATTAACAAAATAAACGATTAAAGTATTCCCTCGCTCTATACAATATACCGTATTTTCTCGATTAATCCCCCATGCTAGAGTTGGGTTGAAACAATAAATCCCCAACCCCAAATACTGCTACAACTCGAATAATTCCCCTCCCTCGATTAATTCCTCATGCTAAAGTTGTGTTGAAAAAATAATTCCCCAGGGGAATTAATCGAGAAAATACGGTAAGACTATTAAGATTCTATAGAGATGCTATATTAACTGCTGTAATCATTTTCTCTTTAAATACATAGAAGGGTTAGTAGCTAGAGGTATGCCCCTTCCTAGAGCTGTGCGAGACCGAAATTTTTCCAAGACTCAAGACTCAAGACCCAAGACAAAATTTTTCCCAAGACCAAGACTCAAGACCAAGACCAAAACTCCAAGACTCAAGACCAAAAATCAAGACCAAATTTTTAAATCCCATAGGTCAAATTTTTGGTTTATTTTTTGTTATTTTGATACGATCACAGTCAACTTCAGTACAATTATCTATAATTTCGAAAAATTTATGCGAAATTCAAAGAATTTCGGGGAATTTATTCGTGTGGAAAATCAATAAAATATGTAGGTTATTATTTCAGAGGATTTGGGTGGATTAACGGGATATTAGTGATATCAAAGGATTAAGAGGGATTGCCGTGGGATTTAGTGAATTATGAGGGATGTCGTGGGATTTTACGTCTGGAACGCCAAGGTAAAGCCAAAATTTTGGCGATACCCAACGTTAGCCCCCCCCCCCCATTCGAAATCGACCCCCTGGCTACGCCCTTGGATTAAGAAGGATATCGAGATTTAAAGGGGAATTTAAGTGGATTATGAGGGATCAAAAGGAATAGTATGAAGGTGGGGGACCTGGATGATTAAGTGATGGTGGCTGCTGATATCCATCCTCTATTTTATCCCTATCTTTTTGCGCGCATGCGAAAATTTGTACAATTTTGAAAGGCCAAGAAGCAAGAATTCTTAATTTTCCAGCGCCGCAGGCGAAAATTTTGGGAATTATGAAGGCCGAGAAGCCAAAAATCTTCCTTTTCCTGCACCGCAGGCAAAAATTTTGAGAATTTTGGAAGGCCGTATGCCAAAAAAATCACTTTTTCAGCGCCGCAGGCGAAAATTTTTTGAATTTTGTGACTCAAGAAGCCAGATTTCTTCCATTTTCTGCGCCGCAGGCGAAAATTTTGAGGATTTTGGATGGCCAAGCACTAGGTCCAAAAAGGCCAAAAAACCAAGACCAAAAAATAAAACCAAGACAAGACCAAGACAAACACCCCAAGACCAAGACCAAGACCAAGACCGAAAAAAAACCAAGAAAAGTCTTGGTTCCAAGACCAAGACCAAGAGTCTCGCACAGCTCTACCCCTTCCTTACAATATCTTCTCTAAGGACATGACTAAAAAATTGTTGGAAATTTGAGAGAACATTCATTTATAATTCAGAGCTCAAGCTAAGGATTTTTTAAATCCGCTTTAACAAAGCGGAGTATATAATAGAGTAAAGAAAGCTGGAACTCAGCGGAAAACGGAAAAAGCAACAGTCAAGTCTATTACGATTACTATTAAACCAAGAAACGATTCACCTCTAAATCACCTCTAAATTCACCTCTAAATTCCTGGAACAAAAGAGACATTGTCCTCCACATTATAATTAAATAATAAAATATATTTTACATTAAAATAGTAAAAAATGAAAATTAAAAAAGCTTTGCTTTTAATAAATTTAATAATTTTATTATTCAAAACGAGTCAAGAAACAAGCCGCAATGAACATTTATTAGCTGAAGTAGCAGCTAAAGAACATGAAGAAATGGTAACAACAGCTACGGAATATATCGAATTTATTGAAAATTTTGAAGAGGGAAACAAGGAATTATTAGGAGGATTTTTGATAAAAATAATTTCAAAATTTTATAATTATTTTATTGGAAAGTTTAAAATACGCCCTTCAAGTGATTCTGCCTATCAAGTTTATAAAGAATTTGTTGGAAATGATGAAGGGTGGAATGAAGGGTTTGGAAGAGTTATTAAAAAATATATTTTTAAAGCAAAATTGTTGGAGGGTAAATTAATGTGCTTGGAAGATGAAAAGAGGAAATTTTGTGAAATACACAATTTAATTGATGAATTTGTTAAGGATGAGGAAATTTTGAAGATGAAGTTGTGGACAGAAAAATTAAAAACATATTACAGATTATTAACACATGTAAAGTCTTGCTTAAGGGCAATGGCATATGGGGATTGGGGGCTCGGTGAGAGAGAAATGTTGGGTCGGGTACAGTGTTTATAAGCTCGTACCAAAATTCGTACTTGTACTCGTCCTCGTAATCGTACCTAGGTACGAAATACGAGTACAAGCAGAAATAGGCTGGTATACGAGGTACGAGGCTAAAAAGAAGCTGGTACTAAGTACGAGGCCAAAATTAGGGGTGGTACGAAGTACTAGTACGAGCAAATCTGAAATTTATAAACACTGATCGGGTAACTGTCTGAACTAGGGATATTTAATCTAGTAAAGTCCATGGGATTGGTTGAAACCTCTAGAGCCAGCTATTGATGTTAGAAGATCGTTAGTTGTTGCCAGCGACCTCCTGATAGGAATAAAATGTGCAGGGGCTCTAACGATTAAGCTATCCTTGCTTTCTATAGATGGGTTTAAATGCTAGCAAGCTATCTAAAATTTCTCTTAAACTTGGTTTAAGACTAGAGATTTGCCTATACTTTTTAAAAAACTTGGAAGTTCAAATAAATATATTAAAGTTATTTATTTGTTAGAATGAAAAATCGCCTTTTCAAAATATTAACTGCCATGATGAACAAGAAGTTAAGGCAATTATTGCAAAATATCTTTCACCTTCTTGCATCAAACAATTTTATTTGATAAATTTTGGAAATCTAAAAATGTTGTTAGACAGAAATATTGACGAGTTTTGCAATTTCATGGAAAATCAGAATCCATCCAAACGTGCATTTTTGGCTTTGCTTGGGCCCGAATTTTTAGCTAAATTAGAAGAAGCATATCCGAAATTGATGAGAATAGGTAAAGTTTCCATTAAAAATAAAAAAAATACAGAAATTTATTTTTATAATATTAAAGTCCAATACTTGAGGGAATTAAGCAAAAATGGGAATTTGGTTGTTCTTCCATGACGAGTTCAAACATGCCTCAGACTCCTTACCCTCTAAGTTTATTAAAGCCTTTACATTTTAAGGCCGTGCAGGTTTCCTTGTGAATTTCAAAAGACAAGAAGCAGGAATTCCTTCCTTTCTGTGCCTAAGATCTGTGGATAAATAATCACTATACAGCATACAATTAGCAGCCCTGTTTTTTCAAAATAAAGCTTAGCTTGCCAGATCCGCAACCTTCCCGTACTGGATCCAAGCTGGAGCTGGAACTAAACCAACATTGACTGAATACAGCTCGGCACCAGATCCTAGGCTCTAAACATATTAGATCCCCTTACAGGCCGGCCCTTCTAAGGGATAGAAACAACTACATAATTTAACATTAATTTAATTACAGATGATTTCGATTTTGAAGTTATTTCATATCTTTACAAGGATATACTCTCATTAAAAGACGAGGACAGAGAAGTAAATTATGAACATTCCTTAATTGGAGAGGATAATTTAACAAAAGAGCGTCGTCTACAAATAACTTTATTATTAACAAAATTTAAGCTTTTCAAAGCTTTAATTCCAAAAACCAAGGAAATTGACAATTTAAATATTTTGGAAGAAAAATTTGAGGAATCCAACAAAATTGCCTATTTATGGCTAAAAAATAAAGAAGAGGATATTTTATTTTTTAGTGTTTTCAAGTTTGTGTCCTTCATTGCTTCAAATACGTCACGTTTAATTGAAATAAAATCAAATGAGGACGTTCAAAAATTATTAGATGATGTAAATAATTTAAAAATAAATGATGGAAGGGATGTCACAAACGAAATTAGAAATTATTTAAGTGACGATCACTTTCTTCTTTTAAAAAGTGAGTTAGGAAAAAATCAGGAATTGAAGGAAAAAATTATTAGAAGCAAATATACCAGATATTTGATTTTTAATTTATTTTTGGATAAAGACATGTTTAAACAATTAATTGAAGATATGAAGCTAATTGATGAACAAGGTAGAATATAATCGATGATAATTAGCAATTGATAGGACACGGCCAGATTTTCCGAATCCGGAGATCTCGAAAATCAAAAAATTATTTTAAGTTTAATAATAATTTGATGATGTTTGACGAGTATGCTAGTTTTTTACAGTAGGAGATCAGAGTTAGGCGAATTCAGTGAAAACTGGGTTGGTGTATCCTGGGAAATCGCCTGGTATTCGGATCCAAAACAGAGATAAAAACCAGTGAAGATTGTCGTAATTAAAAGGGCTTAAGCGGGCAAGAAGAATGCTGTGAGATTGGGAGGGATCAATGGGGAAATTTGTATGGAAGATAGGAGAAAGTCTGTAAATAGGTCTGCACAAAAAGTACATATACCTAGGTATATAAACTAGAAGGGAAAGGGATCTGGAAAACGCTATTACCAAAATACGTACATAGTGAGCGGAATCGGCTATCAATAGCTTTACATGTTAACAACAAGATTGATGCCTGGCAGGAGCCGGTTCCTATTCAGGCCCACATCTGCTTTAAGGCCCACATCCCTTAATCTTGACTTAAATATTTTATTTTTATTAAAGTATATTCTGGCACGGAACGTCTTAAAGAGCATTATCTGAACATTCTACTTGTTAACATTAATAATGAAAATTTTCAAAAAATAAGGAAGGTAAATGAACTTGCTGCAAACTTCCTTGTTTGGTTTAAATTTATGGAAGGCGAAATAAACCCTTTAGAAGGAAATGGAGAATGGGAAAGCTTGGATAATAAAAAATTTTTTTCTGCATTTTGGAAATATATAAAACATATAAATATATTAGAATATGAGAGAAATTTTGTTGTAAATTATGAGGATTTGATATCTGCAGAGAATAGTGTAAATAATTATTATAAAGGACTTTTGGAACTTTTACATGATGAAATGATTGTAACTGAAGAAGATTACAAAATAAAGGTTCTTTAATAAAATTACTAATTTAAGAAAGGGGGCTTAATTATAGGGGGGGCTTACTTATAGGCCTAGCTTGATTATAGCAAGCTATGGCTCTATGACAAAGGCATTAAAAACAATAAATCCTTAACAATCACACACTTAAGTATTAGAGTTTCACCAGAAGTTCCGGTTCCGGAAAGTTCCGGTATTTTTTGGTTCCGGTTCCGGTCAAAATTTCGGTTCCGGTGAAACACTATTAAGTATCTACCTCTAATAATGCCCCCACGGGGTTCAACTCCTAAAAGTCTCCACACCAAAAGACTGAGAAAAATAATTTTAAAATTATAGAAAAGGACCTACCTAAAAAAGAAAATGATGGGTAAAAGGCAAGAAAACTCTCAATCTTCATCAGAAAAGTTTTACTCAACCTATGAAGATAAAATATTGAATGATTTAGTAGATAAAACATGGAACCATTTACGGCATCAAAGAGACAATAATTTAGGAGAAACCGCACAATATTTTCCATCCTGGCTTAAAAGGGAACATTTAATGAATATAGCTAAATTACTAGAAAATGATGAAGGGTTTTGGCATTCTCTTAATTATTGTAAGTATAATAACGTGTTGATAGTGTTGTCCCCGACGGGGAGGGGGGGGGTGTCCCCGACGGGGGTGTCGCTGCCTCCTTTTCGGGTAGGCAGCGACACCGGGGGGACGGGATATTTTCAAAAAAAAACTTAAATTCCCCGACTTTCGGGGACGGGGAACAACCCTACTTGTTGCACCCCGATTTTTAAAAGGCGGAAAAAAATTAAAAGGCAGGCGTGGCAGAGTAAAAAAGTTGAAATTTGGCGAAGAATTAAAGGTGGAAACGTAATTCTTAGTACTGTGTATTTTATAAATAGGATGGGAAAAGGGTTAAAAACATGCAAGAAAGAACTCGTTTGTGTAAAGTTGGATAACCTGTACCAGGCATGGCTCCGGGAGCTAGCCGTTCCCGGTCGTAATCGGGCAGAGATTTTGAAATGGCCGAAGATGTGCCCAAGGTTTGAAAACCTCGAAGCCATAAATCCAATACCTAGAGCTAGGCTTGTACGTTTTATCTTTTCTCGTGTGCTTCATTAAATCCTCAATTTAAAATGTATTTTTTTTTATTCAGCATTTCAATTAAACAATTCAGCAAGAGAAAGTCTTTTAAGAATAATACCAGAAGATGTAGTAGATGGAATTTTAAATAAGTTAAATTTAAAAAATAAAGGGAAAGAAAAAGAAGAATTTATTATAACTTTTTCTGATGAGGATGAGGAAGATGATTTAAATGATAAAAATGAAGTGATTAAAAATAATGATGAAAAATTGAATAAAAAAGGGTTGAATAATAAAGGAAAATCTAAGAAAAATAATAAATCGAAAAAGAAAAAGAGGAAAAATAAAATAGGTAGAAATGATAGAAATAAATTGAGGTTGGATAAGGAAACTGAAGGTAAACCAAGTCGTCCTTTAGGGGAATTTGAAGGGGAAGATGAGGAGGAAATGGGGGATTTAGAAATGATTGTTGGAAAAGAAGAGGTAAATAAGGAGGAGATGAAGGAGGGGATGGAAGAAAAGAATGTTGAGGCGGAAGAAGAGAAGGAAGTTAAGCGGGAAGAATCAAAAATTACCCCAAAAAATTTTAAATACGAGGAGAATTTCTCAGGCAAAATAAAAATCGGGAAAGGAAAAAATTCTAAAAAATTTCAAGCAAATGAGGGTCAACAAACGTGGATTTTGAAAGAATTCCTGGGAACAGAAGGGGATAATAAACTAAAAAATTTATATAAAACATCCATAGAAAACCCTCAAAATTTGAATGAAAAAAAGCTTTTGGATGTAATTGTTTATTTAAATTTATTGGCGAAACGTTTTGATTTTTTAAAATATTTGAGAAAATTCCCCCAAGTTTTTGAAATTTTATTTCCAAAAGAAGAAGAGGGGGAAAATGGGGAAAATAAAAATAAATTAATAACAAAATTGGAAAGAACTTGGGAATATAAATTAAATAAAGATTTTAAGAGAAAAGTTGGAGGAATAAAAGAAATGGATAAAATTGAAAGGGATTTGTATTGTATTTTGGTTGATTTAATTAAAAGAATGAATGGAATATTTGAATTTAAATGTAAAGCTAAGAATGTTAAGAAGGAAGAGTTGTTAAAGGTTGGTGTTATGTGAGGGGGCTGTCTGGGATTGTTAAAAGGTCGACGAGTAGGCTAATAATAGTTTATCAGAAGTAGGATGTAACAATGTAGGGGGAGTTGGAAGTTGGGCTGGACGTTTATCCCATTAAGTTAGAAGGCTCAGAGGAGCCTAACAAGCACCAATTCCAGTCCTTAAGGTTGAAGGTCGGTCCTGCCCGATGGCTAACTCCAAGAAAAATTAATTTTTCGAAAAATCAGTAGATATTTCCTGGGAAATAAGTAGCTTTTCCTAAAATTACTAAAAGTAGCTAATAGGTATATCTGAAATATCCATTATTGGAGGCATCGCTTAGACAGGTAGTTAACAATATCTGGGTCTGAAGCTTAAAATGAGATGTCCTTTTTCTAGGACTTAAATTAAATTCTGACTTTATCCTAACAATAGATGATTTTTTGTTATTTACAGATGAGACGCCAACTTCATCTTGAGGCGTTTTCTAGTGTCCTTTTGGAAGGAAATGAGAGTTATGAAGAAAACCAGTTTGAAATAGTCCGAATGATTTTTGAATTAAATAATGAAATTACAATTAATTGGGTAAATAAAATATCAAAACGAGCCGGGGAAATAAAGAGAATAAAAGAGCAATTGAATATAGACAACCCGGAACTAAAAGAAAATTTTTATTTGAATCCAGAAGGGTTCCAACCAATTGAAATATTTGAAAGAAAACTCGATCAGAATTTTATAAAATCTTTGGGAAAAGACGAGGAAATAATCAAAAAAGGAATGAAAATATTAATTAAAATTATAAATAAATGGAAGTCTAAAAATGGATTTAAAGACAAATTTAAAATTACGGGCATTTACGAGTTTGGTATTTGGTTAATTGAGGATGTTGAAATTAATATTGTATTTGATGACCATTTAGTTGAAAAATATTTTGGTTCTGAAAAGTCTATTTGTGAACCTTTAATTACGCTAAATTGTAAAGACAATTCCCTCTATTGTTTTTTATGTAGAGAAGAATTTGAGGGGTTTGAGGTTTGAAATAATTTTAATGTTTATATTAGGTTGCATCCGGATGCATCCCGCCTCTGAACGTTTATTCGCGGTAATGTAGGGGTAGTAGGGTTTTCAATTTATTTGGGGAACGGGGTCGGTAAGTGGAACTCTAGGTTTGTTTAGTAGAAGCATCGGGCAAATTGATCCTCTTAGTTCTAGAAGTCAATCTAGTTCTGGCATTCTATGTTTCAACACCTTCCGTTCTGGCACTCCGTGTTTCACCTGGTATTCTCACGATTTTGGGATTAATTCAGAACCAAAAATTTTGGAAAGAAGACAAACTAAATTGTTGCCCAGTATTTGTGCTAAATAAGATAATAAAAGCGGAAATTGAAAAGTATATTAACCCAAATGAATCCCCAACTCTTATTTTACGGGGGTAGATGTCCTACACGTTAAATTAGAGTGGTTTCTGAGCTGTCATTCAGTTAGGGAATTTTCGGCAATAAATTTACTAAAATAATTTTTAAGGTCTCTTTTAATCAACTACAAAAACACACAAATAAAACTCAAAAAATGATTAAATTAAATATTGAAGGAATTAAATTCACAATAGAAACAAAGGAGGCTTTATACAAACACGAAACAAATAATTTCTTAAAGGAAATACCGGATATTAAAAATAATATTAAATTTACCAAAGCTTTGTTTATTTTAAATCGTTGGGTTAAAAGTATGTGGAAATTTTACAAAATCTTTTAAAATTTCAAAAAAAAATTTTCTTTCAGATAATTTTGTAAATCAAGAAAATTTTGCATTTTTAGACGAATATTCAATTTCGATAATGCTAACAAAAATAAATATTTTATATCCAAATGTGTCTTTAACTGAATTAATTGAACGTTTCTTTTTGACATATTTGACTTGGTTAGAAATTATTTTTTTAAAACCTAAAATTAATTAATATTTTGGCAAAATACATAGGTATTTTACTCATAAAAATCGTAAAAACTAAAACTAGTCGGCATTTATCAAAAAATTTCCTTAAAATAACTCATATATGTTTATGATGCCAAACCCTAAAAATGGTGTCCCAAAAATCTCAAATTATTCAAAGTCTAGGAGTATCAATGAATACCGTATATACTGTATTTATTACCCTCCCTCAAATAATTACCCCACCTGCTATTATTACCCCTCCAGCGAGAGATCGAAACAATAATTACCCAGGGTAACGTTCGTGGACATGTCTGAGTAATGGGTTAACAATTTTTCAAAGCGGTGCACAAGGCGGCAAAGTTCCATTCGAAAACACTCACAAAATATCATAGTTGATAGTTTTTAGTTTAAAAAAAATTTAAAAATAATTTAAGGAATAATTCAATACCTGTTCGGATAAAGGAAAATAAGACAGAAAAAATAACCGAGAATGAAGGTTCATCAATTATTGTGCTTTCCCCAACTTATCCCGAACAAAATTTAACAAAACAAATAAATAAATCAACAACAAAAATAATTGAAAAAGCAATGCTTGAGGGTTTTTAAAATTATTTAAAATTTAATTTATTAAATTTATTTTTGGCAGGTTTAAAAGAAATTAGAGAAGCGAGAAATTCTTCTTCTGAAACAATAAAAGATTTTTGGAAAAAATTTTTGGAGCCAAAGAAAATTATAGAGACTTAGATGTTTTTATGAAAATTTAATTTAAAAAAATAATTATTTTTGAAATTTTTATTTAAAAAATTTTTTTATATGGAGTAGATTTTAGTTTAAAAAAACAGATTAAATTTGATAATGTTTGGACCCTTATAAGTGCTTATATTAGGGATATCCTACGATATAACACATTCAATTAGAGATTTGATTTTTAGAGCATTTACGGCAACTTAGAACAAAATATATCTTTTAAAATATAAAAGAGATGAGTAAAGCAGCTGGGCTATAACTAGAGACCGGACCGATACGATATCTCGATAAAAATATCAATATATCGGTGCCGATATTATCGATCGATCACTCGAGTCCGGTCTCTAGCTATAACTATTAATCTTCTTTAGCTAGTGCAAAAGGTTATTCGGCGGCTGGGAGCGAACCAGCATCTTCAGTAGACCGGACTGATGTGTTAGCAATTACACCACGCCGCTTACTGCTCAGCATTAGGAATTAAATAACTATGTGCATTACATAAGTTTTAAAAAACTCAAAAAAAAACTTTTTGATTTGAAATCTTAGACGGGCCGACAATCCAAAATAAAACTTTTAAATAAATAAATAAATAAAATTTTATACTAAATAATAAAAATATTCAGAAAATGTTTTTGATGACTGAGTTGAAGATAGCGGAGAGGAGAAACTCCTCTTAAAAAGCAGAAATTTTTTACTGAATATCCTCTGATTTAATAGCCATTTTAAACTGTTAAATTTCATAAAAATAGTAGAAATAATTTAAAAACTTTTTGTGATAATAATTAACATTCTCTGTCAAACACAATTCTAAAAAAATTTTTTTGATACTTTACCGTATTTTCTCGATTAATTCCCCATGCTAGAGTTGGGTTGAAACAATAATTCCCCACCCCCAAATACCCTACTGCACGTTCAAATGCCAAAACTCGAATAATTCCCCTCCCTCGATTAATTCCCCATGCCAAGGAAGGGTTGAAAAAATAATTCCCCTGGGGAACTAATCGAGTAAATACGGTATGTCATATTTTTCGTCTTTTACACGTCTAATTTTCTCTTTTTTGCTATTGATAAATAAAATTCTTTATACATTTTTCTTGTAATAATTTTCTCAAAATTTGAGAATTTTTCTATCAAAATATTTTGTATTGTTTCCTCAGCATGTTCATCCACTTTTAAATTAAAAAATTCAATTGGATTTTGTTTATATTTTCCAAATTCTTCAATTAAATAATTTACAATTATTTCATCTCCTTCTTTTACAAAAATTTTATTTTCAAATTTTTCTTTATAATAAATAATTAATTTTATTAATTTTAGGGTTGTATTGAAGAAAAGAAGATTTAATATTCTTTCTGTAGAGTTGTTAGGATCTTCCACATAATTTACGTTTTCAACTAAAATTTTTTACAAAATTTACTACTTTAGAATAACAACTTGTTATTCTATCCCTTTCAGCTAGAGTTGGCCGGGATCGGGATCCCGGTCGGGATCGGGCGGGATTATCCCGGGTTTTTCGAATCCCGATCCCGATTTTTCTGATCCCGAGACCGAAAGGTGAATCCCGATCCCGGTTTTGGATGATCCCGATCCCGAGCCGGGATCGGGATCGGGATCACCATTCCAAAATCCCGATCCCGGGTCGTTCTCTAAATCCCGATACCAGCCAACTCTACTTTCAGCAACGAAAAAATTAGCGAGTTCAAAAATTCCAAAAGTTGGAGAATTTTATCCGCAAGATCTCGTCTCTTACGTCAGTTTTTTTCTATTAGCAACAGGGCTGGGCGCATTTGGAAAAAAATTTCCGCAGCCGCAATTCGCAATTTTAATTTTAAAATCCGCAAACGCAATCCGCAAGTCAAAAAAACAAGCAATTTCACGCAATCCGCAATTGCGCCCAGCCCTGATCAGCAAGCTCTCAATGAAAAATGAATACCTATGTATTCATTTTTCAGTTGCCGAGATGATTGAAAACTCCTATAGCCCTATTCGGAAACATTTTTTTGGTGGAGCCGTTTCCTAATAAGACCTCCCTACTCTATCCTACCAAAAATTTAAAAATTTTACCTTTAAAATTCTCAATTAATTCCAAACGAAATCCATTAATAATTTCATTGAATTCATTCATAAACTTTTCCATATATTCCCCATTCCCTCCATTTTTTGTTTCATCCAAATTAAATAATAAATGGAAATTTCCGTCTTCATAAACTGCTTCCAAAAAATTTTTGTTTTCATTTTCTATTGAATTTTTAACATTCCACCCCAAATTTATTATTTTTTCATAAATTTCTTGGTCCTTGGAAATGGACTGCTCTTTCTTCTTGTTTGACACAACATTTTTAATTAGAACCTTTAAATGCCCTTCAATATAGTCCTCCATAAATTTTGAAATTTTTTCTGTTGTTACTTTAATTGTATGTTCTCTATATTTATTTTTAAGCTTCTTCGTAAAAAATACTTGAGGCATTTCTATATTTTTTTGGAAATTTTCAATTGAATAATCGAAAATATTTTCATCTTCCTCTTTTATTTCTAAAAATTTTTTGTATTTTTCGTTAAAAACCATCGATTCTAAAAATTCCAGAATGGCGCGGAATAGAAGTACATCACATATTCGTTTAGCGTAGGCTTTGTCGCGAACTAAATTAATTATTTGAATTTTAAGTTTGCATATGGATTTTGCTATATTAGCTTAAACTAGGGTTCCAAGCAACCCGACCCTTCGGGGCCGGGTCTGTCGGGGATCGGGGTTTGTCGGGGTAGAGTCTTCGGGGCCGGGTCGGGGTTTTTGCCAGAAGATCGTAAAGGTGGGGTCAGGGTACGGGGGTCGGGGGTCGGATTGCTACCCTAGCTTAACAAATAAACACTTTGTAATTCCACAGGAAAATAGAAGGCCGACCTTTTCTCATTATTTTTGAATTTCCAAGTGATTATCTCTTATCTTATTTTTCCAGATTTTTGTTTAAGATTTTGACATCCTATAATGTCATATAAATATTCTTAATATTCTGACATCCCAAAATGCCACAATAAATATTCAATTGGGGCTAGTACTCGGCAAATGGATTTTTTCGGTATCAATACCGGGTGTACCGAAAATTCCAAAATACAGGAAAATACAGACTTGGAATTTTCAGGAGTAACGCGGAAGTATAAACTCTGCCGAACATTAATTGGGACTTTTCAAACATCTTTATGTCCAGTATATAAAGTTAATAGACATGAGATGGTGACAGACCTCAACCTTTCTTTAAAAAAATAAAAATTACTTTGAAAAACCCGTTTTAATTTCTCCTCAAAATCAAAGAGAATTGGATGAAATTTATCCATAAATATTTTAAATTGAACAAATTCCTTTTCAATTGTTTCCAATTTTTTCAGATTGTTATAAACTGCTTCTAAATAATTAATTTTTCTGTCTATATTATTTTTAACTCCCTTTACAAAATTTAAAATTTCTTTATAAAATTTTTTCCCTTTTCTCGGATCTGAATATTTAATTATTCCATTTATTTCACCTTTTTCTCCACATTTTTCTTTACTTTTTTCTTTTAATTTTTGTTGAATGGCTAATAATGCTTGGCTATAAGTTTTATGTATAATTTTTAATATATTTTGAGTGAAAATTTTGAGTAATGAGTAATCTTAGCTACTGTAAGGATGATTCATCCAGCAGCATTTAAAACGCTTAGGCGGGGGTTAAACGATCTAAAAGGGTAACAGAGAAAGCATTAGTCGATACCCCGGTAGCTCAGTGGTCGATGCCCCGGTAGCTCCTGCGTATAGTGAGCAAAAGCGCCTAGCAACTACTAGCAGGTGGTCGCAGGTTCGAATCCTGCCCGGTGGCTAAACTTTTGCAAACTCTTTCTCTACTCACATAGACAGCTGTGAACTATTACCAGGGATTGTTGAATCGTTATGTGGATACGGATATAGAAAAACATAAAACAAAAACTACAGGCTTTACCAAAAACTGTATCTAATATCCCTAGGTACAGGTTATACATCAGGGTGTGCTGAAACATAAAAAGCGAAATGCGAAACTTTTCGCGCCAAAAAATGCGAGAATGCGAAACGCGAAATTGCGAAATAAGCCCAGCCCTCTCTATTTGCCTCTATTCATTTAATTTATTTTAATGAAAATATAAAACAAATTTCAAACTTATCAATGTCTTCATTTTTAGCTCTTCGTTTTCTATCTTTCAAATCTTCATCTTCTTCGGCTAAATCTTCTTTAAATAAACGGACTTTTCTTTCATGAAGTTTTACTGCAAATGGAATACTTCGCGCATTAAAATATTCTTCCATAAAACGTGGCCTTATATTTCCATATAAATAGAGAACACATATTCCATGATAAAATTTTTCCTAGAAAAATTTTTTGTGATAATTTAATAGACAATTATATAAGTAATAAAATATAAGTAATAAAATTTTGGCATTTTATTTAGCACAAAGAATACAAACCTAAATTAATCGTAAATACCGTATTTTTTCTATTAATTCCCGTCCCTCGAACAATTCCCGTCCCTCGATTAATTCCCCTCCCTCGATTATTTTCCCATGCTGGAGTTGGGTTGAAACAATAATTCCCCATCCCCAAATACCCTTCTGCACGTTCAAATGCCAAAACTCGAATAATTCCCCTCCCTCGATTAATTCCCCAAGCCAAGGAAGGGTTGAAAAAATAGTTTTCCAGGGGAATTAATCGAGAAAATACAGTAATTACCAAATTTTCTTCTGTCATTTCATTGCGATTATTTTTAAAAATTTCTGACACTTCTTTAAAGTCAGAATTTTCATCCTTATAATTTTCGAGAATTTTATCTTGCGTTTCATAACTTAAATAATGCTCTCTTTTTGACATTGCATCGCCAAATAAAATTTTTTGGCGCTCATACAAATTTTGTTTTATCCCTCTTAAACGGTCAACAGATTTAGATAATTCGACATCGTCTCTTTTCCTTTTTTTATTTTTTTCAATTTGGCCCTCACTAAACATTAAGATTTAATAAAAGTTAAAAAATATTACCCTTTCGAATCCATTACATCGTTAATTCTACTCAGACTCATCTTTTTAACCTTTTAATAGATTTATAAAATTTTGGTCGGTGATCAGGGTTTTAAGGTGTCTAACCCTGGAATTTATGAGAAATCAGGGATTTTCAGATCCCTGATTTAAACCTTTCATGTAGCCCTTAAACCCGGCTTTACTGAGAATTAAGAGCCAACAACTTGACTCTTAACGCGGATCATGGAGTTCTTTACTTCCCTCGCGAAAAGACATTTAATTTCTTAATTCATAAATTTATTTGGCTTTTTAATTCAGGAATTGGTTTTAAATAGGGATGCTAAAATAGACCGACTTGGACCGAAAGATCGGTCTGGTCTAGGATATTTGGCCCGAAAAAGGCCCGAAAGTGACTAGTACCGGCCCAACTCGATAAAAACTAGCCCAAAAAAATGCCTCGACCATCGGCCCGACTTTAAAGCGGCAACCCTAGTTGTAAATACTAATAACGTTTACAGGCTTGTTAGAAGTTGAGGGACTTTCATTTTCCATCCAGTCCTCATCTGATGAAGTTACACTCAAATTATTATCTTCATAATATTCTTCAGAAGATGATACTTCTTCACCCACATTTGCTTAAATTATTTTAATTTTATTTTTAAAAATATTATTTAAAATTACAATCAGAATCCTCGCTATAATCGTTTGTAGCATTTAAATTAAATAAAATAATGAGGTTGATAAATAATAATAATTTATTTATCAGCATCTAAAAATAAATAATTTCTTGAATTTTCACTTGAGGTGCTAAAAATTTAAATTTTAATGTCAATGACTCACAAAAATCAGAAATCCAAATTTTCAAAATTTTCGCCTGCAGTGATAAAAAAAATTAAAATTTTTATTTCTTGGGCACAAAAAGAGTTTTTATTTTTTGCTTTCATAATAAATAGACTTTTAAGATTGTTGTAAAGCATATAGCTATTTATGTCGGGAGTCGGGAAGTCCCGACAAATTGGTTTGAAGAAGAGGAGGAAGAGTCGTGGCACCAGCCAGTGTATAGTGGCACTGGCACCAGACTGTTGGTAGTGCCAACAGTCAAAGGAAGGGCAGTGAGTGACTCGGAGCACGAGTCACTTTAGCCAAGGAGTAGAAGTGGTGAACGGTAGTGCCGTTCACCAAGGAAGCAGAAGTGAACGGAGCACGTTCACTTTAACCAACAAAAATAAACACACAAGTCCAACCAATAAAGTTTATTTTCACACACAAATAAACAATCGCAGCGAACAAGTTGAGGGCCAGCAAGGGCCAGAAGCAGATCAGCCCACACAGGAAGTTGTTGAAGTGGTTGAATGAGAAGTGAAGAATAGAATGAAGGATATGTGGGTGGCTGATCCGCTTCTTAAATAGGCACAAATTAGGGCGGGGTTTGGCAATAAAATGTTTAAAAAATGTAAGTTTGAAAAAATGCGCGAAGTAGCTAGAGAAAATAAAAGAGAAGAGAAAACTTGGCCAGAGAAGCCAAGTCCAAAAACAAAAGGAAAAATAAGTAAGAGAACAGAGGGTGGCTGGCACGAACGGACACAAAAAATAAAAGAAAGGAATTTAGGCGGGAAAACAATTCAAAAAATAAAGAGTGGACGACAAAAAATTAACGGTGAACGAGCAAAAAATTAACCAAAATCGAACGGTTAAAAATCGACCAAAAGTCGCCAATGTTTGGCGACACTCCCCCCGCCCAACAAAAATCACAAAAATTCTTCATCGCCATCTGTCTTTCTTCATCAGTCATATTGTAGAGTCACAGTGTGCTGCTGAGTCAGTGCCGAAGACAGGTTGACAGCACGTTGCGTAGGTTGCATGGGGTGTCCAGAGCATTGATGATGGTGGTGTAGTGCCTTTTCGCGATTTCCCCTTTTGAGAGCTTTTGGTGAGGGGCGGCACTCCACTACCTGGCTTTCTCGTTGTCGTCCTTGTCGTGATGAACAAATTTTGCGTGGTCGACGTCGTGATGTGGTCTCAGATAATAACAAATTTATTTTGTCCATTGTGGTTGCAGCAGCCTGGGTAATTCCCGTTCGGAGAGCACACACATTTGTTTTTGCAGCGGTAGTCCCAGCTTGGGTAACACACCAAAATTTTCCAGCGTTAAAAAAGCTCGTAAACGTTTGATCAGTGGCAGCTGCAGAGGCTCCATACTTTGAGTTGAGTGGATTGCCTTTTAGCTTAGAATTTATCCACAATTTGCGTTGACGTTGACAGTTGGTTCCTTCGTTGTGCACAGTTGAGCTGGTTGACGACTTGGAGTCAGTTTTAGAGTCGTTGATTGAGCTAGTGAAGACTATTCCAGAGTAGGTCACTTCAGGCTGCGGTGGTGTAGGAACTCTCCAATTTGTTTCGGATGATCCTTTGTGGTGACCAGTCCGATAGTACACACGCTTTTTAGATTGGGGTTGCCTCCAGTTGGATTCGGATGGTCCATCGTGTTGACCAGTTGGGTAGTACACTCGCTTTTTCGGTTGACGTTGTGTACAGTTTGCTTCATACGACCCATCGTGGTGACGCCTTTTAGGTTGACGTTGAAAACACAACATGAAATGATGTCGGCCTCCACATCTACGGCACTTATTAGCAGCACGGCATCGGTTGAGCATGTGACCATCATACAGGCAGTTGAGACACCGTCGTTGTTCAAGAAGACGAGCTTTGCGTCTGTTGCGGGAGTTGAACATCGGGCATCGACTTGGCTTGTGTGTTGACCCAGTGTTGCACAGTGAGCAACCATATTCAATTGGTGATTGTGGTGGACGAGCAGGTAGTTCATGTTGTCCGTCTAGTGGGCCTGGTGATTGCGTGGTCATACATGAGTAAGAGACATCAGTTGGTTCGTGGTGATCACTTCGTTCAGTCGACTGGTTGTAGTGAGGGTGCTCCTCAAGCATGGTTGGTTGTTCCAACTTGTTTGGACGAAGAGTGGTGATGGTGAGCTCCAATCGCTCCTTGAGTTGAACCAGTCGTCCAAGTCCCTTGCGGAGTTGAGCTAGAGTCCATTCAGCATTTTCATCTTCTTCCCAGCCAATCAGAGTCTCCAGAGCTTCATGTGGTAGTTTGGATCGGATTATTCCACACACAATTTCGTCCTGTGTTGCATTAGAGCCCTCCGGGGATTCCAACTGGAGACAAATTCTTTCAACATGTTCTCTGAGATTGCGCATTGAAAAGAGTGAGTTGTTGGCCACTTGAAGGTGAAGCAGCTCAGCAATCAGGCCTTCTCGAAGGGCTTTCCCATCTCCAAATTGACGCCGGAGTATGCTGACCACCATCGGGTAGTTCTCATCCGATGGTGGGTAACCATCAATTGCACGACGAGCAGAGGATCCCGGTACCAAACTTTGCAGTAAACAGAGGTGTTTTTCAAACGGTGGGATTGGTTGACTATTCACGGCACGGTCAAAAGCCAACCAGAAAGCAGACCATTCCTTCGGATCGCCAGAGAATTTCATTGGTTCCAGTCGGAATGGCCTGAATGTTGAATAGATTGGTGCGCCATTGTAAGTTCCTTGTTGTTGGTAAGGCGAAAATCCGGCTTGACTAGCTGAGTTGGTGTGGTGAGTACTTGTTCCATTTCTAGCTGCTTGCTGTTCAGTAATCCGTGTTTGAGTTTGGCGACGCAAAAATCCCTCAGGGTGTTCAGGCGAGTAACTTTGTTGACCATTAGCTATGGTGTTGTGAGTATGGCATCGTCCATTTCCAGTTTGCTTCACCACGGTGGCAGAGATCACACTTCGTTTGGACGAGTCTGAACCATCGTTGAAAGTCCTTCGTCGCTGTAAGCACACATTCGCCAGTTCCACCAATTCACTCGAACGCTCAATTTGTACCAGAGCAGTAAGTTCTCCGTCCATTCTAGCTTCACCTCGCGGCGGTGGAAAGGTTTTCAAGACATCCATTTCTTCTTGTTGTTGTGTTGGTAGTAGTCTAGCAATAACACCATACCATTTTTCAATCAGCGCTTGTGCTCGTCCAGTAGCTTGTTTGAGTTGAAAAGCATCCAATTCTAGACGATCATCTTCTTCCACAGTGGTGTCCTGAGCATTTAACGTGATGAGAACAGCACGGCCCTTTTCTTTCAAAGTTGACAGAACGGTGGCCAGTTGTAGCCGGATGACTGCTGACATTGTGACGGCTGTTGTTCAGCTCACTTCACAAAGAGTAGTTGTAGTTGTGGTGGCTGTTGTTGAAGTGGCTGTTGTTCAGCTCACAAACCAAAAAATTGAAGGAGATGTTGTTAGAGTTGGCGTGGTGGCTGTTTCTCAGCTCAACCAAAAAAGATTTAGAGTAGATGTAGTTGTTGAAGTGGCGACTGTTGTTCAGTTCAACCAAAAAGAATTGAAGTTGATGTGGTTGGTGTGGTTGTTGTAGTTGTGGTGGTGGCTGCTGTAGTGCAGCTCACAAACGAGTAGTTGAAATCGTAGTAGTTGTTGTAGTGGTGACTGTTGTTGGTGGTGTAGTGGTGGTAGCTGTTGTTGTCGTCCCCGTCTTCCCGGGTCGTGGCACCAGTTTGTCGGGAGTCGGGAAGTCCCGACAAATTGGTTTGAAGAAGAGGAGGAAGAGTCGTGGCACCAGCCAGTGTATAGTGGCACTGGCACCAGACTGTTGGTAGTGCCAACAGTCAAAGGAAGGGCAGTGAGTGACTCGGAGCACGAGTCACTTTAGCCAAGGAGTAGAAGTGGTGAACGGTAGTGCCGTTCACCAAGGAAGCAGAAGTGAACGGAGCACGTTCACTTTAACCAACAAAAATAAACACACAAGTCCAACCAATAAAGTTTATTTTCACACACAAATAAACAATCGCAGCGAACAAGTTGAGGGCCAGCAAGGGCCAGAAGCAGATCAGCCCACACAGGAAGTTGTTGAAGTGGTTGAATGAGAAGTGAAGAATAGAATGAAGGATATGTGGGTGGCTGATCCGCTTCTTAAATAGGCACAAATTAGGGCGGGGTTTGGCAATAAAATGTTTAAAAAATGTAAGTTTGAAAAAATGCGCGAAGTAGCTAGAGAAAATAAAAGAGAAGAGAAAACTTGGCCAGAGAAGCCAAGTCCAAAAACAAAAGGAAAAATAAGTAAGAGAACAGAGGGTGGCTGGCACGAACGGACACAAAAAATAAAAGAAAGGAATTTAGGCGGGAAAACAATTCAAAAAATAAAGAGTGGACGACAAAAAATTAACGGTGAACGAGCAAAAAATTAACCAAAATCGAACGGTTAAAAATCGACCAAAAGTCGCCAATGTTTGGCGACAATTTAATTCCTAAGACTGTGCGGCATGGTGTAATGGAGAAACATAAGTCCAGTTTACTGAAGATACTGATTCGCTCTCATCCGCCGGATAACCTTTTTCATTAGCTAAAGGAGAGAAGTAGCTATAGCCCATTTGCTTTAATTTCTTAATGAAATTATTATAAATGATAACACTATCTCTCCTTCCCCACTACCTCTCCTTCCCCAACCAATTAAAATGCCACGATTAATCTCTGATAGGTTAAAATCGATAAAACTTAAGACTGATTCTCACTAAAATGATTGGGGAGTGGATGGGAGAGGGATAGTGGAGGGGGAAGAATTTTGCAAGGCTGCGCTTCAAAACGGCCCACCCTTAAAAAGGCCCACTTCAAAACGGCCCACCCTCAAAATGGCTTATTGAACAAAAACCCTCAAAATGGCCCAATGAACAAATACTCTCAAAATGGCCCACTTCAAAACGGCCCACCCTCAAAATGTCCCACTAATTCGACATGGTCGAACTCGGGTCCGGGGTTCGAAAAAACAAATTCTAAGCTCAGATTCGGACTCCGCATGGTCGATTACCTATTATTTTCAGAAAAAAACTTTTCCGGAAACTATTTTTCCGGAAACCATTTTTCCGGATTTGCAGTAAACTGTATTTCCTGATTTCTTCTTGTACCCGGAAAATACAGAAAACGGTTTCCGGAAATTGTTTCCGGAGAATTTGGAAAAAAGTTTTCCGGAAAATTGTTTCCGGAAAATCCGGAAATAAGGTTTCCGGAAACCAGTTGGGCCGTTTTGGGGATTTTGCACTGTGGGACGTTTTTTGGGTGGGCCATTTTGAGTGTATTTGTTCAATGGGCCATTTTGAGGGTGGGCCGTTTTAAGGGCGCGCCATTTTGCAATAATTTGCTAATAAAGTAAAGAGAGAAAGAGAAAGTGAAGAGAGAAGGAGAATTCTTCATTTTTTCGGCGCAGAGAATTTTATTTTTTTGCGCCGCGGGAATTTTGAAAATTTGGAAGGCCATAGGAGAAAAATTATCTTTTCTGTGCTGCAGACAAGAATTATAGGAAAACTCTCAAATTCCCCGACTTTCTGAGACGGGAACAGCTCTAATTTAGACAGTATGCGCCCGACAAGTAGGTGCTGCGTAAATGCTGAAATAATTACCCTGGGTAATTATTGTTTCAATCTCTCACTAGAGGGGGTAATTATTAGAGAGGATGTGCTGGATTTGGGGTAGATCTCAATCCAATTGAGGCGAAATTGATTTATTTTTTGATATTGAGCTTAAATTGTTCCAATAATTAAATTTGATAGTAATTCTTTAAATATTTTTAAAGTTTGAGTAAAATAACTAGGGGGTAATTGTTTGAGAGGGTAATATTATTTGAGAAAGGGCATTTACGGTATATGGTAGAAAATTGGGATAAAAAGTCATTTATTGGGCATAACGCCAAAAAAATTTTCTTTTGTTTTTTTTTCTCAATTTTCGGCATTTTTCTTTAAGTTTTCCTATTTGTTCTTTGGAAATTTTTAATTAATCTGATTTAATTTTAAGAGAAACGTTTAAATATGTCTTTAGCCCAAGAATTACTGGCTGATTTAGAAGAAGAGGGAGATGATGAATTAGATGATATTGGCGTTAAAAAAGAAGAGGAAGATGATTTTATTGATGAAATTACTGAAGAAAAACCTCTAATAGATACAACAAAGTATGAGAGGGTTACTGATGTTGCTAAATTGACAAATTCTGCAAAGTTAGTTGTTTATTTTTAACATGCTTAAGCCTCACTATAAAATACGCTTCGTTAAGAGTTGACCTCAGTTTTAGATGTATTTTCAGAAGTTCGTTAGCCATTAGCCGCAGCATTGCCTAGCATGCTGAATCAACGCTCAAGCACCGAGCTCTTGCTTTTTTCTGTCCCGAATTTTGCTGACAACCAAAAAAAATTTTGTAGTAAATCGATGATGCTCTTCCATTCGTACTAAAAAATGTGCAAAGTTTTGACAGTTTGGTTGCCTTGTATTTAGATAGTCCCCCTATTTAATATGCTCCTCTTGAGGCCTAATTTCTCCATCCCAGAAGGGTCTTATAATCAAGTCCGACTGTAAAATAAAATTTTAAATTTTAATTAAAATTTTTTTTAAAGTTATATGGAATTAAAAACAGAGCTTAACAAATATGTGGAGATGGAACAAGTACCAAAAATCACCATTCCAATTGAATCTGACCCTCAATATATTTTAGTTGTTCGATTTTCTGAGGTTTTTTTTGAAATTTAAAAAAAAAAATTTTTAAATTTTAAAATTTTAGTTAGCAACCGAAATAGATCAAGAAATGAATGTTATACACAAATTTGTGAGGGACAAATATGAAAAACGTTTTCCTGAATTAGAATCTCTTGTTCAAATGCCGTTGGATTACATCAATACCGTTAAACTTTTGGGAAATGATATTGACACAAATAGCCGGAAAGAAGTGATTCATACTATTTTGCCTGCTGCTACGTGTATTGTTAGTTTTTGGATTTTTTTGAATTTTATTTTAGCTAGGAAAAGATCAGAAAACGATTATTTTTTATTATATTAGGACTAGGTTTGACGGTTCGGTTCGCTAGATCTAGCCGGTCATCGAATTTTGGCCCGAAAAAGACTCGTCTAGTCCGGCCCTATAAAATGAGGCCCGAAAGGATGACTCGAACGCTCGAAAGAAAGAATGAATCGAATTAGGAAGAATGACCCAAAGGAATGACTCGAAATTAGGACTTCTATAATTTTTTATTTTTGCGGATAAATTTCTTTGCGGATTTTTCGTGTATTTTATTTTGGGTTGCCTTTTTCATTTGTTCAGTCGATAGGGAAGAGTTTAGAGTATTTTTAGAGTAAATTGGGGAATAGTCAGCAAAAGCAACGCTCTACTCTTTACTCTTCTTATTTTTCAGTTTTGTGGGTCACAAAAGTTTACTTAATAGAATAATTTATCGGTCAGTACGATTTCTTCCACATATTTTTAAATAAACTAGGCTTTCTAATTTAAGACTTAACAACTTTTTACTTTTAAAAAACAATTTTCAATTTAAAAAAATTAAATAATTTTTTAAGGTAGTCAGTGTTACTGCTTCAACTTCTCAGGGAACAAGACTTGAACAAAATGAGGTTTCTTCAATTTTGAACTTTTATTTTTTAAAAATTTTATTTTTTATAGTTAGATATAATAATGGAAGCCTGTTCTATGGCTGAAGAACTTTATGATCAAAGAATGAAGATGCACATGTTTGTAGAATTAAGAATGTCTTTAATTGCTCCAAATTTGTGTCGAATTGTTGGAGCGGGGACTGCTGCGATGATTGTTTCACAATGTGGAGGACTTACTCCTGTAGCCAAAATGCCTGCTTGCAATGTTTTGATATTAGGTTTTTTTAATTTTGGGGGGAGGGGGGGGGGGGAATTTGGAGAGAGGGGATTGCTTTTGCGGATTTTTCTAATTTCTCGCTTTTCGTCTTTGTACTCAATCACTTAATAAGGGTGTAAACTAGACTCATAGATGGAATGGAACCTCATACGAAGGAAAAGAGTGAATTGGTCTTCTGCCGGACTCTTCTTGACTTATTCCTCAAATGTTTTGTTATTTGTGATCTTTATTTTATTGGCATTTGCAGGGAGGGAATTGGGTTTTTTGAGAAAAAAAATTCAAGAGAAAATCCGCAAAAACAATGCTCCATTCCTTCCAAATGCCTACCCTTTCTATAAAAATATTTCCAAAAATTTTTTCTAGGAAAGCAAAAGAAAACACTTTCTGGCTTCAGTTCCTCGGCTATTTTGCCCCATACTGGATTTATCTATCACCATCCAATAGTCCAATCACTTCAACCTGATTTAAGAAGGAAAGCTGCAAGATTGATAGCAGCTAAATGTACACTGGCAGCAAGAATTGATTCAATTCACTCTTCCATGGATGGAAGGATTGGAGAACAATTAATGCAAGAAGTTAAATTAAAATTGGAAAAAATGCAAGAGCCGCCTCCCGTTAAAAATAGAAAGGTTTATTTTATTTTTTTCTCAAAGAAATTCCTCCTCTCCAATTTTCCATTTTTTTGGCTTTAAATATTAGGAAAAAAATCTTTTTTTTGGAAACTATTAGGAGGGGATTGATTAGTTATTGTTCGCAATAAATCAGAATTGTCCGCAATTCATTTTTTTCATTGTTGCGGACATCCTTGTCAATGCCTTAAATTAGACAGGGCTGGGAGTGTTGTACTCATCGTCTCGAAAAATCTTGATCTCAATAAGCGAAATCCCGGGTTTCAGTCCAGTCTCTATCTTAAATCTTATACGTATAATTACTAATTTTATTCTTATTTTTCCCGTTTTTTAAGCCTTTACCAAAACCATTAGACAAGGCTAGTAAGAAAAGAGGAGGCAAACGTGTAAGAAAGCAAAAAGAATTATTAAAAGCAACTGAATTGAGAAAGAAGGCAAATCGAATGAATTTTGGTGAATTACAAGAGGATGTTATGCAGGACCATATTGGCTTTACTATGGGGCAAGCAAAGAGTTCAAGCTTACCAGTTGGAAGCAGAATACGTGCTGCTGTTGTTGATAACAAAACACGTGTAAAGTATGTTTATATTTGGATGGGGTTTAGTGGGATAGTTTAGGGGAGAGCAGACAGTAACCAGGGGGATTTTTTTGGGGCTCAGAAAAATTTCCTCCCTTGCCCCCTAAAAAATCCTTGTTACGGGCCTGGGGGAGAGTATTCAAAATAACTTAAAGATTGAGGTTGGCCCTGAATATAAGATACTCCATTGGGGTTGAAAATATAATAAGTACTTTAAAATAGGAGCATCTTTGATGGAGTTTAGCTTAAGTAGGACAGTTTATGTTTGAGATTGAAAAATCGTAATTCATAGTGAGGATTATTTTGAGAGTTTAGTTTATGTTAGTCGGCTTCCCTAAGTAGTCAATTAAACTTATTAAAGAATGTATGGGTCAAGTTTCGGGGTATCTAAGAATGAGGCTCTATCATCCTTTCCCCAATTCCAACAAAATTTTTATGTATCATTTAAATAATTTTTAGAATGTCCCAAAAACTTCAAAAAACAATAGAAAAGACTAGACAACATGGAGGGGTTACTTCAATTGCAGCTAAAGGGCATGGAACAACACAAGGCTCAGTCGCTGGAACCGCCTCAGCAATTTCTTTTACGCCGATTCATGGACTTGAATTAGTGACGCCTATCCAAAAAGAAGCTGGGAAAGCATCAACATATTTTCAACCCTCAACAAATTTTATTGCCCCAACTGGGCCAGCATTAAAGAAGTAATTTTTTTGAATTAAAATTTTTGAGAATAAATTTTCGATATATACGGATTTGATATTTTTACACATATAAGAAAGCAACCTCAAGTAAATTCTTTAGCATAACATAATTTATAGAGAAAAAACGAGAAAAAAATAATAGTCACAAAAATTTATATAATAAAATGTTTTGATGCTAACACTAGATAATATATTGTATATAAATCAAAAAAACGAAAGAAAGAAAAAAGTTATGCGAGATAAATATACATTTTTATATTGTATTTGTCTCGTTCCAAATATTCACGTTCAATTAAAGATTCAACCCGAGTTTTGATTAATATTGGGTCTGGCATGAAACGAGTTTTAAGTTGATTGGTAACCTTAAAAAATTAGAGGAGAATAAATTTTAAAAATTTAAAAAATATTTACTTCAGTCACGAGATCGTTATGAAGCAATTTTTTCCTAGCCTTCATTACGCGTACAATAGCTGCCTCAATTTCATGTTTGCGATCATCATCAATCTTTAAAAATAAGGTTAAAAATAAAGCTTCATTCGCTTTGGGAAGTTTCTTTTCTTCAGGATAGAAAGTCGAAAAAATCATTTGTATACCCCAATTTAATCACTAATTTTGGAGGAACCAGGAAACTTCACGATGAGTAAATCAAGTGACAAACAAGCGAATAAGCGATGTTTTTGATACAAGACTTGAGGAACTTGGGGATTATAAATGACACAGAGTTCGTCAAGTTGATACTTGACTAGAGGGATGCCCGAGAGAATAAAGAGAAAAGGAACATCCTAAACAATTCCCAAAAACTCCCCAAATTCGCACAAAAATAAATTACCCTCGATCGAGTTTCCTTTCGTTCAGGTTCAGTCTCACTTCGAACAGAAACCATTTGCACTTTAATACGAGTAAGTTTTGAAGTAAATCCATCATTTACACTAAACTCATCATTTGCTTCTTAATAAGAAAAATATTTAAAAAAAAATTCTTTAAAGCAACAAAAAACCTATATCTTTTCCGCCACCTTTGCGACATAAAATTCTTTGTGACTGTTTTCCCATAGCCAGGGATTGAAGACAACGTTTGAGCTCTTTTTCAGGAATTTGTGTTTCATTGAGTATTTGCTATTTAAAAAAATTTAACAAAAATAATTTAAAAAAAACCTCAAAAGTCATTTTCTCATTAATATTGAAGCGCATAAGTAGGCACATTTGATATGTGGTAACTGTCAATATTTTTTGTTCTTCACGACGACGAATTATTACTGGATGAGGAGGGTTTTTGTTGCTTGAAGAGACTAACAATGATGAAGAAGCTTCACTTTCCTAGACAAAAAACATTGAAATTTAAAGAAAACTCAAGTCTACATAAGGCTAAAAATGCAATCAGAATTATAAAGACGATCTCAGCTCCTATGGCTGATCCAAACATTTTTATGAAGGGTTTGATAGCCTTGATCTCGAACCATAAAGAGGTTATCTGACAAATAGATATGTAGGTGCCCACAACTGACCCGGCTGAATACGACCTAACTATAAGTTCAGTCATGATCTTGGGGTACAAATGGCATAGGAAAATTTCCGTTCCCAAAAGTCCCAATCAAATTTTAGTCAAGCAAATAAAAAAAAGAAAACCTGTTGACTTGCAAGATCATCATCTCCTCCTGCTGTATTTCGTCTATTTAAATCTCCTTTAGATGCTCCATTAACAAAAAATATAGCCTTAACATCAGCATGTCCCAATCCTGGATTTAATGTAATTTTTCTTCCATTATGTTTTCCAAGGTAAAATTGCTCAAATTGACGAAAAACTTGTTCAGCAGATTGTGGAAGAGTACACATTGCAACTTGGTTATCAATGGGCCAAAATACACTTGTAAGTACTCGAACAGTTAAATCAATCTATTAAAGTCAAATTAGATTTTAGGACAAATTTTAGTGCGCAAAAAATAAAAAAAACTTTTGCGGATAAAAGTTGCGGACAGAATTTTTGTCCGCAAATATAATCCGCAAAAATTTAAAACTTTTCTTTAAAATAACAAAAAGTTACCGAATCCTTCTCTTTATAATCATTCATAATAGTGCTAGAAAGTTCCATATCTCTAAACATTCCCTCAATTTTTGAAGTAAATTGACATCCACATTCAGTTTTTAATTTTGAGATCATTGACTTCTCTGCATCATCTGACAAACTTTTTTGTAGTAAAAGACGTTTGGCCAAATGCTGTTTGTAATATTTTTCAAAGACATCTTTTTCAAGTAAAAAGCGGAATAATACTAAAGCTTTATCCAAAACAACTTCAACTTCCCCTTCATTTAACTGAAAAATAAAAGTAAAAAATTTTATTAAATTTTTTATAGCTTAGATCTGAAGGTTAAAAAGTTGGAAGGATATTTTTGCTGATAAAATTTTCGAAAAGGTTTTGCCCCAAATGGAATCCAAAAAATAAGAAAAAAATATATATAAAATAATTCTAACAATAACCGAAACTTCAAAAGTTAGAAAAAGTGAAGAAAGACTCCTGATCCGAATATAACCCCTGACGTCAGCAAAACTTTCTCTGCTAAAATCCGCAAAATGAACGTAGAAAACACATAAGGACTACAAAGAAAACTCCCAGAAAAAGTCAATAAAAATTAAAAAAATATACCGATCTAAGTCCTTTTTTGAGTTTATCATCAATATATAAAGACAAAAATTCGGGCGCCTTTTGACTAATATTCAAAAAATGTTCAAAATCAGATTGTATACAATTTTTAAAATCTCTGTCATCATTGAATGCTTCCTGCAGAAATCGATCAAATTGATCTTTGAGTTCTATAAGACTCTAAAAAATTTAAAAAATTTTTAAAATTCAAAAAAAAAATTAAAAGGAAACCTGAATAAACATAACAGGATTAGCTCCACCTCCAGCAATATTTTCCCCACTTCCTTCAACCTGTTGTTGCTGTTGAGCAGTATTTTGACTAACAATTGCTGCTCCTTTATCTCTCAAATATCTACTCATTGTGGAAGTCATTGTTTTTGTTCCATTCGGGACTCGTTTTAACAATTTATAGAGACATCTCAAATCTTTTAAAAATTATAAAAATTATTTTGGAAAGTTTAGAAGGTGAAAACTCTGGAAAGGTACTCAAGGGCGAATGAATCGTTTCAAAAAGATTTTAAAAACGGATGAGAAATTGTCTAAAGTCCAATAAAAAACTTATAGACTGAACGTGTCAAAAATTGTATTAGTCAAAAATTGTATCAAAAATACTTAACTAATAATGCCAACAATATTTTTAAATGATAAACATTTGTAAATTTTCCAATACCTTGAATTCGTTCATTAAGCAACATATAAATAAGACCAGAATTTTCCATCTCAACAATAGTAACCATATTTTTAGCAATTAATTCGTCATTTAAAACCTTTAAAAAATATTTAAAAAATCCTTTTTTTGACCTCCTCAAAATTTCTTAAATGAGGCCGTCAGTCAAGGGCGTAGCCAGGGGGTCGATTTCGGGGGGGGGGGGGCTAACACTGGGTGTGCGCCAAATTTTTGGCGTTTACCTTGGCGTTCCGGACGCAAATTTTTTTGTACACAAATTTTCATCTTCTCAGCGCCGCAGGCGAAAATTTTTTGAATTTTGGAAGGTCGTAGGCCAAAAAAATTCACTTTTTTTGCGCCGCAGGCAAAAATTTTGAGGATTTTGGAGCTCAAGAAGCCAGATTTCTTCCATTTTTTGCGCCGCAGGCGAAAATTTTTTGAATTTGGACGGTCGTAGGCGGAAAATTTTCACTTTTTTGCTAATTCTTCTCCTAATTTTTCTCCCCTTTCTCCCATTTCGGGGGGGGGGGGGGGGTTCAGCCCCCCCCCTGGCTACGCCCCTGCCGTCAGTTATCTAAAGCCATAGGTAAAAAAGGAAAGATTTGGGGCCAGATATAAGAAGAAACCCTTAAGCCTAGGGTTGGGAGCCCGGTCCGAGAGATCATGTCGTGTATATAATTTTGGTCCAAAAAGACTCGGTAGGGCCTGCCCGATAAAAACGTCGGCCCAATTAAAACCCACCCACTCCAAGATCACTCAAAAAAAATTTTAAAAGAAAAACCTCAATAACTTTCGCTTCAGTTATCTTATCCAAATAACGTTCAGCTCTTTGAACTTCTTCAACCAAACATTCATTGACTTTGTGAATATAAACACAAGCACTATTTTCTGCCAAAAATTTTTGACTTGAACGGCGATAAAATTCTGCAGTTTCTCGCAAAAAAAGATTTTCAAATTGTAGTTCATAATATTTTCTGTTGTCTAAACCCAAAGCTATTAACATTTGAAAAACATTTTTTAAATCAATCCTTTTTTAAATTAAAATTTTTTAAAAAATATTTAAAAAAACAAACCATTCAATAATTTCTTTTTGTCTTTCAATTGAAATCAGTCCCAAAAGTGTTGCTTTTAAATGTTCATTAATTGGTGGATAGTCAACAATTTCTGTTCTAAAAATCCTCAATCCTAACGGATAAACAGGTTCAACGCCAGTTTGGGTAACATAAACACGGTCCAAATACATTAGAATATCGCGTATCATAACCTTTTAGAAAAAAATAATTGAAGGAAAATGGAATTAGAGTTAAGGGACAGTTAAGAGAAGAGTCACTGTTTGCCTCCAATGTGGAGAATAAAAATTAAACAAGGGGTACTTATGAAGTGACTCGAAAAGCCTCTAGTTGTGAGCGATTCTGGACAGGGGGTAAGGTGGGTGCGAACAACTTCTGGCGACTTGGGCGCCAAAATGATTTCCCACACCTGGCTCTACCCTGAAAATTTTTCCTGGCTACGGTCCTGATGGAACCACGCGTCAATCAAAATTAAAGTACCATAGAGGTAGTATGATCAGTCCAAATCCGATTCAAAGTTTCCAAAAAACGTCCATTTATCGAGTCAAGAACAACATCTCTCACCTAAAAATTGAATTTAATATTTAAATAAAATTTGAAAAAACCATAGTCTGTAAATGTTCTCTAACAACTTCTTGAAGTCCAGTATATAATTTATCTGCTTGTTTATGAAGAACCTGAAAAATATTTCTTAATCATTTGAAAACAGAAAATGGGGAGTTTAAACTTTAAGGGCTTGGAGAGGAAAAAAGGAAGACTGGAAACGACACTAGAACAGTCATACGAAAATCTGAATCATAGAAGACCTCGATTTAACCAACTGCTTAATAAAACAATCTTTTCTTCAGTCGATCTGAGAGACTTATTTTAAGTTATAAGGGGAAGGTAAAGAAAATGAGATCCTTAAAGCCCTTAAAATCCCCCCATAAAATCAAATAAAAATTAAAACCATTGTGTACGAGTTCCTGTAAAGTTCCTCAAAACTCAGCCCAGAATTGTTTTTCCTTTGAATTTCTTGAATCGCCTTCTTCAACAAATCCCAAGTTGAAGAAATATATGAATCGTCAACTGCCGACTTAAATTTTTTTTAAATTAGCATAAAAATATTCAAAAAAAGCTTACAGGAAATGCTCTAATTCGCATCTTTTGGGGAGGTTGTTGCATAACGATTTAAAAAATAATTTAATCGTTTTTAGTTAAAATTCCTTTACAAATGCAAAAAAACAATAAAGTAAACGTAAAAATAAAAGCTTAATTTGTGGAAAAAGAAAACTGTTGTTCTCAATTGATTGAAGCCGACTGCTGATGATTTTAAAGCCGATAAAGGACTTTTCAGTATAGCAGATACAGTCTCGAGGCCATATTTTGGGCCATAACTTTTTTGATTCTTAACCGATTTAAATAATTATTGTACCAAACGAAAGCTCTTGAAGAGTGGGTTATTTAAGTTAACAGGACTGAGTGGATCAGATCATCCTAAAACAAGTTACAATCTAATAAAGCTCAAAAAACACGATTGCGCGCAGTTATTCAGTTGTTGCTTTTTGTAGAATGATCTGATCTAATCAATTCTGTTAGCTAAAATAATCCTTACATCCAGAGCTTTCGATTGATATAATAATTATCTAAATTGGTTAAGGATCAATGAAGTTATGGCCCAAAATATGGCCTCGAGACTGAATCTGTGATACTGAATTGTCCCCCAAACTTTAATGCCGATAGTCAAAATGGTAAAATTTAAAAATGGTAAGTAGTGAAAAAATTACATTTCGTCAACCAGTGAGAATTAAATTTGTCTAGGAAAATGAAATACGATATTTACGTTTTTGTAGATATTTGAAGTGAGATAAATGCTACAGTAAATTGTTTAAAAAAGTAAAAATTTTATAGTCTGATTTTTATAATATTTATTAAAAAAGAGTACCAAAATAGTACAAATTTGCAACAAAATACAATTTCAAGTGTCTACAAGTAAAGCTAGAAAATAACTTTTAAAATTTACTAAATTGGAGATTTAAAATTGTGGAAATAAATTTAAAATAACCTGTCGTGATTTTAAGTTGAGAAAAATGAAATTTCCTATAACGAACTCGAATTAAAAACACTACCAACTTAACCAAACTTTCATCTTTTACATATAGTGTATTAAGAAATTATAACCCCCCCCCCTGAATTTTTCGAGTTTCTCTATCTTCCCGTTGTCGGGGGAAGATTTTTGGAAGAGAATTTTTGTAGTGGTGTTTTTTGTACACTGTACAGTACAGACATGGACACGGATACTGATTTAGGTATCCTTATCCGGATATTTACGGCGGATACAGACGGATATCCGCAGGCATTTTTCAATATCTGTATCCGTATCCGTATCCATGTCCTAGTCTGGTACAGTACATAAAATCTTTGCAAACACCATTTACACATATAATTAGCTAAAAATATCAGCCTCTATTTTTAAAATATTTTTACTTCCATTTTCTTAATCTTTTGTTCAAAAAATAAATACGACGCTAGCTACTATATTTATACACTTTTAATCCTCAAAAAATTATATTAGCCACAAAATGAATATTCTAAAAAATTTTTATTTTCTGAGATAAAAGTGGTTAAAAAGTAATTATTTATTTATTTATGTACTTTCTATATTTAATTTTTGTCCGTGCACAATAAACGAAAAATTAGCAAACGTGCAAAATAAAATTAAAAAAAATATTTTTCCTCGTGAAACCATTTTTAGATTGAAAGTCCATTTTTAGTTTAATTTTAATTTTTTTGAAAAAATAAAATTTTTTTTTGTATTTTGCAAGAATAATTTTAAAATTATTTATTTGCTTAAAGATAGAGTTATTTTTGTATGTTTAGTTAAAAATAATTATAAAAAATATATTTTTTTGCATATCTTTTGCATATTATTATTTTTGCAAATTATATAGGTATGTTAGAAAAATAATTTGCTAATTTTAATGGAATTTTGTAAAAAAAATTTTTTCACAAAATATTTAAGGGGTACAGAAGTACGCAAGGGTATGTATATCACAGAGGCTATATGTGGATGGGGAGGTTGAGGATTTTATATATGTACTTGTTACTAATTTCAATCCCTGCTGTCTCGGGATTTACAAGAAAAGCTAGACCCGATTGCCTCCACACTCGAAGTGTTTCCATTTTTTAGTTACTTGGCTGGGAGGCTAAGTAGGCTTATTTACTAGGCTAAGCTTACAATATGTTATGTTAAAAAATTATTTAAAAATTAAAAAATACAGACGGATCCCATTTGTATGACACTTAAATTATTGACAGATATCTTGCATATGAGAGGGGTGATTTCCAAATTTTTTTGGAAAAATTTTTTTTTAATTAAAAAAAAATTTTTTCCCAAATTCGAACTGTGCGAATTTTATATTTAAGAAATTACAAACTATACAGAAAAAAATATTTTTTTTTTTGCTAATTTATTCTTTACATTAAGAGAATTATTTTTTTTGCTATTTCTAAAATAATCTGCATATTAATTAATTTTATTTTTTGCAAAAATAAAAACTTGGACATTTAATCTCCCCCTCTCTTCCAACGTCAAAACACCATTTCCGTTATTTGTTACAAATATTTTCTGTAAAAATATATTATTTGTTAATACAAAATCTCTTTTAGGAATGCGCGATAACGAGATTAGCCGAAAATAAAAATAACAAAAAAAGGTAAAATTAATGAGGAAATGCCGGAAACAGTAGAAAAAAAAATAAGAAAAAAAATAAGAAAAAAAATATCAAAAAAATACAAAAATTTATTTTCTGTTGCTAAAAATATACGTAAAAATGGAAAGTTAATTAATATTCATATATTTATTACTGTAATTCTTAAAAAATAATATTTTTTATATTAAGCAAAGTTTAAAGTTTGAGGCTTTTTCTGTTATGCTCCCAATTGTAGGAATGATTCATCTAACTGCATAACGCTTAGATGGGAGGTTAAAGAATCTTTAAGGACAAAAAGATCAAAGGACTTCATAAAGCAAGAGCACTGTCAGCATTGTTGCAAGTTCGAATTCTGCCCGGTGTTAAACATAAGTGTCCTCATTTTCTATACGCATCAGGGGTCTAGCCGACCCGATTCTCAATTTATCGAAATTGGGAATTATCACAGATATGCATGATACACTTAGTTACCCCCTACTTTCGGATACTCATTTTAATATACAAAGTTTTTAAGCAAGAGCACTGTCAGCATTGTTGCAAGTTCGAATTCTGCCCGGTGTTAAACAAAAAAAAAGGCGCACAAATTTATGCGTTTCTTTTAAAGATGTCAAATTCTAATAGATGTTAAATTCTCCACATTTTTAAAGAGAATAACTAAACTCCATCGATATTCACACCAGAAATTTAGAGGTACATTATCTTTTATCTCTAACAACAGCCTTTTTATTATACATATTTTTATTTGGTTTTTTATATCAGTCTGTAGGATTTTGAATATAAATAAGTGTAGACTTCATCAAGATTCTGGTTAAATTACTTCCAAAGTTGAACGGGCCCTTAGTTCCTTTTTTGCCTATTCAAAAAGCCTTACAATTAGAATAAACAAACAAATAATAATAAGTACAGACAATTTAAAAAGGAATTTACTACCGTCATTAACTGAAGAGTTATTTAATAAACTAATACGCTTATCCTCTTATAATCATTTCCTCCTTCTAAAAAAGTGCCACGTTTTGAATGACATATCTCTTCTAAATATTTTTATAATTATTTAAAAGGACACAAATTCTTCTTCTAAAAAATGTAAATAAATAGTAAATATTACATAATTATTTACATATAAATTCTATTTTTGTTTCGAATATTTCTTAGAATTAATTCTTTACATAATGTGTATTTTCTATTTTAAACTTTATTTTTATTTACAAACTTTTTTTCTTAAAATAAATTTAAAAATATAAAAAAGGCTTGCGTAATTTTTAATAAATAAATAATTTATTTGTATTTTTTCTTAGAGTTAAAAATAAATAATCGTATTTATTAAAGTTCAAACCAGCTTGCATATGGACACAGTTTTTGATATTCATATCCGGATATATTCAAGGGGGCAGTATCCGTATCCGTTTATATCTGTGTAGCTCTTGACTTTTATCCATCCGCAGATATTAGCGGATTTATCCGCTCGATTTAAATGAAACAATATCCATATCTGTCCGTATCAGGGTATATCCGCGGATATTATCCGTATCCATACGCATGTCTGGTTCAAACAGTGAAGGACTATAGAAGTTTTAAAGGTTCGAGTGCTCTGAACCTGGTAATTTTATGAGGATTTTAAGGGGTTTCAGAATTTTCAAGGTTTATACAGAGCCTTGAAATAACTCTGATAAACTGACTAGAGAAACAACGCTTTATTATTTCAGAATCGAATCTTTAATTAAATTTTGTTTGAAATAATTTTTGCAAATTTTACCGGTTTCTAGTATCGTTCCAAGTCTTCTAATAGAACCACATTTGCTTCTATTTTTCGACCATCTCCTATTTTTTGCTTATGCTAGAAAGTCTTCTATTATAAGATTTCTGGTACTATTTATTGTTCTCCGTCTATCAGAAAAATGCCTTTTTATTAGAATTAAAAATTTTTTCTTAGAAATATTTTTGCAAAAAATTAATTTTTTAACAAAAAAAAATTTTTTAACAAAAAAAATTTAATTTTTATTTTTAATTATTTCCAAAAATTAATTTTTATAGTCCTTTTTACGTCGTTAGACAAGGAAACAAAAATTCAAATGAACAAATTAAATACCCTAGAAAAGGCCATTTATACCTAAAATAATTTTTTTAATTTTTTTTTCTATTAAACAATCTCGCAACAATACTAAATTAATTATTTTTTGCGTAAATCCTGTTTCCGTTGACATTTTTGAAATAATTAAAAAAATTAAAAAAAATTCCAATTAAATAAATAAAATTTTTTTTATTCCCCAATTAAGGGAAATTAAAAAAATAACAAAATAAATTAATTGGGAGAAAGAAAAAAAAATTAAAAAAATTTTTTTTTTTTTTTAAATTATTTTTATGCATGAGTAAGCTTAAAATAATATAATTGTATAAATTTATTAGGCTAAAATTAATTTATTTTTATTAAATTAAAAAATACAGATAAACGGAAATAACTACAATTTTAAACTGAATTTTCTAGTGTGTGTAGGCAACTTTAAAAAAATTTTTTTCTGAATTTTTCTGCTAATTAAGAAATTTTTTTTTAAATTTTTTTTCTATTAGAAATTGAGTTTCTGTAAGAATAAAAAATAAAAATTTTTTAAAATTAAACAAAAAAAAAGTTTCTCTCAAAAATTAGACGCCTGCTCCAATCATTTTTAGTTTTTCCGAAGCAATATCCCCATATAATTCGAGAAAAGGGGGATACTTTTTAATGTTCTTTTACCCATCGATGAAGAATTTTATACCCTATAAGATACCAAAAAATCAAGATTCTTGACTTATTGATAAAAAAGTTGTGATCCAAAGACTAAATTTCTCAAAAAATGTGATCTTTCGCAAGTCTATTGCTCATAACTTTTTTATCGGTCAACCAAGAATTCTGAATTTTTTGTTATCCTATAGTGCATTTGATTCTATATCAATTGATACAAGAACCTTAAGAAATGGACATCCACTTCATAAGTTATAGGGATCAGGGCTCCGTTGTGCCGGTACTTGGTTGAGGTGCACCCTTAGTTCTTCGCTCAAAACTTTTTCCTTTTTTGATTTAATTTAATTTATTTTTAAATTTTTGTGGCTGAAAGAATTCTCTATTTAATGATACCAAACTCTTTTAAATTCGTTTGTACATAAAAAAGTTATAGAATTAATAAACAAGCTAGTTCGCATTAATTTTAGCCTACTCTCCACAAAGTGCTTTTTAAAAATATTTTTTTATAAAAAATAATAAAAATATTTTTAATGATTAAACGACGAAAATAACATTTTAGAATATGCAAAAACTCAAAATCTACTAAAAAAATTTTGCAAAAAATTAAAATTTTTAAAAAGACATCACTTATTTAGTACGTACACAACTACAATATTCCCTTATTTGCCCTTTCCTTCTCGAATTAAATAATTTTTTAAAATTATTTCCTTTTATGGAAATTGAGTTTAGAGAGTGTGTGTTTGTATTTTATTTTATGAAATTATGCATAAAATTTAAAAGGAAGGCTTAAAAAATTTTTCATAAAAAATTTATTTGTTAGGGTGTTGCATAAGTTCTGTTATTGAGAAGGTTTTAGAGAAGATACTTAAAAATAAGAACTCTATATACCATTCGAAAACTCAATTCGTATCTCTTTATACATGTCTCAGCAGCGTTTTTAAAAATTTTTGAGTCAAAGAGGATAAGGAGAATAATGTCGGATATATCCGGATCTTCATGACAATATTTATTGTCAACGAGAATTTAAATACCGTAAATCCTCTAAAATAGGCCCCCCTCCAAAATAAGCCCCCCCTCTAAAATAAGCCCCCTCTAGAGGTCGATCGAAAAAAATAAGTCCCCCCTCTAAAATAAGCCCCCCTCCTAAAATAAGCCCCCTCCCAATAAAATTTTTTAATTGTTGATTAATTGTTATGTCCCCTCAGTTTAGTCCCCATGGAGGGATATAGAAGGATTAGAAGTGATTAAGAGGAACTCCCCATATACATATCCCTCTTAGTCCTTATTATTTATTAAAAAAAGTAATTTAAAAAGGTTAATCATTTTTTAATCCTTTTTAATCGTAATAGACTATAGAGACTCAATGGGATATATACAAGGGAGATAATAATCTAACCCATTTTTGACTTATCTCCAACTTAAAGTCATATCTTAGCTGAAGGATCAATTGACAGAGTACTTTATGAGTTTTTGGACAAGGTTTTTCTTGAAGAGACTTAGTAAAGGGATGAATTTTATTGAATTTTAGAAAATTTTTTCTAAATGTTTGGTAATAAATTTTAGTTTTTGAAAAATTTAGACATCGAAAAAAATAAGCCCACCCTCCAAAATAAGCCCCCCCCCCTCTAAAATAAGCCCCCTCTAGAGGTCGATCGAAAAAAATAAGCCCCGGGGTCTATTTTAGAGGATTTACGGTAAATACATTTCAAAAATTTAATTTTCAAAAAAATAATTATTTTTTAATTTAAAAAAATTAAAAAATCATCCAAAATAATTATAAATTTATTAAAAATCCATTAATAAAAATTCCCCTTCCATAAAAAATTAATTTTTTTAATTTTTAAAAAAACGTCAAGTTTTAAGAAATGTTTTTAAAAAATACTTAATTTTTGGCACGTGCCACCCTTCATTAAATTTATTTATCCAGACATAATCTTCAATTAAAAAATTTAAAAAATATTTTTTCTTCAATTTTCTAAAATTTTTTAAAAAGATAATAAACACGAAAGTTAGTAATTTAATTTTTATTTAATTCCCTCCTCCGCTTTAAATCCGTGTTTTAAGCTTTAATTAGTAAAGGCGTATCGGTGAGACTAAAACAATGATAACTCGAGACTGTGTGAATATTTTTCGATAATTTAAAGTTTATTGGATAGAGAATTGAATTTCCTACAAGATAAAATTGAAAACAAAATTTTAGGATCATTAATAAAAAGATGCCGATAAATTATAAAAGTTGGGCATTTCATCCCATTATATTAATTTGTTTTTTGTCTCAACTTTTTTCTCGTCTTCTATAAAATTTCGACTATATTTTTATTTGATAGGCAAAAGTCTCTTCTATAAAATTCTAAAAAATTAAAAAAAAATTTTTACCCCAAGCTAAATTATTAAGCTTAGACTCAATTAATGTCAACCTTCAAAACACTTTAATAACTTCTTTCCTTTTAATATTTATTTCCGGTTAACGTTATAAATTGGCATTATATCCTTTCCTTTCCACACATCATACTAATCCAGAGAACCTTGTTGCAACCTTATTTTATTTTTTAAAAAATTAAAAAATTTTTTTAAACCTCCAAGTAGACAAAATTTTTGTTTTTTAATAAATTAACAGTAAATTTTTTTTGTTTCTCCATTTCCTTTTTTTATTTAAAAAATGATATCAATTAAATTATTGTACTTTTAATAATGTTTACGGAAATACAAAAAATAAAAAAAATAATTTATCAGAATATTTTAACAATAATAAAACAATAAAACCCCGTTCTTCAAAACCCTTTCAGCACAAAATATTAAATTTCTAAAGAACGGATATTTTAATAGAAAAAAAATAAAAAAAAGGAATATTAGCATTTTTCTAGAAAGAAAATTAATTTTATAATTTATTTATTATTTTATCTTAAATTTTGAATAAATAAAATATTTAACTTAGTTCAGTTTTGAATAATTAAACATTTTCCAGTTATCCGGAATAAATAAACTATTTCCAGATATTTCGGAGTTAATTAAACTATTTCCGGTTATTCAAGAATTAATTTTATTTCCGGAATTAAACATTTTCCGGTTATTCCAGAATTAATTTTTTTCCGGATTGATTAAACTATTTCCGGTTTTTCTTGGTTTAACTAAATTTTTTTACGGAGATAAACATTTTCCGGTTATCCTGAAATTAATAAAATACATTCCGGTTACTAATAAAATTATTTCCGGAATTAAACTATTTCCGGTTATTCTGGAATTAATTCTTTTCCGGATTGATTAAACTATTTCCGGTTATTCTGGAATAATTAAATTATTTCCGGAATTAAATATTTTCCGGTTATTTTGAAGTCAATTAAATATTTTACGGTTACTCCGGAATAAATTAAACTATTCCGGAATTAAACATTTCCCGGTCATTTAGGAATTATTATTCAAATATTAATTAAATATATTTTGGAATTTTTATTTAAAAAACTCCAAATTAAATTTCCGGAAGAAAATTAACAAGTTCCCGGTTATTCAGGAAAAAATTAATATTCTTCCGTCTTTTATAAAATTCCGGGATAAATAGACTTTCAAGCTATCCCGGATTATTTAAATAATGTCTTGAGTTATTTAACTCTATATCCCCTCTATCAATCAAATATCCTCTTATATTTTAATAATTTTTAAATAAAATTTTTTTCTTATTTTTAAAAATATAAAGGTTAAAATTATTAAATTAAATAGGAAAAAAATATTTTTTAGAAGAATTAAAAAAATTAGACAAAATATCCCCCACCCCCACCTATGTTTATCCTCTTCCTCCTTCCCAAACAAATTTTTCTTACCTCCATAAAATTTATTAAAAATTTAAAAAAAATATTTTTTTTATAAATTTCTACATCTTTTACTACTTTTATTAATCCGCTAGAAGAGGATTTGGGGGTAGAAGGGAGAGAAAGTGAGAGAATGGAATTTAGGCTCCGCCCCTTTTTGAGGACATAGTGACAAATAAAAAATAATTATTTATTTTATTTATTTAAAAAATATTTTTTTACCTCTTTTTAATAAGCACCGCCTCCCTTTACTCTTAAATAATTGTTATAAAAATATATATATCCAATTTGGAGGCTATAAAAGCTGAGAATTATTAAAAGAATAAGCCAGTTTGCGCATGCTTCTAAAAGCGTATAAAATTAAATAAATTTTTTTAAAATTATTTTTAATATCTAAAAATTGTTTAAATTTGTTGAAACTTTTTTAAAAAATTTCTGAAAATATTCTCAAAAAATTTTCAAAAAATTTTCAGAAATTTTCAAAAATTTTTTCGAAAATTTTTTCGAAAATTTCTAAAAAATTTTCCTTATTTTTCAAAAATTCCTTCTCTTTCTATCTAAATAATCCTGAAATATTCTTATTTAATTTTTAAAAAATTCTCCACGCATAAACCACTTTTTAGAGGTGGTTGTTGTTGTTGTTTTTGCTTGCTACATATTTGCCTGTCGCCAAAACACGACCACTATTTTTCTTGCCTATTTCCAAAAAATAAATTTTTTTGGATATTAATACCTCGAAAAGTGTCAGTCATTTGTTCTGCCTATTTTTTTTAATTTAAAAAAAAATTAATTTTAATGGACACCTTGTTTTGCCTGTGAAGGGCATTTTCCCAGAGAAGGATTTTGAGGGAGAGAAAAAAGTCTGTGGTTTAGTGATCCACAGAATAACCACTCCCCAAAAAATGACAAAATGTATTTAGAAAGCATTAAGCAAACACTTTTTGCCATTCAAAAAATTTATAATTGTTATTTTCTTAAAATTAGGCATTTATTTTTACTAGCCCTATGTACACATGACCATGGTTCAGTTAAAGCCCTATAAGTCGGGAACGACCGGACCTTTTAAAATAATTTTAGCAAAATAAAATAGAGGACTAAATTGACTATAAAAAATTGCAAAATAAAAATTTTATAAAAAATTTTAATAAATTCTGTTCGATAAATCTCTTTAAAAACAAGCATTTTCCCCATTCACACTTAGTTTTCCTTCCACAATTTTTTCTAAAATAATTTCTAAAAATTTTTTATTTATCCTATTCTATAGCAAATTCAATTCTCTATTTAATAGTATAAAAATATTTTTTAAAATATTTTTTGTTAAAAATATATAAAATAAAAACTAGACTGTTTCCCCCTACATACACAATTCCCCTCATTTTACAAAATAATTTTTAAAAATTAATTTTATTTATTTTTTAAGTATTGTTCCCTAAAAAATATTTTCCTAAAAAATTCTCCAAAAATACTCTAAAAATGGCACCAAAAAATACAAACAACAACAACAGTCTCTTCCACCTTTTAAACGTTGAACAAGTCCAATTGCCTTTAGGCAACTTAACTCTTAACGAAAAAACAACAAAAAAAATTATTTATCAGCCAGAAGGACATCCAAAACAGGCTATTATAGATGGCGAAATTTGGCCCCCTGTATTTGAGGTTGAGGCTGTTAGGTAAAAAATTTTTTTGAAAAATTTTTGAAAAATTTTGTGTCCGCACTGAACTGACCTCGACTGTTAAAAAAATTTTTTAATTAATTGAAAATTAATTTTCTATTTTTGGAAAAAAATTTTTTGTTAGTAAACAAAAATGCAAAAAAATTTTTAGTAAAAACAAAATTTTTTAAAAATAAAAACAAAAAAATTATTTTTGTTTTTCATGCTTAGCACCTTTCTCCACCACCCCCACAAAAATTATTATTATTAATAATTTTTTGCATGACACGAACACTAAAATAAAAAAAGTATTACTTCACTAATCCCTATATTTAAAAGCATTCTCGAAATTTGTTTATATATTTTTTGTGTAGTTTAATTTTAAAAGAAAAACAAAAATAAAATGGTACAAAAAATAATAGTGAGAAAGAATTCTTTTATTTTATTTTTAGTGCCGTGCCATCCCTCATTTTTAAATACAAAAACAAATTAAAAAATGAATCTATATAGAAAGTGTAAAAACATAAAAAATTTTAATCTAATGGCAACAGAAAAAATTAAAAAAAAATAAAAAGCTATTTAAAGGTATAAGCTGTAGTCAAGAACCATGGGGGTTTGAAAATCCCTAACTTGCCAACAAATAAATTTTTCGAAACAATTTTGATGTCATTCGATAGAGGATTAAATAAGCTATAAAATATATAAAAATAAAAATTTTTGATAACAGGCAAAAAATGTTATGGGGGGCGAACTGCACTAGCCCCCTTACTTTAATTAGAACAAAGCTTTGTTTTCTGACCACAACTTTTTTTCTTTAGAACCATAATTTTAAACTTTATGTCTATTATATAGCTAATTTTCTGCTCTATTTAACGGTATCAAAAGCTTGATAAAATAGGTCCGAGACTCCAAGTGAGAAGGCTTAAGAAGCCTCAGACTCAAATAAGTCGGGAACGCGTATTACAATTTCCGAGCTAATTTTATCACGGATTATATAATATTTCTAAATAATCTACACGGATTAATTATATAATTATTCTCTGCAAAAATTTTTATAGTCATCAAAATAAGGGGAGAAAGCCTTTATTTTAGCAACTTTTACCTAATTTAGTAATAAAAAAAGTCTTTTCTCTCCACAAAAGCAACTAGTTAAATCTTTTATTTTATTTTTTTTATCTTTTTATTCGGAGATGAGAGAGGGGGGATTAGTACGGCCAATATGGTATTGTTTAATAAAATAATTAGTATTTCTTCTCCCTTCAACCATTATTATATTTAAAAAGCCAAGCAGAAAATTGGGTAATAATTCTAAAAATGGAAAGATGACGGGGAGATTATATTGTCTATTAATACAAAAAAGGTTTAAAACATAAAAAAAGTGGTTGATAATTACCTAGAAAAAATATCTCTTATTTTTTGCATATTTTTTTTTGCAAAAATAATTTTATGTGCGGGGAGTTCAGTGCGAGACAGAAAATTTTGAAATTTTTATGAAAATTTTTTTTAAAAATTTTCTCTAAAGATCTGCAAAAACCATGAAGCCTCTCCCTAGCGACGTGTTTGTTTGTACTTACCCAAAATGTGGAACTACCTGGATTCAACACATTTGTTCCCAACTACTTTTTTGTTCCGAGTACGGGCCTCATCAAGGAAAAGGTACATAAATAAATTATTAATACTTTGGGATAGTTGGTTAAGTGGTTATGTGCTGGGTTAGTCTGGGCCACTTTTTATTAAGGTTGAAGGTTCGATTCCTTATTGTAAAATTTTTTTAATTTAAGCTCCCTACGTCTTCTTGAGAATATCAGGCACTAATCCACACTTTTTAAATTTTTTGGTTAAGTGGTAAAGTGCTGAGTTCGCTTGATTGACTTAATCATGGAGTTGAAGGTTCGATTCCTTTTGAGGCAAAAAATTTTTCAAATATTAAATTAAGCTTCCCACATTATTTTTAAGCTTTTTACCACTTTGACACGTTAAAAAATTTTATGACTGCTATTAAAAATTAATTTTTGCCAGTTGCAGAGCTGTGCACAACCTCCCCAATGATTGAAAGAGTCGGCGCCGATTACTGTAACAAATTGCAACATCCACGCCTATTAAAAACACACTTTTCTCACCACAACTGCCCCCAGAACAACCTGTCAAAATATATTATTGCTTGTAGAAACCCGAAAGATTGTCTAGTTTCTTACTATCATCACAACAAAAATTTCAAAATTTATGACTGGGCAGACGGCAATTTCGACCAATTTTTCCAACTTTTTATTGAAGGAAAATTGGCTTTTGGAGATTATTTTGAACATTTAAATAGCTGGCTTCCACAAAAGCAAAACAACAAAAATTTATTATTTTTAAAATATGAGGATATGTTGAAGGATTTGAAAGGAACGATAATTTTAATTGCCAAATTTTTGGGGGAAAATTCAGCAAAATTAATTGAAAATACACAAATTTTGGAAAAAATTATTAAAGAAAGTCAATTGGAGTCTATGCAGCAAAATCAGACTAGATGGTTTCCGGGAAATGCTTTGCACAACGAGTCATTTATTCGGAAGGGATGTGCCCGCGACTGGAAGAATTATTTGAGTAGAGAACAGAGCGATTTAATTGATGAGGTGAATAAATTTAAAATAAAATCTAGCCTCATTATAAACCCCTTAAGATCGAGACAAATTGTCTCTAATAATGAGTGGTATCCTAAATAGAGGGTGGCAATTAGGAAGCTTTTTCCCTTGTAATGACCAACCAACTTTGAGATGTCTCTTATATTGAGGGGTATCCTAAATAGAGGGTGGCAATTAGGAAGCTTTTTCCCTTCTAATGACTAACCTTGAAAACGCATCGTGTGGTATCTTATATTGAGGGGTACCTTAAATAGGCGGTATTTTCTAGAGGAGTATTACCTTGTAGATAAAACTACAACTTAGCTTCTCCCCTTCCAATGTCCAACTAAATTAAAAAAAGTATCCTATATTAGGTGTATCTCTAGTATTGAGGGGCATTGATGAGTATTTTATAATGAAGTCCGACTTATTTAGGGCTCAAAAATCCTTTACAATCTTTTCAAAAATTTTTCTAAATTTTCTTCTTTTTTAAGTTATTCAAACAAAGAATGGCTGGGACAGAAGCCGAAAATTGGTGGAAGGATGAAATGAGATGGGAAGATGATGAAGAAGAAAATGAAGAATATAAACAACAACAAACAGAAGAAGAAACAATAAACAACGATTCTGGAATGGAAAGTGGGGATGATGAAGAAAATTGTTTTGAAAGTAATAAAAATAGAAGGGATTCTGTAACTTCTGAATGTTATTCGACTACAAGTTGTTCTTCTGATACTTCTTCAAATTTTTGAAGAATTTTTGAGAAATCTCTTCTTCCTCTTCTTCTAGTCTTCAAAACACCAAATTTTGGCTTTACTGTACTTTTAACCAAAAATTCACATTTTGCCAAAATCTCAAAATGGTCAACTATCCAAAATGGCTTTTTTACATATTGACAGAATTTTTTTTGAAAAATATTTTTTCCAATTATACCCATAATTATACCCATCAGTGCTGTGTATGGCCCCGGGAGTTAGCTCCGGAATCCGGCTCCTGAGCTAAGATTCTGAAAACCCCGGAGCCAACAAATGCACGAAATACAGCATTGATACCCATTAATATTTTTATTATTTATTTGTTTAACCATAATTAGATGATATTAATTAAGTTAATAAAAAATAATTTCTTTTAAAAAAGAAAATAAAACCACATGATTTTTATTCAGTTTAAAAAATAGAGATTTTATTGTTAATTCAATAAAGTGCGTTTTTTTTGAAAAATATTTTTTAATTATTAGATTTCCTATGCCTCTCTGTTATAGCACCCCCTTCCCAAAGCACTTTCCGATCCAACGTCACCTCAACTTGGCATTGAGGGGTGTTTTTAGCCTGGTATTCGCTTCAGAGGGTTATAAATCAAAGAGGGATTAAAGTGCATTTTTTTGAAAATAAAAAAATTTTTCTAAGAAAATTTTCCAAAAATCTCTATTTTTAGATTTCCTATGCCTTTTAATTAAAATATAATATTTTTAATTATTCTTCCTTGTATTTAATTTTAGTTTTAATTATTATTATTTGCATTTTATTTTACTTTATTTATAATTTAATATATTTTTCTGATTAATAAAATAATTTATTTGTAATAAATATAAAAATAAATATTTTGTAAAATTATAATTAAAACAATAAAAAATTAAAAAAAACACAAAAAATACAAAAAGATCAAAACAAAGTTTAATTTAAAGTTTAAATAAAACACAACACTGGGATGTGGCGCTTTGGTTTTTGGCGTTCTGACATTTGGCGTGTTTTAATAATTTGAAAAATTAGCGTGCGAAAATTTTGGCGCACAGGTTTGAAACATAAACATTTTAAGTTTATTTACAAAACAAGTAAAGGAGTTGAACAAGTTTTATTATTTGTTAGAAACATTTCTCTCCTTTTATAAACAATTACAATTGTAAATGTCATAGTTGTTGTAAAAACACCAACAAATAAAAATGTTTTCAAGTTTTTGTTGAACAAATAATTTGTTGTTGTTGTTGTGGAAGAATCAACAAAATAAACATTTGGGTTAAACAAATATTGACAGCGAGACCCATGAAAGTTTGTTGGGCAACTTTAAATGTTTTTATTATTAAAAGGAGTTGTAAAACATGTTTTACAATAAGTTTAAAAATAAATAAACTTGGAATAAACAAACTTCAAAAATTAAATAAACTTGAAAATAAACTTGAAGGGAAAATAAACAAATTAACTTAGATAAATCAACTTAAAACTTAAAATAAACCTATCATAAAATTAAATAAACTTGATGCAAAAATATACATAAACTTGATAAACTTAAAATAAAATAAACTTTAAAATGTAAAATAAACTTGAATCAGAAAAAAACTTGAAATAAATAAGCTTGGAATAAACTTAAAACTTAAAATAAACCTATAATAAACTTAAATATAAGCTTGAAGCAAAAATTAAACTTGAAGTAAGTAAACTTGGGAAAAATCAACTTGAAATAAATAAACTTAAAAATAGACAACATAAACTTTAAAATGTAAAATAAACTTAAAATAAAATAAACTTGAAATAAATAAACTTAAAGCTTAAAATAAACCTAAAATAAACTTAAATAAACTTGAAGCATAACTAAACTTTAGAGTCTCAAAATTTGAAACTTACATGCAAAATATAGGCGATAATTCATCATTATAAATAATTTTTCTACATTTTCCCTCATTATAACAATAATATTTTTTTGAATAAAATGAGCATTCAACAGGTTTATTAATTGAATATTCCTTACTAATATCAATTAAATTATTTTTATTTTTTAAAATTTTAGCTTTAATTTCAATTAAATAAATAATTAAAAATAATAAAATAATTATTTTGAACATTTTTAGAATTTTTGAAAATTTTTTGGAATTTTTTAAGAATAAAAATAAATATTTGGGAGGAAATTAAATACATTTTTAATTTTCTTTTGTCATTTTAAAATATCCCAAAAATATTAAAACAAATAAAAGAACAATTAAATGAGTAATTAAATGACTCATTAAATTATCCTCTTTTCTAAAGCTTTGTGTCTTTTTCAAACCTTTTTTGGAAATTTTTGTGTCTGTTTATTTGAACAGAAGATGTTAAATAGTTAATAAAAGACTTTTGTCAAACAAAGAATTTTTTTGTTGAAAATTAAAAAATAGTAGTTGACGGCCTTTAGGGAAAGACTTATAGTAGGTATAGGCCAGGGACGGGTTACCCAATATTCGATAACCGACCCTACTTTTTCCCTTTTAATTAGGGTTGGGCCCCGAACGCTCGGGGGCGGGTATGTCGGGGTATATCATAGGATATCTGATGATTAATCCCTAAATATTGACCGATAACCCTCAATCCCTCGATATCCCTCGATACTCTACTTTTAATACCCCTAAATTATCCGGCCCGACACCCGGACCTTTTCTCGACCTTCGTGCCGAAACTCGATCATTGCCGAAACTCGATCTTCAGTCGGAATGTGTCAAAAAATATCGGAAATCAAAATTTTTCTAAGGAAAAAGATCGGAAATCGAAAATCGGAAATTCACCTCTACATAATTTATAGCACATTATTGCTCAGTTCAAAATTGTAAAAAAAAACAAGATGGACAAGTCCTCGTGTACTTTTTCCCAATTTAAAGAATAAAAGAACGGTAAAGTTTTTTGATATTAGTTAAAATTTTAATTTTTAACACACAAATCAGATAAAGATCAACATAATTTTTCGTCTTTTCTATTCAATTAAAATTTTTTATTAATAATTTCAATGTACTAAAATTTATTATCATACTAAATTTATTTTAAAAATAAAAATTATTTTTGATTGTTTTAGATTCCCAAATTTTTATATATTCTTTTTCCTTCAAAACTTATTTAAAAATAACACCGAATTTTCATCTTCAACAAGTACACGAGTTGCAGTTGCAACGGTGTTTTCCTGTATCACAAGTTACTACATCTATACCATAACAACAGCCTTCGCCGCAACCTGGAAGCGTACTTGGATCGACCCACTAAAATAATTTTTGTATTAAAAAAAAGAACGGTAAACAACAAAAAGTAAAAAAACCTTGTCACAATTAATCTCATTAACGTATAAAATAAGAGCTATTGATACCAAAAGACAGAAAATTAAAGTCAATTTCATCGTTATTAAAATTATGTTATTTAATTCGAATAGAGAGTAATCTAAAAATATTAATAAAATATTAATTAACTTTTAAATTAATTCTATGTTGTGGAGTAGATATATTGGGTCTAAATCAGTCTTATTGTAGCTAAAAAATCCTTAAAAATCTAGGCTTACAACGAGGTTCTTAAACCCACTATCGTTTATACAACTTCCGTCACCTAATGGCCAACCAATTTTTAGAAAACATTCTTAAATAGAGGTTCTTATGTATATTTACAATTAAGGCCTGTCTGTACCAAAGCTAAATTTAGTTATAATTATTTAGCCTGCAGCTAATTGAAAAGGTTATTTAGGGCTGGGAGAGAACCAGGCATGGGACGGTTTACCAGAAACCAGACTTTTCTCGACATGAACTCGACCCGAAAAAAATTTTCGAAGAATTTTTCGAAGAATTTTTTTTGGTCATTTTCTCAACCCGACCCATCCTTGAAGTGAACAATCATCTTCAGTTAACCAGAATAATGTGTGTTATTCATTACACCACTCCGTTTCAAGCATACCTTTAAAAATTAAATAGCTAAATGCTTTACACGTTTAGTGTATTATTCAATAGAAGTATTTAAAATTAAAAATGATATATTTATTTAACTAAAAATTTAATTTTATAAGCCCTTTTTAAAATTTATTTAAATATTTGATCACATTTAAAATTTAAATTTTATATTAAAAAAATTTTTTTTATTTTATCACAAACTATATAAAATTTTAAAAATACCACAAGGCAAATTCACGTGAATTTACTTAAAAAAATTTTTTCATAAAATTTTTTATTTTAAAACTGCTGAAAGCTACTATTTTACTAATAAAAATCCTCCACATAAACCAAAAATAAAATTAAAAAAAATTTTTTTTCACAAACTATAAATATATGTAAAATTTAAAATATACACAAAGGCAGAAAAAATTTTTTATAATTAAAAAAAATTTTTTTTCATAAAAAAGGTGTTGGCAAAATTAATAGATTAAATTAAACTTTCTAATTTTAGCTTATTTTTAAATTTTATTTTTAAAATAAAAATATATTTTTTGAATTTAAAATACACATGTGATTTTAAATAAAATTATCCAAGGTATACTTTGGTGTTATTCAAAATAAATTTCTCTAAAAAATATTTTTTTGCAAAATTTTTACAAAATAAATAAAATTTTTTTTTTTAAATTTTGGTTCGAACATTAAACCCCAAGATTATTCGATGGTGAGTTATAGTGACTAAAGTAAGGAGGAATGATATTATCTAACAATTAGGGCTGGGGTTTTCGAGTCGGGCCGACGTTCGAGTAAATCTTTTCGGGCCTCATTTTTATCGGGCCGGCCCGACCGAGTCTTTTCGGGCCAAAATTCAATGCCTGACTCGATCTTTCGGATCGGGCCCCCAATCCCCAAATCATATTGATGAGGAACAATTCAAGTAAAGTCAACGTAAACTAAACATAAATGTCGAGGGATGCGAAGTGATTAAGAGGATACTTGTGGATTAAAGTGGCTAGAGTGAATAAGGTAATAAGAGGAAACATTGCCGCTAAGAGATTTTATGGAGATATTGATGATTTGAGGGATTACCTGGGCTAGTGTGGATAGGAAGGAAATGAGAGGATATTTTCCAGAGGATATCTTCCAGGATACTTTAGAAGCTTCCTCGGTAAAATATTTTTTTATATTAATTTATTATTCACCCCAATTTCACTTTTCTTTTCATTTCAGTACTCGTTTTTCGAAAATAGATTTGAGCTGCTTTCCTAATAAAGAATTCAAATCTCGAAAATCAACGGGAAATCGAGATACAGTACTTCAAAAAATATGTCAACCCGCAAGAGCTTAATTAAAAATTTTTCTTTTAGGCTCATTTGAAAGCGCATAAAATTTACTACAAAATAGTCCGGGACTTATATTTTTAGACTATATCAGTTTGAAGTAGGTCCTCTTAACTTTAAAAATGCTCAAAACTCTCCAAAATACCACAAAAATGATAACTTAAAATTCCTCGAACTAAATCTCAATGCGTTCCTTATTGTGGATTTAAGGCAGTATTATTTTTAGCAAATTTTATGGCTCTCAAGTAGGCCTAAAAATTTTTTTATAAGAAACTCTTGGAGCTGGAGGTTTGGAAATTTAACAAGTTATCACTTTTGGTCAAAACCTCTCGAAATACCCTATAAAATGCTAATTTTTTGTTCATTTTTAATTTTAAAATAATTTGCTCACTCTCAGCGGCTATGAAATTTTTTTATAAATATAAGACCAAGTGTATTTTCTAGCAAATTTTATGGGCTTTCAGATAGGCTAAAAAGATTTTTTAATATAAGCTCTAGGGTGTTAAAATATATTTTTAAGACAGTACCCCAATTTCCCGTTGATTTTCGAAATTTGAGATCTCTATAAAGAAAGAAAGAAAGATTATCAAGCCAACTTTTATCCAAAAAATCTTGCTTAAACTTTTAGAGAAGATTAATCAAACTTATAAAATTTAAAAGCAATTTTGGTATCAGCAAGTTTGCTAAGTGTTGGGAATAATACAAAAAAGGGTTGGCGGTTTTACCTAATTCTTCGGTTAACAAAAATGTATATCTCCGGTTTTCGGTTCCGTTTAAAACCGACAATCCAATTCCAAAGATTGTTTAACCGCTCAACCCCTACCAATTCATTCTCGCAATATTTTGGACCGGGGGGAAAGGAAAATAATAGTAGAAATAAAAATTCCCGATAAACAAACGAGAAGCTCGGCTAAAAAATAAAATTGAATTAAAAAGTAAAAAAGTGTTGGCAAAATTAATGGATTACTTAATGCAAATTTACTTTTTGGTTAAATTTTATTTTAATTTTAGCATTATAAAATAATTATTTTATTTTTTGCTTTTAAAATTTACATGTGATTTTAAATAAAATTGCCCAAACTATACATTTGAGATTTTCCAAAAAAAAACTGCAAAAGAATTTTTCTTTGCAAAATTTTTATAAAAAAATATTAAGAATTTTAGATTTTGGTATAGGTACTTGTCATTCTTAATTCTTTTAAGGACCTAATCTTCTACTTTTTGAGCAAAAAACAATTTTTAAAGGTATATATTTAGCCTCCGGCCTCGATGAGATCTTGGAGAGAACCGAGACTTATGCGCACTAAGACCCCTAGAACTTGACCAGCTCTAATTTTAAGTACTCAATCACCTTCCAAAGGGAGGAAAAATTTTCAAAATTTTGTTCCAAACATTTAAAATCTATCTAACTCAAAAAAATAAAATCAATTTATTTAGTGACTAAAAATTAATTTAAATAACCAAAAATTAACGAAAATTAAATTTCTTAAAAAATATCAGCAAAACGACTAAAATTTGGAAAAAAAACTTTAGTAAAGCAGAGCTAGGCTATAGCTATTTCTCTCCTTTAACTAGTGCAAAAAGTTCTTCTGCGGCTGGGAGTGACCAGCATCTTCAATAGAACGAACTAATGTGTTATCCATTGCACCACTCCGCCTACTGCACAGCCTTAGGAATTAAATAGCTACCGTATTTACTCGATTAATTCCCCTCCCTTGAATAATTCCCCTCTCTTAATTCCCCCTGCTACGGATGAGTTGAACCAATAATCCCCCTCCCTCAAATACCCTACTACACGTTCAAATTTCAAAATTCAAATAATTCCCCTCCCGTGAATAATTCCCCATGCCACGGATAGGTTGAAAAAATAATTCCTCAGGGGAATTAATCGAGTAAATACAGTATATGCTTTCATTTGAAGGTGTAGATTTGTGGTTTTTTAACTAATCTATCCCAATAACAACCAAATAAACTAAACTACAATTGAAAATTTCTTTAAAAATCTTGTCATCTCTCTTCAAGAATGCCCATTCTTGCCACGAAAGCAATCGAAACCGAAGCAAGAAAAGAGACCACTTTTTCCACTTCCTTGGCTGCTTCTACCGCTAGAACTTCCACTGGCATGATGGCTCCTTTGACTGCCAACATCCCTTCTACTTCCACGATGGCTTCTATGACTATCAACGTTACTTCCACTTCCATGATGACTGCCCATTTGTTTAATCCCGTCATGATTGCTTCCTTGATCACTCTCATAATCTTCAGTTTCCAAAAGGTCACCTTGACCACCTTCTCCTTCAATATTATAATGACTACTTTCCCCTACATCTTGCTCTCCACAATAGCCACTTTGTTCAGAATGACCTTCGGATTCAAAATGGCGACCAAAATCGCTGCTACTTCCATGTTCCTCATAACTTTCAATCACGGGCTGGCTGCTTTCCCCAATATCGCGCTCGATAGCATCAACTCCAATATCGCCAGCATATCTTGCATCAATATCAACTGCGATCTAATAAATTTATTATAAGGAATTTTAACAAAAAAAGGAATATTTTAAAGCTAGAATTATGCAAGAATTTTATTGCTTATAAACTCATAATTTCCATTACATGTATAGTTTTTTTACTAATAGTGAACGGACCGAGACTAAAATTTCGAGTGTCGTATAACCCTTACATCCCGATCTCTAGTTACTATAATCATAGATTATCTTACCTAAAATTTAATCGTAACACAAGCTATTTTTGCAACACTTGTTATTTTTACAGGATACAAGCAATATTCACATATATGCTTAAAATTAAGAGATCGGATAAGGGTCACTAACTAAACCTTCGATGGGCTTGAAAATGGTATCTGGAAGAAAATAAATGGGCTTTTCCAGAGTTTTACCTCCGACCCCATTCATGGCCCGAGCAGAAATATAAAACCCCTTCGAGTCCTGAAAATTTCAACCTATAATATAGGTAGCATTTATAAATTTTCATGTTTAATGTCTTATTTATCTTTTTAATATCTGAAAAATTACCAGTCGTCTGTGTGGAGGAATTGGTCGAGCTAACCGATTTTGATTATAAAAAATATTATCAAATTTATAAAGATTGCTCTGGTAGATGATCTTTTCAGTTTTCATTTGCTCAATCAATTGGTGATTTATAACGTGTTCTTGTAAATGATCCCGAAGATCAGTGTTAGTTATGAGATATTCGGAATAAAAGAATCTATAGACATTAACGGTGTAAGGTTCAACTTTCATATATGTTGGTTCTCCACGAATTTCTTTAAAAAATTTTTTTAATGGTAGAATTTGATAATTCTAAATTAAAAACTAAAGTTCCCCAAAAAATAATAGCAACTGAAAATCAAGGAACTAGGAGATTATAAAATATGAACTGATGTTAGACTTTTCGATTTTTGTGAAAACTTAAGATTTTTTTGGATAGCGGGGATATGATGTTTGAATACTGAGAGCTAAAATACCCAAGTTTCATTATCAATTACAGCATGAGAGAGGTAAAAGTAAGCTCCGAGTAGGCATCAATCCTGCGACCTACTGTCAGTTATTGTTAGACGCCTACGGATATTCTAAGACTTTAGATACCGGAGCATTCTTTAAACCCCAAAATTCTCCATCAGATCAACAATTTTTAGGCCACATTTTTAGATAAAATTATAAAAATTACTTTCAAATTTAAAAACAATCATCTTGTAGTTTTTAAAATTATCATGTCTTTCAGTTTTTTCATCGAAATGAAAATCTGCCTTAAAACCATCAACCAACTCTTCTTCGACTGTATTCAAGGCTTGCACTACATTGGAGTAATTCACAAACTCTGGAATTAATTTTAAAATTTTTAGAGAATAATTTGTCAAAACTTTTTTTATTTGAAGCTCGGAACTGAGATTAGATCAGGAATGGGAACGATTGAGAGAAGTCGAGTCTGAGTTAGGATCAGTCGAAAAAGTCGAGTTTATCGGTTTAGTGTAACCTATCGAATGACTTATATCCTTTTAAGAGGTGTAGCGACCAATTGTTGGGGCCACTTCTTGAAGCCAAATTTGCTGATTAGAAGGTAATCGACTAGGTAATCGACTAGGAATAACACTACCAATTTGACAAATTTAGTTTCTGATTCCACAACATTGGTAGTTAATCATAGAATTTTGAAGGATTCAAACGAGATATTAGGTGAAATCTCAGATATGTACCCTTATAAAAATGATCAAGTACAGTAGTAGGATAATAGGCCATATGTAAGGTTAGAAAAACTTTCTAAAGCATACCTCCATCTCTATTAACATTAAAAGTTTGTTTTAACATTTTATAAACAGCCAAGTTCAGTTCATTTTTATATAAATTATTAGCACGTATTTCAAATTTATCAAAAGCTTCTGTATATCCAAAAAACGAGACTGCCTCTCTAGAATTTAAGCTTTATATTTAACATTTTTTGGCCCAATCTGAAAGGAAAGGTCGGATCATTTTTCCTTGCTAGAAAGGGCCCGGTCTTGACCGTTTTTAGATTGGACACCTCGTAACCTTTCATTGTCAGTTCGAGGAGCTCTTTCGAATGAGCTATTATTTGCATATTTGAATTTTTCACCCAAAATCAACCTTACTCCCCCTATGGTTTTTCAATTTTTCGAGGCTTACAGCTCGATCCAAAATCATTTCTTGAATTAGTGAGTGGTACGGCTCGACTCAGCCCGTCGAGACGAATCGAACGACATATGCCACGTCCTGTACTCTTATCACCAGGTACACTAACCTATATCTAATCTCAATATCTTGAGATTAACGTCTCGTACTGAACAATAATCATTTATGTAACTAAAAGAGAGATAGGATTAAATGAAATGAGCGGCGAGATGAACAACATACAACTAAAAATGTTCAAAGTCGGAAATCGAAAATAAAAAACTGAACAAAAATTGATCTCTAGGGGGTTAAAATATTTTTTGAAGTACTGTACCCCGATTTCCCGTTGATTTTTGGGATTTGAGATCTCAATGAAGAAAGAAGTTACAGACTTCGAACTTTTTACTTTTCGACTCATATCGATGGAGATGTTTACAGGAATTTTTGTAGAATTTTTGGAGCATTGTAAATCGAAAAATGTTAGGGTGCCTTATAATTTTGTTACACACCATAGTCTTTAACTCTGTTTATCAACTTACTTTATATCGGAAACAGAAAGAAGTCTGGTGTAAAAATCTCTATAATATTCTTCACGGTATTTGTTGTTAAAAAGCATTTTAATTAACGTTCTTGCTAATGCCAACAAATGATAGAAAATATAAATATTTTCTTCACTTTTGTAAAAATCTTCACATTGTATGCGTTCTATTATTTTTTTTAGTAATTCTTCTAGTTGGCCTTTTTTGCTTAAACTAAGAAAAACCTGTGATTTTGTTGACTAGCCTGAGATGAATGTAACCCTCTTTTCTTACCCCTCACCCAAAATCTTTTCTTATCTACCCTCATTTTCCTTTTTTTCGAATTTGATCGGCTATAACTTTATTATATTGATCCAATCCTAATGGATCTTAAATCACTTGGAAGCTCTAGAGGAGTCCAATCTTTTCGCCAATTAGATGGATACTAAAAAGTCACGATTAAATAAATGTGAAAAACAACGATTTCTTGCATTTATTGAGTTGTAGTTTTTTAATAAGCGATAAGACTTGATCCATCTACTTGGGAGAAAGATAGCGCTTATTGAAAAATTTCGTTAGATATAAGATTCATTAGGATGGGACCAAGCTTAGAAAGTTATAGCCGATCAAATTCTTGCACCCTGTGTATAACCAGACTAGGACATGGATACGGATATGGATACAGATATTATAAAATCCCTGCGGATATCCATCTGTATCCGCGTAAATATCCGGATACGGATACCAAAATCAGTATCCGTGTCCTAGTCTGTGTATAGCCAAATAATTTAAAATTTTAATAAAAGCAAAAGACTAACGCTAAATTGTGTAATGAATCACTTATTTGGCCTTTAACAATCTTTGCAAATACTTTAAAATTGCTACGTTCATCTTCATCCACTTCAAAAGTTATGCGATACTTTTTCGCAAGAATCTTATATTCTTCCGGAAATTTTTGGTTATAATCAAAAAGTATTTCAGCGGCAAAATTAACTTTTTCTTTAACGTCTTAAAAATAAAATTTAGGGTTATTTTTAATTTTTTCAAAAAAATTGAGGATTTTTAAATGATTATTTATTTTTGAGTTGACATTTTCAATGTCAATAATCATTTTTAACAACCCAATACACTAGCATAAGACAGAGAGTGAGAAACAAGGCCCATATCCCTTTAACCCAAATACCTTTAACATTCAGGGTAGCAAAGAATGATGACTTTTTATTTAAATCAAGAGAACTTCCGAAAAAATTCAAATTTAGTAAATGTGAATTCATAAGTTTTAATTTTATTCAAAATTCAAACGTATTTTTTGACCAGTTTTTGGACCAGACCAGACCATTTTTGGACCAAACAAGACCATTTTTTTATAATTTGGACCCAGTTTAGCCATTTTCGGAGTTTTTTGTAATTATACTTAATTTTTTTGCCCTAAATAGGATCGTATATAGAATAATTTGGACCTAAAAGAACACGCTCTAATTATAATGCCCAACTTTTTGTCCCAAGGGTTTATTTTGTAGGGTGGTCCAAAGCATTCCTATACATAATACATACTAACCTCCTCTTTGCATTATTTGTTCAAGGTTATAAAAATATGCCATTCGGAGAATTTTATAGTAGACAATTACCTAAATATAAATTAAAATCTGTTAGTTTAAGCTTTGAGTGTAAGCTTGACGGTTCCTAGTGAATCTTCGGATAACGGGAAACGAACCCCTCGATTCTTAGTATTATTACAATTTTTTCTAAAATTACTGGTCTTTCTATTTACTCCAAAATCTACAGTCGAACTTTTATTTTTACATACCCCCTTGGGTGTGAAAAATTCGTAATTTATAATGAGTGTATCATAAACGGTGTTAAGTGTTTGTTTGATCAATTTTTCTAAATTTTTCTAAATCCATAGATATTAATTATTAATATTTATGGGTAATTCTTCTATTTTAACATAAAATTAGGTTAGTCAGCTCCCCAACTCAATGACCAACAGAACGAAGGGGTTGATGGTCGGTCGGAAATCTGAATTCCTACTGCCCTCTGAGCCGATCATTAAGCAATGTAGCTTCAATCAAAGTAATTTTAGAAGTAAATAAAAATTAGGTTTTCGACTATAAATTTCAAAATATTTAATTTTACATTTTTAATTTTGCGTGTAAAATCCGCAAGAAATTCTCCATAAATTGTATAAAAATTTTCCCTTTCCAAGATTCCAAGGTTTTGAAGGACTTTTCCTGCATGTTCTTCAAGAAGTTTCTCAATATCTTTGTTATCATTCGAAAGTTTACTCTCTTCAATCGAATCCAAAATTCGTATTAGAAAAGACAGATCGACCAAACTATAATAATCTTTATCGGAAGTTAATGGTTGTTTATGTTTGCCAGTATGCGGTTTTGCTTTACAAAATAAATTTTTTTTGTAATAATTTTTCATTATTTTATTTTCAGTTCTTTCCTCCGGCGTGATCTCATTTAAATTGGTTGAAATTTGAGAATAGAGAGATCCTATCATGAAACTACTCCTGGTAACCGAGTCTCTCTCTTTGATCCCGCTCGGAGTAAAGGAAAATAAACTGGGGGTGATTTTAAGAGAATTTTAATTTAATCTTACAATGTAGTACATTCATTCCATTCACCAAATTCAGAGGTGAATCAAACACAAAAAAGAATAAAAATATTGTTGAAAGTAAAGAAAACATTTTTTAAGACTTTATGTTTCAATAAATGTCTAAAATAAATTCTTAAACATTCATGTCGAACAATATAGCGTATCTACTAGAGTTAAGTGGCGGCCAATTCCAGGAGTATTTTTAAATGTTGATACCGATACCGGCTCTGTATCTGGATCTACAGCTTAACTCTAGTATTTACTAAAATAATTATTATACCTATTGTAATTATCGTTAAAGGCGGGTTAAAGGCGGGGTAATAATTTGGGGTTATTTTAGGAACGCTAATTATAACTATGTTTAAGGGGGTAATTATTTTCAATCAGGTTTTTGGGGGGGGGGGGTCATTATTAGAGTAAATACACTATATGAGAAGTCATAAAAGAACTTTGATCAAATATTGGGGATTTCTAGGTGGTGTATGTTGAAGGAAGGTGATTTGTGAGAGTGCAGAAAATTAGAGTGATTCGACTGTAGCAAGAATAAGAAGAATTTTTAAATAAAAGTTTTGAATATTCTTTTAAAACCCCGATTTTCTAGGGAAAATAGCAAGTAAAAATCTCTCTCTAAATAGCGAGAGAGAAAAAAAATTAATAAAAAAATTTTTTTAATGGATAAATAAATTTTTGGCTATTGATTCCTCCTTATTTATAAGGTGAATAGAAAGGCTGTCGTCTATCAGATGCCTGTCTATACGACAACTCGAATTTATTTAATGTTTATTAGACTTGGTGATTGATTTCTTAGATCAAAGAAAATTTTAAAAAATTTTCTTTATCGAATAATAATGTTCAATAATGTATTTGTATTATAATATAAAGCCGACAAAGTTTTCTCCCATAGCCTAGCGAATAAAACTCGACCAGTAAGAGATTGTTGAGCGGTTAACACCTTGCATTTAAGACTCTCAGATTTAATTCCACTCCCATCTTTTGGCTATTTCTTGGATGGGGTTTAGCCCCTTTAATATATCTAGCTTGAAAAAGGAAACATTTCTAAGTATCAATCATTTTTATATTATTCCCAGAAAAAGTTTTAGCCTACGCTGAGTGGAGGAAAGTTTGGCATGTTGAGAAGCAAAGTGCGGCTAGCAGCACAAAAACTTTTTTTATCAAACCTATTTGGTCCTAATTGTGTTCAGAATATAGAGTATACCTCCATTGAGGTATGGTAGGCTCCTTGTCGAAATTTTAAAAAGTAGAAGACGGGTGAAGATGAAATATTCCCTTATTATATCAGTAAAAAAAGTGTTTATCGAGGCTATAATTATAATTTACATATTGTTATATTTTTTTCTATTTCATTTTTCAATTTGGTTGAATATTTGAAAAATAATTTAAATAATTTGGATTTATGCTTTAGTTTCTTATTTAATAAAAATTTTTGGCGTTTAAAAAATTTTGGCGCACAGCCTGATTAATACCCCTTATAGCCGACAAAAAATATTAATGTCTGGCAGGCTATTTTTGTGTTTTGGTTATTTACAAATTTTTAATTCTGCAGGTCTGACATTAAATAAAAATAAATTCACGTGAATTTTTTATGTTAAATAATTTGCAAATAAAAAAATTAAAAAAATAGATAAAAACACAAAATAATAAATAATTTAAAAATTAAATTTTCTGTTAAAAAATTCTGTTCAATAGCCAACTAGGCCCATAACTAAATTCGAGAAAAATGACCAAGTTCTTTTTTTCTCTTATTGTGCATTAGAGATCGATATTTTCAAAAATCCTGGAGATGGATTTAGGTTAGTAACCTGACAGGATTCTTGTTCTGGATCCAGGAAAAATCCAGACTGGATCCAGATCCGGACCGATCTCTATTGTGCATATAGAGGATAGCTACCCCGAAAATCTTAGTTTATTGAACGGGCCAAGAGTCAACGACTTGATGTTCAAAAGCAACAATTTTTCTTCTAGCTTTTCCATTTCAATTTTCGCCATTATTTTTGGTTCTAGTTGCTGCGTGGCTACTTTTACCTATTTAATTTTCAATAATTGGAAGATGAATCTATTTAGAGAATCGATTTCCAGACTTTTTCGTATCTGGATATACGAGCCCTGCCCATACATACCTATATCATTTAATTATTTTTGTTCAGACCTAAGCAAAACATACTGAGCCACCTTCCAGTAACCCCTCATTTATTTTTTTATTTTTTCCTGCAAGTGCGGAGACACATCACTTTCTTCAAGTAATTTCCGCCCTGTAAAGTTTATTAAATAATTTATTTGTTTATTACATAAAAAACAAGCCTGACAATTAAATTAAATTTTTTATTTAATAACACCTCTCATTTTTTTTATTTTTTTATTTATTATTTAATATACCTATAATTCTAATAAAAATTAAATGGGCAGGTGTTTATTTAGAACCATTAAAATATAAATTAATTTAGTCGTTAACCAATTAAATTTTTTTAAATAAAAAAATTCGCATGACAAAATTAAACGAACGGCACTTGTCAAATTAGTCCTAATAAATATTTTATAGAGAGCGAGATTATCAAAAATCCTTGACCTTTATCCTTGATTTCTGTTGGGTACCTTGACCAGATTCTTGACCTTGAGTCAAGGGAAAATCAAGGAACTCTGAAAAATGCTTTGATCTGGACTTTGGATCCAGGGAAGATCAAGGTCTGGATCTAGATACCTGGAGATTAAAGTGGGGATACCTTGGATTAAAGCGGATTTGTAGCAATATCGGGGAAATCCTCGATATCTCGACTAATTTCCTATCTCTCAATATACCTTTTAATTCCTTCAAGAACCCTCATATCTCTCAATATCTCCAAATTCACCAATATTCACTTAAAGCCCTCTTGATCCCTCGATATCAGGTCTCTTGATCCAGCTCGCTCTCTAATATTTTATATATTTTTTTGAATTTAAAAATTTATTTTTTATGTTTAAAAATCTGTTCTTTACCCTTACATTTTTAATTAAAATTTTAAAAAAAATAAAAATTACTTGGTGGAACACCTGCACTCTTTTTGAAGCCTATAATTTGGTGGTTCGTTTAAAGTTCGCTTGTGGCTCGGGGTGGTAGTTTGCATCCGGTTAGAGTTGTAAGGACATATATAATTAAAACTATTTCATCATATTTCGTCATTTTATAAAAAATAACGTATTCCATATTCTACGATTTCGACCTCAATACTTTTTAGTGCCGTTTAATTTTTAGAAATTTGAAAATTCATATTTTTCTCTGTGCCATATTTTGGTCTTTCCACGATTTGGCCATTCCGTGTTTTGTTGTTTCATGAATTTTTTTGTTCTGTGTTTTGGAATTCCTTCCCCTAACCCTTCTCAATACATAAAAAAAAATTCTCATTAAATTTGTGAGGTCATTTATTGGCATAAATACGGTATATTAACACCTAGAATGTCATTACAACAGAAATAGCTAGAGCATTATTTTATATATTTTTTTATAATTTTTACCAAGAATTTAGTATAATTATTATTATATTTAGCTTTAAAACTCAAAATCTAATCTTGTCTAGATAATTATTACCTTGTAAAAGATATAAATAGATTTATAATTGAATATTTACATATTACAACAGAAATAGCTAGAGCATTATTTTATATATTTTTTTTATAATTTTTACTAAGAATTTAATAATAATAATAATTATTATTTATTTTTTTTTTAATATTTTTTTTCCAATTCGTGCTTAATAAGGTGTTCGTCAAGCTAATTTTGCTTCCATTTTAACATTATTCTTGCTACTCCTTTTTACCATAGAATTAACAGAAAAATTTTTGAATTTTGTAAAATTTCAGTTAAGCCATTTATTTAACCAAAAATAAAGAGCTATATTAAATTAATTTTTAAAAATATTTGCTACTAAAATGAGTAATTTTCAACTGTCAAAAACGTTAAATAATTCTTCTGAAGATCAGGTCTGGAACATTATCCCCCACCATTTTATTTGCCTTTTTCTTTTTCCTTTATACAAAAAAGTACACACAGGTCATAGGAATATATCTAATGGTTAAGGAGCATATTAATTTGGAAGAATTAATTTTGGATTAATGTTGATAAGATTCAATTCCTTGTGTCGCAGGCATAACGGGGTGTACTAGGCATTTATCGCGATTCTGACATAAAATCGGTATCTATATTTTGGAATAATGTACTTAATATCGATACCGGTATCATTAAGAACGGTACTGGGATTTATCTCTCGGTTTCCATAAAATCTTTACTGGGAATGGAAAGATACACTCATCTTGAGACTTGAGAAGCACAATATCGGACTATTGTTGCTACTTATCGCTTAGATTTTAATTAATTTTTCCAAATTAATCCTTTAAGAGTATGTTCATCCTAAAAAATAATTTTTAGTTCTTCCTCGTCGTAAATCAAAATATTGGAATTTTGAACTCGTTTTTAATTATTTTGGCTGTCAAAGTATTACTTGCCATTCTGGCATTTATTTCTGCTTTTTCACTCCTCTGGGTTACTTTTAAATGCAGAATGTTTGGGAATTGTAATTTGCTTATAGCTTTAAATTCGTTAAATACGGCAAGGATTTTTCAAAAATTTCTTTAAACTTTTTATAATTTTAGTCAATTTTCCTTCTTGGAACATTACCCCCTTTAATTATTGTAGTGTCCGGAATTAATTTTATAACCGTCAGTCGTTGTATTTGGATTCAATGGTTACCCTTGTTTGCATTTTTTTCTCAAATCACCCTTTGTTTGTGTATTGGTGTTGATAGACTTGTGGCTGTTGGATTCCCTATTTTGTATGTTTTTAGCTTGATAAATATACCTATGTCCCGAGTATGGACATATATTTTTCAGTTCTGGATATCCGGATTCACCAACCCAAGTACCGAGCAGGGCTGTGCGCCAAATTTCGCGTGGAATGCTAAACGCTAAACGCAATTTTTCGAATTTTTAAAAAACGCCAAACGCAAAACGCCAAAAATGAACGCCAAACGCCAAGATACAGCTCTGGTACCGAGCCATGCTCAAGTTGATCGCGCGAATTTTTACGTCTGGGATTTGTCCGAGCTTTTGATAAAGTTTACGAGTACCTTTGCAGTTGCTATACCGACCATATCAGCTTCGAAATTTCGATATTTTACTTTCGATTTTCGCGATCTTTCAAAAAGCCATAAGGGCGACAACCGGCCGGGGATACTGCCAGGCATATTGCCACTTAAATAATTACCTAATCTAGTGCCAAATATATTTTTATTTTTTCACCTTATTTTTTAGTTATTGCAACACTTGCTCGAATAGTCTCCTCGTACTAATCGGTTATTTGTTGCTCTGCTACTCTTTCTCAGTTTATTCTGTTGTTGTGAGATTTATTACAGTTATAGAAAATCCAAATAGGTAAGTTTTTAATTAAATAAATCTTGAGACTCTGTCAATAAGAACATAGACAAAAGGTCCGAGATTGTAATCTGATGGTATTATAAGATACACATCACCCCTCCATGTAAGTAACCAGCTTCTAAGAAACATGGGGTGTAACTAAACACTTTTTACCCAATTTTAGGCCAGTAATATGTCTAGCAACAGATATATCTCCTCAATCTTATTTTTCTATGAGTTTATTACTCAATTTGGTTACTCCTATATTATATGTAATTGTTGGTATAATGCTTAGATTTAAAATAAATCCAGGTAATTTTCAAAAAAAAATTCTTTTTAATAAAATATTTTTATAAAAAGTTTTCAAAATTCAAAAAATTTTCTAAAATTTCCAAAATTTCAAAGAATTTCCAAAATTTCCAAAATTTCAAAAAATTTTAAAAAATTTTCAGAAAATTTTCAAAATTTAAAAATTTTCAAAAATTTCCAAAAATTTCCAAGAAATTCAGAAAATTTCAAAAAAATTTTCTGAATTTAAAAAAATTTCCAAAAAGAATTTATATTTCTTAAAGATCAACAATATAACAAGACAATATGTCAAATATTTAAGGCAGTTTTTTCTATGATGATTTTACAATTATTTGGCTGGCTAAATAACCAAATTTTACAAATAGTTATTACTTACCTTAATTTGGATTTAATAACTTCTTGGTTTGTTCGAAATATTGGAGCGTTTCCTTTATATGTGGCTTTAGCTTTGGATGCTCTAGCTTTATATTTATTTAGGTTATTTTTTGAGTTAAATTAACAAAAAATATTTTCAACGAAAAGTGAGAGGCCTGAAGGGAAGGTGAGGCCTGACTAGATAAAATCAGGTACCATTCAGCGAAAATGATGGCCAAATCTATCTACCAAATTTCGTCCAAAAGTCCCACGGACACCCTATAGCCTCTCCTTTTTGAGTAATTAATCGGGCCTGTACGGTAATCGAATCTACTAATTTATCGTGCAATTTAAATTTTACTTAATTAAAAAAATTTATTTTCAGTCATGACTACAGAAAAAATTTCAACAAATGTTTTCCTCAAATTTCCTCTTTATTCTGTAAAAATCCAAATGTATCAAACAAAGTTTTGCCTTTCTCAATACACGTACAAAAATCAAAAAGTTTAGTAAATATGGATAGAATTGATATTATAAGAAATACTGCAAGATAGAAAAATCTCGAGTTGGATACGTAAGTGAAAAAATGAATGGAAGAAACTGAAGGAGGATTAAAGTTGTTGAGCGATGTTCCGTTGGAATTTTTGAACCTGTACATATACCTATTTGATGTATAAAGGAAGTTTATAGAGTGTCAATTGAACGATACTATCTAAGAAAGCGACTTATACTAACAAATAAGTGCAACTTGAAAATCGAGTGGCATTTAGGGCTGTATGCGACTTTTGGTGCTTTTTGCACTACTGCTTGTGGAAAAACAAAAATCTATTTAATTAACTTATTCAATTAATGACCTATCATGAAATTACCGTTCCAGGAAATAGATAAAGCACAAGAGACTATCGCTAAAAACGCGAATCACACTCCCTACGTTCCCCCCCCCCCTTCTCGAAGACGGGTTGTTGTCTATCCCAGCTTTAACCTACTAGCTTTAGCCTGCTTTTTTAGCTGTTAGTTCTAAAACAGCTTTAGGCATTTTTTAAAATAATTTTTCGTATAAAATAAAATAAATTTTATATTTTTTTTTCTCATTTACAAAAAAAAAAAGATTAAAAATAAAATCTAATTTTTATATTTTCATTTATATATTGGTGTAAGTACAGCTAACGTTGTTCCATTATTCGACGATGTTGTTGCGTTCGTACTCGAATTTGTCGGACTCAAATTAAAAATCACTGCCCCGCTTCCAATAAATCTTAAAATAGCTAACTGTACATCACTTGAAATTGTAAGAGGAGATGGATTTGTTCGAGTACTGCTTGAATTTGTGGAAGTTGGGGGAGTTGTTGATATACTGCTTGAATTCGATGAGGAATTTATTGAAGGCATTGATGCTGATGAAGTTACGGTTGACATTGCTGATACAGTAGTTGAACTATTTGTACTGCTTGAGGTTGATGAATTTGAGAATGGGCTCATTGAAGTTGCAGATACTGTAGCATTCGAATTAGATGATGAATTAATAGCTGGCCTTGCTGTTGTTAATGTTGCATTGGATGAATTAGTTGATGGAGAAGAAACTGTAGATGATAGAGGAGTTGCATTTGTACGGCTAGAAGTCGAAGAATTTGTAGATGAACTTGTTGGGGTTGTAGATGATATATTGCTAGAATTTGAAGGTAAAATTGCAGTTGGACTTGCTGTTGTTATTGATGCTAAAGATGTACTGTTTGAAGTTGTTGTCGGACTTGCTGTTCCAAATATTGGCAAAATGCCGGTGTTGTTAGTAAAAGGCATTGATGTATTGCTGATTACAAGATTTATCATTGTTGTTGTCGGTAAGGTAGAATTTGTTGGCAGAGTTGTGATGGTTGAATTGTTCGGTATAGTAGCTGTATTTAAAAAATAAATTTCAGTTTTCTCTGATAATTAAAAATGTGACTATGTGACTTGTTAAACTAAACCAGCCCTAATCCATACAATCTTTGAGGAAAGAGTTAAAGTTAATGGAAAAATGTATAAACTAGAAGCAGAGGAGGAATTCTGAAGCGGAGGAAGGTGTTAATGTGAATTCTGAAGGTGTCAAAATCGGAAACTACTCAAACTATGAAAGTCTGAACAATAAATCAGAAAGGCATGGAAGTCAAAAATTGTAGATGAATTACTTGGAACTGGGGTTATATAAAAAAGAGAATAATTGAATTTTATTACTTGTAGATGAAGTAACATTTTGACTTGTCTGTGTTTGATTGTTAAGTTGTAATTGAATGGTAATTTGACGCATTGCTTAAAAAACACATAAAGTAATCATGTAAAGGTAGTAAAAAGGTAAACCTTCTTGGTAAAGTGTATCAGAATTTTGATTAAGAATCTGAGAAATGCCATTAATTTCATTAGGGATTTGTGGATTGACTGAAATAATTGTGGGTGTGGTAGTTGTGGGTAAAGAAGGTTGACCTATAATAGACTGTGTACTGCTTGAAGTTGTCGAAACAGAGGTTGCCGTAGAGATTGGTGAAGCAATACTAGTTGAATTCGTAGATGAAATTGAAGTTGCAGGAGGTGAAGTGATTGAATTGCTGGTAGTAGTTGTAGTTGCAGGAGGTGAGCTGTTTGAATTTATGGACGAAATTGAAGTCGCAAGTAGGGTGCTGTTTGAATTTGTCTGCGAAATTGTAGTTGCTGAAGAACTGTTTGAATTTGTTGACGAAATTGTAGTTGCATTAGGTGAGGTAAACGAACTAGGGGGCAAAATTGTAGTTGCAGGAGGGGTACTGTTTGAATGTGTGGTCGAATTTGTATTTGCAGGAGATGTAATGTTTGAATTTGCGAGCGAAGTAGTTGCAGAAGTACTGTTTGAATGTGTGAGCGATGTAGTTGCAGAAGTACTGTTTGAATTTGTGAGCGATGTAGTTTCAGAAGTACTGTTTGAATTTATTGGCGAAATTGTAGTTGCAGGAGGTGTACTATTTGAATTTGTGGGTGAAATTGTAGTTGCAATAGATGTACTGTTTGAATTTGTTGGCGAAATTATAGTTCCAGGTGTACTGCTTGAATTTGTTGGCGAAATTCTATTTCCAGATATACTTGTTGAAGTTGATGAATTTGTAACTGGAATAACAGTATTTCCAGCAGCTGTACTGCTCGAACTTATCACTGTTGCAGGTATGCTTGTAGTATTGTTAACTGGTGTACTGCTCGAATTTATAGACGAAGTTGTAGATGGTAGAGCTGTTATTGGTAGAGGTGTGGTCACGGCAGCTGCACTGCTTGAATTGGCGGTTGAAACTGTTGACAATACAGTAGCCGATGTACTATTTGAATTTGCTGAAGAATTTGTAACAGGTATAAGTGTGGTTGTTGGCACCTGCATAATACCCCAAATGTTTGAAAAGTTATTAGAAATTAATGGAACGCCAATAGCCAGAGTGGGTGTAGTTGTCTGTAAAATAGGGGTAGATATAGTTGGGAGTGTACTGCTCGAATTTGACGAGGAGTTTGTCAAAGGATTTATCGAGAAGTTTAGCAAAGAATTGGCAGTTGTGGCCGCAATACTGCTTTGATTTGTTGTCGTATTTATAATTGTGCTAGCTGTAGTTGCTATGCCTGGACTGCTTGAATTTGTGGAATTATTAGCAAGAATTGATCCAGTGGTTGTTATTATACTAGAATTTGTGGTCAAATTGGAAACTTGCATTGTTGTAGTTGGCGAAATTGTAGTTGAATTAGATGTACTGCTTGAAGCCGATGACTGATTAATTAATGAAGCATTGGAAACAGGCATAGACGTAGTTGGTGTATTAATTGGTCCGGCTGTAGTATTATTAGAATTTGTCGTGTTTATTACTGAAGAAGAGTTTCCGCCCATGGTTGTGGGTGAAATGGTTGTTAGTATTGGCATTATGCCAAAAATATTTGAGCCATTACTAGGGGCCAATGGGACACCGATTACTCGGGTGGTAGGAGGAACTGAAGTACTGCTTGAAGCTGTCGAAGAATTATTAGTGGTTACATTAGTTATGTTAGGAATTGAAGTCTGATTTGTGGCTGGGGTAAAAGAAGTTGGTATTGACGTAGTTGCAGCTGATGTACTGCTTGAATTTGTTGTCGAATTTGTACTTGGGGTTGCGGAAATATTTGCTGAATTTGTGGAGGAACCTGTAATTGAAATGACGGTTGATGGAATAGCTGTAGTCGCAGCAGCTGTACTGCTCGAATTTGAAGACAAATTTGTAGCTGCACTTGTTGAGGTTGATGTTACATTAGTACTGTTTGAATTTACCGAAATAGAGGTTGAATTAGTACTGCTTGAGTTTGTTGAAATACTGCTTGAGTTTGTTGAAGGAATTGTAGTTGTAGAAGGTGTACTACTTGAATTCGTAGATGAATTCGTAGATGAAGCCACAGTTGAGTTAGAGGGCCCTGCTGTAGATACCTGCATTATTCCCCAAATATTTGCATTTGAAATGTTGGAAGATATTGGAAGACCTATTGATAGAACAGCGCTCGTGGTTGTTGTTTGAAGGATTGAGGCATTTGCTGTTACATTCATAGGCATTGCACTCGTTGAATTTAATAAAGCAGAGGATGCAGTAGAAGAGGCTATATTGTTCGAATTTAAGGAAGAATTAGTCACTGACATTGGTAAACTGCTTGAATTTGAGGACGAAGTAGTTGCAGAATTTGTAGCTATTTGTGTTGCTAAAGTTGTACTGGTTGAATTTGTTACAGTTGATGGACTTGTACTGCTTGAATTTGCTGTGAGTGCTAAAGCTGTACTGCTTGAATTCGTTGATGAATTATTCACTCCATTTGTACTGTTTGAAGTAGAGGGCGGATTAGTAGCCGAATTTGTATTTGCCTGTATTGAAACAGTTATAGTACTGTTCAAATTTGAGTTCGAATTAGTAGCAAAATTTATGGTCGATTGTGTTGTTGCCGGAATTATTGTAACATTGGAATTTGTCGGAGACCCTGTACTGCTTGAATTAGTTGATGTTGAATTGGCTGAAGGCGTTATACTTGTTGAATTTAATACTCCAACTGTTGGTATTTGCATTATTCCCCAGACGTTTGAATTTGAAATGTTGGAAGATATTGGAAGTCCGATTGCTAGAACAGAGCTCATAGTTGTTGTTTGAAGGGTTGAAGCATTTGCTGTTCCATTCAAAGACGTCGCACTCGTTGAATTTAATAAAGCGGGGGATGATGAGTTTGCGGAAGAATTAGTTACTGACATTGGTAATGATGTCGTTGTACTGTTTGATGCAAGTGAACTGCTTGAATTTGTGGACGAAGTAGTTGTAGAATTTGTAGCTATTTGTGTTGCTAAGGTTGTACTGCTTGAATTAGTTGATGAATTATTTATTCCACTTATAATGCTTTGAGTAGAGGCTGTACTGCTCGAATTTGAGTTCGAATTAGTAGCAGAATTTATGGTCGATTGGGTTGTTGCAGGAATTGTTATATTGGAATTTGTTGGAGAACCTGTACTGTTTGAATTAGTTGATGTGGAATTGGCTAAAGGCGTTATACTTGTTGCATTTAATACTCCAGCTGTTGGTATTTGCATTATTCCCCAAATGCTTGAATTTGAAATGTTGGAAGATATTGGAAGCCCAATTGATAGAACAGCGCTCATAGTTGTTGTCTGAATAGTCGGGGCTGGGACTGTTACATTGCTTGAATTTATCGAATTATTGGAATTAATAGATGGTTGTGTCGTTTGAAAAGTACTGCTTGAACTTGTTGAATTATTTGACAAATTATTTGCTGCAGTTGTACTGTTTGAACTCGTTGAACTATTAGATGAAGTAAAAGCAGCTGTTGTACTGCTTGAACTTGTTGAATTATTTAACGAAATACTCGCTGCAGTTGTACTGCTCGTGGATGAGCTTGACCCTAGATTTTGTAATGCTAAGGTTGATGGAGTTGTAGTGTTCGAAATTGAGGATGAGTTAGTAGCTGAAGTTGGTTGAATATTCGAATTAGAAGAATTTATAACAGAATTTTGTGTCGAAGTAATTGTCGGATTTGAACTGCTTGAATTTGTAGAAGAATTTCCTGTTGAATTAACTGTAGATTGAGTTGTTGTATTTCTACTGATTGTAGTTGAAGTTGTAGAAGAAAAGTTTCCTGCTTGATCGCTCATAATAGAAGCTCCACCCATTTGTAAAACAAGGTTGTTAGCTACTGGAAGGCCTGCTCCAGTTGAAGAAGTATTCAAAGTTTGTGGGGTAGAAGTTGTAGCTAACGTAGGCAACGTTGTTGTTGAACTTGTCATATTTGAAGGGGAACTTGCGTTTAATAGAGAAGGCGTTGTGTTTATTATGTTCACAGTAGCATTAGTTATAGACATTGCAGGGGTTGTTACCGTACTATTATTTAATGGTCCAACTGTGGTAGAATTAACCTGATCGCCTACAACAAAAAACAAATTTCTTGAAGACGGCGTTATTTGATTTGAGGTTGTATTTGTTTGTGTTAACAGAAAAGAAGTATCAGTTGCAGTAAAGTTTCCAGAAAGGGAGGATATTGTAGTTGATTGTGTTGTTGCCGATGTTACAGGTGTATCGCAAAAATAGGAGGTGTAATTAATGTTGTCTAAGATAGCAAAACCTCCGCTTAGTTGAGGACTTGAATAGACAAAGTTGGAAGACTCAATGATCAACTATGTGAAAATAAATTATTTAGGTTTGTCAACGTTAGAGATTTTCAAGACTGAAACTATTCGAGATTCAAGACCCCAAGATTAAACCAAGACCTCAAGACAAATGATCAAGAGTCTTGGACGTCTCTAATCAACTTTCATAAGGAAAACTGTTGATTTTTAGAATACAGTAAGACTTCTATTTTATATACACCTCTTTGGGGTTGATAAATTTTATTTTACAGCGAAGGGTACTCTTTTCGTTTCTCCATCAAACCCCATTTTTTAAATGTACAAAATGGTCAGACAGAATTTACTCCTGGTCCTAGTAAAATATTGGATGTATCTTGAGGTCTTATGTCTACACATTCACCTGAAACTGTCCTCTAGGCTCAGGAATCATAATAACCGCAGGTCCAGGTCCTTGATGCGTAATTGGCACTTTTTGGCAATCATTGCTAAAATTTAGTGGTTGTCCCGATAATTTAATACAAACTGTGAGTTGTACAAAAGGACTAACCCAATAACTAGAAAGAAAAATTTGTTTCAATTTATATAGTAATTTAACTTGAATGTTAAATTCCCAGTTCCTCTCTGACAATCTATCGGTTCACTAATTAGTGTAGCTACAACTGTATTGTTGTTTGATGTGTTGTTAACTGGTCCAAAAGCAGAAATGGCATAGTATAAGTCTTCAAAAAATTTTTTTAAAGAATTTTTTTAAAGTTCTGAAATAACACAGCTCCAGTCCTCGTTATAAGAGATCCTCTTGTAGCTTAGAAAGTGTCTTACAATGAGCTTTATCTTAAATAGAAGGTATCACTTCGATAGACAAACCCCCCGACCTCCAACTAATATTCGTCTCCAACCTATACCAAAACAAATTAAAACCACTTATTTTTCGAATTCTTAAAAAACGCCAAATGCAAAACGCCAAAATCGGACAAAAACTAGCGCCAAACGTCATTTTCAAAAACCCCATATAAACACCTGGAAGCACATTTGTATTCGTTAATAATTGTAACTCAACAGCATCAATAGGCACTGAACTTCGAAACCAAAGAATCGAAGATGGCGGCCATATTGAATTGTGCCACCGGCAGGAATTATCAAAATCGGGGCAATTCCAAGTTTGATAAGCACTGTTTGCTTTAAATATTTAAAAGAATTATTAACTTAAAAATTTTCTTTTACATAGAGGGATTATTAACTCATTAGAAAATTCAATTTCGTTAACAGAGATGGGTCAAAACTCGAAATTTGTCAGACTTTCAGAAATCGGAAGGAAATCCCTAGGATATTGAAAATGGATACATAACCCCGACCAACTCTTGTTCATTACATCATCAACTACTTTAAACATTAAAATTTGACATACTCATTTTAAAAATAAGCAACAACAGTGTTAACCGAAGAAAAGTATCGACGAAAATATATTGGAATAGCCTTATCAAATTAATAAAAATTTTCATTTTTTGGGGGGTTTTCAGAAAACTCAAACAAAAATTTATTTAAATCAATGTTTGGCCTAGTGTTTATTAAATATTTTTGTTTTTCAATTTAAGACCTCCCTCAACTTTTTTTAATTTTAAAGAACATTAAAATTATTATAAAACTCATTAAAATGAACACCCAATCATTTTAAGTATTATTGCGAATATAAAAAGGATTAGTCTGACCTGAAGAGAAAATAGGGAAGTTGTTAAATTTATTTTTTTTTTGAAAAAAAAATAAATTTAAATTTTGATAAATTGTTAAAAATTTATTTTGAATTTTAAAAAAATGAGGAAGAATCGATTAATAAAATCAAAAAAGATTACAATCGGATCTCACTATAGGATAAGACCTTCAGACTTGAAATTGGTATCTTCGGTACTGAGAAGTATCTTAAATAGGAGGACTTATAAAAATAGACTATAATGGACCCATAAATCTTCATTGGAATCATAAAGTTTGATCGTACTAATATCTAAACTTTCATTGGCCTATTAAACTGGACCAGAGCCTATGTAGGCAACTTCCCACTTTCCCCTCCCACCCCCTCCTCAGTGGCCAACCAAATTTCGAAGAATTGAGGTTTCTATTAGGGGTGTGCCATTCCCCCTTCCGTCTTTCGCTTTTTTTAAATGACTTTCGCTATTTAAAATCTGTTTCGGCACATCCTTGTTATCTAATATTGGATGTATCTTATAATGAGATCCCGTTGTATAGAATCAAGTCAAAGAAACAAAAATTTAATTTATAAACAAAGATTTCTTCTCTCCCTTTTACCATTTTGAACTATTTCTTGTCGTTTCAGCAACAATTCTTTCCTACGTTCTGCTAATTGTTCAGCCTTTATCTTCAACTTTAAAATAAATTTTTATTTTTGAAAATTCCAGCAGAAAAATACCTCTCGAATTTTAACTTCTTCGGAAGACAAAACATTTTGGAATGTCTCCATCTTTTTTCGAATACTTTCAGCTTTTTTGTTAGCATTAGCTAAAGAAGATTGTACATCAAGTTCTTCTTGACATAAAGCCCAAAGTAAGGCCTGCTTTAAAAAAAGTTTTTAAGTGAACATTAAAAGCTTCTAAAATCTTATTTTTAGAAAATAAGGACCTAAGTTTGTAAAGTATAATTAAAAATTTTAAGCTCACACTTAAAAACCTAAGGAAGAAAATTAGACATGTAATTCTTAAATTTAATCCCTCGATAACCCTCCAAACCCTCTGATATCCTCCTCAATCCATAAACCGAGGATAGTAAGGGATTTGGAAGGGTTAAGGAGAATATAAGGAGATTTAGACAGGGATTTTGATTTGATTTGAGGCTGCGTTACACAACTGTTCAGAATCGTTTCCGCCTAGAGCTATGTTTAACCATCTCTTTTAATTTAATTCTATTACGCTTTTATTTTTTTTAATTATTCGTTTTTTTCGTTTTTACGTGAAAAGTTATTCTTTAAAAATATTTACTGCCCAAACTAACTTCCTAAATTCTTCACTGGCAAAATTATCAAACTCAGGAGGGATTAAATCCCAAGCTTTTATCACCTCTTCAGTTGGCGTCTCATTTTGACAAGTTGAATTAGTAGTTGCCATTTCTTCCTCCTCTTCAATATAATCATCCAAATTATCTTCCCCATTAATTTGTTCATCGTCTTCTTCTTCCGGAGATAATGCATAATCTGGATGGTGTCTTTTTAAGTGTCTACTCCAATTTCCAGGAGAGACTTGGCGTTCACACAAAGGGCAAATATTTGTTTTTGGTAGACGAATAATGCTTTTACTCTTTTTTGTTTGCCTTTTTTCTGTTACTTAAAAAAGGAAATAATATAATTTTTATCGTAATTTTGTAGTTAATTTGAATTTGATCATTTAATAATTCCTGGTTATTATTTTTCCCATCCCAAACGAATAGGAGTACAAGAATTTCTAAAGGGTGTCTTAAGGTTTTGTAGAGTGACATAGCTTGAGGTCTTGGAGAGCTCGGATATCGATAACCCTCACATCAGAACCGAAAAATAGTACTTTATACTAAAAATAATTCTAAAGCGAGTCCGAGCGTCAAAACAACTACACTTGAACTAAAGTAAAAACTTGGTATATTACGGTGCTACTACGAGGTACCCTAACTGGATAAGAAATACGCAGGTACAGTGAATGTCCCTAGATGTGTCTTATATTTTTATTGGAATATCAAAAAGAATTTATGATTTTTAAAATCTATTTTTTCCTATTTAAAATCATTTTTTACCCACCATTCAATTTCCGTTTCGTACCCCTTCTTCCATCATTTTTAATTTTCTCAATAACCGAAGCTATTGTTTTATCTACACTATCCTCCCTTTCATTATTCTCTTCCCCTTCTACTTGTTCTTCAAAACTTTCAATATTTATTTCTTTTGTTTCGCAAGCAGTAGCTGTAGCAGACAAAGTCATTTCGTTTAATATTTGTGTCGAGTCAAGATCATTATGGGAATTTTGGGGAATTTGTGGTAAATCGTTTTTTGATGAATTTAACTTTAATTTAATATTAGATTTTTTTTGAAATACCCCCCTTTTGGAATTACCATTAATTCTTGTTTTTTCATTTCAAAAATGTCTGGTAAATGGAGTGAACGAAGATGTCGACTCCAATTAGATGCTGAAATCTGTTTGAGGCAGAATTGACATACTCCATTGGCAGGTCGGCGGATAATGATTCGACGGCCGGGGAAGAGTTCTAAGGAAAAATTTTATATTTAGGGCAGAAAAATTTTTGAATTAAGGCTGTTGTGTTTGGAGCCCAATTTTAAATATATGCCTTTGGAGCCGAAAAAATTGTATCTTAGATCGAGTGTATCGGGGTGTTTATTATCTATCCAGATAGTGTTTTATCTGTCCAGCTTAACATGGTTATCCACTTAATTTCCAGATTCTATTATCCTACTCAGTCCTAATTTATTTACAGAACCCCGCTAGGGGTGAGCGCATTGCGTCATTTTTGGCCTAGCGTTGCGTTTTCTGATATTGTTTCTTGCGCTCGTCCCGAACCCCATACAGTATCCCTAGGCTATTTTAAATGGATATTAGAGTCTTATCAAAAAATTGCCTTTAAATAATAATTCGTCAGCCTTCTGGGCCTCTTCACTATATTCTTCTCCTTCCTCCCCATTATTCCCTTCTACTTCCTTAATAATTCTTATCTGTTCTTCATCCTCCTCTTCCTCTCCCAAGCCTTCTTTATCCTCATTATCCACCCCAAATAAATTATTGTGTTGAATTTGTTGATTCAAAAAATGCTTTAAATGCAACATTGGCAGATCAATTTCTGACGATTTGGACGAACTTTGGGCAGGTTCCACAACATTAACCTCTTCCACCTGCTCAGAAGTATTTTTATTTTCACTGTAAATGGGTGTTGTAAATTCTGGATGGTGTCTCTTTACGTGACGAGCCCAATTACTTTGTCGAGTTTTGTAAAAGCAGAGAGGACAAATTCCGGACTTGGGGAGCTTAATAGTGCAACGTGAAGTCATCTTTCGTTTTACAGCTGAAAATAAACTAAATGATGCAAATATTTAATCTAAGACTTAAGACTCAAGTAATATATTTTCGAAAAATTGTCAAAAACTCCAGACTCAAGTGGCCTATTTTACAGAAATTTACAGAAAAAGTCCAGACTCAAATGACCCACTTTCCAAAAATTATTAAAAACCCCCAAGACTCAGATAACCTATTATTCCGAAAATTGTCGAAAACTCCAGCCTCAAGTGGCCTATTTGCCACAGAATTTTTCGTTTGAAAAAGTTTGAAAACTTTAAACAAAATTTAAATCCAAATCAAACCCACCTTTGGCATTTCTCTTGCTTCTTCTTAAAGGAATATTTGTCGTTTCCAACTCCTTGTTATCCTTTTCATTGTCAATCTTTGTATCGAATTCACTACTGTAAAAGGAGAATATTTCTTTAAAAAATACTCATTCTCGGTGTGCGGACATATCGGGATGGACATATAGGGACTGGGGTGACAAAAATAATTTCTTGCATGTTTAAATTTGTTCTAAAACATAAAAACTCTATTCCTCAACAGAACAATATATACTATCCAAGACCCAGTGGCCGTAGGTCCCCAAATCGGTAGGGTAACTGTTAGTACATTGAATATCCCGATATGTCCGCGTGCCATTCTCTCACTTACATTTCGTTTTTGTCCTCATCCAAAATCGTTGCTGTTTTTATTTTTTGTCTTTTAATGGGTGCTAATTCTGGAGACAAGCGATCCTCATCTTTTTCTTTTTTAGCAAGCTTAATGAATTTTTGATTTTAAAATCAAGCAATTTCTCTTCAAAATTACCTCCCCTCCTTTTCTCATTTCTACAATTTCCCCTCTATGCATTTGTTGAAGATGTCGACTCCAATTTGCTGCTGATATAATTTTTAAACAGAATTGACATATTCCACTTGCCGGTCGTTTTAATCCAAATCTTCCTAAATTTTGAAGAAATTTTTAAAGAATGATCAGGTGTGCGCAACAAAACGCCAAAAAATTTTAACGCAAAAAACGCAAACTCTTTTACTTCCAAAAATTTTTTCAGTAAATTTAATTAAGTTTACCTCTTCGGCCAGGCATCTTTCTATGTTGTCTACACGATTTTTGAATTTTTGAGAATATTTTAAATAAGATTATGTAAAAAATCCCTTAAAAATTTAAATTATTGCAAAAACTTTCGTGTCAGAATAAAATCTGACAGATAAAAATCCGTCAGACAAAAATCTGTCGGACAAAAATCCGTCGAAGAATCCGGCTTGCCAAAAAAATCCGCCAGACAAAACAACGGACGGAGTTTTGGAAGACGAAAAGTTTAGGTTTATTCTCACCCAAAAACCATTGAGGTTATGAATTTTAGTAAGTATAAAGTTGAAGATATGTATATCGACGGAAAAAACATCAAAAAAATATTATGGAAGGAGTTAAAATTGAAGAAAATATAAAAGAAGAAAGGAGATGGATGACTACGTGGGCGACTTGTCGATTTCGTCAATATAAAAGACCTCCTTCTTCTTCCCCTTCTTTTCTTCACTTCTTTCCCTCTTTCTTCACCACACCTCCCCCTCTACACTCTCCTTCCCCTAACCCCTTATTATTCTTCCTTTTCTTTTTAGGTTCTCTGACTAGCTAGACATAATCTTCCTTTCTCTCTCTCCTTCCTTTTGGCTCCTGACAAAAGGTCGTTTCTTAAAAGGTCGATTTTTAGAAAATCTATCAGGGTCGGAATCAGGGTTGCCGATCCGAATATCCATACCCGAAAAATCAATTCGCCTATTGGGTCGAGATATAACGGGGATTTCATGGATCAGACAGCTCTTTTCAGAACGTTTTTTCCTTAAAAAGCAGACTAGGCCAAAATTTAAGGAATCGACGTTTTACCAATTTTGGTCGTGACGATCTTTTAAAAAATCGATCTTTTGTCCACTTCCCAATGTTTTTCTCCTTTCATTTCCCCTTTCTTTCAAAATTTCTTTTCTTCCTCTTTTTTATTTTTTTTCCCCTTTCCTTCACAGAGTATTTTCATTTCCCCCATTATTTTCATCTCCCCTTCATCCATTCAACATCTTAACTACCGAGTGGGTAAAAAGGAAAATAGTAGTACGTTGACAACCCTCCAACTTTCTCTTCTTCTTCATCTTTTTCCTTTCTTTTCTTCCTCTATTCTTCTCTTCAATTGATTAGAAAAGAAAGGAGAGTGCCAGCTACTAAAAATATAATTTCGTTTTGGCCAAATATAAAAAAAGAGAAAATAATAAATGTTGATGAAAGGGAGAGGAGGTTCTATGAAAAAATTAAAAACGTAAAAAATCCCCCTTTAACTCGCGCTTTCTAGAAAAAATAAAATTTATTTACTAAAAATTTTTATTTTTTATTAATATATGTGTATTTATGTTGAGTACATTAGAGATTTAAATGACTTAATAATAAAAGATATATAAAAGCACATAGGTAATATACAGAAAATATTAAAGGTAGTCGAGCCCTGTATGCAAGGATCGAAGGAGAAACGGTTAACATAGAAAGGATTCGAAGGATTTTACTGAAAGGATTCGAACCTCCCTCCTATTTTGTTCAATTTTGCTCACAGTCAGCGCACTAACCAACTACACCACATCCATCAAACTTCATATTTTTATCCTCACAAATCAGTGAGAAGTAAGTTGGTATTCATCTTTTACCAACAACGAAATAGGTAGTTGGAAACTAAACTGGAAAATCCGAACCTATACGTAATCTAATGAAAACCCTTGGCACTGAAACAGGTTTCGACTTGCATAAAATAGATGATCAAACTTATCACACCATTTAGCGCCATTTTAAACTGAATAACACCAACTAGACGATGTGATAAATCAAAACAACTAGTGATTTTTAAAAATATTTATAAATATATATGTAGTATTCTGACAGTAGAGTTAATTTTCACCGGTTACTACAAATACTGACAAGTTTATCATCACTTTTTTCTTTTTTGTTTATCGAAGATTTTCTACTAGTCCCACCACCACCACCCCCACCCCCACAACGCCGAAAAGGAGATGCCAAAAATTCAATTAATGAGGTACAACATTTGTAAATTGAAGTGAGCAAATTATTAAAAGATCCATAATAATTTGAAGTATTTAAGTGCTTTACAAAAGTAAAACCATCAAAATAAGCATCCCCAATTTGGTAATAATTTGAAATTGTTGCGTGATGGAAAAATCCATTTTTTCGGTAAAAAGAGATTGCTGGGTGGTTATCACATAAAACATGAAGAAATATCATTTTGGGTAAAGGTTGTTGAACTTAAATTTTGATTAATTAAAATTTATCAAGTTTTCTTTTAAGTTTTGGAGAACTTAAGCATTGACATTTAAAAGTAAAGACCACACTTTATTGCCTATAATTCCCCCCCCCCCCCCGATCCACCACTAGCCAACAACTTCGCTGTAGGGCCACAACCTAGTGTGGATTTTCAGATCCAGCTCGTCTCGTAATTATTAATTGGAGTAATATGCGATGGAGGAGTGCTCTGTGACGTTAATACCTTTACTCCCGTGGATTTGAAACTAAAAATTTTTCAACATGAGGACTAGAAAGTCTTTTCTAAATAAAAATTAATTTCTCCACTTTCTATGGATTCCAAACAGATTTTCAAATTAAAAAAATTTTTACTTGAATTTATAATGTTCATTAAATGTTTGAGTAAAATAGTTGCTAATCCCCTCCGTTTATAATTTTGCGTAACTGCCAAACTCAAAATATAAATAACATTTACAGTTGGGTCACTATGCAGTGATTTATCCTTAAAAATAAAATTTTTTATTGTTAAATTTTAAAAAAATAAAAATAAATTTCGACCTATTTCTGGACCCTAATTTAATTAAAAAATGAGTGGGATTCGAACTAATGTCAATAAACATTTTTCCCACTAAGCTAGAACCCAACATTGCGAAACTAGGTTTTCGGTTTCAAACCGAACCGAAAAACCGAAGATTTTCGGTTCGGCTAACCGAAGAATTTGGTGAAACCGACAACCCAACTTTGCGCAGGTGTTTCAATTTTCATTAAAATTGCTTAATAATTAAATATAAAAAAATTTAAAAAAAATCACCTCCAAATCACAATCTCTAATTGTTGTATTTTCAGCAACCAAAAGGGAAGTTAAAATATTATTACTAGAAAAAAAATTAATTTTCTATAAATATTTATCTCTTACTGATATAAACCAAAGCTTATATAACAACCATTTACAACATCCATATACCACTCATTTGGATATTCTAGAGGAAATGCTTCCCTAAAATATTACTTTATAAAATTTTGTTAAAAAAATTTGTTAAAAATAGGGAATTAAAAAATGAAAGTAAAATTATTTAATGTAAAATTTCCTCAAAAATAGGTAGTCCTTTGGATTGGGAGAGCTAAAAGCATGCATAATGGATAGTTGACAAAACGATGCCCCAAAAATGTGGTTGTGCCAAAATACACTTTTTGGCTCAACCATATATCAAAGATGTACATAATGTTAACGGATAGTTGTAAATTTCCGGATATCCCACCTTTCTTCGTATCCGGATCCGCCAACCTTAGTGCATAACAGAGATCTAGCCGACATAAAAATCGGCCAGCGAGATCCCCGGTATATAAAACTAACAATAAGTCACTACACATGCCCTAAACAGCAAAATTAAATAAAAATTTTTAAGCTCCCCCCCCCCTCTTAAATCAATTTCAAAAATTACCGACAAAGAGCACAAACATCCTGTAAATCCTCCAAAACAAATTCTCTAATATGCCAATAATCATTATTATTTTTATTTTCAATAATCTTCACAGCGTCCCCAATTGTCCATTGATTTGAATTAATTATTGACGTATCAGAAACCATCTATTTTTATTTGTACATTTCATTAAATTAATTTTTTGCTTAATTAAATGAAAGAAAACATTTTCGTGACAAAAAAGATAATTTAAAAAATAAAAATAAATTTTTGTAAAATAACAATTAAAAAAATTTTTTTCTCTTTTAACAGAAACATTTTTTATGCAATTTTTAAACACCCAAGCGAAAAGAAAAGAGAAAGAAAAAAATAAAAAAAATATATTTATAGATTTTTGGCTGATATATAATTAATTTATTTATATCACTTTGAGGAAAAAATATTTTTTAAAAAATGATGCTTGAAAGATTAAAAAAAATTTTTAAGCAGGGAAGTAAAGGACGGAAAGTATAGGGGAAGGAAGGAACGAAGACGAAAACCTGTTCGAGGTATTTTGGATGAGAGAAAATGTTAGAAAATCTGGAATCAAAATAGAAAAAAAACTTTGAAAATTGAATTTCGAGATAGCTCAGATCTGAACTTTAGTAAAAGATTCCTTCCTGATATTGCATAAAATCCTTTCAAAAATGACCAAAAAATAAGGATAAGGATAAAGCTCATAAATAAATTTTTCAATATTTCAAATTTCACAAATTTTCCAAAAATTCAATTCAAGCATCATTTTTTAAAAGAAGAAACAAAAATAAACGAAGAAAAACAGAAAATTTGAAAAATAAATTTAAAAATTAAGCAGAAATTTGGGAGGAGGGGGGGGGAGGAATAAACTTAGGTATTGTGGCAGAATAAAAAATTGATTGATATAAGTTCAATTGAGAGAGAGAAAAAAATTATAAAGCTCATGCCTTTGCAGTATTTTATTCTAAAAATTAAAATTTTATAATTTAAAAAATCCTTTTTAAGAAAATAATTTTTTTGAGAAATTACTGCAAAGTACCAGAATGGTAAAAAAAACTATTTTTTCTTAAATACTTCACTTATTTTTCATTTTTAAATGGAGATCTGAAGAAAAATTTATAATTTATTGTTTTAAAGATAAAGGAAAAAGAGAGATATATAAACAAATAAAAAAAAATTTTTTTAATTATATTTTACAAAAAAATTTTTAGCGTAAGGTTTTTGAACCCATTTTTAATTGAAAAAAAATTTTTTTCAATTAAAAAAATATAAAAAAATTTTTGGACGAGAAAACTCAAAAAATATTTATTTGTTTATATATCTTTAATTAAAAATCAGTAAAACAGCACTCCGAGATCCCATAACAAGATTAGGTTTCAAAAGGTCCAAAAGGGGAACAGTTCCAGCTATATTAAATACTTACAAAAATTATAAAACCCCAAAAAACTCTAAAATCCAGTAAGGATCCCTTTCCTGTTACGATCTTTACCAGCCAAGAATCTGACAATAAACAGAAAAGGAAAGTGAAAAAAAAAAAAGAAAAATTTTTTAAAAGTCAAAACCTCCAAATAATTTCCAAAAGCAAGCCTTCTCATCCAAAAAAATTTCAATGACACAAATCAGAAGCAAAATTATCAATATTTTCTGGATCATTACTGCTAGTAGCCCCTCCTCCACAAGATTGACAAAAACAGCGACGTGGAGGGGAACATTTGATATTTGCAAATAACCAATGACCAAAAGCAGCTCCCAAAATTACAGCAAAAGTAAGCCAAACATTAAAAGTCATCTATTTTTTGTTGAATTAAAAAATTAATTTAAAAAATTTTTTTAATAAATAAATTAGAGAGCGGACAAGGAGTGTGTCGAGATTGATAGCTCGTTAAAAAAGACCTTGTCTCGGTCCGATATCTATTTCATATAAAATATTTAAGTAGGAGCCCTTTGATAATTTTTTCCTCTGTCTTATAAAAAAGGACAAAAGGTCCCTTATCAAAAAAAACGAGAAAATCATAAAGAAGCCCAAAAAATTTTTCAAAAAATTAAAAATATTTTTTCTCTTTTGTAAATTCCACAAATTAAAAAAATTTTAATCCAAATCCTTCGATTTTAAAACGTTTAAAAATTATTGAACTCACAGCAATCAGCATTAACCAATAAGCCCTAAAAATTAAAAAAATTATTTTATTTAAAAACCAAAAAAACATACAAAACAAGTTGAAAAGCATAAATACCAGTCTCAATCAATTGACAAGTGGACGGAGAAAAATTACGATTAACATACATCATTATCCAACTTAAAATAAAATTTCGGCTGTAGTTTAGTATACCGGAGTTTTAGTTCCGATATAAGACACGTATCATTCGATTCGTCTCGGCGAGCTGAGTCGAACGGTACCACTCTCCAGGCGCGGAGATGCCTGTGGGCCGAGATATAGGTCCCCGAAAATCGAAAAACCATAGGGGGGACCAAGCACTTTTTTGGGGTGAAAAATTCGAATATGCATATTATACCTCATTCGAAAGAGCTCGTCGAGCTGAGTCGAATGACACCAAAATCAACGAAATCCGACTTGAATGGACCGAGATATAGACCCCTAAAAATCGAAGATTTTAAGGGACGATTTTTGGAATAAAAAATTTTTTATACAATTAATACCTCATTCGAAAGAGCTCGACGAGCTGAGTCGAATGACATGAAAATCACCGTGATTGAACAAGATTGGACAAAGTTATGATCGTTTGTTTTAGCTCCTTACCTATGGCATCTGTGGAGTTTTTGCTGCTGCGGAGGAAGTCTGGGATGCCCACCTCATTATGATAGGAATAGGACCATGTTGCGAGCCCAGACCCAGCGCCCGTAGATTGAAATCGAAAGTGCAGTAGATTGAAATCGCAGTAGATTGAAATCGAAATGACAGAAGTAGATTGAAATCGAAATGACAGAATTTCTTTCCAAATGTTTAAATACTGCGAAGAACTAAAAATCTAATTTCAAACCCCTCTCAAAAAATTTCTAGACTAAAATTTGGAGCAATTTTTTAAAATCCCATCTCCTATAGCCTCACTCAAATTTAAAAAAATAAAACTAACGTCCAACGATTAATTTGCATACTGCTAGTACAAACTTGCGGAGCAGAAATAACAACTGTTGGTGCATAAACTTCTCTATTTAAAGTATTCGAATTTCCACAATTTTCAGAACATCCACTCGAAGACGCAAAAGTTTTGTTATTATTTTTAATCAAAGAATGATCCTCTGATCCATTAAAGTTTTTTCCTTCAACTTTACGAGAAACTGAATTTAAAGACAAAAAATCGGAAGATTTGGATCTTTCACAAGTCTAAAATTTTTTGAAATTTTTTTGGAAATTAAAAGTTAAAATAAACCCAAAGTTGAAAGTAAACTCTAAACCATTTCAAGCCTTCATAAGCAGCTCCCATTAGGAAAATTAGAATAAATGAAGTGAAGAGACCTTAAAAAAAGGAAATTAATATCAAATAAAATTAGGAAATTTTTAAACTCGAAAAATGTCAGAAGAATGATGGGGTATGTAGCAGAGGTGGGTCGGAACAGTTAGAGGTTCGGAAATCGGAATTCCGACCCACCTCTAGTATCGAGTCTTCTAATAGAATGACAGCCATTATATTTAGCATAACCAGAAACTTGTCCTTCTACATATTAGAGGTGCACTTTCTATTAGAATAAATCAGGTAAATTTTACCGGTTTTATCCCCAAATTTAATTAGTATGGCACTAAATTTAGGACACCTGTCAGGGGCAGGAAAAATTTCGAGGGTAGGGAAAATCGTTATTGTAAATGTTTGTTTTTTGGCGATTAGACGATAAAATTTTTCATTAATAGCAGCGCAAGAGAAAATTTTTAGAGAATTTTTGAAGGCTATAGACAAAAATTTCTCACATTTGCGTGAACTCAAGGACACATAAAAATATAAAAAATACCCAAAGTAGAATTGATACGCCAAAAATCAAAGAGAACAATTTCATCAAAACCACCATGGAAATACATTTTCATATTGTGATCAGAAGAAGAATGTTCATGTAATGCTACAAAATTTATAAAAAAATTTAAAAAAATTTAAAAAAAACTTTGAACAATTGAAGTCTTTTCTGTACTTGTTAAAATATTATTAATTGAATCATTTGGTAAAGATGAATGGTGGTCGTGATGGGCGTGATGAGAATGATCCATTTTATATTTTTTTAAATTATTTTACCTAAAATTTTATTGAGAAAATTTCAGAGAAAATTTGCTAAACAATCTAAAATAGGGTTGTCGGTTCTGGACCGAACCGAAGAACCGATGATTTTTCGGTTCGGATATCGGCTCGGTTCCGGATACACGAAGATTTTTCAAGAACCGAAAGCCTTAGTCTAAAAACAGAAAAAAAATTTTCATCTAAATTTTCAAGAAAAATTACGAAAATTTTCTCGACTCTAATGTCCCACTCGAAAATAAAAACACAATGCCAATTAAAATTTTAACGCGAAATTTGTTCAAGACAAAAAGGTACGTGGCCACTTCGTACGTGGCCACTTCCGTGTGCTTTTTTTTATTATTTATAAAAAAATTACCTTGACTTTATACACTTACATTACAATTGTATGATCAAAAAAAGTGTTAAAAATGATAAGGGGAGGACAATGTACATATTATAAGAGAACGGACTGGGAGTGTCGTACGAGATCTCGAAAATCTCAATCTCGATAACCGAGGTTTTCGATCGAGATCTCGTTTCGGTCCAATCTCTACATAGTTGTATATTATATTCTAGTGGTTAAATCAATCCGCACACACCGTCGAACCTCAATTTAAAATACCACTTTTTAAAATTAGGGTTCGAATGACTTGGGGACTGTCTAAAGGATACTTCCTATTTTGAAGATACACCGATTTCACAACTCCAAGTAGTATCTAAAAATGATGTTCGATTGTATTTCAATCAAAATCACTACGTATTTTTCATTCTTCACTTTCTAAAGCTTCCAAAATTGCCTCAACACATTGTGTAGCATTTTGCATATCAATACACATTGGAGGTTTTATTCTCAAAACATTCCCTTTCAGACCTCCCTTGCCTAGAAGAACGCCTTTTTCTTTGATTTTTTCAAATATTCTAGCCATTTTTTCTTTTGATAATTTTTCCTGTTGATTTTTATTTTCGACAAGTTCCACTCCAATCATTAACCCTTTGCCTCGAATATCCCCAATAAATGCTGATTTAATTTTTGAAAGTTCCTCAAGCATAAATGTGCCTATTTTGTCTGCATTTTGTTGCAACTTTTCTTCTTCGATTACCTATAGAATAAAACTTTTCTGTATTTAAATAAAATTCTGAAATTGAATTATAATTTTTTTCAGAATTTTTATCTTACGCCTTTATACTAGCAATAAGAATTTAAATCAGAATTCCCTATTTACACCCCAACAATTTCAGAATTATGTTAATTACTACAATAATTCTGATTTTTAATAATTCTGATTTTAAATAATTCTGATTTTTAATTCTGCTTTTTATTTTTTTAAATTATTCTGTTTTCTGCTGTCTATTCTCGTTAATTCTGGTTTCTATTTTCCAAATTATTCTGGGTTTCCCAGTAATTCTGATTTTCTTTTTATTATTTTTGCTAATTCTGATTTCTATTTCTTAAATCTACAGAATTTTTTATTAAAAAATCAGAATTTTCATTAAATTACAAACTTCTATAACAGCCTTTGCAACAGTACAAGCTAACGGATTCCCACCATAAGTATTAAAATACAAAGCTTTTCCAAGGGAGTTGGCAATTTCTCTACTTGTAACAACCGCTCCCATAGGAAAACCATTTGCTATTCCTTTTGCCATTGTTACAATATCTGGTTTTGCTTGTTGAGATTCAAACCCCCAAAAATGAGAGCCTAGTCGACCTAGACCTGTTTGAACTTCATCACTTATTGTTAGACCACCACAGGAGTGGATAGTGTTGAAGGCTGTTTGAAGATAATTTTTGGGGTATTGTACTGTTCCGCCGATTCCCTGTTAAGGAATGAACGCATTAAGTTGGATAGATAATAAAGTTGTACACCATCTTTCTCCTCCATACTAAGGGGATGTTTTCCTCTAAAAATTTTCCCAAGGCCTTCCATATTGTGGAGGTGGAGGTAACTTTAATATTTATCAAGGATAGGATGGGTTGCCTGAAACCTGGACTTTTACCTTCCCGAGATTTTAACCTCAAGATAAGTTGGAACGTTTAGTTTTAGTATATAACGCTTCACACCTGGATTGATTCAGCAATGAATGCTGCTGGGCCGCTGCTTTGAGGGAAGTCATGATCTAGACAGTCGCGCAATTCTGCCATATGGGATTCAAAAGCAATACATTTCCCTTCAAAATTACAAAATTTTAAAGTAGTCTTCCATCTCACCTTTTTCACATTTGCAACTATTCTTTGACTCAACAGGAGAGTCTCTACACTTTCCAACACCCCAAGGTCCTCGAGCATCTGGGCATTTTATTTTAATGATCCCAAAGCCAGAAGGGAATGGCTGTTTCCAATTTCCAAGATTAGTAGCACCCAGAATGGCCTGAAATATTTGAGGGATTTCGCCTTCGAAGGAAAAAACTATACTTGAGTTCCTCCATGATAAGCACCTCGAAGACTTAGCACATCAAATCTATTAGTGTGCAACCTAGCTAGCGCTAAAGCCAAGTCATTAGCCTCAGACCCAGAGTTTACAAAAAAGCAAGTATTCAAATGTGAAGGCAATTTTTTGGTTAAAGCTTCTGCATATTCAACAATTGGGTCTGTTCGGTAAATGGATGAAGTATGCCAAAGTTGGTCTATTTGTTTCTTTAGGGAATCGTTGATTTTTCTGTTTATTTTTAAAAGAACTACAGAAAAATATTTTAATTTCTGCCATATAGTCCGAGAACCATAGGATAGCTTTGGGGCTGAAAATTGTGGACCTTATAACGAGGTGTACCTCAGAATTGTTTTTTAAATAAAGATGAACTTTAATAGAGGAGTCGCTTGGACAACCAAATTTTAAGGGACGTATCTTTAGTTGAACGGCAAGTAGAGACCGTCTCAAGACAAGATCTAGAACAAAAATCTCCTTTATCTTGACAGAGATTTTTTGTGGTATCAATCTCAATTCTTGTACGCTTTCCTAGTTCGGTCTCTATTATCTACAGATCTCTTGTAATGGGGCTTGTCTGTAATATAAGCTTACGGATGGCAATGACCCACAGATACAGTAACAATACCACCAATCATATCAAGATATTTGTTTCCTTTAGAATCCCACAAGTATTGCATCTTTCCACGAACAATATGCAATGGTTGTTTGTAATAAGTAAGAGTTGAGGGATTTAAATGATTGAGCCAGTATTTTGACATTTTTATGGTTCTGAATTTACAAGATTTTCTTACTAATTTAATTATTAATATTTAATTATTAACACTACATATTTTTAGAGTAGAAAATAAAATGATGGGAAAGATAAGTAAATGTTTTTCCTTTATTAATTGATTGATGACCTTCTACTAGAAAGCACTATAAAATGGTAGTAAAAATAGTAAAAGAACGTTTTACTTTTTGTAAAAAATTTTTGTACTGACGGGGGAAAGATATATAGGTAAGTGTTTTATAAGCACTTACAATCCAACCTAATAATGGCGATGTTCAAAAAATTTCTGTTGTGTTTACACTCGCAGAAATAAAAAGTATAAATCCATTAATAGGTTGGATGGTTGGGCCGTTCGGCTATTCTTTTTGGAATAGAGCCCTTCCATGCGGGTTCTATTCCATCTCCAATCCAATCAGAGGTGAATAGAAATCCCGATTTCCGAAAATTTAGGCTGATTTCCAAGTTCCGACTTTAGAGCCATTTCCGACAGTTCCAATTTCCGGCACCTTCGTCATTTCTGATTCACCTCTGCATTCAATGAACTTTCCACAGCTTTCTAACATTTAATACTTGCACAAATCTCAGTAAATTTCTATTTCTAACAACAACATTATTGTCTGGTGATGTTCAATAATGGCGATGTTCAAAAAATTTCTCAATATTTTTTTCTTTATTAGGGAAAGCCGAGAATATGCAAGCATTTTGGCAGTCATTAATTGATTAATATATTTCATAATTATGTATGTATGGCAATCATTCAGCCCTTATTTATTTTCTACATATTTTATATTAGATTTATTTTTAATTTTTTTTATTGCTTGCTGAAGCGTTGATTTGGTAATAGTTCGGATGAGACCCCCCCTCTTTTTTCCTTCTTCAAAGTATTAAAAAATGGTCAGTCTGATTTCAGATTATAGAACTCGTCGAGCGGTGTCGAATGACCCCAAAATCAACCCCAGGTCTTAACTTTGGACCGAGATACAAACAAAAAACCAGCACAAAGCGCAGGTTTAGCAAAGGCGTCTCACCGACTACAATAAGATTACTTCATGTCATATCTTTGTCAAATCTTTTTCAATTACGTTGATTTTGATGTCATTCGAATCAGCTCGACAAGCTCTTTCGAATGAGCTATTATTTGCTTAATCGAAATTTTATCCCAAAAAACCAGCTTGGTCCACCCTTTTATTTTTCAATTTTCTGGGGTCTGTATCTCGGTCCAAAGTTAAGACCTGGGGTTGATTTTGGTGTCATTCGACACCGCTCGACGAGTTCTATAATCTGATATCAGACTGACCATTTTTTAATACTTTGAGGAAGGAAAAATGAGGGGGGGTCTCATCCGAACTATTACCGTTGATTTTGAGAATTCTAGTAAATATTACACAATTTTCGAGATTATTTCTTTTTGGCGAATTTTGGTCAATCATTTTCCACTGGATGGAAATTATTTCAATTATGAAGAAGTTATAGCCGATCAAAGTCGATTGATGCTAAAACGGTCACGCTTAAGTGGCCCGCTCCGTAGTTGCAGTGTTATTCTATTACTATTCTGTTATTCTAATTTGTAAGATAATTAATGGCATAAAAGGCGTTAGATTAGAGCGTGACAATCGCATTCCCGGGATCCCGTAACAGATTTTTTCAGCACGTTGTACGGGACGGGATCCCGCGTGATTAATCCCGTTATCCAGGCAATCCCGTTCGTCGCTTAAAACCCAGGATTTCGGGGCGGGATCCCGTAAAATTTCGTACAGGATCCCATCCCGTGTTGCACTCTAGTTAAAATACTAAACAAAAAATAGCAAAAATATGGCAATAAAGTCGGGAGTCTTTTATAATTATAAAAGGGCAACATTTTTTTTTTCACGTGAATATATGCACTAATTAAGCAATATGTTGACAACAAGATTATTTATATTTATTATTAATTTTATTTTTCTTTTATTTTCTTTGTCAACTACACTCGATGAAGAATCTTGTGGAGAAAGTTCTACTCGTAAAACACTTAATATATAATTTTTAATTAAAACTTTAACATTTTAAAGCTTTACTGGAAGAAGAATATTATTTATCTGATGACAATTATGAGCTTGAAAATAAAGAGAAAGTAAGGAATATTAAGTAGTAGGGATCGCGCCGACAGAAAATCAAACTCACGATTTTAGTGAATCGGAGCGGCGCGATCCCTGTTAAGTGGTAGAGGAGAAAACTCTTAAAAGCCATAAAAAAATATTTTTAGTCTCTGGTCCGATCCCAACCAAAATTTTTAACCGCAAAGAGCTGATAATTAAATAATGAGTCTTAAATTGGGAATATCGCTTAGACAGCATTCCTCATCCAGTGGCCAACTGAATTTTAAAAATGCATCCTAGACGGGGTAGTCGGATCCTGATCTTAAAAGTCCGGATATCCAGAATTTTTGGGTTTCTTATTTTCCGGAAATGGGGGGGGGGGGTTCCAGGGCTCTTAACTGATCTCCAATCCTACTCTCTGTATTATTTCAGGAATTAAACGGGAAAGTGCATTTTGATGCAAAAGGCGGAAGAAATTTTTTCAATAAAATTTTGAATATGGCAAGAGAAATTAATAAAACAATTAAAGAGCACAAATTAATGTACTTACATTCAGTTGTAGCTAACGGAAATTTCCATTTATTATTTAATTCTGATGATGTAAAAATAGTTGAAGGCAAAAATCAACAAAATACTATAGAAATATTTATGACTAAATTTCGTAAAATTCTCAGGGATTTTCGTATAGAATTAATTGAGAGTTATAGAGGTACATCTTTTTATGTCTCGCGTCTTGTTTATTTGTTTACTCAGCCTTTGTTTTTATTTTGGGAACCGGATATTTGTCAGAGGGGACACGACATTAACAGCGCGCGGCCATAACAACGCAAAGCCATAACTTGCTTTCAGATTTACGAATCTTAGCAAATTTGGAGTTTAAATGATTCCTCTCCTCGAGCTAAAGCGATTGGTACTGAAATTAATAGGGGACAGAAATTTTCCAGTTAGTTGTGGCGCTTTGTTTTAGGCTGTACCCCTATACCTATACCCTTGTCTGATCATGTTGTTGGTTCGGAATTTGATAGAAGGACCAGGGATTTTTCGGTTCGGTTTTAGATATCCAATGGTTTTACAATAGAAGACAACCCTGATTAGTAAGGCACGGATTTCTGGTCTTGTTATTTTCCCCAACTTCTAATAGTTCGGGAAACTGTTTGTAATAGTTCGGAAAACTATAGAATACATTTTCCTTTTTCAAACTTTTTAATGCGTCTTTGCGACTTGCGACAGAAAATAAAATTCAAAGGGAGAGAAAATCGCCCGTGACCCTTGCTCTCCACTTTTCCCATTATCTTTTCTGTCGCAAGACGCAAGGGGTTATTTTTATGAAAGCGTTATTCCATGCGTTCATTTTCTAAAAAAATTTTTTTCTTTCCAGAAATTCCTTCTCAAATGCTAACCGAAATTTGTGAAATGCTTTTTTTCCGTGCAATTCTTGAATTTTTAAATTCAATAATTTTAAACAAAAATTATAAAGAATTTTTAAAAATAGAAGAGAAGGATAAAGAAATTGTAAAATATTTAATTGATGAATTTGATTTTTATGCGAAATTTCCAGAAATATTTTATTCTATAGACAAAAAAGTAAGATTCGGAGAAATTGGAAAACTTGGAATAATATTACAAGAAAAAATTGAAAAATTCATTGAGGATTATATTAAAAATAAATTAATTGGTTTTGTTGATCGTATAGTTAATAACAAGAAAAGGAAATTTGTGGAAAGTCCGTAAAAATATGAGGAAAGTCCGTAAAATCGGAGGAAAGTCCGTAAAATTGGAGGAAAGATGGGGAGAAGCTGAGGAGGAAAACACATTTGAGAAAAAATATTTTTAGGGTGTATGGCAACAATCCGTCTTCCCCCTACTTCGACTCCCCTACTTCGACTCTGCTTTGTCCCCTGTTTTTTTATTTTAAAAAACGGAAAGTCCGTACTTGGTATATAACAGGGGTTCGCTTTTTAAAATCCGTTCCGGCACACCCCTGGTATATAAGTTGATTGCCTATCTTTTAAGCAGAGTTGCGTCGTAATTGAAAAAAAATTTTCGTAATCGTAATTCGTAACTCAAAAAACGCCGTAATTCGTAATTACGACGCAACTCTGCTTTCAAGAGAGAAATTTATGTCAATTTATTCGCCAGTCATTTTTTACTTTATATTTTTAATATTTATTTTCATTTACACAAAAAACTTTGAACTAAAAATTTATGAAAAATTTTTTGCCAATTTTTATGAAAATGCGGTAATTGATAATTGTTTATTTTCATAGAAAAAAGCTAAAAATCCGAAAAGAACTGAAAAAATATTTTTTATCTATTGGGTAGATCTAAAATAAATTTATTTTTAGTATAAAAAAGTTGTTTTGATTTATTTACACATTAAAATAAAAAAAAAAGATTGGAATTTGTTGCTATGTTTGTTGGAAAAGTTTTTGATAAAAACATTACGTTAAATTACAATTTAAAATTATCAAAAAAATAAAGTTTGGAATTTTTAAAACAATCCAATCCTCAATTTTATTAAAAAAATATCAAAATTGTAGTCAGACCTCATGTTTAAATCTTGTAGTGAAATGCATCTTAAATTGAGGATACCGCTTAGATATCTCTTCCATTCCAATGGCCAACCAACTTTTAATAGCTTTATTTAAATAAAGATAAAGGGTGGATACGACCGTTTATTAGCAACGGTTTTCGGCTAATAAACGGTTTTCGCCAGTTTTCGACCTACGGCTTTAGGTTCAGCTTTATTCGCCGAGAACACCAGTTTTCGGTTCCGGTTCGTTTAACCCTTTGTGTTCAACCCTAATAGAGATGTATCTAATATTGGGTATATTTTATTGAGAGGTTCAACACTAATTTATTTTTCATTTTGATAAAGAAATAATAACACCTTTTTCAAATTTTTTAAAAATTATTCTTTTGATTTCCAATTCTTTTCAAATTTATTTTTCATTAATTTATTTTTCTTTAAAAATCTTCCATATTTTTTGTTCAAAAATAAAATTAAAAAAATAATAAAAAAGATCCCTTTTATTAAAAAAGATTTTTGCTTTTCTTTATTTTTAGTATATTTAATCGGTGCTATTTTTGTGTTGTAAATTATTTTTTCTTCATTAAAAAAATATATAGTTTGTTTATTTTGTTTAAAACAGAACAAAAATTGTTCTTTAGTTTATTTTAAATTTATTTTTTAATTCATTCCCACGTTCAAAACACTTTAAATAAAATTTAAATAAAGTCAATTACCAAGTAAAAACACTTTAAATGCCCCAGTATTACTCATCCAAATTTATGTCTTTTAGGTCCTTATCCTTGCCGGGATATTCAAATTACAAGAGCTATACTCAATACTAATTATAGGGGAAGACGGATTGTAAAACAAAATACATAATTATTATTTTTACAATTTGTAACCGGATTGTAAAAGGACAATAGAAAATTATTTTCCAACCGGATTGTAAAACTTATATTAGGTAAATTATAATTTTTACAAATTGTAACCGGAAAGACAAATAATTTTGTAACCGGATTGTAAAAGGACAATAGAAAATTATTTTCCAACCGGAATGTAAAGCTTATATTAAACTATTATTTTTACAAATTGTAACCGGAAAACAAATAATTTTGTAACCGGATTGTAAAAATATGAGATTATTTTTTCAAACCGGATTGTAAAATAAGATATACCTATGTAAAATACTATTCTGGCCGGATTCTAAAACGAAATACTTAATTATTAATTTTACAATTTGTAACCGGATTGTAAACTGAAAATGGTAATTATTAGTTTGTAACCGGATCCTAATTTTTAACTGAATTGTGACGGAGAATAATTATTTTTTTATTTTGTAGGAGACCGCATTATAGACCGGATATTCCTTTGTACCGGATTATACAAGGGAATAAATACCTAATTTATATTTACAACCGGATTGTAAAACGAGAATATAATTTTTATTTTTTAACCTTTTACAGACCGTTTACAATTAAATTATTCATTCAATTTAAATTTTCTCTCTCTCCCCAAATATTTATTTAAATTTCTCATCGTTCAAAACACCCCCCCCCCCCCATTTTTACATAAAAAAATTAAAAAAAAATATTTTTTTAACAAAAAATTGTTTTTATTATTACGTGTCATTTATCGCCATATAACGGTTTTCTACCAACTATTAATATTTACATAAAATTCAAAACAGAAATCTAATATTTGGTAGGGAACGACCGGTTTTGGTAGTTTTCTCTTTTAATGGGAAAAATTGGGGGGAGGGGGGGGGGGAAGGGGGGGGGGGGGGGGGGGGCGAGAAGGGGGAGGGGGGGGGTGCGGAGAGAAAATTGGCTGCGGGAAGAAATTCCATTTTCAGGAGTAAATATATTTACAAAACTAACAAAAATTCATTGGAGCAAAGGAAAAAGGCTAAATAAAATGCCACCCCCTTTATCCGTCCAAAAGCCAGATTGGGTTTCTTCTCTTATTTTTTTCTATTCTCGCAGCAGAAACAAACATTAAAAATAAAATAATAGAAAAATAAATAAATATATTTTGTTACTAAATTTATTTATTTTTGAATAGAAATTAAGCTCTTTTAGTATATTTAAAATTGAATTTTTAAATAAAGTTTCCGCCCCGTACCCTTTCTTTCAAGAGATTTTTCTTACATTAGATACAGTATTGTAAAAACCAGACCTGGTCACGGATACTGATTTTGGTATCCGTATCCGGATATTTACGGCGGATACAGGCGGATATCCGCAGGCATCTTGATATTTGTATCTATGACCAGGTCTGGTAAAAACAGTCGTTTTTGGTTTCCGTTTTCTGGTTACAATTTTTCTGATTTTTTAGAATAAGAGAACCTCGAAGGGATTCAGGCCATTATTCTATCCCATTCCCAAACCCTTCAAAAATCTAAATATCCCACGCCTCCCACCCCGAACGTTTGTTGTGGAACCCTATTTATGAAATAAACGACACCCAAACTTTTTTTCATTTTTTAATCACGTAATTAAATTTTATAGCCAAATAAAATATTTTAAAATTTCCTTTCTCTCTCACTTCGATCTTTACTTAACTCCTTTAAATAGGCATACCCCATCTATCTTTTTCCAATAATAAAAAACTGAAATGAGAAGATCAATTAGAACCCCTATTTATTTTTGTAATAATAATAAAAAGAATCATTCAACTCTCTCTCAGATTTTCTTTTTGATAAAAAAATATTTATTTCTTCCCTATCAATTTCCAAATCTCAAAAGAAAGATGACCCAAAGAATTTTTTGGGGGGATATAACCTTTCACAACAGCAAATCTGCGCATCTAAGTACACACAAAAATGCTTTGTTATTTAATTAAAAGGCCGAAAAAGATACCCCCCCTCCCCCCCCCCCCCTTTTGCTTGACTGCTTTTTCTTTTATTTTTTTAGTTTTTTGTCCGCCCATTATTCTTCTCCTTTCTTTTATTCTTTTAGCTTCACCCGATTCATTTTTACTTTAAAGGGTTAGATCAAAAGCAAGACTTTTGTTGGGATCTCTCCCTTCTATTTTTATTTAATTTTTAAATTTTACAAACGCTCTGTAATTCAATTTTTGGTACCTTTTTGGATATCCCGCCCCCACTTAGTTTAAGTATTAGTCATTATTTCCTTCTTCATTTTTGGTTGTATTTGGACAAACAATACATATATTTTTAAGATTGCACTTACATTTCACTTACCGTAAAAACTGTATTAACTACCCTGGGTAATTATTGTTTTGATCTCTCTACATGGGGTATTTAATACAGGCTGGGTAATTATTTGAGGGAAGGACATTAATACAGTTTTTACGGTATATGTATATTGCTAGAGGAAAATAATTGATAGACATAAAGATGGAAATAATAACTGAGACTGAAATTAGGAGTTGGGGTCGGATATCGTCAAAGACCCCAATTTTTAAATCTTTACAAAGCTTTGTAATTCAATTAAAAATTTCAAAATTTTAACAAAAAAAGGTCACAAAAAATAAAAAAAAATCTTTCTCAATTCTCGATGTGTTTGCGCAATCAATCAAAAGGGGAGAAGCTTTTCTCTCTTACCTGCCGTTTTTGCTTATTCATTTTTTAATTTTACATTAGCCTCGTTTAATCGATTGATTGATTGTTTTCCTCATATGTTTATTTACAATTGTAAAGGGAAATAATTTTTTAAATAATTACAATTTGTAGCCGGATTGTAAAAATACACAGTTAGTTTCACAATTTGTAATCCGGTTTAGGGATGAGCGCACAATCTAAAAAACGCAACGCAAGGCCAAAATTTAACGCAAAAAACGCAAACCGCTCACCCCTGATTCAGTTACAAATGTAATAATTATTGAAATTTTATTTTAGAATCCGTTTGTAAAAATAAAATTAAATATTAGCCTTACAATAGGTTTACAAATTGTTTTTTCCAACCGGATATTAATAAATAATTAAAGTTAATATTATTACAATTTGTAGCCGGATTGTAAGAATAATATTCAATTTTTATTTTTACAACTTAATTGTAAAAGAATAATGAATTATTATTCTAAACCGGATTGTAAAATGAATTTCAGTTAAAAGCATTACATTTGTGACGGATTGTAAAAACAGATAAAAATTATTATTTTAACCTACCGTATTTACTCGAATAATTCCCCTGGGGAATTATTTTTTAACCCATCCGTAGCATGGGGAATTATTCAAAGAGAGGGGAATTATTCGAGTTTTGAAATTTGTACGTGTAGTAGGGTATTTAGGGGAGAGGGATTATTGTTTCAACTCATCCGTAGCAGGGGGAATTATTCGACAGAGGGGAATTAATCGAATAAATACGGTAATTGTAAAATTAAATTTGTAATTACATACTACATTGTAAGTTACCTAAATATGTATCTACCTATATTAAATATTTTTATCCTTATTGTAAATAGGTATTATACCCAATTGTAAACTCTTACTCACCATATTTCACTCACCCGCCCCTCTTTCTTCCTTTTTACAAATTTACCATTTATAGAAAGAATGATTCACAACATAAATCGTGTTGCGAAATTAAAAGAATCAGCCAAAAACCCATTCCCAAAATATATTTTTATGTCCCCAATCTAAAAAAACATTTTCCCTATTTCCGCTATTTTCATTCAATATTTTAATATACTATTTTTCTATTTTTACAAACAAAAATTTTATTTTTTATTTTCATTTAAAAGTATAGTATAACTAAACTAGTAGCGAGGCAGATGCTTCTTTCTACTTAATTTTTCTAAAATATATTTTTAAAAGCTAAATACTTTTTTTTGTTTGTTTTGGGTAGTCGATCATCTTTTTCCACCACTTTAATATACAATTATATATTTTTCCTTTAACTATCCCTATACCTTTAAAACTACTTTTTTCTCTTTTTATTTTAATGTAAATACTATTTTGTTTTAATATTTTGTTTCAATTTATTTAATGAACTTTTTATTATACCGGTATGGAGAAAATAATTAAAAGAAGAATTAATTATTATTTTTACAACCGGATTGTAAAATAAAAAAGAAATTTTTTTATTAAAAATAATCATCATTTTACAATTTGTTAACCGGATTGTAACCGGATTGTTTGTTAAAATTGTAACCAGACATCATTTTACAATTTGTAACCGGATTGTAAAAATTAAATAATTTTAATTATTTTTATAACCGGATTGTAAAATTAAATACGTAATGTTTATCTTTACAAATTGTAACGGATTGTTAAAATAATATTCAATTAATATTTTTACAATTGTAAAAGAAAATAGAAAATTACTATTCTAACCGGATCGTAAAATCAAATAAGTAATTATTATTTGTAACCGGATTGTGACGGAAAATAATATTTATTTTACAACCGGGTTCAACCGGATTGTAAACTACTATTTATATTTTTACAATTTGTAACCGTAAGAAAATAGAAAATTATTCCAGCCGGATTGTAAAAGAATATTTAATTATTTTTACAATCGGATTGTAATATGACCTTATTATATTTTTTACAATTTGTAACCGGATTCTAAATAAAAATAAAAAGTAATTATTCCAACCGGATTGTAAAATCAACTACTAGATTATTAATTTTTAAGACATATTAATTTTCAACTTTTAATTAATCGGAAACCCCTAAAATTTCCTCTAAAAATTTATTTAAAAAAATTAATTCTCTTAATTTTTAATTGATTTACTTATTTTTAAAAGAAAAAGCCAAATTTCATAACACAAATAGGCAAGAAAAAAAAGTTTTTTTTTCGCGCATCTCCCTTCCTTTCCCCTTTCCATTTCACCACTTATTATTATTTTTCTTTTTTCTTCTCACGTAAAAACTATTTATTATTATTTACAATTGTAAAAAGCACTTAAAAAAACTTTTGGTTATTTTGTAAACACAAAAAGTTAAGGTAATTGAGCTACCGGAAGTTGGAGATACTTAAACTGGAATTACCCAACTTATTTAAAAATTGGTTTTGCTTTTTGTTTTTTTAGTTTATTGTTTTTTAAATATTACAAATCAAGCTTTAATCCGTGTTTTTTGTTTATTTTTTAATTTATTTTGTAAATAAAATTTTTGGGGATTGGGAAAGTATGATATGTATTCAGCTCTAAATGATTAGTTATTTTTACAATCTGGTTAAAAATTGTAATACAATTTATTCAATTGTAAGCTGAATAATTGTTTTCCGACACAGTCCAGTTACAATTACATATAGCCGGTTGCGAAATAATAATTGTTTATTTATTTTACAATACGGTTGTGAAACAATAATTATTATCGTTTTACAATCCGGTTGTTAAACTGTAATATTTTATTCGGTTGTATGTAGAAAGTATAATTGTTTTTCGTCACAATTCGTTTATAAATTATATCCGGTTGCATAATACATATTACTTATTCATTTTACAATCCGGTTGGAATAATAATTTTCATTTTTTTCTACAATCCGGTTGTAAAAATAATAATTAATTATTCTCACATTCTAGTTATAAATTGTAATAATTATTATTATTATTACATTTACAATCCGATTGTAAAAATATGTAATTAATTATCCTTATATTCCGGTTACAAATTGTAATAATTATTATTGAAATTCCATTTTTACAATCCGGTTGTAAAATTAATAATTTTTATAAATTTTCATATTTTCTCATTTATTCTTGATAATATTTTCTAAAATAATTAATTTAATTTGACAAATAGGTCCTATAATTTAATTAATTTAAAAAATGAAAATATCAACAAATAATTTTTTTATTATTTTCCCCCTTTTTTCAATTTTATTTTTTTCTTCAATAAATTTAATTTTTTCTACTCCAACATCATTTTTTGTTTCATCTTTTAATCAAAATTTTGATTGTGTTGATTTAAGTTGCGAGACTAATGATTTTGGGAAGTTGGATATTTTTGATGATGAGTTGAAATTAATAGATATTAGTAATGGGAAAGTGTTGGAGAAATGTAGTAAATGCAATGATTGTACAAATAGTGGATATAGGTATTTAACTAATTTAAATATGGACATTCTGAAATTGGATATTATGAATAGGGTGCCGTTTTCGTGTCGGACAGACATTCAAGTCATATTTTCGGGCCGGCCCGACCGAGTCTTTTTCGGGCCAAAATTTGATGCTCGACTCGATCTTTCGGACCGGACCGGGCCGGCAACCCTAATTATGAAATATGGACGTTTTGAATTTTGGATGTTTTTAAATTTGGACATTATGAAATATTGACGTTTTGAATTTTGGACATTTTTAAACATGAAGTTTTGAAATTTAGACATTTTGAAATTTGGCGTTTTAAAAATTTTACATTTTGTAATAAGGATGTAAAATTATATTCAAAAATTATTCTACTTACCATTTCGAACCCTTGACATTTTTAAATTAAATATTTTGAAATTTTAAATTATATTACAGTACTTGTATGCAACCTCTTAATTTCAACGCTCGGAAAAAACAACTAATTACAGAAGAGGGAACTTGTAATTGTATAAGTAATGGCCCAATGATATCGAATAATGGGGCAACAAACGTTCCAAGTATTGAAGCGAGTATTGAAATTACTCAAAAATGCAAAGTCTTGGATATACCTAATGGTGGTAGACATAGGGAAATTAATGAACCTAAATTGGAGAAGAATGAAGCTTTCTACAGGCTTTGTTATTCTTCTGGTAATTTTTATCGTTAGTTATGGTAGAGTCGGATCTAGCTATAAAATACACCTTTAGTGCTAAAAATTTTATCTTATAATGAGGTTCTTAGATAGAGGGGTATTGCTTTGGTTTCTCTCCAATTTTATGAACAACCAAAATGACCAATGCTTGGTGGAAGGGAGTTGTCTAGACGATACCTTCTATTTAAGATACACCTCATTATAAGATACGATATTTTTCAGACCCAGAGAGAGGGCGTATCTTAGTGAGGACCGATAATAATTTTTAAAAAATATAATTTTAATATAGCACTCCGTAAACTGCCCGTTCCAAAAGCAACAAATGAAGCTCTTGAAGGTTCCTCATCAATTCCATCAGTTTTGGTAACTGTGGAACAATTTTGGAACGACAAATATTGGCAGAAATTAAAACCTTATGATTTACATTTATTTTATGTTTTTCCTGTTACTCAGAGGGATTTTTGTGAAAATGGAGATATTATTATACCCAATACACATGATTTGATTTGGATGAATCAGGGGAAAGTAAGTGGCATTTCAGGATTTTTGAAACTTAAATGTCCATAAAATAGTTTAGAAATTAGTAGTAGGAAACTTATTGTAGGTCCTCCTCTATTGGATAGCAAATTTCACCTTAGGAACGGACATACTAGAGTTTCACGGAAGTTACGGTTCCGGAAGGTCCCGAAGTTTTTTGGTTCCGGGATCCGGAACTCAAATTGGATCCGGCTCCGGCTTACAAATTGGTTCCGAGTGAACCAGGAAAAATTATACCTTAAAGTGGGCTATACTACAATATTTTATAAAAATAAAGGCATCATCATCTGGTATGCCTATGCTTTGCAAATCTCATTTAGAAATACAAATGGAAGATGATCCAGAAGATTTGGTATATGAAGAGAGAATGACTGGCACTCCAAATTCTAATTATGTGAGGGAATTTGTATTATAAATTATTTAAAAAAATATTTAGTATCATGATGGTAACCTAGATTTGAGAATGCCCCAAGAAGTACAATTTGAGAGGAATGTTTTTGCTGGGGCAGAGAGGGTGAGGTTTTACTATGAGGTTACTGTTGTACGTGAAAATCAACTGAAGGCGGGCGCTGGTAATTTTTTTAGCATTTGAAATTTTTTACACAAGTCGACATTTTGAAATTTTTTACGCTAGTTGACATTTTGAAATTTTTTTCACTAGTTGACATTTTGAAATTTTTTATTTTATTGGACATTTTGAAATCAACCGTAATACCTTTTGTTCTCTTTCAGGGAAACCCAAGTTTGAACAGCGTCGAACCCTAGTTAAATCAGATGCATTGGATTATGAACTTCATCCAGAAATTCATGGAACTGGAATGGAAGATTCCCAACGGAGCCAATCAAATAAAAATGAGAGTAGCGAACAATTAAAAAAAGGAAAGGATAAATTAACTGAAAAAGGTCCAAAAAAATTTAAAAAAAAAATATTTTTCAAATATTTTTTAGACAAAGACAAGTATGAGATGCATACACCTATTGTTCGCCCTATAAAAACTAAAGGGAGGGAAAAAAGTTTTAATGAAAAGACAAAAAGTACAAGCTCGAAAATGGTGATTTAAGGAAAAAATTAAATTAAAAAAAATAAATTTTAGAAGGAAACGACCCCCCAAGCACCGTCTACTAAAGAAGAAAATGAGAGAGAGGCAACCACCTTGGTTCCCATTCCATCGCTAAAAATAGAATCCGGAAAAATTGAAACTGTTCAACAACCTCAATCCTCCCCCTTACAACCAGCTTTAACGTCAAAATCCCCTCAGACTCAAATGTCGTCAACGTCAACATTTACTACAGAAAACGGACAAGTTTTTACTGAAAAAGACACTAAAAACTTGAATGAAGCAGAGAAAAAGAGAATTGAAAAAGAGGGAAAAGATGAGGATTGGTTACTTTTCCGGAATGTTTTGCTAGCCTTTCTTGTGTTGTTGTTTATTGTTGTTCTTCTCGGACTTTTCTATACCCGTTCGTTGTGCTGTTTTTCCGGAAGTAAGAGAAGGGAAAATACAAATGGGCAACATCAACAAATGAATGGCGGCGGAAAAACAAAAATACAAAACGGAAAGGAATACAAAGAAGCATGCAATAATTATACATAGAAAAATGTGTTTTCCGGAAAATGAGAAGAAAAGAGTACGGTAAGTTGAGAGAGTTTTCTCTACCCTTTATTTCTTTTAAATGTCGCTCTGCTACACAGGGTCCCAGATTTATTTTTATATTTTTCTTTTTTGAAAATTTGAGACAGTCGAACCTCGTTACATATAGGGTACACCCTTGGGGTGGAAAAAAAATTTTGAAAAAAAATTTGCAACTTATAATGAAGTACCTTTTAAATTGAGGGCATTGCTTAGAAAGTCCTCCACCGAAGGCCACCAAAATTTTTAAAAAAACGCGTATCTTAAATAGAGAGTTATCTATTAATGGGAGTATTTAAAAATGAGGTTCGACATATTTCTAAATTTAATCACTATATAAAGCAAGAATTTTTATTTTGAAAGAGGTGACGAAAATTAGCTCAAAGAAGTTAACTTTTTTTCTGAGACTCTAGTGTCCTGAAAAATTAATTTTAAAAATTTCTAAATTAAATTCTTGCTTTATGTATATCTTTAATTTAAAATTTTATTTCAACTTTTTTCTATTAATTTTTTATCCAAGAATTGCGCATATCGAAAGTCGATTTTGCGAGCTTTAACTAAAATTTTTTTAATTATGTAGGAATTGAATAATTATTTTAATAAAATAATTTATTAATAAGGAGAATTTTTGAAAAAAAATTTTGAAAAAATTTTTTAAATAAAATTTGAAAAAAATTTTTTTTTGAGACTCTAGTGTTCCTTAAAAAATTTTGAAATTTTTTTTTCATGTTTTTTGAAAATTAAAAAAAATTTTCTGAGATTCTAGTGTTCCTAAAAAATAATTTTTGAAATTTTTTCCCAAATTTTTGGAAAATTTTTTTCTGAGACTCTAATGTTCCTAAAAAATAATTTTTGAAATTTTTTTCAAAAATTCTCCATCCCCTAAATCCATCCACAAAGTATCCCTCTCTTCCTCTCACCTCTATACTTTTCTTACCTTTCTCCTTATATTCTTCTCTTAACTAAAAGCATTTCGGGTCCCCCTTCCACTCCTCTCATTCATAATTTGTGTTTATTTTTTATTTAATTAATTTAGCATTTTAGACAAAAACTTTTTTTAAAAATAAACATTTAATTATAATATATTTCTATTTCACAATTATCCATTTCCCATAACAAAAGAAAATACCAAAGAGAGTTAAGACCAACTAAGGCATATTCTGCTAATGAAAATAAAGAATAATCTAAAAATAAATATTAAGTAAAATATTGTGTAAAAAAAATAACTGAGACCTTTAGGTCCCCTTACGTTTAAGTTTCAAAGACTGAGACTCTAATGAACCCACATTTTAAAATTTTAATGCCTGTGACTCTAGTGTCCTCATATTTCAAAGAGTTAATAGATGAGACTCTAATATTCTCAACCCTAAGGGGTTGGAGTCTTGGAGTCTCTTAGAGTCCTCTCCAGTCTTGGAGTCCACTTATGAGAATATTAGAGGCTCATTGATTCTTTGAAATTTGAGGACACTAGAGTCTCAGGCATTTAATTTTTAAAATAACGGTTCATTGGAGTATTCTCAACCCTGCGGGGCCTAAGGAGTCAACAGTCAAGACTCCAACGTCCCCAAACAAAATTTTTTATTGAGACTCTAACGTCCACGGAATAAAAATACCCTCGAAACAAAAAAATAAAAACTTAAATAAAACATTGCAAGTATAGAGGTATCCAAAATAAGTAAAGCCTGTAGATACAGATAATGGATAAATAATTAAATAGCCCAAAACACATTTGAGTCGAAAAATAAAATTCAACTAAATTTTAAAAAATATTAAAAATTAATTAAAATTTATTTTTACATTTTCCCAAAGTGACGTGATACCTGAGTGATAAAAGAGTATTGTGTTACAAAGTACATTAAAATTAAAAGAAATTAGCCATAGAGCGTAACCAATTGCATGAAAAACTGAGAAAAATTTGTTAAAATTTACATTTTGAAATTATGTGTTTTTTGACATTTTGAAAAATTTTGACTTTTTGACATTTTGAAAATTTTTTGACTTTTTGGCATTTTGAAAAATTTTTTACTTTTTGACATTTTGAAAGTTTTTGGACTTTTCGACATTTTGAAAATTTTCCCACAAATTTCCAATTTTAAATAATATTTTTTAAAAAACGAATACTTTACCAAAATATTCTTCAATATCAACAACAGAAACAACAACTAGCCCAACAATTTCAGAAAAAATTAAAAACATGTGTGTCTTCAACATTGGAATATACCAATTTCTTTGTTTATATTCAGACTCTCCCAACTCAAAATTTCCTTTATATGCCGAAAAATTTAAAGAAAAATTTTTTTCTTGACATTTACCCCCAACTTACAACTCCAAAAAATATCCGTGCCTGAACATGAATGAAAAGAACAAAAAGCCAAAAAGATTTTTGAGGTTCCCAAACACCTATAGAGTAGGAAACTGGGGGGAATGAACTGTGAACTTTAGGGCAATTTGTTGTTACAAAATTGTCGATTCGTTCTCGTTGGAAAATAAATGTGTAGAGAAGACAGGTATAACATCCAATTCCTTATTATTTAATTTAAATTGAAGGGAAATTTTTAAAAAAAAGTGAGGGGAAATGTTAAACTGAAGACTAGAGGAACTCACTAGAGATCGGTCTGGATCTGGATCCAGTCTGGATTTTCTCTGGATCCAGGCATTTTTTGATCTGGATCCAGTCAAGATCCAGGCATTTTTTGATCGTCCTGGATTTTTCCTGGATCCAGATCCAGGATTTTTGAAAATATCGATCTCTAGAACTCACTCAGACTAAAAGTAGTTAAATTGTAATCAGGGATCATGAAAAGATTACCTTAAAATTTATCGAAAAAGATGGGATTCCGCGTGATTAATCCCAGAAATGAGAGGAAAATAAGGAAATTACAATCCTGGGAAATTAAAAAATCTGAGTTTTGGGGAAAAGATTACCAGGTAAAAGAGCGCCAACCATACAAAGTGAACGTAATTTTAGACGGACAAATAAAGGGTGTTGTTTAAATTCATTTTTACTGTTATTATTGTTGTCAAAAGAATTGTTAGAAGAATTTAATTTTTTCTCAACCTCCATTAAAAAGGGAAAAAGAAAAATTATTTTTAAAAGACAAAAATATTTTTATTTTTCTTGTTTTTGACCCGATCACAAATATATATTGATGTTTAATTTGTTATAATTCTTGTTTTTATTTTTTTTACTTCACTTCATTTTTAACGCCTTCAAGGGAGTAAGTTGAAACAAAAATAAATTTATAGTCAAAATTTTTAGAGTAAAAGAGAGAAAGGATACAGACAATAATTAGACAAAATTTACTATAAAAAAGAATTGGAGAAAAAAAAGACTGGAAGAATACCTATTTTGCATTTACCGTATATACTCTATTAATTACCCTGGGTAATTATTATTTCGACCTCTCTCTGGAGAGGGTAATTGATAGAGGCGGGGTAATTAATAGAGGTTATTTTAGGAAGGCTAATTATAACTATTTTTAAGGGGGTAATTCCTCTGGAGGGGGTAAAAAGAGGGAGTGGATTTGAGGGAGTCTAATTAAATAATAGAGTATGTATACCTATACAATAATAGGTATTTTAATTAGAGCCCGGCTTGAGTCGAAAAAAAAAGAATTTTCTTTCAATTTTCCTTAACGATACACAATCGGAAACGACTTTAATTAGTGAAAAAAATCCACATTTTTTTTTAATTTACCACAAAAAAATTTTTTTTCATTTTATCCCATTTCCCCATACGGTTTCTAATAAAATTTAAACTTGTAGAAAAACAGAAAATATTAATTAATAATTTTGTTTATTTGTATCAACTCATTGTCAGTTAAAAAAAATTAAATAAATAAAATAGAAAAAAACCTTCTTCCCACAATTCAACAATTTTTTTTTCACTCCCAAAAAATTTATTTTTCTCATCAAGCAGTTGCCCCAGCATTTCTTAACTGATTACGTAATTCAATAACTTGAGCACGTTCAGTTGGTGGCAACATTCTTATTTGTTCATCAGTTAATTGTAATACACGAACCTGAAAAAAATTTTCTTTTTGGAATTTTTAAAAGTTTTCTAAAAAATTTTTGAAAATTTTTTTTTGAAATTTCTGAAAAAAAATTTTTTTTATTTTTCAAAAAAAATTTTTTTAATTTCTATTCCCTCTACAAAATCATTCCTTGTTTTCAAAAAGAAATAATAATTAAAATTAAATAAAAACCACATACAAGCATTTGTGCTTGTTGTTCCTCATCCAAATTATCTTGAGAAGATTGTACTTGTTGCTGTTGTGGAGGAATTTGTTGTTGCGGTGAAGTTTGAGTATGTTGAATTTGAGGTTGCTGAATCTAAAATTTATTTAATTATAAGAAAACGTCTAAATGAAAATTAAGAAAAATATTTTCTTAAATTATGGAGAGATTAACCAAGAAATAAACTGGTGGAAATCCTTTGGTTTATGAAAAAAATTTTTTGAGATTAAAACCCAAATAAAACACCCCCAAATAAATTTAGTTGAAAGTATCAAATAAAAAGAATAGCTGAAGTAACACGTATTGGAGCTCGTCCGTCTTTAAAAATGTGGAACACAGCAACTTAACCTGCAACCAAGCCCCGTTTCAGTGCAGACTGAAATTTTCTCTATTTCTTTTCACTCTATTTTTTTCGCGTGCTATTTTTTAAGGATATTGTCATTTTTGATGTGCCAACTTCGAGAAGCTTTATCTCGATAAATCTCTATATATTTAAAAATCTGTCTACCAATATCATAGATAATACCCTAAAGATTCTCTTAAAAAAGAAAATAGAAAAATTTCACGATTTTGTAGCAACATTTCACGATGTTGTATGGATTTGCTGTCTTGCATAACTTTAGCCGGTAGCTTGTTCCAAAGTCTTTCGATTTATATATCAATCGATTCGTCTCGTCGAGCCGAGTCGATTGGTACCACACCCTATTCTCAGAAATGAATTTGGACCGAGATACATGCCTTTCTCTTTCTTTCGCTTCAAAACTGCTAAGACTCTAACTAAGACTCTAAAGGGCTGGTTGCAGCCTTTGCTTATTTTAAGTTGCTGTGTGGAAGGGCCCATCCCTGGTACCTAAAAGATCTTTGAGTAAGGATTGAATAACTCGTCCAACTCGAATTTCTTATAAAGGTTATGGATAGAGACCGGACTGGGAGTATCGTACGAGATCTCATCTCGGTCCGGTCTCTAGTCAAGCATGTGCCCTACCCCAAGCGGCTTATAAACCCAAAATATAATCTTCAAAAAAAACCTGTTGAACAGTTTGTTGTTTCGATTGGAATCCTCCATGTGTTGGTGGTTGTTGTTGCATAACATTTGTACCCATTCCCATAGCATTTTGTGGAGGAAATTGGTGAAATTGTCCTCCAGACGCAGCAATAACTGGAGGTGGAGGCATATTAAATTGTGGAGGAAGATTTTGTGGTTGAAATTGTTGTTGAGAAGAAGGTGGTTGTTGCTGTCCTGGAAATTGGGAATGTTGCAAGGCTGCTGAAGATGTTGAAAGTGTTTGGGCTTGTTCTCGATGAAGCATTGAATAAGCTACTTTTGGGTCTACAACGCGCATAACTACTTGGGCCTGAAAAAAGGAAGAAAAATTTTGATGAAAATGAAAGAAAAGATATTAGGAAAGAGAATTTTGGAGTGTAAAATAAGACAGAAATAAGGATAAAAATATTAAGACGGGACCATTTAATGCCACCGCGAATTTGATATTTTTTGGTACTATTCTTCGGATCTTATACCCCCACCTTTTTCTGACCTCATGAAAAATAAGGCAAGGAAAAATGGAAAAATGGTCAGAAAAAGAGGGGGTATACGAACCGAAGAATTACCGACATTTGTGGTACCATTCCAAAGATAGAGGACCACAGACTACCTATTACGACGTTCGTTTTCTTACAAAATGACTTTGGGCCGAGCTATGGTCGGTCAAAATTGGAAAATCTTCGGTTAACCGATTACTGACCCGAAGAAACTAAGCGAAAAACCAAAGGGAAAACCGACGACCCTTGTCAAGAGACAACAAATCGGAAACAAGAAAATACCCCCAAAATAACTTTTAGATCCAAAAACCAACCAAAATCCACAAAATATATTTCCAAAAAAACCTGTAAAAGAGCATAAGCAAGTTGTGGATTTTCAATAAGAAGTTGCCTAGCCATTTGCGGATTATTATTAACAGTTTCTTTCATCGACCTCATTAACTCAAACATTTTTTCAGGCGGCATAGAAGCAACAGTTCGAGCAATAGCTTCTGGAGCCTTTCCCGGTTCGGGTTCTGGCCCATAAGGATTTTCTTCTGGAATGGGTATAACAGGTTGGGGTGGATTTACTGGAATTTGAAATTGTTGGAATTGTTGTTGTTGCTAGAAAATAAATTATTCTATTAGAAGTTTAAATTTTAAGATAAAAAATAATAAGGCCCAGAGAGGACCAAAAATGTTAAAAATTTTGGTCAGGAGGAAGCTCTAGTAGCCTTTAGGATTTTTAACGAAAATTCTGTTAAACAAAAATTTTTTTCAATTGAATAAGAAAACGGTAATAGTTCGGTTCGTACTTCGCACCTTTTTTTCCTTTCTAAAAGTATTAAAAAATGGTCAGCTAGTCTTAGGTTCTAATGACACAAAAAACACATCGCCCCCAGATAATTAAATCAATAAGACACTTAAACGTATAACTGCTCTATCAAACAATTTAACACCCCAAGTTGGCAGAGGGGGGAGGGAGGCCTGATGATGTAACATGGTTAGCCAAATCAATAATACAACCCCAAATTTATTGTATCGCAAGTTCGATTCCTAATCGATAACTCTTCACCCAAAAATTAATTTTTTAAAAAAACCTCAGATTCATTTCCCGTCGCCGAATCCACCCTTAACTGTCTTCCGTGTAATTCATACCCATTAAAATTCCGTATAGCAGCCTCCGCATGTTGGACATCCGTAAATTCACAAAAACCAAAACCTTTAGGCCTTCCCGTGTCTCTATCATACATTAAACGAAAACCAATGATTTGTCCACACTAAAAATAAATTTTTTAAAATTTTTTAATAAAAAGTAACCGCAGAAAATATTTTTTTAATTTCCTCTTCATTAACATCATAAGAAATATTTCCAACTTGAAAAAAAATTTTTTTTTGAAAAAAAATAATTTTTTTAAAATTTTACCAAAAATTGAACGAGCAGAACGGTCAGCAGGTATTCCCATTCCTACTTTTTGTTGTTGAGATTGCATTTTTGTTGTATTAAATAATTTTTTTTAAACAACCGACTGAAAATTGGGGTAATTTTGAAGCCGAATAAATCCACTTTTCTTTAAAAAATTTTTTCCTTAAAAGGCTCATAATGGTCAGATTATCTTTTTACCCCAATCTTACTCTATTTCCCGGTGACAGCAAAACAGTTAATAAGAGATTGAAAATGTATCATATTTATAAAATGGAGCAACGAAAAAGCTTAAGACTTTATCAGCATGAAAAACGATTTCGACTCTTAGCTTGCGGAAATAGGGAATGGGAACTTAATTAATTTAACTACCGCCCCATTTATTCGCCAATCAACCCATGTATTCGCAAGCCAACAATAGTTTTGGACAAAGTTACGATAGAAAAACAGACATCGTAAACTTATGGATGCGGCGAGGATTTTGCGGCACGCGCCTTGGGGGAGACTGCTAAAAATGAAGTACTCTTCTCTCTCTAGCCCTGTCAGTAAGGCATTGCTTTCATGCGATAGCAAATAGCATTCATAGGGGAAATCAGAATCGCGAGCGACTTTTCTCTGCTTTCTCTCCTTAGTGTCTAAAGACACGTGCCATTTTTATTGAGTTATTGAATTTATTTATTTAAATTCGCCTTTAAAAATTATTTTTATATATTTATTAAAAATTTTTAAAATTAAATTGAAAATGAAATGTCGAATAATTTTTATTTTTCTATTACTTTTCTCGTTTTCAATATCAACGAATTCCGCCCCTAGGCGGAAAACCATTCCACCCATAGGATTGGAGAAATAGTAATTGTAGAAGAAAAGGAATCTATGGCCCATGGAACGTATTGGTAAATTAGGAGGGAAACCTGGAGCAACCTGGAGTGTGGAGATCCAAATGAAAAATGGCAACACGTATAGCGTGTGAAATCACCGAGCAGGAACCCCAGCTCCCATTTCGAAGCGACTCAGCTACCCAGAGATCTCAAGAAACTTCCACACGAGAACCAAAACCCAACGCTGGACACCGAATGATAACGAGGAGCAAATCGAGAGCACTCGTGTCTACTCTATTAAACATGGCATTATTCATTTTATGTTTTGCGGATCGCATATAAATAATATGGGATCGCCTATAAATAATATGACATGCCCAAAATGTCAAATTTCATGCACTAAGAATGGAATTACTGTAATCAGCCCCAGCGAATTCGCCAACTTAGAATTATGCTGCGCCCGAAACTGTTTAATAAAGCCGCATGCTCCTAGAATTGACTATGAATTGACACACGAGCTTTTAGTTACCTTAATTTTACTTTATTTCCCTATGACAACAAACTAGTCACTAAGAGGGACACGCCCGATTAGTCGCCGGCCGATTAGTCGCGCGGCCGACTAGTCGCCGGCCCATGGAAGTTATTTACAAAATTTGACAAGGCGACTTCCGACTGCCCCGACTGCTAAAAATTAAGTCGCACACTCTTCTCTCTCTCTCTAACCCTGTCAGTAAGGCATTGCTTTATGTCTTGAGATAGCAATTGGCATTCATAAGGGAATTCAAAATTGCGAGCGACTTTTCTCTCCTTACTGTATTTCTCTCCTTACTTTCTCTCCTTAGTGTCTCTCCTTAGTGTCTCTCCTTACTATGTGGCATCTCAACACTCAACAGTCTTATAAAAATTTTTCTCAATTTTGAATTTATTTATTTAAATTCGCCTTTAAAAATTATTTTTATATATTAATTAAAAATTTTTAAAATTAGATTGAAAATGAAGTGTCGAGTAATTTTTATTTTTCTATTACTTTTCTCGTTTTCAATAGCAATGAAACACTTGAAAAAACTTACAGGCGGTTAGAAATTTTTTTAAAGAATTTTTTTATATAAATATAAACTGGAAGTTAAGGCTAAGGCGGAAGTTAAGGCTATTTTTATATGTAGATTACGGATGGGTTGGGTTATCCGATACCCAAAATCCGGACATTTTCTTCGAACCGAAATCCTACCCGAGAATTTCTCTACATCCCATCCCTGCTGTAGATATCTAGCAGCAGGTAAGTCAAAGGACGAGTGAATTAGAAAGGCTTACAAATTAGAACAGAATAGAATGCCGATATACTTAGGGTGTGTCAGAAGTGGCGACCCTCTATGTTTTAGAAACTTATGAAATGTATACCATTAGGGTTGTCTCGGGTACCATTCTCCCACAAAATTAGGACCAACTGAATCTTCGCTGGAAAAACTTATTTTGCTGCTACTACGGAGGGTAGGCCGGGCATTGCCTTCCTGGGCTGTACCCAGATTTTTAATATTTTTCAGTGAAAATCTGAACCTTTCCATTGGTTTTATATTAAAAATTAAATTTGATATTGAAAAAAAATTTTTGGAAAAAGTTATTTAGTTTCACATAAATTTTAAAAATAATTTAGCGATGGGAAAAATGGTTCTTCAAAAAACTCTTGGGGCTGAGAATGCTTTTTTTCTAAATCCATCGTCGATAGAAGACAAAAACCAAGTGTTAGCTGAGTATTTTAAAGAGTATTTAGAAGCTGACACAAACCAAGAATCAGAAAAAATTAAATTAAAAATAGCAATAGCCACATATCTTTCTATAAATGACAGATTAATAGAGAGATATAAAGTTGCGATAAAAGATAAATTGGAAGAGAAAAGTTTTTTCGGAGGAAGAGCGACTTTATTAGAATATTTTTATAGGTCTGTTAAAACTTAATTTTTGGATACCTATATGTGAGAATAATTACCCCCCCCCCCCCCCCCTTCAAATAATTGCCCCATCTCCTACTTAATTACCTTCCCCATCAAGAAGTCCAGACTAATTACTCATGGTACAGGGTGACCCAAAAGTAACCGGGCACGCAATTTTGGCATAACTTTATTGAAATTGGCAATCCTTCGGAAAAGGGGTCCCTACGAACAATAAATTTAAAAATTCTTTAAACACATTTTCTAGGGTAATTTTCAGTGCTGATCACGAATCTGAACTGATATACTTTAGGCGGTGGCCCACTCAGAAACCTTTCGAATGTATACCAGGGGTGTGCCAGTTTCGTCTTTCGCGGATTTTCGCGTTTTTTGGACTTTGCGTTCCGCGTGTCGCTTTTTTGAAATAACTTTCGCATTTTGCGTTTCGCTTTCTGCGCGAAATGCGAAAATTTTTTACACCCCTAATGTCAGATAAGTTGGAGAAAAAATAAAAATAAGGCAACACCACCTTCCCTTACACCCTATTGGAACTCGATTTTGCATACACGAAGCGTATCTAAAATACCGTATTTCCTATAATAGAGCCCCATGGGGCTCTATTTTTCAAATATCCCCCAAAGTGGGGCTGTCTTAGGGGTGGGGCTCTAATATAGGAGATACGGTACATTTCGTGTTCGATTCCAAGTTTGTCTTTAGAAATTTATATAAATCTTTTTCTAAAATTTTTTCACTAAATTTAGTGTAAAATCAACACTACACCCAATAGAACAGCTCAATATTACACAACTTTGCTATATTATCCAAATTTTTGTTCATTTAAAATTTTACATAAATAGTTTAACTAGTGACAATGAACAAATGTTTAGCTTTGATTGTGATAGAGAAAATAATATTTTAGAAAAAAATGAAATTTTAAAGGGCATGATTGAAGAAGGAATTTTTATTGAATTTTATTTTTCGGTTAAGGGAAATGAAATTTTTTTAAAATTTCTTAGGTTTAGTTTAAAAATTTTTATTAAAAAAATTCTTTTTTAAATAAATTTAAGCGATGCTATTTATAATAGTACTACTGAAGGAAGATTGTATGACTTGAAATGGAAATTTCAAAGTATTTTTGGGGTAGAAAGATTTGCTATACTTTTTGAATTAATTCCAGAATTTTCTCATTTAATGAGTAAGTAATGGTTATTCTTAAACATTTAAGATATAATTAGGGCCTGGCAAAATATTTTCTTCGATCTAAAAATGTTCGGACTGAAAATTTTTCAAGACTCCAGACCGAAACCCCCCCCCCCCCCCCCCACACCCCCAAGAAAAGTCTTGAGTTGTTTGTAGATACAACCTAAAGGACTTTATATCTTACATATTTTCGATCCGAAATTTGATACACGAAAATTCGATCTGAAATCCTACCCGACTTTTTCTTTTCTAACCGGCCATCCTTGGACTGTTCCAATATTTAGTTTAGTAAGGAACGAGATAAACGATCGAATCAACATAGATCGAATTTATTATCGGTAAAGGTGGACGGTATTTATTAAACACCCGGACGGTATTTTGGTCAGACGGTGTTTTGCCCCGCACCCTAAAATTAATACTCTACATGACTCTTGTAAAAGCTTAAAATATCAGAAACGAAAATTAAAAAAATTTTTCAAAATATTCAGTAAATTCTGAGAAATTAATCAAAGATTTATACAAAATAAATTTTACACCAAGAGATAACTCAACAAAAGACTATAAAAGTTTAATTGTTTTGGAGTATATAATTTATATGGAATGGGCAAATGAAGTATTGAATGAAGTACAAGTTGGAAGAGGTATTTTTAGTAAATTGGAAATTTTTAAAAATTAAAAAAAATTTTTTTAAGATGAAGTTGTAAAAATAGAAATAATTAAATATTTGAAATATTTATGGAATTCATTTAAAATTCAATTTTGGAAAGGGAATAATTTTAATGAAGGAGACATAAATTTTGAGATTGAGGTATATTAAAATTGAAAGCAGCGCGCCGATAGCTCAACCGGTAGAGGACCTGCCAGTGGTGAGCGAAAGTGTCTAGGAGTAATGCTCGGGGCTTAACTTTTACTCCTCTTGTACTAATTCGAGGAATGTTGAGCAGTGAAAAGTAAGGCTCTTGGGGCTCACTAAGTGTAGCAAAATTTTAGAAGTGCCCGGAGCCGGGGCCACTAAACGCCTAATATCTAGCCTCTGAGAACTAGTCATCAGATGGGAGCAGGCCACTGTACCGCGAGCCCAACCTAACGCCGAGCTATAACTTTGTCCAAAATTGTCGAATCCGTGGCGCCCTGGTATGGTTCGATGCATCTCGAGATTCTGAATCGAACCATACCAGGGCGCTACGGATTCGACAATTTTCGACAAAGTTATAGCTCGACGGTACACCCTCATCAGATCTCTTCACTTTGTGTAAACTCATAAAGCTAGAGTTATATCCGATGGTTGTCCGAGATTTGCATAAGTCGACGTGCACAAGAATAAAGAGGACACTATTATTTTCCAAAGAAAAAATATACAATGTAGGCGAAGGTGGAATGAGCCGGAACAATGAGCTGGAATAGATGACGGAGATCAGGGACTAGCTGTCAACTCGAAATTAATAGGGTCAACTCCGGAAAAATCGAGCTGCTCCAGAGTTTCTAGTGTCAAAGGCAAATAAGGGTGGCAATACTAATTTTTTAAAAATTTTTAGAGATTTTTTGTAAACCAAAAAGAAATGTGTATATTTCACCATGGAAGCGAATATTTATTTCTTCAAATATACAAAAGTTGCACTGAGAAAATTTTAGGCCTATTAAATCCTCCTCAAAAAAAATCAAAAAAAGGTGGAAAAAGTAGAGCAAAACATCAACAACAACCTCCTTCCTTTAATTCTTTACAAGAAGGAATTCAATATTGGAATAATTGTTTGCGTGATGGTTTTCGAGATGATGAACAAACACACGAAAATAATACAAAAGAAAGAAGATTAACGCATATAAATAAATTAAAAGAATTGTTACATAATGAAGAATTTAAACAATTTTTGCAATGCGAAGCATATGGTAATTAATGGGGGTCGAATTTAAATGGATATCAATATTCTTTTCCCTGGTTCTAAAACGCCTAAAAAGACATAGACTGGAGGTCGGCACGGGACAGGATCCCGTACGGAATTTTACGGGATACTGCCCCCCAAATCACGTGTTTTACGCGATGAACGGGATTATCGGGATTAATCCCACGGGATCATGTTCCGTTCGATCTTTTGGATAAAATCTCGTTACATCCGCCCACATTTCCATATTTTGCCAATATTCTGTCCTAAATCCGAATTTTTTTCGAATTATTATGGACCGGACTAATCAGAATAAATTGACAAGGATCCGTTCCGGTCCTATTGCCAAATCCGGAATCCGAATATGGAAAAATCGATTTTGCCCAGCATTGGTTTTACCCCGTCCAGATGTAGATTAAAGACATTTAGAAGATCAGTGTCTTCGTACCCTCGTGTCGAAAAAAGTGACTTTCCAGCCCCTTTTTGGCCATCAAAAATTACCCAAAAATAAAAATATATTAAAAATATGCGCAATATATTTCTAGGATTAATGGTTAACCAATTATGCGGTATGAATATAGGCGAATTAATTGAAAATTTTGAAGGAAAAATTAAAAAAAAGGCACATGAAGAAGTGGAATATCATTATGGGGTATGAAACAAAATAATAAATTAAAAACAGTCGAACCTCGATTTTACATACGCCCTAAGGATTTTTGTTCATCTAATCCTCTGTTCCCAAGTTCGGTTATAAACCGACAACTGTAGTTGTATTATCAGGGAAGTGCCAGTCTCGCCTTTCACTTTTTAAAATCTGTTTCGGCACACCCCTGTTGTATACCGTATTTTCTCTATTAATTCCCCAGTCTCTATTAATTCCCCAGTCTCTATTAATTCCCCAGTCTCTATAAATTCCCCAGTCTCTATTAATTCCCCAGTCTCTATAAATTCCCCAGTCTCTATTAATTCCCCAGTCTCTATTAATTCCCCAGTCTCTATTAATTCCCCAGTCTCTATTAATTCCCCAGTCTCTATAAATTCCCCAGTCTCTATTAATTCCCCAGTCTCTATTAATTCCCCAGTCTCTATTAATTCCCCAGTCTCTATAAATTCCCCAGTCTCTATTAATTCCCCAGTCTCTATTAATTCCCCAGTCTCTATTAATTCCCCACCCTGGGGGTGGGTTGAAACAATAATCCCCTTCTTTCTACCCCACTCTATTAATTCCCCAGTCTCTATTAATTCCCCAGTCTCTATAAATTCCCCAGTCTCTATTAATTCCCCAGTCTCTATTAATTCCCCAGTCTCTATTAATTCCCCAGTCTCTATTAATTCCCCAGTCTCTATAAATTCCCCAGTCTCTATTAATTCCCCAGTCTCTATTAATTCCCCAGTCTCTATTAATTCCCCAGTCTCTATAAATTCCCCAGTCTCTATTAATTCCCCAGTCTCTATTAATTCCCCAGTCTCTATTAATTCCCCACCCTGGGGATGGGTTGAAACAATAATCCCCTTCTTTCTACCCCACTCTATTAATTCCCCAGTCTCTATTAATTCCCCACTCTAGAGATGGGTTGAAACAATAATCCCTCTGGGGGATTACTAGAGAAAATACGGTATATGTGTGCGTAAAATCGAGTTCTGACCTATAAATATAGGTACAGTCAGAACTACAAGAAACATCATCCTCATCAAGCAGAGGAAAATCAAGCAAAGGAAAAGAGAAAGTAGCTTATGGAGCAGTACAAACAGTTCCAAAACCAACTAAAGGTTTAACGAAATTAATTAGGCGATTAAAACTAGTAATTTAATTTAAAGGACCAAGACAGGGATATATTTCTTCGGGAGCTAGAATGGCTTTAATTATGGAAGAGGAGTTAAAAAAGAATCAGTCCGCTTCAGATTATTATGTATGTTTTTAATAATCTCGGATCTTACTATATATAAGATAAACCCAATAGTGGATAAACCTATTAAGAAAAATCCTCTGCTCCTAACTAAAATCCGAACCCAGCCTAATATCACTATATATACACCTAACAACTATCCACTTATCTAACAACTTACCACACACTCTTGGTGAAAAATTCAAAGAGAATAAATATTTGATTCATTTTTCTTTTAAAAATAATATGTAATGACAAAAAAATTGGAAGGAAATTTTTTTGATTTTCTATCTTAAAATTCCACCAAAAAAGGCATTTTATGGGGTGTGTATACCCCGAAACTATTTCGGGTCGGGGAACGGGGTTTTCACTTTTTTCGGGGCGAGGTTTGGGTCTGGGATAATCTGAAAAAATCTTTCGGGGACGTGGATCGGGGCGCAACACTACGGGGATTGGACTTGGTATCCCTGTTCAATACCAAATCCATCCATCCTAACCATTTTCTACTTGTGAGGTCCGACAATTTATTTATTTACATTTTAAATTTCAAATAAATTTAAGTTGAATCATCTAATAGTAAATGAATATTATATTCACGAGAATATAATTCAGTATAGGAATGTTGTTATAAGCAATTTGGAACAAGTAGTTAAACAATGGATAGAAAATGTAAAAGCAAATAAAGGAATAATTAATGATAATTCCGAAGGCGAAGGTATACATTATGACCAGTGATGTCAAAGTTCCAAAATTTCTCTGGAACTAGTTCCGTAGTTCTAGTTCCAAACTAGTTCCAGATAATCGTTAGTTCCGTAGTTCTAGTTCCAAACTAGTTCCAGATAATCGTTAGTTCCGTAGTTCTAGTTCCAAACTAGTTCCAGATAATCGTTAGTTCCGTAGTTCTAGTTCCAAACTAGTTCCAGATAATCGTTAGTTCCGTAGTTCTAGTTCCAAACTAGTTCCAGATAATCGTTAGTTCCGTAGTTCTAGTTCCAAACTAGTTCCAGATAATCGTTAGTTCCGTAGTTCTAGTTCCAAACTAGTTCCAGATAATCGTTAGTTCCATAGTTCTAGTTCCAAACTAGTTCCAGATAATCGTTAGTTCCGTAGTTCTAGTTCCAAACTAGTTCCAGATAATCGTTAGTTCCGTAGTTCTAGTTCCAAACTAGTTCCAGATAATCGTTAGTTCCATAGTTCTAGTTCCAAACTAGTTCCAGATAATCGTTAGTTCCGTAGTTCTAGTTCCAAACTAGTTCCAGATAATCGTTAGTTCCGTAGTTCTAGTTCCAAACTAGTTCCAGATAATCGTTAGTTCCGTAGTTCTAGTTCCAAACTAGTTCCAGATAATCGTTAGTTCCGTAGTTCTAGTTCCAAACTAGTTCCAGATAATCGTTAGTTCCGTAGTTCTAGTTCCAAACTAGTTCCAGATAATCGTTAGTTCCGTAGTTCTAGTTCCAAACTAGTTCCAGATAATCGTTAGTTCCGTAGTTCTAGTTCCAAACTAGTTCCAGATAATCGTTAGTTCCGTAGTTCTAGTTCCAAACTAGTTCCAGATAATCGTTAGTTCCGTAGTTCTAGTTCCAAACTAGTTCCAGATAATCGTTAGTTCCGTAGTTCTAGTTCCAAACTAGTTCCAGATAATCGTTAGTTCCGTAGTTCTAGTTCCAAACTAGTTCCAGATAATCGTTAGTTCCATAGTTCTAGTTCCAAACTAGTTCCAGATAATCGTTAGTTCCGTAGTTCTAGTTCCAAACTAGTTCCAGATAATCGTTAGTTCCGTAGTTCTAGTTCCAAACTAGTTCCAGATAATCGTTAGTTCCGTAGTTCTAGTTCCAAACTAGTTCCAGATAATCGTTAGTTCCGTAGTTCTAGTTCCAAACTAGTTCCAGATAATCGTTAGTTCCGTAGTTCTAGTTCCAAACTAGTTCCAGATAATCGTTAGTTCCGTAGTTCTAGTTCCAAACTAGTTCCAGATAATCGTTAGTTCCATAGTTCTAGTTCCAAACTAGTTCCAGATAATCGTTAGTTCCGTAGTTCTAGTTCCAAACTAGTTCCAGATAATCGTTAGTTCCGTAGTTCTAGTTCCAAACTAGTTCCAGATAATCGTTAGTTCCGTAGTTCTAGTTCCAAACTAGTTCCAGATAATCGTTAGTTCCGTAGTTCTAGTTCCAAACTAGTTCCAGATAATCGTTAGTTCCGTAGTTCTAGTTCCAAACTAGTTCCAGATAATCGTTAGTTCCGTAGTTCTAGTTCCAAACTAGTTCCAGATAATCGTTAGTTCCGTAGTTCTAGTTCCAAACTAGTTCCAGATAATCGTTAGTTCCGTAGTTCTAGTTCTGGAACTGGAACTTTGAAATCACTGATTATGACGTGGCTATTAAGGTGTTGAATGGGAGGAAATCTTCGGATATCCGGATCCGACAACCTTATTCGCTATAAGATAACCTTGGGGTTAAAAGATTGTCTCTTATAATGAGACGTATGTTAAATAGAGGGTGTATCTCTTAGAGGCTCTTCCAACCGTTAGCAAAAGAGTGGTGCCAGTTTTGTCTTTTGTCGAACGAATTTTGCCTTTAAAATCAGTTTTGACACACCCCTGCTTATTATTGGGTAATGAATGTTATAGAATGCCTAAACAAGTTCTCAAAAGTATAAAAATAAGAAAATAATTAATCGAAAATTATAAAATAAATTTTTTATTTCAAGAATTTCAACTACTGGAGGGTGGTTCAGAAATATTAGGAACAACAGCTTATTGGTCTGATATGGATATTTTGTGCGTTTTGCCAAAATATATAAGTATTTACGATTTTATTGCTGAAGATGAGTTTGGGTTATATGGAGCTTTGATGACTGTTGAGGTAGTTTTAAAACCAGAATCAACGTGATTGGACAAGATTTGACAAAGTTCTGAACGTTTTTCTCCGCGGAAACAAGATTTTTTCCCGTTGCGGAGAAAGCCGGTCAATTTAGCAACCTTGCCCCCCCCCCCCCCCACCCCGGCCCTCGAGACGCGTGACGAGCCTCTCGCCACTCCAATAGTGCTACAAGCCTCTCGACAAAGAACCGGGTCCAAATGTTACTTTATTTTTGGTTCAGCTGCTGCCATATCCTTGTTTAAGATCATCGAATCAAATTTGATTTTGGTGTCATTCGATACAGCTCTACAAGCTCTTTCGAATGAAAAAACAAAAATAAAAATTAAAAATTTTAAATAGAACTTGGAGAATATAAATACCGTAAAATCAAGCAGAATTTTCATGATTGAATTTACCATGTATGGAATTGATGTTGATTTAATTTATGCACAAATTCCATATGAAAAAATTGAAACAGATTTTGATATAATGGATAATGAAATTATTCAATGGAATAAAGATAAAAGAAGCATTTTAGCATTAGCAGGTCAATTAAATAAAATACAAACGACCCCCCCCCCCCCCCCCTCTCCATTTATTTACAAGATATCTCATCTTAAATATAAATTTATAAGACTGTCTGTCCTATATGTGGAAAGAAAAAGCTTAAAATATACACTGAAATATGCAACTAGGTATATGCAATAAGAACCGGTTCCATATGTACTTGGAGTAACGTAAAAATACCATTTTGGGCTTCTCACTTCAAGGCAAATCCGCATACAAAAACTTGATCGAAGAAGATGCTAAGCGATACATCCACTTATAGATAAAGATAAGCTCGATTCATCTTAGTCTAGGGTTGGCGGTTCCGGTTATCCGGAACCGAAAAAAGGCCGGATAACCGAAGATTTCCTAAAAAAACGCCAACCTTATTACAGTCCGAGATACCTTAAGATAACTTCAATTTAAATAAGTTAGTGGACATTGGATCGAGGGTACACCCACTTATGGATATACCCAGCTAAATTAGTTGTATTTATAAATAAGGCCCGATTATAATAATACAAAATAAAATTGAATAATTTTAAAAAGGTGTTCGTTGTCTAAAAAACATAATACACATCAGTCCAAATGAAGGATTGTTTGTTATGTTAATGCGTTATGTGAAGATTTGGGCAAAAAGTAAATTCATTATTTTTTTTATTAAATTCCTAAATGCCCCATTGCTATTAGTGATCTTCAGCTTTCAAGGGTATCCCAGTAGCCGGTCGACCAATCGAATTTTTTTTGGTTTAATTGGCCAAAATATTATATTCTATTAACATTTTTTGTAGAAGCATCTCATCCTACCTCTATTTTACATACACCCAATTGTAGACATACACCCATTTAACAAAGCTATGGATTTTATAGCCATAGAAGTAATATATTCACACAACCGATTTTGACAATTGGTGGTCTTATTCTCTAAAGAGTACCCATAAAATGACACAAACTTTCATTGGACTCTTAGGTTTTTACTGGACTCGAGAACTTTCATAAGACATATAAAGCTACATAGGATCCTTAAAGGTTCATCGGACGTATAAACTAGATTGGGTCCAAGAGTTTTCAATTTTAATTCTAGATCGCCTCATCTATTCAAACAAGGCTGGGTACTTGAGTGGTCATTCTTTGGCTATTATGTCAGCAAAAATTTGTATAGCATACCCAGAAGCTACTAGCTTGTCTTTTGTTATTAAACAATTTTTTATTAGTTACAAATCTTGGTTATTTCATTATTTTTGGAAAATTTTTTTTTCAATTTTTAGGAAATGGGAAGCGTACCCATTAATGTTAGTTGGTTTAGTTGATGCAAATGAGGAATTTGAAAATGCTTCAGAAATTGTTGAGCCGTGGAGGTTGTTTAAAAATAAAAATTCAAAGTCTTCTGGGTTTGAGATTACTAGTCACAGTTAAAACTCCCTTTAAATACACACTTGAGGGTGAAATTGGATCTTATAATGAGGGGCATCTTAAATTGTGATTAACCCCCCGTTAAGTGCCCCCACGTATTCACCGTGGAGACCCATCTCCATACTAAATAGAGGTGTATTTAGTATTTTAGATGGCTTATAATGAGGGGTACTCTTAAATAGAGGGTATCGGAGAGCCTCTCCAGTTAATCAAATCTTAAGGAGTCTAGGGGTTTATTTAGTATTGGGTTTATATGGTCTATCCTATAGTGAGGCTGGCAGGCAATTAAATTAATTAATTTTTAAAAAATAAGCGGAACTGGTTCAAGCCAACAAAGAGGCACAAATGAAGGAAATGATGGAACACAAATGTCCATAATTACACCTGGATTTCCTGAACAAAATACAACGTTTAATGTAAATAAGTTTACATTAAAAAGAATTGTTATAGAATTAAAAAGAGGTAAATACTATGTTCGATTGTATTTAAAAATTATTTTTTAAAAATATATAGGGTTTACCCTTATAGAGCGATATTCTCACCAAGAAGCAACAAAAATTTGGGATTTATTAATTAAAGAATTAGATTGGAAAACTCATTATAATTATTTTATTTTAATTTTATGCAGAGCTGGTGAATTTGAGGTAAAAAAATGAATAAATATTTAAATTTTATATTTTCACTAAAATAAGCGGAACGGGTCACTAGAGTGCCGCCACTAGAGTGCCGCCACTAGAGAGCTGGCACTAGAGAGCTGAGCTACTAGAGAGCGAGCCACTAGAGAGCGGACACTAGAGGGCTTATCAAGGGCTTTTGAATGATATCAGATTTATCAGATAAGATCAATGCCAAAAAAGTTATAGCCGATCAAAGCTGGATGGTGCTCAGTGGCCCGTTCAGTCCCTCTTAAGATATGGACTATTTTGGAGGAGTACAGTATTTTTTATTTTTAGACAGGTTATTGTAATAGACAAAGTGTCTTATTACGCACGTATTTATACAACTGGGAAAAAGAAAATGAGCAATATAATTTGATTAGAGCAAGTCATTTAATACCAAATTATGAAGGAAATGTTATTTGTCTTAATTCTACAAAGTTGTAAAATTATTCAAAATTATTTTTATAGTACCCTAAAACTTTTAATAACTACCCCGGGTAATTGTTGTTTCGATCTTCCATTGGAGGGAGTAATTAAGGGAGGGCAATTATATGAGGTTTGAAGTGTCAGTGGGGGTAAATTGATGAGGGCAATTATTGTTTTAACCTATCACTGGAGAGGGTCATTAATAAAAGTGGAGTAAGTGAGGGCGATTAATACACGTTATACGGTACATTTCTCTCCCTTCTCTTATTTTAATCTGACAAAATTGAGTTTTGTATTTTCGTATCTTTATCTAAGTTCTCCAAAAATTTCAGAATTTTTGGGTGAGAATCTCAGAAATTATGGCCAAAAATGTTAATTCATTGAAAACTGCCTAATTTTTCAAGGTTTATCGAGCGTAACTTTAGAAATATTTGATTAGAAATTCTGAAATTTTTTGGGGAGGAAGTCAAGAATGTTAAAGAAATTTGAGAAAATTTTTATAAAGTTAGGGTTCGCCTAAGTGTCAGTTTTGAGTCGAGCGCCAAAGGCCCCACGCTAAAAATACCCAAACCCGAATTTTTCCTTTTCTAGTCCTATATTATTTAACCAATTTATTTGACAATTTTTAAAGCGATGGACTAATTTCCTGTAAAATGTGGATTGTTGGCGTTAATTTAACCAGTGAAAACTTTCAAATTTTAATGATTGATGAAATATTTAAAACTTCCTCGACAAAAGCAAATTCTTTATATTCAGTATATGCAACTAAATCAAATTTGGAAGCAACGTAACAGCCAGGCCTCGTTTTTAGATACACCCAAAATTACATAAATATTAATACTCGTCATAGTCGATTTCCGAATCCGGAACTGATTTTGAATTTTCCCAATACAAGAAAAAAAGAAAATCTCAAACTCGGATAGCTTTAAACCCGGTATTTCTGGTGTAAGGTTGAAGGTTACTTCTCTGAACTCCGAAAACTCTCTCCGTATATGCGGAAAATTCCCGGATATCGAGATTTTCTTCTTCGGAAATTAGGGACCGCCAGCCATTTCCGGATTTGTAACTAGAGCAAGACCAAATCGGCCCGAAGACCTTCAGCAGTTCCGGTTTCCGCTCTTCCGATTTCCGACACCTCTGACTATTCCGGCCCACATCTGGTGGACTGTGAGGGGCAATATTCCATATTTAAAATAAACTCATTGTAAGCTACAATTATTTAATTCCCAAGGGTGTATCTAAAAGTAAGGTCCGAGTATATTTTTTAAATTTTATTTAAAAATATGCAGGATTGCGAATTTTGGCAATGACAATTGAGCAATTTGTGATTTTGATGAGCCGAGCCCTTACGGGCTGTAACAAGGCAACACCAACCCGTCTGAACTTTTTTGATATTAGTTTTAGTTTACATCCCATCACCTCTTTAAAAGCAATTTACCTTTACTATTTTTGGTAAAATTGAATTTCGTATAGCCCCGTCTTTTTTCCTCAAAGATTAAAAAAATGGTCAGACTTTGCTTCCTTCCTTAACTTCATTCTTTCTCTATGGCATAGGGAAAGAGTGAAGTTTAGGAAGTCAACAATTTTTTCAATTCCCAAGGGTGATTCAGAACGTTCACAAGGATAATAAAGTGAGACATGATGCCATTCAGAAATTCCATCCTTCAAATTCTTCCATTACTTCATATGTACCTAAGCGATAAGCCCGCAAAAAAGAAAATGGAACATTCCTTGAGGAAGAAAAAAGGAAGGGGGTATACGAAATTCTATCTTACCCTATCTTTTATTATAGGGATGACCCGATAAAGGATTACTCCAACGTTCGGGTCATCCTTATTAGTAGGGCCGGAGTTTTAGGTTGTAAAAACCTTAAAATGCCAAAATAGGTGACAAAAAAATGCCTAAATAGGTTGCAAAAAATGCCAAAATATGTGACAAAAACACGAAAATAGGCGACAAAAATGGAAAATAGGATGTAAAAAAAGGTCGACATATGGGGTAAAAAAAGTAAAAATGATGGATATTTTCTATTTTTCGCTAAAAAATTTTATTGTCATAATAAAAATGGTAAAAAATTCCCATTTTTTAAATTTTAACTGGAAAGTATTAATTAAGGAAAAATTTTTAAAAATTTTCAAAAGAACATTTTTCCAAAAATTGAAAAAATTTTGGGTTCTGAACGTTCAGCCACCCTAATTTTTGTAACCAACAATCCTGTCTTGGTTTTTTATTTTGTTAAAATTCTTTCTCTTTTACATGAAATATCTATTGAATATCAAGGTTGGCGGATTTTGAGGATTTATCAAAAGATTTATCCGCCAATCCTACTAGCATTTTTTCTAATCTTAAATCTTTTCATCTAAAACCTGACTGTTAAATTGTCTTTTTATTTCCCCTCTTTACATTTCCTAGGGATTCTATGTAGTTTTTTCTTATGGGAATGCTTATTTGTTGTTGTTCCGTAATATTATTAGTATCAAGAACAGTGACGTGTTTTGGCCATTTGTTGGCTCCAGCTCCGACTTTTTCAAAACTTGGCTCCAGCTCCGGGCTTTTAAAATCTTGGCTTCGGCTCCGGAGCCAAGAAACCAGAATCTCGGAGCCGCTCGAATTTTCGGAGCCGCTCCATTTTGGCTCCGAGGAAACAAAAGGAAATTTCACCAGTAGATGTCAATTAGAATCGGATTTACAAAAATATTACGTTGCTTTCTTTTCCAAAAAAATTTTTTTCTTATTTCCTCTAAAACCACAAAATATTTTGTTGAGATAAATTTTATTAAAAAAGTTTTTTATTTTACTATAAATTATACATACAGGGTGACCAGAAAGTTATTGCACACTTTTCATCCCATCATAACTTTTTTCATATTAAAGTTAATGAGATCAAATAATAATTATATGATAGAGAATTAAATAAGGAAAAATATAATCAAGAATTTTAGAAGTACCTAACTCCTGCTTGGATACAGAGTCGAATGCGGACAATTTCGGACAAAAATTCTCACTACTTTGGCGGAAAACCATCGAGCCCGATGGCTTTTAAAATTTTCGGGACCTATGACTCGACCCACAATCATTTCCTGCAAGGTTTTCCATACTTTTGCACCTGACTAGTATGTATTTTTTAAATAATTCTAATTTTTTTCCAATGATAATACACTACTTGATAAACACATTTTCAAAAAAACCCATTTTCAAAACCCATTTTTCACCCCATTTTGCAGTGATCCTAATTTCTGAAAATTATGATTCTCAAAGGCATTTTCTCTCCGTTTTATGTTTCTCCCGTTCATTTACAATCCAAAAAGTTTCGATACTTGCGGATATTAAAAAGTTAAAGTTTTTTGGACGTATTTTCGTCGCTCACAATTCCGAACGAAAATATCAAGTGTTGATATAAAATTTAAAAAAGGAAAAGATTTACTCAAGTTTTAGTGTTCTACATAGTTTAAAATCAAAAAATAAATTTAAATTTGATAAATACCGTAAAAAATATATAGGAAAGTAAAAGTTCTAAAAAATGTAAAAAACAAAGAAATTTTTAGATTTAAACATAAATAATAAGCCACATTGAGTAATAAAGCCCCCGGGGTTTCTACGGAAACCCAAAAAACAGAATTTTATCAAAACATCCAGTCAGGCCCGTGTTTGAACTCTAATGCTAAAGCATTATAAGAATGATGGTATGAAAAATTTGTTTTTAGGAAATTTGTTTAATTTAAATAAAAGGAACTTGTCTATTTTAGATACCCATCCCATTTATTCGCAAGCCCGGAATGGTCAACGTAAAGCTATTGAAGTCGGCGAGAGATTTGTGTTAAACCAGCGAGACACTTATGCAAACGCTTGTTCTGAGAAAATACGGTATTTACTAAATATGTACCCGGGTTGCCGCGGGCACAAAAAATCTTAGAGTACGGTTTCGGGTTGGAACGTTTTCATTTCGGGTCACGGGTTTCGGGCGGCAACCGTGATATGTACTAACTAAAAATAAAATTAAAAATAAAAATAGGTAGACTAACTAAAACCAACATACTAACTAAAATATAAATCATAAATCTGAAAATTAAATTTTTTCATCAAAATTTAAACCCCATTAAAATCCAAATTGCTCACTCATGAATGCCAAATGTCCCAAGCCTAAAATTTTAAATTTTGAAGATTAAATAAATAAATATATTTGGACCTCGTTTGTAGATGGAACGCTTGGGATTGAAAATTTTTTATCTTATAATGAGGTCCCCATCAGGGATGGAATTTACTTCTGTTACAGCGTCCTCATCTTTCTCATTTCCGCCGATTTACACCCCTTGAAGATGCCAATATTTTTGAAAAAATTTATTTTGGCCTTACAAAAATCTTTCCCCACGACGCAAAAATAAAGAAATCAGGCTTCTTGGTCTTCTAAACTTTCCAAAATTTTCGCCTAAATACGCCAGGGCCAATTTTCCATCCCTGGTTTTATTCCAGATACACACCATTTATAATGGGGTTATCTTATAATAAGGTTTGCCTTTTAATGAGGTAAAACCGTGTTTTAGATAGAGGGGTATTTAATCTGGGTAAATCTAGAAACGAGGCTTGACTTTATTTTAATTACGTTTGTCCAAGATTGTCTGTAGGTGTATATACTGAATATAAAGATTCAGGTTTTGTTGAAGAATGTTTAAATGTGCCATCAAGAGTTAAAAGTTCTCCAATAAAAGTATCCATATCATAACCGTTTTCAGCATAATGATTTAATGTATCCCTATTTAAATTAACGCCAACAATCCATAATTTACAAGAAATTAATCCATCGCTTTAAAAATGATTTTTAAATGTGAAAGTAAACACCCCACCCCTCTCTCACTCATTTTCCATTCTCACCCCCCCTTTTTTTTTTAAAGAAAATCCTTCATTAATGCTATGTATTTACATTGACAGCGGAAATTTACGGAAAATTTTGTTTTTGCATTTTTTATTTTTGTGTATTTTTATAACTCTATTTATTAGTTGAAAAAATAAAACTTTCTATTTAACTAAGAAAATTTATTAGACAAATCAATCCACAAATTGCGAGGAAATTTTCTTACAAAGAGTGCCTGGGGGGTTAGAGGGAAAGAATCTTAATTTTTATTGGAATTTTACAAGCAAACAGGTCCTCACTTGGCCTTGTTTTTAAGTGCCATACAGTAACTACATTAAACCATAACTTCACCAACCCCGCCAAGCATCGACCTGAGTCATCTGTTATGTGCAGGTTGTCTTGTTGGTCCAATATTATCAGAAAACTTTTTGAATTTAAACTGGGAAATAAAAGGGGAGAAAGAGGGGGGGGGGATAAACTTAACTATATAATTAAATATTGTTTTAAAAACCTTGTAGAATTAAGACAATTAACATTTTTATCATAATTTGATATAAAATTACTTTCTTCAATTAAATTATATTCCTCATTTTCTTTTTCCCAGTTGTATAAATACGTACGAAGTACGACTTTTTGTCTATTACAGTAACCTTTCTAAAAATTTTAATTCTGTATTCATTCCATAATTATAGTCAATCTAATTGGGGTTTAAAATATAAGCTTCCCCTTACTTATCCTTCTAGCCGTCACCCACCTTCACAACTTCATAGAAAAATGCCCCTTCCCTCCTCGAAAATGCAATACCCCCCCCCCCCCTTTAAAAAGATTCCGGAGAGACCATGTCCTGTTCATGCTACATAGTATGTCCCTGGACATAATTTGATAAATACAGTATATAAATTAATTTGGATATTTTTTGTAATTTATTTTTTACCTCAAATTCACCAGCCCGACATAAAATTAAAATAAAAAAATTATAATAATTTTTCCAATCTAATGGTGTAATTAATTCATTCCAAACATTTGTTGATTCTTGGTGAGAATATTCTTGTATAATGTCGGAACCTATATGTTATTGAAAATGATTAGTAAAGCAAATACACTCAAATCTCACTATAAAATAACCCTCGGGTCTATAAATTTTATTTTATAATGAGAGTAGCTTACATAGAGGTGTATTCCGCAAGATATATGAACACCTCTAAGTAGTACGATTTCAATCCTCAAATCTCTCGATATCTCCCTAAATCCCTCTATATACATGTCGTGTTAATCCTTCCAGATACCATTCTAAACCCTCTATTCTAAACCCTCTATTACTCAATAATTAAATATTTTTTCGGGATGGGTGCTTATTTTAGAGAAAATACTGTATTCTAGAATCTTGGGCTTTATTATCCAATATCATTGTGCCCAAGCGAGACCGGCTTAAATTAATTTAATAATCTACCTCTTTCAATTTCCCCCACAATTCTCTTTAATGTAAACTCATTTACATTAAATGTTGTATTTTGTTCGGGAAATCCAGGTGTAATTATGGACATTTGTGCTCCATCATTACCTTCATTTTTTGTGCCTCTTTTTTCGCTTGAACCAGTTTCGCTTTAATTAATTTTTGATAAATTTGATAATTATTTTTATTGAATATACATTCAAACTTCACTTTAAAATACCCTCTAATAATGGGTGTGGATACCCCCTATTTAGTAAATACCCCTTATTACAAGACGACTTTTTCACTAGGGTTGTTCGTTGTCGAAAAAAATCGGCCGGTTTATGTTTTAAAAATACATCCCCTAAAATGGAATTTTTAAAGATGGAGCAAAATTGAAATCAAAATCTTGGCTCTGATGCATATTTTATAATGAGATGTATTTTAAATAGAAGGTGAATTTTAAATAGAAGGGCCCTCAACGGGGGAATGAATGGGATTTCGCGATAAAAAATTATCTAAAACTGAAAAGTAGTCCCGTTTAAGCTAAAACCAGTGGTTAAAAGCCGGTGATTACCGATAACCCTGGGTATCGGTTAATAACCGCTAATGAACGACCCTATTTTTTATCCTCCAGAGTCTACTTATAAGGAGGTTTGACTACAATTTGTATTTTCTAACCTAGAAGAATCGTCATTTTTAACCCATCTCCAAGGTTCAACAATTGTTGAAGCATGTTCGAATACTTCATTTGTATCAATTAAATCAACCAAAAATAATGGTTTTTCTCCCCATTCCCTAAAAAATAATTAAAAATTTTTCCAAAAATTATCAATAACCATGAATTGTAAAGATTAAAAAATTGCTTAATAAAAAAAGACAAGCTAGTAGCTTCTGGAAATTCTATACAAATATTTGCTGACATGATAGACAATGAGTGCCCACTCAAATAACCGGCAATGTTTGAATAGATGAGGCGATCTAGAATAAAAATTTAAAAATAAATTCGGACAACTAGCAAAGAGATATCAATTATTGGGGTATTGCTTAGCCGCTCCCGATACCAAGTAGTCATCTCCTTGCACTCTACTTTTGGTGGCTTTATTTAAAATTGAGCTTTCAAAAATTTATTTTGATTTTTAAAATGATGCAATTTAATTAATTACACAGTTTTACAAGATCATTCTAAAAAATAATATCCCTACTTTTAGCCCAAATCTTCACATAGCGCATTAACAAAACCAGCAATTCTTGATTCTGACAAATATATTCTTGCCGTATAATTTTTAGACAACGAACACCTTTTTTAAGTAAATATACATGTTTATTAGAATTGAATTTTTCTTAGATTGGACTCACTAAAAACACCCTTAGGTAAGTCGAGAGTATTCTTAAGTGGGTATTTTGCTTGGACAGCTTCCTAAGGGGCACTTTTTCAGATCAAAAATAGGAACTAAACCAGAAGAGTCAGTATTCAAGTCTTTCGATATTGTACCTAAACAACCCCCCCCTCGCCCTCCCAACCTACTTCCTTTTGACCGCGACCTTTGGCACCCGAGGACACTGGTCTTTCTGCCCAAAGTCCACCTATCTTTTAATAAACGTATCTTAGATTGAAGTCGGTATCGAATAAATTGTGTATATATTAAAGTGAGTTCCGAGTGTGTTTTAATTAAATAACCTGCTAATGCCAAGATGCTTCTTGCATTTTTATTCCATTCAATAATTTCATTATCCATTATATCAAAGTCTGTTTCAATTTTTTCAAATGGAATTTGTGCATAAATTAAATCGACATCAATTCCATTCAATTTAAATTCAAGCATCAAAATTCTGCTTGTTTTTACAATATTTATATTGTCCGAGCTCATAATGGCCATTAAACTTCCATATAAACCTGAAGCATCTTCCTCAATAAAATCGTAAATATTTATATATTTTGGCAATATACACAAAATATCCATATCAGACCAATAAGCAGTTGTTCCTAATATTTCAGAACCACCCTCCAGTAATTGAAACTCTTTTAAGAAATTTATTATTTAAGATTTATATTTTAAAATGCATGTTGATGGAGGGGTGGGGTGAGGGTGCCTTGGATGGGCCGCCTTCCGCAGAATTTTTTATTAACCCTTCTGCCTTCATGTTTTTAATATGTGGCAGAACCCAATCCTGGTACATACATTTATTTAGGCATTCTCTAACACCAACCTCACTTAGATAAACCTCTATTTAAAAGCGTTTTTAAATCTTAATTTGCCAAAATCTTAATTTGCCAGCGGTTGGAAGTGCTTCTAAGCCTCCATTTAAGCCTCTTATTATAAGGTTCGACAATGGTTTATCGTATAGTGAGATCTGACTGTAATAATGGAGTGTAAAACGTGGTGTTTTGGCGCACCAAAGTAAGACAAACACGGCATAATCGGCCAAAAATGGACACCGCCAAAATGCCACGCCAAAACGCCATGGCGCATAGCCCTGCTGTATACCTCCAATATTATCATCAGTTATCCCTTTATTTTCTTTTACATTATATATCCACTGTATAATTATTTGTCCCAAAATGTTTATAACATCCTTTCTATATTGAATTATATCTTCATGGATATAATATTCATTTCCTATTAATCCATTTAGCTTAAATTTATTTTAAGTTTAATTATGAAAATATATGGAGAGATATAGTCGGACCCTACCTGTAAAAACCCTTTGATACTGAGATTGTATCTTATAATGATACCTTGAAAAGGTGGGTATTCATACCCATTGTCACCCAAATTTTAAGTCGGTCAAAGAAGTTAGGAAAAATATCAAGCCGACACTCTTTTCATATAGAGTTTCAAATTGTTTCGCAACGGGTGAAGTTGTTCCAAAATGGGAAGAGCCTCATAATGAGGGTGTACTTTATAATAAGGTCCGACTGTATTAAAAACCTACAATAAAATCCGCAGCATTTTCACTTTGTCCTTTTTTAGATTTTTTCTTTTTTCCTTTTTTAACCACCTCCTCTATAGTTATACCCTTTCTAACAACAGAAGGAATATATCCCGCTTTTGGTCCTTAAAAATTAATTTAAATTTAAATTAATTCCTCAGACCTTTGGTTGGTTTTTTTGGGGTAACTGTTTGTACTGCTCCATAAACTACTTTCTCCTTTCCTTTACTTGATTTTCCTTTGCTGGAAGATGATGATGACGTTTCTTGCTGGAAAGTTAATGATTTTTTAAATTTTATAGTATGCCGGAACTTGTCATACCACCATTTTATAATCATCAAGGATTCTGCTTTTCAAATTCCCTCGGGACCTAGAAACTTTTAGTTTCATTGAACTTTTCTACAACACTATAGACGTTTTCTCGAGAATGTCGGTGTGGGTGAAATGCTGTTTCGAAACGGAAGAACTTTTGAAATCGAAATTTCGCGAAATTTCGAAAACAGCTCTGAATGCTTGTTACGAAACGTGTCGAGATTGTGGTCGCAGATTAAGGCTATCTTACAGGATTTTTGTGTTATTTTAGGCAAATTAAGGCTATTTTACAGGTATTAAGGTTATTTTTTTCGATCGACCTCTTGAAAGGGGTTATTTTAGAGAAAATACGGTATATTATTGCTTCAATAATTACCTCATAATATCGCACTTGTTCATGTGCCCTTCCTTTGTACCCTTTCTTATCTTTTTCAAAATCTTTAATTAATTTATTCATAGTTATTCCGCATAATTGTTTAACCGTTAATACTGAAAATTAATGATAATATTTTTAAATATTATTTTGATATTTTTTAATAAAAGCATTAAAAAACAGGGCTACTCAAAATTTTGGGGCTACTCAAGATTTTGGTAAAAATTTTTTTCAAAAGATAACGAATTTGTCAAAATGTTAAAGAATATTAAATGCGCAAATGAGGAACCAATTAGATGTTGGAAACAGGGGTAGGCGCATTGCGATTTGCGTTATTTGTTTTAAATTTTGGCCTTGCGTTTTGCGTCATTTTTGACAAAATTAACGAAAAATACAAAGAATCTTAAAACAAAATTGAAGGGATTTATCTCCTTGACCTTCCAAATTCTCAAAATTTTGCCCCTGTTTGGAAAGTCATTCAACAAAAGAGAACTAGGACAATTTCTTAAAAAGTCATTAACTCTCCTCTGGGACAGAGATACATTCGTCGCTTGCCAAAATTCTGATTTCGGATTTGGCATTGGAGTCGAGCCGCGGCCTAATTTATTGGCTTGATCCTGTCCGGAATTAAGCCTGAGATAGCGGGAAAATCCCGGATTTGAGACCTGCACTTCGAAAATCCGGCTTTATCCATTCCGGCGCGGGCACTAATTACAACATTAATTATTTATTACCATTTGCTTCACATTGCAAAAATTCTTTAAATTCTTCATTATTCAACAGTTCATTCAATTTATTTATATGCGTTGATTTTCTTTCATTTTCATTGTTTGTTTTTGTTTGCGCATCATCACGAAAACCAATTTTCAAACATCTATCCCATTCTTGATTTACCTTCACTATAGAATCAAGATTTCCTTCACTTCTTCTTGATCTTTTTGCAAGTTTTTTTAAAATTTTCTCAGTGCAACTTTTGTATATTTGAAGAAATAAATATGTGCTACCATGGTGAAATATAGTCAGTTGGTTTTGGTTTATAAATAAGTCCTAAAAATTGAAGAAATAATCATAGGGTTTTTACAACCTCTTTTTAAATATGCTTCAACCCTGCCCCACATCTCCCCTTTATTTTTGGCACTAAATTCTTTATAGCTTTACGGGTCTGTATAAATTTTTTCTTTCCCTCCGCGGAAGACGGAATCCTCATCAAAGGAGGAATTCTAAGGGAAGCGGAAAGAAGAGCCCAACCTTGTATACTTAAAATTCGAGGATCACTCAAATCCTTTCCACAATAGTGTTCGCTAATATTGCCGAATCGGTGCCTTTCGATGCTACTAGTATTAGTATTGAAAAAATTCCATTTGCCGAAAGCTAACTATCCTACACCCAATGACAACCTAATGCCCTAACTAGTCAACAACGTGTGCTGGATGTATTAAAAATTTTTCGAAAATTCGACTCCGGGCCGGGCCCGGGTTTCCGGGCCCGGTAGCACGGAAACCGGGTATTTTGATAAAATCCGGGGTTTTTAGCCCGGCCCGGGTCGGATTGGAAGAAAAAAAACCCGGATACCGGGCCCGGCAAATTGAAAATGTCGAACTCTAACTATTATACTACTTAAGTACATCTTCAGGGATGTACGCAAACTTGGATCTTATCCACAATAAAACCATATTATAAAAAATCCAGAAAAAGTTTAATCAAATTTACCCTCAATTTAACAAAATTTATACCTCAATCTCTTTTTCTCCAATTTGACCTCCCCAAAAATTAATTTTAAATTTATTATTCCACATATCTTTTAAATGTTGAATTATGTCTTTTTTTATTTGCTCTAAAAATTTTTTTTAATTAAAAGCTTTTTCTACTAATTTACTACCTCGCTCATTTTCTTTATCCAATTCTTTTTCTGCCCATTCCATAAAAATTATATATTCCAAAACAACTAAACTTTTAAAGTCCGTCATGGTTGAATGAAATTCTGGTGCAAAATTTATTTTGTATAAATCTTCGATTAAATCCTCGGGATTTACTAAATATTGCATTTTAAAATTTTTTTAATAAACTTTTATTTTTGGACATTGAATCCGAACATATGGGGATTTTCCAAGATTAAGAGAGGGGTGACCGTTGACTCCGACAAGGGCCTTGTCGGAGTCAACGGTCACCCCTCTCTTTTTCCTTCAATTCCCCTCAAAATCACGGGCCGTACCGCAAAATCCACATTAAGAAAAAATAAAATTTTCTTCTCTACAATTTACTTAGGTACTTACCCATTTGATTAAAAATGTATGAAAATCTTTCAGAAAGCAAAGCAAATCTTTCAAATCCAAAAATATCTTCAAATTTCTTTTTTAACTCAGTTTGATCCTGACTGTCAATTTGGTTGCTTAAATATTAAAAAAATTTTCTTAAAAAATTTTTTCAAAACCTAAGAAAATCCAAAAAATTTCCATTTTCCATAACCGAAAAATAAAATTCGATAAAATTCCCCTCAAAAATCATTTCTTGTAAAAAGTAAATTTTATCGAGAACATTATCTTCCCCATCACAATCAAATAAAATGTGTTCGTCATTATTTCTATATATTTGATTTCTTATGTAAAATTTCAAATTAAAAAAAATTTGAATAATTTTACAAAGCAACAGATTGCTAGGTTTATTTGGGTTTAGTGTTGATTTTATACTAAAATTAAAAATTTAATGTTGACGATTGTATTACTGTATAATTTTATTTATTACCCTGGGTAATTATTTTACCATTGTTTCCCTATTCATAGTTTGGGAATAGGGAAATTTTTTCTATTTTTCCCATTTCCCTAGTCCCTAGTTAACCCTAGTTTCAACCTCTCGTTGGAGGGGTAATTAATAGGTATATATTTGGGTTGGACCCCATTCTCAAAAGTCCCCGACTTCCCCTGTTCCCCCCTGAAGGCGAGCCCTCCCTGAAAATTTTCTCCGATCAACCCTAGTATGTATCCATCTACCTATAAGTCGAACACGTTATAGAGACGGACCTCTATTTTACATACACTATGTAGTAGGGTATCTTAATAGAGCGATAATCCCTCATTTTGGACCCGCACGAGAAAATTTTGAGATATGCCAGTTCTTGTTCCTTCCAAAGGAGTTCATCTTTAGCATCGGCTCGTAGCGAGGTTCTTGTCAGGATCGAAACCGATGCTCCGAGCCAAGGACAGGCAAATCGAGGTTGGAAAATCGCACGGAAAATAAGCGAGCCTTCAATCTCGCCCTACTCCAGTTCTCAAATCCAAGGAATTATTTCTCTCTTTAATTTAAAATTTAAATTTTAACGGACCTATGAAAATATTCTATCAAATCCATTTTTCCTTCTTGATTATATTTAACAATAAAATTTTCTTGTCCCAAAAAATGACTCAATCTGTTTCCATATCTTCCTATTAACCTTTCAGTTATCGAAAGATATGTAGCTACAGATATTTTTAATTTAATCTGTTTCAATTCTCTGTTTGTGTCAGCTAATAAATATTCCTTGTAATAATCTGCCAACACATGGTTTTTTAATTCTATCGAAGCTGGATTGTCGAAAAAGGCACTCTCAATCCCGCTGATTTTTTGAATTGCCAAATTTTTTACTCCTAAAGTTTATATTTTACTTTATAAATTACCTAAATAAATTCTTTTAATATTTTTCTTTCACCACTGAGAGGGGACAAGGATTCTTATTTTAGCTTCGGTGACGGGGACGGTGGCTCTGGGGGGAGAGCCTCCCACCGTCCTGGTGAACCACCGTCCCAGGAACGGTGGTTGAACCCTAGTTAGGTGTCTAGCGGTGGACAAGACCACTTTTAAAGTTTTTTAAAATTAGATTAATAGAAGTCTGGAGGTATCGGTAAATAATCAAGTAGGTCCAAACCCTAGTTATATCTTCCAATCACCTATCTGCATGTGGAAACCTGCAGAATTTAATAAATTTAGTTTATATAACTGAGCCAACAACGTTACAAGACTTGTTAAAAATTTGTTTTTTTTATAAAAAATTTTTTTTAAAAGATTTCTAACCGCGGAAAAGCTTCCCAAGTTTTTTCATTGCCATTGAAGACGAAAAAAGTAATAAAAAAATAATTACTCGACATTTCATTCTCAATCAAATTTATTAAAAAAATATTCTTAATAAATTTGTGAAAATATTTTTTTAACTAAAATATAAATAAATAAATTTAAAAAAATATTTTTAACTAAGAAAATATTTAAAAAAATTTTTTTAAATGGTTTTACAGTAAGGAGAAAAAATATTTTTTAATAAATTTAAATGAGAAGAATTTTTATTATACATACATTTATGTATATATCCAAGTCGCGCGTGTCTCGCGACAGAAAGAAAGATAGAGAGAAGTCTCCCGCGAGCCTTCTCTTATGAGATAGAGGTAAAGAGAGGTGATGTGGATAAATTTTTACCCCCTAGCATGTATAATATTCAATAAAATTAAATTTTTTAATTGAAAATTAAAAAAGGGCATTCAATTGCCTTGAATTGTCGATTGCCTCTTAAAGGCATTTTGAAATCTTGTAAATATTTTTTATAATAAAGACAGGCATGCTCACCTGGGCCCTGCAATATTTTAAGAAGCGCAGAAGAAAGTGGGAATCGGAAGAATAAAAAAGAGGCGGAAGTCGAAGGGATCCCATCAGTGATGCTTAGTCTACGGATAATATCCGCAGAAGCCTTCTAATCCATAATCGTCGAATCTCTCCATGTCAATGATAGCTTTAAAACCACATCCCTCTATTTAATCCCCTTTTATTTCCAGATTAGCCCTTATATCCCTAAATTGCGTATTGCGGATTTTACAGTAAGGAGATATATCCAAGTAGCGCGTGTCTTGCTGCATTAAGAAAGATAGAGAGAAGTCTAACGCGATTTTGACTTGTCTTATGAGCAGGGGTAAAGAGAGGTGATGTGGATAAATTTTTACTTGTATAATATTCAATAAAATTAAATTTTTTAATTGAAAATTAAAAAAGGGCAGTCGATTGCCTTGAATTGTCGATTGCCTCTTAAAGGCATAGTCCGTGATCCGGAACTCAAATTGGGCGGTTCCGGTGAAACATTAAATAGTAGTCATCTTCTAAACTATCTTGAAATTTTTAAATCGTCCGAAAACTAGATAAATATAATTTAAAATTATGTTTTTGGCGAAACGTTTTTTTCCTTTTATTCTCTAAACTATCCTTATTTTATGCAGTATTTCTTTAAAAAAATTTTTTTTAATTTTAGAAAAATTCTTTTTTTTCGAATTTTAAAATGTTTCAATCATTTAACTATCAACAACAATTATTGTCAACATATTTTCACCCTCTAAAATTATTTGCCTGCCAAGTTCATTATCGCTCTTCAGGAACTAACAGAACTGGAGGATATGAAATTAAACAAACAAGATTTCGTTTGCTTAGACGTAAAATGGAAAGAACTTTTACGAAGACATATCTACAAGATTTTGGATTTTATTCGTTGGAATCTACGGTTTTTTTTATTTTTTATTTTAACGGGGTTGATTTTGGGGTGGTTTAAAAATTTTTTTGAGGTGCTTTTTTCGTCACAAAAATTATTTGTTTCATTTTTGTGTGTAGAAAATTAGGCAATCCCGGAGAATTGGGGTCCCTGCGAAAAAAAAGTTTAAAAATAAGAAAAAGGTTTTTTCTGGGGTAGAAAAATATGCTGTTTACGAATCTGAACTCAGATTTTGAAAAAGTCGAATCCCGAACCCGAATATAGGTCCTCGAATATCGAAAAACAATAGGGGGGACCAAGCTGATTTTGGGGTGAAAAATTCGAATATGCAAATTATACCTCATTCGAAAGAGCTCTTCAAGCTGAGTCGAATGACACCAAAATCATCGTGATTGAACAAGATCGGACGAAGTTATACCACAAAAAACAAACAACGTAAGTCTAAGTTTTTAGGTCATAACTTTGTGCAAACTTGAACAATCAAGCTGATTTTGGTGTCATTCGACTCAGCTCGTCGAGCTCTTTCGAATAAGATATTATTTGACCAATTTGCGCCATGTTTATTATTCGAAATTTTCCCAAAAATGTCAAATGTTCGAATTTCGGGTTCGGGATTCGACTTTTTCAAAATCTGAGTTCAGATTCGTAATCAGCATATTTTTTTACCCTAGAAAAAACCTTTTTCTTATTTTTAAACTTTTTTTTCGCAGGGACCCCAATTCTCCGGGATTGCCGAAAATTAATTTCTTTTCCTCCTTTGGCTCTTGCCTAACAAAGGAACAACATAAAAAATAGGAAATCGATCCAAAATGTCGTTTCGTAGGAGAAAGTAAAGTGGACAAGACTGACCTAGGAATGCCAAAGAAGGTCTAGTTCTCGTTTGGTACTACTGAAAACTGGATAATGGAACTACTGAAGACAGATTTTTTTGGCTTTTTTGGCTGGAAGAGAAAAAATCCGTTAGACCTTTTTCGCTTTATCTCCTTATTCCATAGTTCCGAGTTATTGTCAGCAACGCTCTAGTTAAAGAAGTTCCCTCATTCCCACTTAGATCCTCATTAGTCCTTTTAATTTTTCGTTCCCTTGATTTATTTTTTAAAATATTTTTAAATTTAATTTTAATTTTAGAAATTAGTATTGGAAAGATTTGGCACAAAAAACCGATTTTTGGATCCCAAAAAACGAGAACAATTGACAAAAATTTATATGAGTGTTTTGCCAAGTATTATTTGTGAAGAAGATGGATTCGAAAATATTTTGATAACTAAACTTGAACTTCCCCATTTAATGAATGAAATTAGGGTATTTTGGAAATGTACTGGGGATGTTGAAAAAGACGAGGTTTTTTCAATAAAAAATTATTTTTTTAAATTTTTTTAGGAAACAAAAAATTTATTGAATGAATATTCTGAAAAATTACGGAAGGATATGTCAGAAATTGTGAGGTTCTTTTGAATAAAAAAATTTAGTTTGGGGTTAAACCATGGATGAATTAATTAAACCATTGGGGTTAAAAAAGTTAAACCATTGGGGTTAAACCATGGTTAAACCAGGTCAGGTCGAAAAAAAGACCGGATTTCGGGTAATCCGACCCAAATCTTGGTTTAGACTAACAATAAGACCTTTTAGGGAGTAGGATTATTAATTTCACCTACCCGAACTTTGATTAATTTTGTATTTTTTGGGTATCATTCGATTGAGCATGGTCGATATCCTGTTGTCAGTTTTTAGTTTTTTTGGCTCCGGAGCCATTTTCTGATAGTTATATTCATTCAAAATCCAATCCGAAAATGACTCCGGATCCAAAAATCTTCAAAAACTGGCAATATGTTACATACTATGTTCTATCGAATGATTCCAAAAATGTACTAAATTAATACTCATGGTTCAAAAAAATAACCTTGCAAGGTCCTTGGTGACTAGGATTATCAGTTCCACACACAGCAAAATCTTAAATTGGTCTGGGGCCTATTTCTCCCCTCCACAGATTCTGCGGATAGAATTCTGTGCACAGACAACCGAATTTCTATTTCTGCACTTCCACAGATTTCGCGGAAAAAGGGGTCCTCAGATTTCTGCAGAAGCATCCACAGAATCTGTGAAGGGGAGAATTAGGCCCAGTCCGAAACTTGAGTTTATCTGTATTGAATCCTCGAATTTTCGGTTCATTTTAAACTCACAATCCTATTGATGACTTTTGAAAATTTTTTCTTTTTTTTAGTTTTATAGTACATTTATACCTCAATTTAAATTTATTGAAGATCGCCAACATTTAGTCTTACAGGTTTAGTTTTTTCATAAAAAAAATTTTTTCCAATTAAAAATTAAGGAAATGAATCAATTATTTAAACATGCAGATTATGGAGATGATTATAGAGCTTTTAGTAAAATTGGAGCTAATTTAGGAAGAGATTTAAAAATAATTTCTGAAGAAGAAAAAGAAAAGAGAAAAACACCTCCAAGATGGTTGGACAGTTGGAGGAGAAAATTTAATAAAGAAATGAATGGACAGGAAAGGAAATGAATTTATAAAAAAGGTTTTTTTTGTTTTCACGTGCTTCTGTTTTGTTATCCAGTTCGTGTCCTTTATGGCGCGTTCAAATAAAAAGCGTCCTGCGTTTTGCGGCAAGAATGGCTGAAGAGACGCGATTTTGTCTCTTCTTCTTATGAATGTTATTTTTTGCAGCTAAATGCAAGACGCTTTTTATGTGAACGCGCCATTAGACAAATTATATTTTTTATTTATTTTAATTTTTAATTAACAAGATTTTAAAGAAAAAATGGGATAAATAATATTAAAATGACATTAAGTTAAGAAGAAGATTTTTACTAGGATTTTAAATATTTTTCCTAGTCATAGTAAACACTCAGAACTTTTTTTTATAATTTTATTCTCTCATAAATCTGATATTTATTCATTCAATAAATCAATTTTAACATATCTATTAGGCCCTCTTCCTCTATTCCCTTTATTTAAATTATTAAAATATTCATCAAAACTACGCCATCTACTTCCTGTTATTTCTTCTGGTGCGTTTAAATAGGGAGAAATCCGTCCAGTTGTAAGACCAGTATTTTTAGAATTTTTGTTGTTGTCAATAAATACTTTAGATCCGTCTAGATTTGGGTTGATATCTGTGAGAAAATTTAATTTTTTGAGTTCTTTTGCCATTTTTAGAGCCAAAAATTAATTTTTAAAAATTTTTGTAAGCATTATTATTAAATTATAACCGAAAAAATATTAAATTTATTTAATTAAAAATGTTTGCCACCAAAAGGATTCGAACCCACAACCCCTTTTCAGTGTAAACCAAACATTATCCCACTACACCAAAATTCACTACCAACCTTTTTCTATTTTTGAGAGTAGCTGAGAGCTTCCAAAGCTTGAAACAAAATTTGGAATTTGTCCAACTATTTCTTTATTCTCTTTTTGAGTATATTTATGTCCCCAGTCTTCTTTGTATTGATTTGTTTGCCCACCAAATTTTCCTTGTTGTCCTAATCTTTCTCCTTCTAGGAAAGGTCGGGGATCTTCTCCTGTGTTAATTGAGGGAATTGAAGGAATTAACTGGTTAATTTGAGACAAATAGGCATTCTCTTCTTTATTTTTATTTAATAAAGTTTTGTCAATTGGGATTTTTGGGTTTGTTAAAATTCGTGTAGTTGGTTGATTTAACTGGGTATTATTTAATTTATTAAAATTTTCATTAAAATTATGTTCAAAATTTTCTTGTTTTTTCAATTGAATCCCTCCATTATTCATTAATTTTTCCATAAAATTTGTTGGAAGAATAATTCGTGAAGGTTTAATATGTGATGGGGGTCCTTTAGCAAATCGGTCCAAATTGGTCTCAAAATGGTCAATTGTACGGTCAAAAGAAGAAATTAATGAGGGAATAAGGAGAAGGAAAAATAAAGAGAATTTTAGCATTTTTGGGTAAAATAGAGGGGGATTTTTGGGAAAAAATTTTTTATTTAAGCAAAAGCTGTACAAATTTATTGAAGTATTTTATAATCGATTAAATGACCAGTTAATAAAGAAAAGAAAAAAAAGTTAAAGCAAAAAGGTAAGGAAAAGCTTCTTAAAAAGCAATAAAAATGAAACAAATGTTTTTTAAATATCAAAGTTCGTCTGGAACACAACGATCTGCTTCTTCCTAAATTTAAAGTTGAATTAATTTTAATCTTATTTCTGTGATAAATGGTAGTCTACTCTCATTATACCGTATTTACTCTAACTGAATGACCCTCTCTATTTGAATTCCCCTTCTAATAGAATGCTCCTTTGAGGATGATTGAAATATAATGCCTAGGCATTCAATTTAATGAAATCGCTAATTAACCTCGATTTACTGAACCTCTCGAAACACAAACCTTCTCACAGGTTTCGGACTACTATTTCTCTATGAAATTACTCTCTCTTTAATAAACCTTTTCTTTGGTCACTATTAGTTCATGTCGAGATTTTGTATTTAGCTTGAGAATTTTACAAAGAATCTTCGCCCGCTACCCGCTTTTTTTTCACTTATGTCGAGAGTTGCTCCCCGACTCCGCCCCGAAACAATTCGAAAGAGGGGCCCAACCCTACTTATGTCCATCAATAAAAAATACTACATACTATTTCATTTTGCCACTACTAGAAAACCTTATACCCTATCCATCCTCTAATAAATTTCAATATTAAAAATATTTTTTACGAAAGTTCGTTGTATTTTCCCTTCAATAGCCACTTTCCCCGCTTCTTTCCCTTCAGCATATTTCTTTTTAAATTCAATTTGTTTAGGCGATATATTTAACGTAGCAAATGTACATTCATTCTGTAAAGTAACATCTACAGACTGATATCCCCCACATTGTGCCATTGTTGTCTGTATATATTCTGGTAGTTTGGCGTCTGGCATTCTTTTACGGGCAGCTTGCAACATTCTAGACATCCCCTCAATTCCACAGCTTGTTAGCAAATCGACCTATAATTTTTTTTTAATTTCTGTTGCTAACCCTCCTTGAAACCTTATAGCGTTTTAAAATATCAAAGAAGCGATGAGTGTCATTCATTACAAACCATTGAACCTTGTTCTCGTCATTGCTTACCAAAAAGGGGTGTGTCATAAATAAACTTTAAATTATTTTTTAAAAATTATTTTAACTCATTTAAAATTGCATACGCAATCCATGGACGTTCATCTATTTGATGTAGCTCCTTTTTAAAGGAGAAAATTTTCGTAAGAGTATTAATCCCTTTAAATTACCTGTAATTTACATTCCAATTCATTAAGCATAGTTTCTCTAAAATAATGTCCAATCATTTCAAAAGCTTTGCTTCCATCAGGTAAGTCAGCTACTGTAGCTATTTCTACCGTTATTTGAATAAAAGCAACATCTCCAACACGGGTACTTTAAGGGAAATTTACAGCTTTTTAAAACATCAAGAAAATTTGATGGTTTAAAAAGCTCGTATTTTAGAAAAATTAAAACTTGCCATTGAAAGTAACTTGTTTCTGTCATGCCTCCACCAACTTTTCCAAAAATTGAAGGAACTTGGGTGAATGCAGAATATTTTGAAGGATTAGTTTTGCTATGTAACATTACATAAGGAGAAAATGAAAGGCTCGGTTGTTGAGATTTTACTTGGCGTTCCCAAGCAATTTTACCTTAAAGGGCAGTTGAATCTTTGACTCAGAACTCAGGGATAAATGAAGATTTAAAGAAGCTTTTAGTAACATTCGATAGAGAATTAAATCTGCTATGAGATACTAAAAAACTTAGATTTTATTATTGAAAGAAGAAAATGTTATGGATGAAAAATCAGGATTTCTGATGAAAATATAAATTTTTGAAGGGTTTTTGTCTATAGTAGCTTTATTGCCAAGTTACCTAAAATTTTAATTTCTTTTTTATTTTGTAGCAAATTCAATTCTGTATCAATTAATACCAAAAGTAAATTAAAAGGTTCATCCATTCAAGAGATATTGTTCTTAAACTAAGCCATATCCTCCTACACCTCCTACCCATTAAATCCCTAACTTACCAATAAAAAGATTTAATTGGCACTTTTCTTTCTCTATAATATCGCTAAGATTCAAATCAGCATCCTCATATAAATTTTGAGCAAAATCGCCAAAAATACAAACTTTCATTTGATAATTTTTGTGTCCCTTAGGGAAAATATGGTGGGTTTTTACAAAGCCTTGAGTTACTCCATCAATTTTATATTCTTCAAAAATAATTTTAATTTAATTAAATTTTTATTTCCTCACCAACATTTCCAACACTCTCAGATAATTTTATAGTTTTAGCTCTAACCAAAGGCAATTCAGTCGCAGCTGAGGAAAAAAGATTTGAAATGCCAAAAAGGCCTATAGGATCCGATTCTTTTCTCACTGTATAATTTACAGTCATTTTGGCTGTTTCTGATTCACTTTTGTGGTGTTTAGATGTTAAAATTAATTGTTCTTTAAAAAAATTTGAAGGTTAATAATTAATAATTTAATTAAAAGAATTCATTAAAGATTAAACATGGGTTCACTATTTTCATCATAACTCATTGAATTATTGAGATTTTAAAATTCTTTTGGTATCATTCGATAGAGAATTAAATTCTCTACAAAATAAATAAAAATCAGAATTTTGAATAATTTGGAATTAAAATTATGGTTCAAAAAATTGTCAAAAATAGGCAGTTTATCTCATTTTACTCCATAACTTTTTTGTTAATTAATTAAAAATTCCGATTTTTCAGAATTTTTGTAGCTTATTAAATTCACTATTTAATGACACCAAAACATTGCCAAAAATTCTGACAAAAAGTCGTCTTACTTTTATGTAAATCCTTCTCTCCCAGAACCAGATTTACGTCCAAATTACTGTCAGAATCATTAGAAAATGTTAAAAAAATAAAATTAGATTTATCCTTCACTAAATGCTTGTTTTGCTTGTTTTCAACATTAATTGAAGTTAAAATTAGTACGAATAATTGAACGAATATTTTTTGTTTCATTTTTTAACTTGAATATAATTAATTAAAATTAAAGACTGTTTGCGAGCTTTTTGGAACCACAAGAAAATCGGTTGGTTTAAAGAGCTGTAAAAGTTTATTTAAAAACAAAACACAAAAAAGTTCAAGTTATTTTTAAATATTTTTTCTTCGATTATAAACTAAAAAAGATTTTTAAATGAATAAGAAATTTTTTAGTTTTTCTAAAATTTTAAGACAACAAAAGCCACAAATATACAAACACACCTACCTCTCTAAAATCCCTCTAAAATTAATTTTTATTAATGCGGCAGAGAATAAAAGGGAGAGAATAAAAGGGAGAGTGCTTTAATTATGTTGATGGAATTAAAGCTTTTTTGCCTTGGAATTGAAAGGGAAAGACAATAAAGCGGAGAAAATTGCTTCATCATCAAAAAACGCAAAAGCTAATCAAACAATTATTTTGTCATTCACTTTTTTTAAATATTTAAAATTTAATTGGAAAAAATTTAGAATTATTAAAAATAAAAAATAATATATTTAGGCATAAAGAGAAAAAAATCAGGTATTTCAAGAGTAAAATAACAAAAATTTTTGGCAATTTTCTTTTTGGTTTACCTTTTTTTGTATTTCTTCAAGGTGATGTAACTCTCAGAATTGTGCCAATCTAAAATCTAAATTAAAATTTGGAACATCCTTCTAAGTTTTTTAAATACTGAGCACTTGTATCTCCTTGTTTCTTAAAATTTTTTGTAAGATCCAGAGGAACTAATGCCAAAATAAAATAATTTTAAAAATTTAAATAATACGGTACGGTAAAATTTTGAATTTTATCGGTATTTCATTACGGAATCACAAGTTTATATACAGGCAAATTAAATTTTTAAACATTTTTTTCACAAATTTATATACCATTTTCTAATTTATTATAATTTACAGACTTGGCAGACCTCTATTAATGTCTTAAAGCTAAGTCTTAAGCCAAACCCACGCATTTTATTTTAAATTAAGCAATAGGCATTGTCTAAAAATTACTTCCCCCAAAAATTACTTCCTCCAAATTACTTTTCCCAAAAATCACTTCCCCCAAAAATTACTTCCTCCAAATTACTTCCCCCATAAAGGGAAGTAATTTTTAGAGCAAAATTAAAATCAAAAATTCGAGGTTTTTCGAAAAAACCGAGACCGAGGATCACCGATGTATCGAGGTCGAGGGTCAAATTTGAGGCGAGGTTCTTTCCACGGCGAGGCCTCGACCTCGCGCAACCCTAGTTTGAAATGGGCCTGGCCCTATCTGCCTTTACCAGTCAGTCGGTCAAAATTCCTACTTTTTTTCTTTCTATTACCGAAATTTTAACTTTCCGACGATTTTTGACATACCCCAACCTGCTAGTAAAACACTTATTATTATTTAAGGGAACAGCCCGCCGCCCAATATACCGCAGCGAACAAATCTACCGAAATGTACCCCTGCTGAGAGAAAATAATTTAAAAAAATTTGAATTTCTGTAATTGGAACAATCCTTCCCGAGTTGTTCTCAATGTTGGAACAACATTCCCCGTTGTTGGAACAACTTGGAACAACCTTCCTGGATTTACAGAATTGTCCGCGTTACAATGGGCTGCAGTTGCACGGGCATCCCGTTATTTAACTATCACAAGTTTATATACAGACAAATTAAATTTAAAAATTTCTTTCCCGAATTTTCTATTCCATTTATATAATAATTTATTATAATTCATTGGCTTTGCAGACCTCCCTCTATTAATGTATTAAAGCCAAGTCTTAAGTCAAACCCACGCATTTATTATAATTTTAAATTAAGACAATAGGGAATGTCTGAAAATTACTTCCCTAAAAAGGGAATATAAGAAAAGCTTGGGAGAGTCGATAGCCAAATTTTTATTTATAGCCAATTTTTATAGCAAATTTTTATAGCCAATTTACATGCTACTTTCCAAGGCCCTAAGAAAAATTTTTTTTTAATTATTTAATTAAAAGTTAAAAAGTCGGACCTTCCTATAAGACTCTATTTATACCTAATAGTGATGGGTCATTCATCATCTTAGAATTCTGAAGAGAATGGAGAACGAGGGAAATTTAATAAACGGCTCCTGGAAGTAGTGTTTGGACTTACCAAAATTTGTACTCATACACTGCTAGAGATCGGTCTGGATCTGAATCCAGTCTGAATTTTTCCAGGATCCGGATCAAGAATCCTGTCCAGGTTACTAATCTAAATCCGGATCCAGGATTTTTGAAATACCGATCTCTATACTCTACCTCGTGCTTGGTTCTAGTGTCGAGTATGGGTAATTCTGAAATTTCCAATCATTGCCTGAGTGCTCTCCTATGCAGGGATGTTAACCGATCAACCATCCTATCTGACCGTTTCCATTTTTGATTTATTTGCTAGGCTGTTGAGCTGAATTCATATTCAAACCGGAAAACCGGAGTCCTGAAGCTGAGCCCATCCCTAATATTTTAGAGTTTGAACCCGCTAATGGTAATAATATTTTGAGGTAAATTTTGAAGACGATTGCCATAAAAATTAGAAATTTATAAATTTAAATAAAATTTTCAGAAAATTTTTTTTTAATTCAAACAAAATTCTTTACTAAAATGTATTTTAATACATTTTCCATGACATTTATTGTCTTGGTTTTTGTTGAATTTGCTCCTCTTCTTGTCAAAGGAATGCGCAATGCTCCTAGTAAATTTAGTGTTTTTTTTATTTTCTAATTTTAAATGCAGGGATAATGCAAACTGGACAACCCCAACAAGTTCATGCCAATCCCCCCACGTTTTCTCTCACTGAGTTGTCCTTTCTGATGAAAATATTGGATTCAACTGAAGCTCGTGGAATTAGCAATGCTTTCAATGCTTTAGAAGGCTTACTAAATGCTAATAATATAGTTTTAGAAGGCTTACTAGCCTATGAAGGAATATTAGCTCTAAGAAGTGCTGGATTGCCTGGAAATGCTCCAATCGGCGGGCAAGGACTTTTACCTAAAATACATGAGGTATATATTTTAAAGCTACTTTAAAGCTGTATGACCTCAATTGTACTTTATCCCTTATGCAAGAAAGTCTGACATTTAAGTGGGAGTGAAAGACAATTAAATTACCATTTAAACGAGAGTTACTAAGCACAAAATCTCTACGGGTTGCCGGCTTTTTTTGGCTTTGCGTTTTGGCGCTGTTTTTGGCGTTATTGCGTTTGGCGTGTTTTAATAATTTAAAAAATTGGAGGTTGGCGCGCCACGCGAAAATTTTGGCGCAAAGCCCTGGTTGTCTGTTTCATCATATTCTTCGGTTATCCGAAACCGAACGACAACCCGAACCGATTATAGTAATTGATCGTGAGCAGAGGTCGATCGGAATTCCGATTTCCGACATTTCTGACCAATCGTTGATCAAGCGCAATCGTTTTAAAATGTTTTTGCACACTAGATAAATTATCAGAATCTCACATTCATTTTATTATTTTTAATGTAAAACGGGTTAACCCCGTAGGAAAAAATTGGCCGACATTCCAACCCGTTATACTTCTGATTTAAACATTTAAAGGTGCTTGATTATTTTACTCAAGTGCTTACCAATCATGAGGATAGTGTAAAAGACCATTACTATACACGTTTGACAAGAAACGGAAAACTTCGTTTTCTTAATAAAAGAATCGAGGATTATAGACAAATTGTTGGAGGGATTGAATTTATTGAAGCTTATGACTTAGCTATAGGCGAGTTTGGTGAAGATCGAAATTTGAACAATATTCCTGCTTCATTAAGGAATATTAGGTAAAATTTGTATAAATTAAATTTAAATTTTTACATTTTGTATAGCCTAGGACACACCAGATACATATATTGACACACCCCAGATATATACGAGTACCGGAATTTTCGTCTCTGGAACATTCGTCTCCAAGATTTTTCGGAATTTTCGTCTTCAGCGGAATATTCGTCACCGAGTCAAAAAACGGAATTTACGTCTCCGAAATTTTTAGGCGCAGGGAATTTCTTGATACAAATAAGTAACCACATGGAAAACCCCTCCATTCCTTTTGTTCAGTTCCTCAGCGATAACCCCACATCTCTTAAGTATTAGCTAATTTATCACCTTATTCTGATCAAATATAAATTAAAATTCTAATAGATAATTTTTTAACAATTTAGTAATAGACAATTAACACAACTTGAGAGACTTTTACTTAAACATTTTACAAGAAGAAAGAAATTTATTTCTTTACTACAAATTATTTGTTTTAGTACGAAGACTGATTTTGTCTCTTATCCAAGATTGTTCACAAGCTTACTTGCAACTTTTTGTACGTGTGCCTCTTTTTAAAAAGGATGAAAATAATGAGTGGAAAAGGTAGTTGACTAGAGTTTCCCTTCTTTTGGTTGATTCTTCCCGTTCATATCCTTTTTAATTAAATCAACCACAAATTTACTTGAGTGGGAGTGTTAAAGATTCGAGGATTATGGTTTCACCGGAAATTCAAGTTCCGTGAAAGTTTCGGTGTTTTTTGGTTGCGGTTCCGGCCGGAACCAAGAAAAAGTTCCGGTTCCAGAACTCAAATTGGATCCGGTTCCGGCCAGAATATCGATTCCGGTGAAACCCTAATAAGGATATAATAGCTTTCTGCCTCGGGATTTAAGAACAAATCTTAACCTATAACAGGGAATACACTAAGTGCTATATATCGACTTAACAAGAGTCTCCCGCGTTCAGTGCGTGTGCTAACTACTATCCATGCCAGATAAAATTTAGTTCATTTTCTGAAATTTTAGAGTTCAATTATCAATTGTTGATTATTTCTATTTTTTCGATGAACATGAAATAACTGCAAACAAACTGCATAATATGCTGGCAAATAGAGCTTTTAATACTATACAGGGTGATATAGTTTATATAAATCTGTGGTCTTTAAATTTAAAATTAAGGTATTGGAAGTCTGGTTACAGATCTTCGAAGCGACGAGTTGGTGTTGACAGATGGGGTATATCCTGTTCGTTGTCAATGCAATACAGACTATGAGAACATAAATAATACTCAACAGTTTCAGCAATACGTGTCGCTTATTAACACACACCCAAGTAATCTAATTACTTCGACTCTGACCCCTAACATCTTATTTCCTGATCCGGCCATTTCAAAATCCTGGCTTGACCTTCGGGAGAAGCCGGATCCGTAACTTATTTACTTAGTAATTCCTACACTGACGATGTTAGTTTAAATGTTGTTCAGCTTCTTTGAACAAAATCTGACCAAGACAGATATCATACCCCAAATACCTACAGTTTTCCGCATTTATGGCTTGTAGTTCCCATCTTCGCTTTATTAGCTAGGCTAGAAAACCTCGCCAGCCTTACAATGTGATAATTTTAACTTGAACTAAACTATTAAAATTAAGTAACCGGAAGTTCACGGCAAATAACCAGAGAAGAATTCGAGGCTTTTGAACCCTTTCGAATCCAAGGCAGACGACCAAATACATACAATTTATACCAACTCTTATATTCTCGATATGTTTATGAATTACGAGAAGAGGATCTTCAAAATAGACTTAAACAATATTATATAAATGGTCGATTGATTGATCTAATAAGCAATCATGCTTTGGTTTATAACCATGAATTAACGGCATTGCAGGAATTTCGTACATTAAGAATCCCACCACAAGTTCGAGAGGTGGTTTTTAAATAAATTTGTTATCAAATTCCACCCTATTCTTGTTTGAAAATATTTATATATTTATCATATTGATACTAATAGACTTAAGTATAGGTCTAGACAAGAGATGTCAAGGGTGACTCGAAACTCGGACATTTTTTGGCCTGAAACTCGACCCGAGAAATTTTTTCCCTTAAGTCCTACCCGACCCGACATTTCTCAATCCGTGACATCCTCCAGACATCTTGGGTACTTAACTGGGTATCCCCCTCCATAACCCTCCCCCGCATCATCTCTTCCTGCCTCAAAAAGTATCATTTGGTCAATTTTTCATGGCTTTCTCTTTGGCGATAATTGTTACAGGCCTTATGCTCCCCAAAAATACAGAATTATCGTTAGAAATGTAATGAAACAAGAATAGATTACCAATATATTCTTTAGTTAAATTAATCATATTTAGCTTTACATCCCATACAATCCACCTGCAACCCCCGCTGTTGGACAAACGGGAGAAGCCGGAAGCAGCGGTGAAGCTGAAAGTAGCAGTGGAAGACGTCGTTCTCGTGAAGATGATGGCAACGGAGGAAATGGTGGGAATGGTCAACGCGTTGCTCAGCGAGGCCGTCGCAATCGTGGGACAAGAGGAAATGGAGGAGGAAATGGAGGTGATAATTGAGAGAGGATATGGCGATAAATGAGGATGAAATTTTGAGAAAATTGAAGAGAAAAGATTACTTTATAGAGTTATTGGGGGGAAGATTATATTTAACACACTTTTGAAGTCCTCTATTAGAATGCCACACCCTAGCTGAAAAATAAAAAATTTCACAGAAATTTTTTATTTTCAGGGGGGGGGAATTTTTTTTGGATGTCCGTGTACTTGCTTTTTAAAACACATTGTAAAATAGAGTGGTATTATAATAGAGGATTTAGGGTATTTAAATTTGTTTCTTATTTTTGGAGAAGATAAAAGCATAGCATAAAAGAAAATTTTCTTTTTAAAATTAAAAATTATCAACGATAGGGTTGTGTGCATTTATTGGTACCCCGTATCGGTAGTACGGAACGTAATACGGTACGGAAAATTTTTTTTTAAATACGGTACGTAATACGGTGCCGACACTCTCAAATAAGGCACTCAACCGGCCAAGGTTCAATTGTCAACAAAGTGGACATTTGATCCCAAAATTTTTTTCAGCGGGAAATACCTAAATTTTTTGAGGTTGTTTGAATAAATCTTATTTTTCTAATTTCTTTTTTAGACATGAGTAAGCGTCCACATTCCTCACTTAACCCACAAAAACAAAATTCATTTACCTCCAAAAGACAACAATTTATTGATTCAATTGAAATGTTAGATTTTCAAAATGTTATAAATATTAATCAACAAATTGATGGAGAAGACATTCCAAAATATGCCCAGACAATACTCGAACAACAACAAAAAATAATTGAACAACTTTCTAACCTTCTCAAAATTGGAGGTGAATTGTTAAGGGAACAAAATGGAGACAATTTAAATAGTAATAAAGAGAATTTACTTGATGAGTCATTTGTTGAGGTTGAAAAATCGTTTGAAGAGATTGAAAGGAAAAAACAGGTTTTTTAAATAGCATTTGAAATTTTTTCTCCAAAAAGATCAGAAATTTTAAACGAGCTTTTTGGACGCGGATCAATACCTATGTGTTAGCAAAGCTGTCCACAAAACTTGGCAAAACTTATAAAAACTACAGTTCAGAAAGCTTATTTAAAATTTTTGGGGGTTCTTTTAGAACAAAAATTTTTAGAAAAGATATTTTTAAAATTTTTCTAAAATTTTTTCGTTTAGAAACAAGCTCAAAACAAAGAAAATATTTCCTCCCAACAAAATATTAATGCTCAACAAATTTCAACCAAAAAGGTTCAACATGAAGGTTCAACTAATGATTGTGACTTTGATAATAGTTTTGATGAGTGTATTAGTTTTTCAAATCCGGATTCTTTAACTGCAGATTCCCCCAGATTAAATACATCACCAGTGCAGACGAAAGAACCTGAGAAAGGTTTTATTTAATTTTTGGGGGTTTTGGGTTGGTAGGATACTGGAAGATTTTGCCTTTTTTTTGAAAGAACTCGTATAGATTTTTGGAGTTTTGTTGGGACATAAAGGATTATGAAAATAAATTCACTACCAAAAATATTAAAAAATGGGGCTAAGGAGAGTAAAAAATTATTTCTCTGGGACGACAAAACAACCCCAGTGTTTTTTAAAAATTTTAATTTCTGAATCAGGGATAGGTCGGGTTACTTAAAAACTCTTTACTTTCTTTAGTACCAAATTCGATCCATTTTGAAAGCCCGACTCAACCCTTATCTGAATTTTTCTAGCTATTCTACCCGGTAACCAGGAAAAATTTTTTGTGGGAGAAATATGCCCAAAAAATTCTCACTAATTTTTTATGGTTATTCTTCTGGTTACGGGCGTGATTTTACTCCCAAAATTTTTAAAATCAATTTTAGAATCAACTTCAACACCAAATATCCTTCAAAACGAATCAACAACAGATACTCAATTAATTGTTCCTTCAACTCCTCTTCAACCAATTCAAAAACAAAATATTTATTTGGATGATTTATTTATGCAGGATTTGTCCAAATATTTAAATAAATGGAAAAAGGGTCGTCTTTTTAATTTTGCTGAATTGGACTTTCACAATCGCGATTTTGGGCAATATTTCGAGTTGAATTGTTTGGTGAGAGGTTTTTTTAAAGGAAATTTTTGGGGTTTTTTCGTTCCTGTGGGGACTTTTTGGCTCTTTTTAAGTTTATGAACCCCATAATTTTTAAAATTTAGTTTGGGATTTTTAAGATTCGAAACTTTTTTTCTGAATCAGTTGACTTGACTACACCCTTGCATACCCCCCCCCCGGCTACGCCCTTGCATAAGATACTAAAATATTTAAAAAAACCCCCCAATATTGTAACTACAAGTGGAATCCTTATGACTTTGTTAGACGCAAAATCTGGGCAAAGGTCAAAAAAATTTTCTCAAAAAATTTCAAATATTTTTTTTGAAAATTTTTTCTCGAAATTTTTTTTATTTCTTAAGGTATTTTCAATAACTTCCCCTTCTAAAGAAGACATAAAAAATGGATGCCCTGTTTATTTGTATGTTTGTGATGGGACAAAATTGGCATCGTAAGAAAAAAAATAATTTTTTAAATTTAAAAGAATTCAATTTTTAGGCCTACAAAACCTTTTTTGTTGACAGAACCAAGTTATCACGTTTTGGATGATTTATTTGATGGAAATCTTAATTATGAAAATATGAGGGAATATGTTCAAGTATTTAGTTGTTTTGGTAGGTAGAGGGGTGGTTTTTTAATTATTAGAAAAAAATTTCATTGGACACCCAAAATTTTGCGCCGAAAAGCTGTGATTGGGTTGATGTTTTGGGTACGAGACGTTTAGCGGAAGACAATTTTGTCGTAGGCTCGAAAATATTGAATCGATTATTTAGAAAATTAAATTTTGGCAATTATCCCTCAATTTGTGCGCCAAAACGTCCACGTGCCAAAACAACTCGAAATCACTTTTTTGGTTTAGTTGGAAAATTTTGGGTTCACCAATCGTGTATTTTCCAAAGTGTCTCGGGTTCGAATCCCGGTAGCGGAAAAACATTTTTAATGATTATTGGGCTGATTTTTATTTTAAATTAAAATATTTTTTCATGGAAAAGTTTAAAAAAATTTTTTTCCAGATGAATTTGCCGAACAGGCCAAAGCATTAAAAGCTGGAGATATAATTCAAGCACGCAATGTCCACGTTAAAATATACCAAGCAAATTCAGCACAGCATATATTTAATCTGCGTGGATTGCTTAATCCATCATCAAATCCATTTAAAAGAGGTTTACAACTTTTGGGAAGGAAAGGGAAAAGTTTGTTTAAAGAAAAGAGGACAATTGCAATGATTTGAGAGAGTTTTTTTTATAAATGATGGTTTTATCTGTTTTCCGAAAGAGATTGATATTTTGTGCAATAGAGAACTTCTTTATAAAATAAATCCTTTAAAGGCTGAAAAATTTTTATCTTATAATGAGGAATATATTAAATAGAGGGTATTAGATAACCCCCCCCCCCTCCTCTCTCCCTCCCTCAATGCCCAACAAAATGGAAACGTATCTTATAATGAGGTCCATGTAGTTTGAGTATTTTCAAAAGGGTCTTGGGTACGAATCCCGGTAGCGGAAAAAACCAAAAATATAAAATCATAAATAAAGGGGAACCTATTCATTATTCTAAAGCAATTAAAAAAATTTTTTTTACTATATTAGAAAAAAATCACAGTCCAAAACAAAATATAACCAAAAAATCTTCATCAACTAATTAATTTTTCAATAGCTACCAAATCACATCTTTGTTCAAAAATTTGAATTACTTTAGCTTTATTAATTCCAATAATATCAAATTGTTCCAATTTTGAATCTAATTGTTGTTCCGGAATATTTTTAATTTCATCTTTGAGTAATATAGCTGTTGGGGGAGGTAAAGAAAGTAGACGAAGTGTGGAAAGAACAGAAATACATTTCTTGAAAATTAAAGAAGCTTAGAAAATTTTTAAAGAATACTTCATTAAAAACATCAAAAACACCAGCACCACGCATTTTTCCATAACATTGGTTTAATAGGGGAATTAAAGCATTTGTTGTATCATACAATATTTGAGCTGCACCACGATAACTAATATAAAGGAAAAAAATAAAGTATAAAAAATAGATTAGGATTTGGAGCTTTAGGATTTTTTTTGTTAATTTAAATAAAGAATTTTGATTTTTGGAAACATTAATCCTAATTCTGGGGTTCGCAGTAAAATGAGGGCACAAGGCTAGAGAAAAAAGAGAAGCTAGGATTTTTCAATATATTACATGTTGACTTTGGACTTGATCCTATTTTTAATATTTTCCCAACTAGAATACACGTTCTAGAATTTTTATACATCAATGACATGATTTAGAACAGGAAATACCCCCCCCCCTCCAAACAATAATAAAAAAATTTTATAAATAAACTAGGGATGTTGGTGACCTGTTAATTTTTGCCTGTAGTTGTTCAAATGCTCTTAAAATTCTCCATTTGGGTAGCTACAGGCGAGAATTAGCCGATCATCAACCACCATAAAGAAACCAAAACTTACTTAAAAGCAGTTTGTGAAATAACACACAAATCCAAAGCTGTCCAAATTTCATGATTTGTCAAATGTTGAAAAGTCAAAACAGAATCTGACGAAATATTTGAGCCTAACCATTCCAACAATTCTTTAACTTTGCGTAAAAAAGGTTCAAAAGAAGGTGTAATTTCTGATGGTTTTGGAGGCCCTTCCCAATCATACCATTTTTCATTTGAATATTTTAATGTTAACTTTTTGCTAATTAATTCAGAAAATTGTTCACAAATATTTCTAACCCATAAACGCCAAACATGTCGATATAATGAAGCATTTTCATCAAAAGTTCCTCTAGCTAATGAATTTATTAAATTTGTTGATTGTTGAGAGGATGATGAAGAGGTGGTGGAAGAAGTTTGTTGTTGTTGATGGGGATCTTTAAAAAAAATAAATAGTCAAATATCATTTTCGGACTTGTCTTGAGGTCCGATCTCTAGATCAATTCGATCTTATTAGGATAAGCTACTTTCTTTTTAATTATGGCTAAAATATAGCAGGGATGTGCCAGTTTCGCGTTTCGCCTTTGGGCTTTCGCCTTTGTTTTTTAAACTTTGTTTCGGCACACCCCTGGTGTACATATATGTATTAAAAATTTTAGTGGGTATTGCTTAAAAAAAGCTCTAACCATTAGTTATCCAAATTTTGGAAAAAGTATCCTAAATAGAGAGTCATCTATTAATGAGGATATTTTAACATTAGGGTTTTTTAAACTTTAAAATTTTAAACAGAATCAATTATTTAAAAAAACCATTAGATTGTTGGTGTTGTTGTAAGAAAAATTGAAGACGGACAAATTCGGGTGAATCACTCCAATCATCAAGAAGTAAAGTTAAATACCTTTAAGAAAAAAAATTTTTAATAAAAAATTCAAAAAAACCATAAAGCATTTAAAAGTTGTGGAAAAGGTGTACAAAAACAATTATGATTATTTGCCTGTCCAATTCGTACAATTCTACTTCTAAATTCATCAACTATTAAAAGTTGTAATTTAAGAAAACGACATTGAATTTTCATATCAGGAATTGAACGATAACGTTCTGACATTGATTGCATTAAAATTACAAAAGAATCAGCAAAATTGGGGACCAAATACTGAAAAAAAATAAATTATTATTTTTATTTTAAATTATTATTATTTTTATTAGAAACAGGAAAGAATGGAGCTAGGATTATAAAATTTAGGCCGAGTGGGGAAGGGGGGTGTTAACCGCCCCAATCACCCTAAACACCCCAAAAATTTGCCATTGTGGTGTAGTGGGATAATGCTTAGAATTCAATAAAAAGGGGGTCGAAGGTTCGAACCCCTTTGGAAGAAAACAATTTTAAAAATAAAAAAATTAAAAAATAAACCGGATCAACATCAGCCGCTTCCTTATATCTAGGTTCATAAGCATTATTATCAGCCAAAATAGCATCTACCCCAGCAGAAAGTGTATCTCTTTCCAATCTTATCCAAGCTTCCAAAACTTTGTCAAAATTACAGAGGGTAGAAATTACATGAATTTCAGATTCTTCCAAATAACCAAAATTTTCTAACATTTCTCTTTCAAATAAAACACATTCATCAATTAAATTTGAAAGTTGTCGACGATCTTGAATTAATTTTTCATTTTTAAATAAATCTGTAACTTTCTCTGATGCCAATTTCATTAATCTTTCTAAAAATATTTGTTTAGCTGTTGTTGTTGTTTGTTTTGAATAGTAAATGTTGTTGTTGTTTTTGATGTTATTTTGCATCTATAAGTTTTTTTGTTAGAAAATTTATTTTATTTTTTTAAAGGTTTAAGAAAACGTTTTTTAGTGATTTTTCAATTTTTTCTCTCATTCTAGGGAGGAAACGTTTTCCCCTGTCTCCATTCCTTAAAAGTCAAAATGTTGAATTTCGTATAGCAGAGGTCTCATAATTTAGAGATGGAACGGATTGAGAGAGAAAAGACAAGTTAGGGTTCGGATTGGGGTTTTCAAAAAAATTTTCTCTGGATCAGCTTTCGAATTTCGAGTCGAAAAATGTTCGAGTTAAACCTTTTGAGCCTATACAAGCAGAAATTACCCGATCGTCCAAAATTCTACTAAAACCCTTTTATTTTTCCTAAAAATATTTTCAATATTTTTATGTTAATAAGAAATAAAAACAAAACCTCATCAACAAATGGTTGTAGATAAACTTCAAAATATTCCAAATTATTTTCTGCCCAACAAGAAAGTTGTGAGAAAAACCATTCTGGCTTGCTAGGTAAATTAGTTTTTTTGTCTCCATAAAAGTGATAATTAAAACGTTTATCAAATTCACCCAAAACTAGTTCCATTGGTTCTTCATTCGGTGACAATTCTTTTTCTGTATTTTTAGTTGGGGATGTTTCGATATTTATCTAGAAAAAAAATTTTTTTATTGGAAAAATTAATTTGAAATTCTAAGATTTTGGGACCAAATGTCTCAGAAATTTTCAAAAAAAAAATTTAATTTTCAAACCAATCTTAAACATTTCAAAATTTGAGCAGTTTGAACAAGTTGAGGCTTTAAAGTATTAAAATCAACCGGTTCTTCAAAAGGAAAGTGAATACGAGAAAATACAAGAAAAAGAGTTGAATTTAATTCTAGCTGTAAAAATTGAGCTAAAGAGGCTGATTTGACTGTATAATCTCTTCGACAGTCTTTAACCATTAAATACTAAAATTAAAAGAATATATAAGGAATCTAACTTTCAAACAAGATAAAAGAAATCATTTAAAATAAATCCACAGCTATCAGCATCGAAAAAATTTTCTCAAAAAAACTTTGAAAAAGAACCTTTAGTGACCTAATCTAGTTGACAATTCAGTTTTTGAAAACTCCGCAAAATTTTTAAATCTTTCCTATTTAGTAAAATACCTTAAGAAATAGACTAACAAAAAGTCCAGCCCAAAAGGCCAACTTCCTGACCTCTAAAGTCAGTTGACCTTCAGGAAATTGAACTTCTGGGTTGATACTTATTCTAAATTCACTAACAAAAAACTCGAAATAAAATAACCTCAATATTTTCTTTAGGTATTTTTCGCAATTTTCGATAATTATCCAACAACAAAGAATAATTTCCTTTTCTTAAACACCTTCTAATTTCATCTCTCAAATTTACAAAATATTTCAGAAATTTCAAGTAACTTTGTTTTTGCTGCAATTCTCGTAAAATTTCAAGTTTTTCGGATAATTCTGGAGCTGCCTAGAAAATTAAATTTTTTTTTAATTTTTTATCTCAAAAAAAATCAAAAAAACCTCTTTAATTTTTTCATTACATTTATTAAATGAATTAACCAAAAGCAAATTTTCGTTAAATATTTTTTCTCTAGTTGAAGATAAATTGCCTTTTAGTTGTTTTAAGGAAGCCTCCATTTGTTTTAAATTTTGTTGATGGACAATTGAATCTACCTAAAAATTTGTTTTTTAAGGAAGGAAAAAATTTCTTTGAAAAAATTTTAACAGAGAAGAAGGTCATTTTTGCGGATTTTTTCCAATTTTTTCGGACTTTTTCAAAAGAGAAGATCGTCTTATTCTATAAATTAATTCGATATTTAATCAGCAAATAAAAAATGCGCAAAAAAAGTCACCAGAAACAACGATATACTCTTTTGATTAGGAAATTATTCCAATAATTTTAAATAAAACCTCCAAATCTTCCTTTCTAGCCTCCAATTCATCACACAATTTCCTTACTCCTTTAAAATAATTTCTGAGATCTTTAGAATTTAAATCGGCCAAGCTTTCACGAATACGAATCGTCTAAAAATTTATTTAGAAATATAAAAAAAACAATTAGCTCTTACAGGCTGGATTCGAACCTTGGCAAGGTAAAGAGAAAAATTACTCCACTAAACCAGACAAAAGAACAAAAAAAATGAAAAATATTTTCTGATTTTCTTAGCCCCATAAAGTCCAAAAATTTAATTTAAAAATTATAGAAAAATAATTTTAAAAAATTAAAAAAAACCTCATTAATTCTAAACTGTTCAACATCAGATGTATTAGTACAACTATTTAAGGGCTGTTGAAATGAAGAAAATGAAGTTCTTTTTGATGTTGAACAATCTGCAGACATTTTCTTTCTCTTTTTTAAGTAAAAAGATCTTCTCAATATTCTAAAAAAAATTAAAAAAATTTTTTTAATTAGAAAAATAATCAAGTGAAACGACATTTTGCCACAATGACAAAATGTCACAACACAAAAATGCCACACAAAAAATTAATTTTTTAACATTTTTATTAACACTTTATTCTCTCAATTTCAAAACCTTTAAATTCCTGAGCACCAAATAAATGACAAATTTTAATTAAAAAATAAACAGAAGAATAATAACGATTATCTACTTTATATTTTGTAAAATATAAACCTCCATCTACATTTCCTTCTTCCACAATTTTTGTTTTGGTACACAAATCTGGCCATGGAAAATCATTTGTATTGTCAAAACAAATTTTTGGAATTATTTGAAGACAATTTTTGGACATTTCTGCATGCTGAAAAATTTAAAAAATTTTAAAAAAATCCACAGGATTGAAAGGATTTGGATTACATTGAAGGGATTACATTTCCCCGCTAATTTATTAAAAATAAGGTCATTAGAAAAAAAGAGCCCTTTTAATATTTTTGGAGTATATAACATAAAATGTGCTGAAACTAATTTTAAAAAACGAAAAGTAATAAAAACTCCAAGGAAGATAAAAGGAAAAATTCCAAAAAGGCTCATATCTCATTCAATTTCTAATTCAAAACGTGATTTTAAATTCCAGCCCGAGTTAATAATAAAATATTTATGACATGAGCTATAATATTTGTAAACACACATTTCTCTCAATTACCTAAACACAACTCCCAAAAATATCAAAAAAGGCTCGTTCTTCTAATGACCAGTAAACTTTACTTTTCCTGATTAATTCAGAAAATTCCCCCCAAAATTTAAACAAAAAAACCTTACATAAACAAGTAAATTGTGCAAATCGACATTTAAATTTCCGGGACCATACGGAAAAACAACTTGTTTAATTTTCCACCCAGAAAAAAGTAAAAAATTTAATAAACCATCAAAATGTGCATGAACACGAAGATTCAATTTTTTATAAACCTTCAAATATTTTTCAACAAAAGTTAAAGTGTGTTGGTGTTCCTCAGCATTTTCATTGACAAAACTTCCAGTATTTAACCAAACATTGCCGGCATGGTATTGAATTGCTTAAAATTGAAAAAATTTTATTTAGAAATATGGAAATTTGTAATTTTTTAGTCCAACACTATTTTTTCTTCTTTATTCCCTCCAAGCAACTAAATCAATCAAAAAGGACACAAGAATAAGAAAAAGTTCTTATTGATGAAAAATTTTTAATTTATCAAAATTTTGACGAAATTGAATGAAAAGTTCCAACCTGAAGAATTTAGGTCCCCCAAATAAATCCAAAGGCCCATCAGGACAGGACAACGGTTCCGGAAATCCAAAACTGAAACAGAACCAAATATACAAAAATTCTCAGTTCGGAAATAGCTTCAAGTTTCAGATATTCAAAAACTTCCCAGGAAACGCCATCCCCAACCACAACCTAAACAAATGATCCTATTGAGCGCTGACCATTTCTTCTAGAAATTGAAAAAAATTGCCAAAAAGGAAAAAAAAGGAAAAACATTGTGGAGAAACGCAAAATTAAAATTCGTAAAAAGCAAAAAAAACCTGGCCCCAAAAGATCCACTCCTTCAGTAAAATGACAAAAAAGTAGCTGGACAATTGACGGATTGAAAACAGCACAAGAAAAGTTTATTGAATCAAAATAGCATTGAGATAATTGAAAGAGCCAAAAACGAATGTAAAGCAAATCTGAGATTGTTTCTGGGTAATAAGGCAGTTCCAAACATAGTTGGGGCTGTTGAACGCTGTCAACATCTTTCCTTGAGATAAAAATTAAAAAACTATCAACATCGTTTGCTTGGGACATGTCAGGTAATACTTCTGATAAATATAGAGGAATTTGTGTTTCAACAGCACAAATTAACTGAAAAAAAGTAAAAATTAAATAAGATGACATTTTGTCCCAGTCAGATTTTCACTTCACTCAACTTTCACTTACACACCCTAAATCAGGTTGGCTATTGATTGAGAGTGAAGCATGCCGACTACTTAGAACCAACCCTTTCCTTAGAACCAACTCAGGATTAGATGATCTTTATTCAGAACCTACTGACCATTTTTAATACTTCAGGGAAGAAAAAAGGGGAAAAGCACAGGTCAAATTTTACCATAAAATCAAGGCTAAATTATTTAAAAAAACCTTTTTTCTCTGCTCCTCATTTAATTCTACATCATAAATCCCACTTCCATATCTATCCTCCACTTCATTAACAACATCCACAGCTCTTCGAAAATTAGAAAGACGGACATCATTTTCAGAAATCTAAAGAAATTTAGGCTTAAAAAACGGTCAAAAAATTCCCTCACAATTTCTAAATGTGAAAATTCTTTGAGCGCTAATTCCTCTCTATATTGTTGAATGAAAGAGTAGAACTGCCTATTTACTTGTTGTAAAACAGATAAATTAAAATAATCAAGAAATTTTAAAAAATCCAATAAAGATTCTGTTGGCAATTTGAATAACATTTTTACATATTAAGTGTTTCTAAAGCTACTAAAAAATTAAATTGATTTAAAGATTAGAATAGAGCAAAATCGCAATAAAAAAATAAAATTTCCCGAACGGGTTTGAATTTCAAAATATAGACGGGACGGGATCTCGCAGGATTAGTCCTGTAAATCCTGTTTAGCGCTTAAAATTTGCGTTTCAGTGGCACGATCTCGTAAAATCCCGTTCAGGATCCCACACCTTCCGTATATCGTCTTGAAAAAAATTAAGTGTTGGCATTTTGTCAAATTGACATTTTGACATATTTTATTAAACGATTTTTACCATTTTGAAAATTAACTGAAACAGCGAGGACGTTTCAGTGTCACAAATTCAGAGTGTGACCATAACTTGATTTTCTCGAATTTTTTTTCTTTTTCGCTTCCGGTTCTCTACCAGTTTTTCTTGTATTTTTATTTTCCATTTAAAGAGGTGTTTCTTTAAATTCCGGAATCCACTTTATTTTTTTTCTTCTTTTTATTTTTTTCCTTTCGATTATTTATGAGTATACAAATAAATATGTACCTATTATGTTGCCCATTATTTTTTTTTGTAATTGAGACTAGCTTTGGCCAGCTGGAATTTAAACAATAAATAAATAAAAAATATTTTTTTATTGAAATAGGAGCGTGAAAAAAAATTATTTGGAATATTTTTAGAAAAGGATTTGAATGTAAAAAATAAGGGGAATTGAGGGAAAATAAGAGGGGTGGGTGGCCAGTGTTTATTTAAATTGAGGAAAATTCCAACAAGAATATTTTTTATTGTTTAAATACAAACTCTTCGATTTTGTTTAAGAATTTTCTTCTACATAAATACCAAATTTTTTTAACAAATTCTTTACATTAAATTTTTTTATTCTCCAATTTTATATACGACTTTTCCTGTCCCAAGAGTATAGTATAAAGCAGGGTAGCTCCCCAAGCCTTCGGGGCCGGATGTGTCGGGGTTCGGGGTTTGCCTGGTGTAGAGCCTTCGGGGTTCGGGTTGGGGTTCTTGCCAAGAAAAAATCGTCGGGTACGGTGTACAGAGGACGGGGAGCTACCCTAGTATAAATTATAAGATTTGACTGTATGTGACGCTTGGAGCTAACTCCATCATATCAGAAATAGGATGGAACACGCCTAAATTCTAGATTAGATTTCAAAAAAAAAATTTTTTTACTGTGGAATAAAAATCATTATTTTCAAAATTCTTTTCTTCCCATTGTTATACAACATTTAACAATAAAACCCTGTAAAATTAAAATTTTATTTTTTAAATTTTCCCATAAAAAATTTCAAAAACAATTTTTTTCTCTCTCATTTTCTTTGTATTTTTTAAAAATATGTAATATACACATTATTTATTTATTTTTCCAGTCAAGTCCCAATCACCCCCCATTACAACTTTTTTTTATTATTTTACATAAATGGAATTATATATTTTATAATCAATGTTTATTTATGTATATCTAGTATCTTTAATAAATAAATATTTTTATTTATTTTTATATAACAATTCTTTATTAAATAAGGGACTTGATTTTTTCATTGAAAAAAATATACAAGTTTCCCCTAGTATTTGTTTGATTAGATGTTCTGCCAGCCATTTTTAATTCTATTCCAATTGTCTTCCTTTCGTCTTTTAAATTAGGACAGGGCCATCTTCGTTAGGGGATGGTGGACCTGAAGGTCCGTCCCCATAAAATATTTTAATAGAAGATGACCTTTTGAAGCCCACTATTGAGACCCATTGAAAAATAGAAGCCTAGGGTCTTCTATTAGAATTGTGGCATTTCTCTGTCACTTCTTTACTTTCTCTAATTTCAATTTTAAATTAAAAATAAAAATTTAAAAAGCACAAAAATTTACAAAAATGTACAGTTTAATGCTTTCTATACAAAATTTTGCTTTATTTGTTTGATTAGATGTTCTCTAAATATCATTTCTCTATCTAATTTAAAATTTTTTTATTATTTTTTTTAATTTGGAGAGATTACCAAAAATAATCTTTCCCATAATTAAATTGTAAAACCTTTTTTTTTTGTTCATTTTTATTTTTCCTTTACATAAATCCCCCTTTTTCTAAAAATAAATTTAAATATAAAAAATTTTAATCACTAATTTAAATTTATGATAATCTCTTTTAGAATTTATTTAAATTTCTCGAATAAATTTAAAAAACACCTTTTATGAAATTCCAATTTCTAATAACTTCTATTCTCAATTGAAAGGTTCAATTAACTCTATGCAAATTTGGTTCCCTTTTCCTACCCAATTCTTATCAGCCGCCCTCAATTCGTCTCATTCTCGAATTATCCCACTTGTTAAAAGACTCTAATTTGTCCCAAAAAATCCCCAATTCGGCCCCTCCCCATTCCTCCAAATCAGGAGTCGGTCGGAAATGACGAAGGTGTCGGAAATTGGAACTGTCGGAAATCGGAAATGGCTCAAAAGTCGGGTCAGAATTGGAATTCGGCCCCACCTTATTTCTCCCAATCTTTTTCAGATTCTCCCAATTTTTGGCAATTTTGGCGTTCTGTTAATTTTGAATTATTAAAAAAAAATTTTTTTATCATTCTTCAGTTACTGTACCAATAATATTTAATTTTTTTATTAATTTTTAAAATTTATAGCTTAAATTTAATTAAAGGAAAAAAATGCGAAGAATTCCAACAATATTAAAATTAAACAAAAAGAAATTATTAAATAATATATTTATTTTTACTTTAATTGTTTTTATTGTTTCTCTTTTTGTTGTTGCAAGTAAACACTATATTATTGAAGAAAAAGGTTTTGTTAAGGAAATTTAATTAATTTAAATAAATTTAGAAAAATTTATTTATTTGTCTACAAATTATCAGAAAAGAATGGAGGAAAATTTTGAGCAAAATACAAAACCAGAATATTCTGAAAATTTTAAATTTAAAGAAATGTGGAAATTATCAACTGAGAGATTAAAAGCAGAAGAGGTATGAGTTTTATGTTTTTCGTCTTTTCTGTATTTTTCGTGTTTTTTAGTTTTATTGTATTTGTGTTTTTTTTTTAATTTTTGTGTTTTTTTTGTGTTTTTATATTTTTGTGTTTTTTTGTATTTTTTATGTTTTTTGTATTTTTGTGTTTTTTGTATTTTTGCTTTTTTGTGTTTCTGTATTTTTTTATTTTTGTGTTTTATGTATTTTTGTGTTTTTTTTGTATTTTTTGTGTTTCTTTTGTGTTTTTTCTTGTTTTTTGTATTTTTCTGTAATCTTTGTGTTTTCTGTTTTTGTATTTAATTTTTTCAGTCAGAAAGCAAGGAATTAACTCAACCTCCTTTATCAATATTTACAAAACTTACAAGATCCCAATCTCGGATAGACAAATCAACATTAATAGATTCTTTACCTCATTTAAAAGAAAATACAAAGTTAACAACTCTAAATTCCCAAATATTAATTAATTCTTCAAAAATATTACGGTCCCCACCAGAAATTATTTTGATGATTCCGAGTACTTTTAGGGAAGGGGTAAATTTTTAAAAATTAATTCAAAAAAATTTTTTTAATTTTTAAGGAAAATTATTTGTTTCGAACAATCCATAATTTATTAAAAAATATAGCAGAAGAAGAATTACATTTAATTCAAATAATTATTTTAATATCAGAAAATCCATGGGATTTAAAAATGGAAGAAAAGAAGGAAAATGTTACAAAATTAATTTATCAAAAATTTAAAAATGAAATTAATAAAAGAATTTTGGAAGTTATTTCACCCCCTATTGAATAGTTAGTGAATTTTTAAAAATGTTTATTTTGAGTTATTCTGTACTATTTAATAAGTTTCGCAAACTTGAAAAATGTTTTTATTAAAACATGTTTTTACAAAACATGTTTAAAACATGTTTTCAAGTTATGTTTAATAAAAAGTTTTGCATAAAGTTTTTGCAAACTTGGATGTTTTTACAAACATGTTTATCAAAAAAGTTTTAAAAACATGTTTTGTAGAAAATTTTAATAAAACAAGTTTTACCTTAAAGTTTGTAAAAAAAAGTTTTTAAAAAAGTTGTAAAAAAAGATTTATAAACACAAGTTTTTCTAAATAAGTTTTACAATCTTAAGAAAAAAGTTTATTAAACAAATAATTTAACAAACAAAACATTTTTATAGTTTTCCTCCAGACTTGGAAAAAATAAAAACAACATTAGGCGATCCTCCTGCAAGAATGGTATGGAGAACTAAACAAAACTTAGATTATGCTTATGCAATGTTGCATGTTTACAATTCTAAACCAAGTTCTAAATATTATGTTCAGTTAGAAGACGATATTATTACTGTACCTGGTAAATGTTTCTGTTTTTATTTTGATAAAAAATTGTTTAAACAAGTTTTTGCAAATTAGAAAAATTTTTATAATTTTAAAATTTAGAGAATATAGGTAAGTTATGTTTAACAAACAATTCCTTGTAGATTGACCACTCTCTAATAAAGAGTAATGCTTTAATTCTCTTTCGTCTAGTTTGAGGATAACCTTTAAAAAATTGTTCATAAGATTAAATTAAATTTAAAATTTTGTTTTTAAGGTTTTGTCAGCGAAATGTTACGTTTTGCAAATAATAATTCAGCTAAATTTTTTATGATTGAATTTTCAAGTTTGGGATTTATTGGTAGAATGTTTCATAATAATCATGATTTGCTAAAAATGGCTCATTTTATTTTATTATTGTATAATTCATTACCTGTTGATTGGATTTTACAAAATTTAATTAGTGCAAAATTTTGTCCGATAGATGAGGGTTGGCCAAATTGTTATAGAAAGGTAATTGTTAAAAACATTATTATTAACTTATTTTACAAACTAGAAAAAAAAGTTTTGTTCGAACAAGTTTCCAAACAAATTGTAAATAAGTTAAAATAAATTTTATAAACTAGGGAAAATGTTTTGAAAATGTAAAAACAAGTTTTACAAATTGAAAAATGTTTTTTAGAAGATGTTTTACAAAACAAAATTTTACAATGTTTTACAATCTAGAAAAACTTATTTCTTTTTACAACTCAGGGATATATTTTTAGAAACAAGTTTTAACAAAATGTTTTAAAATAAGTTTTACAATCCTTTTTTTAAAAAAAAGGTTTAAAAAACAAGTTTTACAAACTAGAAAAGGCTTTAAGAGTTATTTTACTGAAACAAACTTTACACAAATGTTTTAGGCTGTTTTACAAACTTGAAAAATATTTTTTTATTTAAACTTTTCTTCTTTCCAGAGATTATGCAATATTGTACTTTTCTCACATAACCCACCATTATTTCAACATATAGGAACTCAATCATCACTTACTGGCAAGATTCAAAAATTAACAGAAAAGAATTTTAACCCTCAAATTCAATTTCCTTTAATTAAAAGTGAAAATTACCCAGCAACAAATTTTTATCCGAAAAAATTATCTAAAAAATTGAAGGATTTCTATTTAAATTTTACTCCTTTAAATGTAAATTTAACTGAAATTGATCAAGCAAATTTATTTGAAATTAATTATTCTTCAAAACCTATAGCTTTATTGAAAGGTAAATAATTTTTAAATTTAATTATTTAAAAAATTTTTTAAATTATTTGAGGTTAATTTAAGGGTAGAAGACATGATCCACTTTAATTTCTATAACTTTTGAATAAATAGAAATTTTTTCAAGTTTTCGATATCATTCGATAGAGAATTAAATTTGCTACAAAATAAAATTTAATTGAGAATTTTAAGTAATTTTAAAAAAAAGTTATGGTCGAAAAACCTTCATAATTATGCTAAAAATGTCGTTTTTTGACTACAACTTTTTTGTTTTATTATTTTAGATTTTAAATTTTTTGGGATTTTATAGCTTAATTAATTCTAAATTAAAAAAAATAAGTATTTCCAAAGCAGTTTTTATTTTAACAAACTATAGGGGTGAGATCCTACCGGTCCTTTGCAGTAAGTAAGCTTCCAGTCTGTTTCAAAACGTACCCTAATCTCTCTTAAAATTTATTTATTTTTAATTAAAATTAAATTTTAAAATTTTTAGAAATCAAAATCTTCTTCTCAATTCAATTTATTGAACCATTATCTTCTGTTTGGAATATATTACCAAAATCATTAATTAATGTCCAAATTAACCATTCTTCTAGAAACAATTCTAAAAATATTTTTAATTCTTCAATTAATCAAAAAAATAATTTAATTGATCAATTTAATTTAATTTTTGAAGAAAACAATTTATTAAAAAATATTACGTCTATTAAAATAATTATTGAAGATGGTAATTGGCTAAAGAAAGTTTCAAGTTTTACTTTAACAAGAATATCTGTGATTACAAATTAAAATTAAAAACATGTTTATTTTATTATGTTTGTTTTGTGTCCCAAACATGTTTTTAAGTTTTTACAAATCAAGTTTGTGAAACATTTACAAAATCTAAGTTTTGTAAAACAAGTTTTGTAAAGAGTTTGTAAACAAGTTGCAAAACAAGTTACAAATTTAATTATTTTCAAAACACAAAAAAGTTGGGAAACAAGTTTTACAAAATCAATGTTTTTAGAAATTAAGCTGTGTAAAACAAGTTTTTTTGCAAAAATAATTTTGCAAAACAAGATTTAGAAATAAAGTTTTGAGCCAAGTTTTTACAAAACGAGTTTTACAAATCATGTTTTGCAAAACAAGTTTTTTTACAAAACAAGTTTTAGCGTTTATACTTAAAAACTTATTTGGCGCACAAACTACGGGTGTACTACGGGTGTATTTTACAAGCTTTAACTTTTCTCCTTTTTCTTTCATTCCAAGTTTATATTAAAAAATAATTTAGATATCAAAAGCCTTATTTTATTTAAAACATTATTTTAAAAATTATTTTCACTATTTACTCTAACATTTTTTATCCTTAAATTTGTATATTTATTTTAGTCAAATATGTAATAATTATGTAATTTTTGTTGTCTTAACGAGAGTAAAAATTTATTTTTCATCCAAATCGTGTCCTCAATTCCTTAAAATTTTTTTAGATTTTTTTTGCCAGTAATACTTTTTTATTTACTTTAAGTTTTTCTATCATACTCGGGTTATATAATTTATTCAAGTTCCTCCTGTAACTTTTTTTTATTTACTTCCCTCAAATTTATTTTTTATATATTACTCTTCAGATTTTATACTTCATTTTTTTAAAGAAAAATAAATAAAATTTAAGGATTTTTGATTAGAATTATGAACTGTGTATATTTGTTGCCTTTCTCGAGACAGGCCAACATTCGAGGCAATTTTTAGAGGGTTTACTTTTTGTCGATTCTGGCCTTTTTCTGGCCACAATGGGATGTTTGATTCGAATTGAATCGGTGCATTTTGGCAACCCTACTCATGAGAAACTGGAATAGGTCTATTAACCAAATTTAAGCCAACTATTTTTTTATTTGTTAGCTTCATTCTCGGAGCTCTATTCCCTTTAGCCTTCCTCCCCCTTCAACAACCTATAGTATAATATTTGTTGAATAATTTAGTAGCAGATGAATGATTTGCATGGAGAGAATATTAAAAAAAAATATTAAAATGCTATATACAAAAGAGAAAGGTGTGAGATTCTTCTTTTTTTGTAGACCGCTATCCCTCCTCTTCCTACCTCAAGCGCCTCTTCAGCCGCTGGGACCGAGTGTCTGTGTGTTTGTTATAAATACTTCAACACTTTAGTGTCGGCATTTTTAAGGGCAAAAAAAGGAGAAAAATGTTTGAAAGAGGGTATAAAGTGTTGAAAATACATCAAAAGAATTTTTTGAATTTTCTTTGATTTTTAACAGAAAATAATCGAGGACTAAAATAGGAGAGAAAAACACTTGAAATAAACCGTGACAAAACGTTTAAAAATACCTATTTATAAAGCAGAAAGGTTGGAAAGAAGGTTGGAAAAAAAGTTGGAAACAATTGTAACAAACAAAGTTTATTTTAAGTTTGTTGTTTGAGTTGTGAAAAATAAAGTTTGAATAAATTGTAAAATTGTAAATCAAAAAGGTTGGAAAAAAGGGCTCTTGTCCAGTTCATGCGTCCCATGAAGATTTATGCGTCCCAAGAGAATTTATTTATGAGTCCCATAAAAATTTATGCGTCCCAAAAATAATTTACGCGTCCCATAAAGATTTATGCGTCCCAAAAATAATTTATGCGTCCCATAAAAATCTATGCGTCCAAAAAATTATTTATGCGTCCCATGAAATAAATTGAAAAAATATTCAAAAATTAAAATATAACATTTAACATTTATACTAGAGTTTCACCGGAAGTTCCGGTTCCGGAAAGTTCCGGTGTTTTTTTGGTTTGGATCCGGTTTCGGCTCCGGTTTACAAATCGGTTCCGGGCAAACCGGAACTTTTTTGCACCCCTAACGATTCGTTTTTTTAAATATTAATACTTCACGTACTCTCGTACTGCATGTACTCTCTTACCGCCAAAAAATTTTCGCTTCGGTTAACCGAAAGTTTCGGTCCGGTTAATTGTCTCGGTTTTGGTTAACCAAAGAATTTGGCTAAACCGACAATACTACTTAATATACAAATTTTTTTAATTTGCTAGCAAAATTTTTTAAGTTCCGGTTCCGGGCCAGAACTTAGAAAAGTTCCGGTTCCGGAAACCGGAACTCAAATTGGGTCCTGTTCCGGTTCCGGTCAAAATTTCGGTCCCAGTGAAATACTAATTTATACTATACATATTTGATTAACAAAGAACAGTATATTATTGATTAACAAAAAAGATTTTTCAATTCATTTCATGGGACGCATAAATTTTTACAGGACGCATAAATTATTTTTGGGACGCATAAATTTTTATGGGACGCATAAATTATTTTTGGGACTCATAGATTTTTATGGGACGCAAAAATTTTTATGGGACTCATAAATCTTCATGGGACGCATAAATTTTCATGGGACGCATGAACTGGACAAGAGCCGAAAAAAGTTCGAAAGTACCTGTATATAAAAATGTTTTACAATCTTAAAAAAGTTTTAGACAGCCAAGTTTTATAATTGTTGTTTGAATTTTAAATAAACTTGGATAATTTGTAAAATTACAAATATAAAAGGTTGGAACAAGTTGGAATTTAAATGTTTTACAATCACAACAAATAATGATTGTCAGTCAAGTTTTATTATCGTATAATTGTAAAAACATGCTTAAATTGTAAAATAACTTTACAAATTGTAATTTGTAACTAGCTGTTTGAGCCTTATTTTTTCTTCCTAAAGAAATTACCGTATATTTTTTTTCCTTAGCACACGCTTTATATCCATCCATTCATATATTCCAATGATGCACCTGTCCTGCCAAGTGCCAAATAGTCAAATTTCTTTTTAATTTTTTTCTAAAAAGGCATGGGGAGAGGAGGGAGATCATCTCATAATTTCCGTTCCAACTATTATATTTTTATTTTGTTATTTGTTAAAATTATTATTTTTAAAACAATTTCGGTCGTTACTTGTTTTAAAAACAAGTAATTGAGCAGTTGGATATTTTTGTGATTTTTTAAAAATAATTTAACGATTTTTAATAATTAGAAAAATGTCATTTTTTGAGGAATGTGCCAATTATTAAAAGACAAACACAAATCAAAGAAAAAATGAAAGAGAGAGATAATCCTCTCGGCTTTAGGAAAGGCCAAAAGGCATATATTTAAATAGCCTTTTTTGTTTGATTTTACCGACTAAACTTTCATGCACAATTTAACATGGGGGAACAATATATTTAAATTACTGTCAAAAATTACAAATATATTTTTAAACTTGTTTAAATTGTAAAAATAGGCATTAAGTTTAAAAAATAAGTTTTTGAAAATTATTTTTACAATTTACAATTATGAGATAAAATAAACATTTTACAATTAAATAAAGCAAACTTGTTTTACAATTATATTGTTAAATAAACTTGAAAATAAACTTGAATGTTTTTACAATTATAAACTTGTTTTACAACATGGTTATTTATCTAATTTAATTGTAAAACAAGTTTATTACAATTCATAATTGTAATTGTAAAAATATTCAAGTTTATTTAAATTGAATAAACTTAAAATTAAAAAATAAACTTGCTTCCACTTAAAATTAAATAAACTTGAAGCAAAACCTGAAACTTAAGGCAGTGATTTACTTTTTTCTCTCACTCAATAAATAAAATATTTTCGATGGCATATTAAAAACTTATGGGAAAATACCTAAAGGCTTTGAAAACGCAGCAGGGTAAAGTTTGTTGCGCGAAAAAACAATAAGAGTGAACGGAAAAGTCTAGAAGGGAAATAAAAAATAAAAAGGGATCATTTACATTTTTGAAGATCCTTTAAGAATAGCCTGAGGGAAGGGAAAATTGTGTGAACAGAAGGAAATATTTAGTACAGTAAATGGCTATTGGATGGATATAATGTGGGTGGAGCCTATTTTTTGAATAAATCTTTTAGGGAAATATTTTTTAATAATTTTTATATTTATTTCCTGTTGCCCCTAAAGGGTACTAATTAATTAAAAATTAATTTTTTAAAATTTTTGAAGGGTCTATAAATGTCTAGAAAAATTTTTAAATTATTTTTTATAAACTATATTTAATTTAAAAAATAAAATTTATTTTTTTTTCTCTCTCATCCCTCTATAGCCACACAACAATAATTTTTTCCGCGCATACAATCCGCTTATCGGGCCGTTAAAATTTAGTACCAGTATTTTACTTTTACTATAAAATTCATAAAAAAGATATGTTTTTATTGTTTAATTATTTTATATCAATATTATTAAATTGAATTTTCGTGAGGTAATTATCTATAAATTAAATTCATTTTATGCTGTCTCAAGTTTTTCTTCAGTTTATTTAATTCCAAGTTTATTTTTATCTAAATAAACTTGAATTTTTTACAATCTACAATTATGAATTATAACAAACTTGTTTTACAATTAATTTAAATAAACTTGTTGTAAAACAAGTTTATTATTCCTGCTAATTGTAATTGTAATATAGGTTTATTTTCCTTTTTAAATTACAATTATTTAATTCTGCTTCAAGTTTATTTAATTTAATTGTGATAATTGTAATTGTAAAATGCTCAAGTTTATTTTCCTTCCAGAGTATATTTAATAAGTTTGTTTCAAGTTTATTTAATTTAAATAGGTAGTTGTAAAACAAGTTTATTATCATTAATACTTAATTGTTATCTTAAAAATCTTTATTAAATTCTAATTTTTAAATCCAAGTTTATTTTTAATTGTAAAACATGTTTTAATAATTGTAATCCTAAAAATACCTTTATGAATTTCTATATCAGTATTTTATATTTTTCAGTCACTAATAAAGAAAATTTAGCTTGATTTTTTGTATTGATATTATAAAAATATAAATTAATATTTGTATTAAATAATGAGTAGAAATAAATAAAAAAATATTTTTTTAAATTATTTTTTCTGTTTAGCTTTAATTATTTCTGAAAATCAGCCAATTAGAGGTGAATATTCAAATGATAATTAATTTTATTTAGAAATCTTCCCCTAATGTTATGAATAGGGGTAATTGATGTTGATCACAATTATTGTGTTTATTTTCTTATATTCCCTGAATGACCCTAACCCTCATAACGGCAATATTCATTTTCTATTAAAAGAAATTAGAATAGGCAATTTTAATGCACTAACATTTGAATTCTAATCCTTATTTTCTTCCTTCATTTGTTTTTTGGTCATTTAATGGGTATATAAACTTATAATGATATATTTAAATAAAAGTTGAGGTCCAAAAACTCTTAAAAATCAACGATTTTCTCCAAAATCAGTTAGTTTTTTGACCATAACTTCATTCAAAAATTAGATAAAATTTTAATTTTTTACTATTTTGTAGAGAATTTAATTCTCTATCGATTGATATAAAAATTAGTAAAAAATATTAATCCATTCCTAAGTTATGAATTTTTAACTGAAGTGTGTTCACATAAACGTCTCCCCCAATTTTCTCATTAAAAATATCTCGCGCATTTCTTTTTCAATTTATTTTTTTTATTTTTCTACTTCACTTAACTAATTAAAACACAGTATTATTTTTTAGTATTTTTGTTGTGCCAATTAATTAAATAAATAAATGTATAATTCAAATAATTTTACATTGGCCAATTCCATTTTTGATATAAATAATCATAAAAATTATTTAAAAGAAGAAGAAAAATCTAAAGATAAATTTGAGGGAATGATCAATGCGGCTGTTAATTTTGGAGCAATTAACAATAATCCGGCTGTAAGGTAACAAGTTCACCAATATTTAATTGAAGCAAAAACAAATTTATAAGAAAGTTTTAAGCAAAAGGGAAATTGTAAAACAAGTTTTTAGAAATTACAAACATGTTTTTAAGTTTGCAAATAACAATATTTAATAAAAACAAGTTTGTAAAAATTTTTATAAAAATAAATTGGAAAACAAGTTGTTTTTCGAAGAGTCAAACATATATCCATTTTTGACAAACAATATTTAAAACAAGTTCAGTTTAAACGGAGAAAAAATTGTAAAACATGTTTTTGAGGAATTCCAACTTGTTTTTAAGTTTGTAAAAGAACTTAAAAACAAGTTGGAATCTCTATTAAAATAAAATAATTTAAAAATATTTTCAAGTTCCCAACTTAACATAACACCATTATTTTCTACTCCTGTAAACACTTTTAATGACAAAAACATTACAAACAATTATCCATTAAATACAATAGCAAATACAAATTCATTACAATTTTACAATAATTATCAAAATTATTTTTCACCTACAACCTCGTTAATTAATTCAGCATTTTCTACAACAAAAACATTAACAACCCCAAAAACAGAATTAATTACTTTTTGTGGACAACAACAACTAACAACAAAAAGGGAAAGAACAAAATATACAGATTCTCAATTAAATTATTTGGAAAATATTTTTAAAAATGATAGGTATCCGGATGGAGCTAAAAGAGAAGATATTGCTAGAATTTTGCATCTTACTGATGTTAAAATACAGGTAAAAATAAATTAAGGCTGTAAAGTTTATCTAAATATAGTTGCAATTGTAAAAAAGTTTTAAGCAAAGAGGAAATTGTAAAACATGTTTTTGGTATTACAAAATTTTGTTTTAAAGTTTGCGATAATAAACAAAACAATTCAGACTTGTTTGAGTTAAAATAAGGGTGTCGCCTACACGAACGTCTGTAAATAAGAGATACGAGTACCTAGAAACGTGAAATTTCGTAGAGACATAAATGATAGTATTAACTAAATTTACTAGAAATATCAAAATTTTTGGTTATTTATTCTAAAAGTTATGACAAAAATGAACGTTTTTCTTTATTTATTCAACTATAATTTCTGAGACAATGGACCAAAAATTCTAAAATTTTTAGAGAACGTATCTAACATTGTTAGACATAACTAAGCAAAATTTTAGAAATATTTCTCATCTTTTGACAATTTTATAAGCACAAAACTAACGTTAAGTTGAATAAAAATAAAAATTTTTATTTTAAGGTTTGGTTCAAAAATAGACGTGCAAAGGTTAAAAAATAATATTTCCTTAAAATTAAAAAAATCACAAATTTTAGATGCAAAATGAACGCAAATTTGAGAAAGCGAGAAACGAATTTGAAATTTCCAGAAAAAGGGCGGCAAATCTCAATAATAATGGAGCCTCAACAAGTTTTATTAAAAGAGAGGAGTCTACGGATGCTACAGAAGAAGAGGAGCCTAAAACATTTAAGAACAACATTGGGGAAATTAAAAATAAAAAATGTTTTACAAACCAAGTTGTTGACCAAACTGAATTAATTAATAAAGTTTTGAAGGAAACAACAAGTTTACAAAGTCAAACAAACAAACTTGTTTGTCAAACAAAACAAATTAAACAACAAACAACAACAACTACTCCAACATATCAACAAAACAATTTTTTACCAAAATTTGAAAATAATACAAATTTTTATTTAAATCAACAATGGAATAATAATTATTTAATTAATAATAATTATTTAAACAATAACTCCAATAGTAATACAGATTGTTATGCTCTTATGCAGCAGATGGCTGCATATAATTGCTTTCAGCCTCAAACTAGTAATTTTTGTGCTAATACTGGTTAGTATATGTTTTACAAACTTAATTTTGATAAAACATGTTTTGCATACTTGTTTTACAAGCTTGTTTGTTAAGAAATATTCATACAATCATAAAACATTTTTCAGAACTTGTTTTTACCAAAACTTGTTTTGGAAACTTGTTTATTTTATAAAAAATGTTTTACAAACTTAGAACATGTTTTAATAAAACTTGTTTTAATAAAACTTGTTTTAGAACTTGTTTTTTTAACAAAGCATGTTTAACAACTTATTTTTTAATAAAACATTTTTACAAACTTGTTTTCTGATAAAACATTCATACAAACATAAGACTTGTTTCTGAACTTGTTTTTTAAAATAAAACTTGTTCATAACTTGTTTTAGTAAAACTTGTTTTACAAACTTATTTTCTTCTAATAAAACTCTTTTAGCCTTCATACTTGTTTAAATATTATTTACAAATTAATTTTTAAAAATTTAAAAATATTATTTTTAAAGATTTCTGGTCTTCTTCTTCATCCCCCTCATCTTCTTCCAACTATCCTCCTCTTCAATTAACACAAATACCAACATACAGTAATCACAGTACACCTACAAATCAGATGTTTAGTCATTTAGCTTCTTATTATCCAAACAATTATAACAATTATTTTTCTCAACAACAATTTATTCCAATTAAACAAGATTTGGAACAGAAATCAAGTGGAATAAACACATCAAGAGAAAAGAGTGATTTAAATAGTTGAAACATAGGAAGAAGCATGAAAGCAAACAAACTTAGATTTTACAATTTGTAGTTTAAATAGATTTTACGTTTTATTTTTATTATTTTTCACAGTTATTCATTAAATTAAAAAAAAATATTTTTTTTTGAATTCACATAAAAATTCTTTGAAAATATATTTTATTTATTGCCAGCCGCGCTACCTTTACATTCCCTCTATTTCTCTCTTCGTAAAAAAATAAAATATACACGCAGGGTAAAAAAAGAAACATGAAGAGGTAAACATATTCTCATTCACAATGTTTTCTCTATTATTTTTTAAATTTCTTTGTCAACCATCTGACTCAAAATATTCAATAATTTTTTCCTTTCTTTAAATGATTCATCTGCCCCCAATTTTTTCCGATTAAGTTGTAAAAGCATTTTCATTTGTATTTTCGAACAAAAACAAAATTTTTTAAGTTTTAAATAAATAAAGAAATTTTATTTTAATTTCCAAAACATTTAAATTGAAAAATGGTTAAGGATAGACTGCAAGAGTTGCACAAGGTTGGAATTATCTTGTTTATCTTTTTACTAACTTAAAATTATGGTTGTAAACATGTTTTACAAACTTAATATTTTTATTTTTGATTAAAACTTAAATAAAATTAAGTTTGTTTTGTTTTGCAAGTTGTGTAAAACATTTTTCTAAAACTTGTTTTACAAAATTGATTTCTAAATCTTCTTAAACAAAATTTTAAGTTTTTTTACAAAATTGAAATTACAAACTTGATTTTAAGTAAAACTTGTTTTTAAACCTAATTTTAGGTAAACATGTTTTACAACTTAATTTTAAATAAACATGTTTTACAAACATGTTTTTAACTAAAACAAACTTAATTTTAAGTTTTACAATTTAATTTATTATTTTTTTTAATTTGTTTTTAATTAAACTTGTTTTACAAACTTAATTTGCTTTTATTAATGTTTTCTTTCAAACAATTAAAGGCACGTCCTTCACTCCGTTCACCGACTGAATTATCTGTTTCCGGCTTAACAAACAACTTACATCTCGGCAGAAATGATTACTTTCTTCAACAAATTTCTCAAATGAACTCATGTTTGGATGAAATTGATCATCTTATTAAACAAATGCTTCAAGTTCAACAAATTATTCTTTGCCGAACAATTTCAGAACCGCAAGACAAACATCAATTAGATTTTATTATTAATCAATTTCGCAAACTTGTAGGAGAATTGAGAACAAATTTGCAAAAACTTGAATTTGAACAACAACAAGAAAAAAGTTTAAATTTGACTAGTAATGCTACACAAAGAATTAATTTAAATCAAGTTGAACAGCTTAAACGAAGACTTTGTCAAATACTCGAAAAATTTCAAAAATCGAGAGAAGATTATCGACAACGAGTAACTAGTAAGGGGAATTTAAAATCTTTAAAAAAATTTTGAATTTTAAAGAAAGAGTTAAAAGACAATTAGAACTTGCTGGAGAGCCGTTAAACCAGGAAGATGTAGAACACTTATTGGAGGAAAAATCGGAACAAATTTTTTATCGAAATATTAATCCAATGAATGTGGCTGCTCATTTAGCTTTAGAAGAAGCATCTGATAGACATAATGAATTGGTAAAATTAGAAAAGAGCATTGGGGAATTAAACGATTGTTTTGGTGATATGTTAGCTTTAGTACATTCGCAAGTAGGTTTTAAAGAAGTTTAATGTTTCTTACAATTTATTAAATTTACAATTTGTAAATTAAAGTTTATTTAAGTAAAAGTTTAATTTACAATTTAATCTACAAATTGTAAACTAATTAAACTTTGTTTTGTAAAGTTTTTACAATTCAAGTTTATTTTTTCAAAAAGTTTCAAGTCAAAGTTTAGTTGTAAAAAATAAACTTGAAACTTGTAGAAAAATAAACTTGAATTGTAAAAATTTTACAAACTAAAGTTTAATTGTAAAAAATAAACTTTAAATTTCACAAAATAAACTTTAATTAAGTTGCAAATTGTAAATTAAACCTTATTTGTAAAAAATAAAGTTTATTTTGTAAAAGTTTAACATTAAAGTTTATTTTTACAATTTATAATTTAATTAAAGTTTATATAATTTTTAAGGGTACAATAGTTGATAGAGTTGACAGAAATGTACAGTCAGCATTGGAATATACACATCAAGCTCGAAAACAAATGAACAAAGCTGTAACCTATAAAAAATCGTCAAACCGTCTTAAATGTGCAATTGTATTATTACTTGGGGGGATTGTTCTTATTTTGGTTCTTTTGTTGCTAATTTCCTTTAAATTATTTTTGCCCAATTTATCCACACATTAAATGTTTGGACTTCATTTCTGATAAAAAAATTTTTTCGAATTTTTAAACAAAATTTTAATATGTACATTCGAGTTTTAAAATAAAAAATTCAAAAGTTTATCGTTTTCAAAGTCTCCTCATTTTCATAGAGGCAGTAGTTAATACAATTTCTGGAACGTCAGCAGAAGCAGGCGGTTGTTCTTGCCCTTCATTAGTTGTATTTCCTCTGTCGGGGAGATTTCCTTTGAGAGAAATTTCTAAAAAAAATTTTTTTTTTCAAAGAAATTTTTTCTAACCATAAAATCCATTAGATCCATCAGATCTAGAAACTTCCACTTGTTCTGAATTTCCTTGGCCAACAGTGTTTTTACATTTTCTCCGCAATCCCATAGGCAATAAAAATGAACAAGAAGGTGGAAAGTAACAAAAAAGTGCTAGCAAGAATAATGTGACGACAACTATTAATAAAGTTAGGGAAAGTAGTAACAATATTTTTAATAATTCCATTTCATTTTGTTTTGGTGTTTTCTGGTGTTTTTTAAATTAAAAATCAGAATTATTATAAAGTAGTAGAAATAAAAATCAGAATTATCTCAACTAAAATAATTAAGGAAATATTAAATACAAAAATTCTGGGCATTTGATAAATTAATAGAAAATCAGAATTTAGTGTTTTACTAAAATAGGAAAAATACAAATTAAATTCTGATTTGTATTTTCATTCTGATTTGTATTTTTATTAGAATTTAAATTTTACTTCAAAAATACAAAATAATACAAATCAGAATTCTGGTATTTTGTTAAAACATTAAAAACACAAAATTCTGATATTTTAATTAATTAATTAAAACACAAATCAGAATTCTGTGTTTTTAATAAGACAGAAGAAAATACAAAATTAAATTCTGATTTGTATTTTCTACCAATTTTTATTAACAGAATTTAATCTTTAACAAAATAAAAATCAGAATTTTGGTATTTTAATAAAGTAAGAGAGGGGAAGACTAAAATATTTTGACATGTGTTGATGATTATTTTCCTTTCTGTTGCTTTTTCTGGATTTAATAAATATTTAAAGAAAATTCTAAAATAAATCTGGAATTTATCCTAAAATATTTTTGGTGTCAGAAAAATTTTTTTTAATTATTAAAAAAATCAAGCGATAAATTAAAGTTTTATTTAATAAATAATCTCCATATGTCAGCATTTTTATTTTAAAAAATTTTAAAAATATTTGTGAACGTGTTAAGTGATTGATTAAATAAAATAAAAAAGAATTAAAGAAATAACAAAAAGCTTTTTTGAAGTGACAATCAATTGTTTAGTGGATATTTTATTTATTTTTCTTTCTCTCGTCAAACTTTTTTTAAAAATAATCCTTTTTTCACAATCAGTTTTTAAACAGAAAAAAATAAAAGAAAAAGAGACTTAAAATTTTAAGTTAATTTTCGAGATTTTAGGAGGAGAAGAAGAAATAGAATTTAAAACTGAAAAAGAAACACTTTTGTATCCCAGCGGAATTTAAAAAAGAAAACACATAAATTACTATTTAAAATTCTGAAAAGGTTTTAAAAATACAAAAATAAAAGTTATTCTGATTTTGTAAAGAAAACACAAAATTAAATTATATTCTGGTTTTATAAGTAAATACAAAACCAGAATAAAAACAAAATACAAACCAGAATATTGCAAAACCAGAATAAATGTATTCTTGTATTTTATCAGAATAATTTATTATCTTGTATTTTTAAATAATTTCTGATTGTGTTTTCTTGTAGAAAAAATCAGAATTTTTGTATTTCATTAAGCATTAAAAACACAAATTAAATTCTGACCCTTTAATAAGCAGAAAAAATACAAAAATTAAATTCTGATTTGTATTTTCTACTAAATTTATCAGAATTTAAGTTTTAATTCAAAAACACAAGAAAAACACATTTCAGACTTTGGGTATTTTATCTGTATTTTCCGTAATCTTAAATAAATTGTTAAAATGAAGAGGAAACTACTTTTGTATTTGTTCTTTTTAAACATTAAACAATAAATGATTAAAAAATAAAAAAATTATTTAGAGGAAGTAAAAAAATTCACCAAAAATAAAAATTGCTGAATTTACAAGAATTTAGCGACTAAAAGGAAAAAAATAAGAACAATAAATTAAATAAAAAATAAAAAAAAATTTTTGGGGAAAAACGCAAAAGGAATTTCTTTTTTAATGAAAAATCGAAGTTTTAGAAAAAAAAATTAAAAGAAAATGTAGGTGTAAAGTATTTTTAGAGCATTTCCAGTACCCTTAATTAAGGCAAAAATTACCGTTAATTAATGTCCAAAAAGCTTGAAAATCACGTGATTCTTTCAATATTTTTTTTCTAAAATTATAACAAAAAATTCTTTTTACTATTTTCCTCATAATAACGTGTTCTCTTTTAACCTTTGAAATTAGCATTCTTCAAAAAAAAATTTTTTTAGGGGGTAAATTTAAAAATGGCCCACATAATTTAAAAAATGGAATTTTTAGAAAATATAGTAAACATTATTAATCAAGATTTCCTTTGCGACAAAACGTATTTTAAAGAAGTCCATTTTTGGACGTTTCAGTGCCAGCAATTTTTTAGAAAAATTTTTTGAATTCTATCAATCAAAATTTTTTCTAATGAATTTGGAAGGCTTTGGGCATGGTTTGATGAAGCGGTTGGGATGGAAACAAGGTTTGAAAATTTCTAAAAATTTTTAAAAATTTTCAAAAAAATTTTTCAAAAATTTTTAGGTGACGAGGATGATGGTTGGTCCAAAAAAGCAATTCAAAGTTTAATGAAAAAATTACAAAAACAAAACAAAGAGTCGATCAGTTTATTAGAAAAATCGTTAAATTTACAAGGAAGAGAGCTAACTGAATGTGTGACAATTCCAAGATCGCTGGATGGACGTTTACAGATTTCTCATAGAAAGGCTTTGCCACATGTTATTTATTGTAGAGTTTATAGATGGCCAGATTTACAATCACATCATGAGGTTTTTTAATTTTATAATGTAATTTTTGGGTAAAAATGGGGAAAATCCGCAAAGGTTGTCCGCAAATTATGTCCGCAAGTAAATTAATTTGTTAATTCCGAGTTTCGTTCCCTCCCATTTTTCCTTCAAAAGACTCATAATGGTCAGACCTCCTCATGTCACTCTACATATATACAGGGTTAAATAAAAGATTGGAAACGAATAATTATTCGTTGTCCCTGGGAAAAGAAAAATAGGATTGGCGGGTGTTGATTGTTGACCCGGCGGGGAGAACATTTTCGGAGAATAGGGATAAGGAACCAACTCTAGGTCGATCATTTTTTATTTTCCCCTCTAAAAATGTTTTAGTACTTTTACTCTAGCTATGGTCCGCTTGTTTCGCCTCTTCATTAATTTATTTTTTATTTTTAAGTTAAAAGCCTTGCAATGTTGCCGTTATTGTTTTGAATCAGGCCAAAAAGATATTTGTATAAATCCCTACCATTATGAAAGAATTTCTACTTCAAATATGCTCCCACCAGTTTTGGTTCCTCGTTTTAGTGATCCACCGCCTTTAAACAATCCAAACAACAATTTTAAAGAAGTGGCAACAATTCCTTTTGTTCCATGTCAGGATTGGTGCACAATTAGTTATTATGAATTGAATGGGAGAGTTGGAGAACAGGTTTAATTTTTTAAAATTAAAAATAGGCTTAAAAATTAAATTTTGGGACAAAAACAATTTATTTTAACATGCTCAAAAATCTTTTGAATTAAAATATAAAAATTACTTATTCGAAGTGGGTATCGAATCTGGGACCTCTCCAAATTATTTTTATGAGTTTTTAACCAAGAATTTTTTGACCAAAGATTTAAATGAAAAAAGAAGTTTTTTAAAATAAAAAAATTAATTTTCTGGAGTGGTTATCGAACCTGTTACCCCCATTTCCTGTCAAATACCTTTCAGTTTCAGCCTTGAAAACATCTGACCTGGCTATGAAGTCAGATGTTTCGAGGTTGACTTCCATTCAAATAAACTAATTTTTATGTTTTCTAACTTCCATCTAATTTCTAGAAAAAGTTTTTAAAAATTAATTTTCCAACCTAATTATTTTAGGGTACACCCCAACTTACCGCGAGCCCAACTCGTCGCAGAGCGATAACTTCGTTCAGAATTGTCGAATCCGGGGCGCCCTGGTATAGTTCGATTCAGCTCGTCGAGGCGCATCGAAACATACCAAGGCGTACCGGATTCGACAATTCTGAACAAAGTTATAGCTCTGCGGTAAGTTGGGCTCGCGGTAAGTTGACCTGCTCCCTTATTTTAAAGGTAAAAATAAGTGCTCTAGAATGTATTGTTGACGGCTTCACAGACCCTACAATGGGTGAATCTAATGGACAACACAAAATATCGTTGGGACTGTTTTCTAATGTAAATAGAAATTTAACAATTGAAAATACTCGAAGATTAATAGCTAAAGGAGTTAAATTAACTTATGTGCCATATCAAGGTTTTCCTTTCTTAAAAATTTTTTTTGAAATTAATTAAAAATTTAAGGAACACTTTATGCTGAATGTTTAAGTGATAGTCCTATTTTTATTCAATCGAGGAATAGTAATTGGTTAGTTTTTGTAAATTTAAAAACTTTTAATAGAGAGAGGGGAGGGGAGATTTTTAAGGAAAAATTTTAAAACATTAAGGGAAAGGAATTTTTAAAGGACAAAAGAAAATTAATTTTTATTCTTTTATAAAGTCGACAAATTCTATCCGAAAAAAGGTTAATTAGGGAAGAAAATAATACATGGGTAATTTTGATACAATTGGAGATATCCCCAGAAATTTTCGAAAATAATTATTTTTATTTAATATTTTTTTAACTCGAAAAAAAATTTTTTTGAAGGATAAACAATTTTCACCCTACCACTGTTTGTAAGTCTTTACATTAAAAAATTTGTTTTTAATTAAAATTTAATTTTTAGGTAAACTCTGTCATGGATATTCTCTTAAAATATTTGATACGGCTAAATTTGGAGAGGTTTATTTTTTATTTTAAATTGAAAATAAAATTAATTTTTAATTTTAGCTACTAAATCATTGTGCACAAATGGGATTTGATAGTAGCTATGAATTGACTAAAATGACTATTATTCGAATGTCTTTTGTTAAAGGATGGGGAAAGGATTATCAACGGCAAGAGTGAGCAATTTAATATTTAATTTCAGAATTATTTTAAATGAAATACAAAAAATCAGAATTATTGTAAATATATAATTCTGATTTTTGTATTTTATTTAAAATTCTGATTCAGAATTTCAGAAAAAATACAAAAGTAAATCAGAATTATTTTTTAAATACAAGTCAGACTTTCATTCTCCAAAAATTTGAGATAATTCTGATTTTCTAAAATTACCTTGTAATGCAAAAGAAAATTATTCCAGAAAACACAAAAAAAAATCAGAATTTTATATTTTTTAAGAAAATGCAAAAATATCAGAAATTTCGGAAAACACAAAAAATATAAAATACAAAAATCAGAATTATTAATTAATATTAATTAATCCATTTTTTTTAACAGCATTACATCAACCCCATGTTGGATAGAAATTCATTTACATGCTCCTCTTATTGTAAATATTTTTTTATTTTTTTTTTAATTTTCCTAATTTTAGTGGTTGGATAAGGCATTGCAAAACTTGGCAAAATTGGGTCCGCTTCCAGATAAAATTCATTCAAATTCGTAAAATATTTTTTAAAGAATGAAATGTGATATAAAACTAGAAAAACATTCCTTCACTTAATTTTATAATTTAATCAATTACCGGTTTCTTTTTTTAGATTGCCATAATTTATTAAATAAATAATAAATAAAAAAATTATTTCATACAAAAAAACGAAATTTGTTTGCAAAAATTTTGTCAAAATAAATAACAGTCAAAAATCACTTTTAGATACAAAATCACTTTTAGATATATTTAACAATAAGTAGATTTCCCACCCAATGGCCAACCAGAATTTTTAGAAATGGTATCTTAAATTGGGTTTTTTTACAAATTTTTTGGGAGTATTTAAAAATCAGGTTTGACTGTAATTTTTAAAAAAAATAGGCAAAAAAAAACCTTTTTCAGAATTTATTAATCAGTTGAAATAACCGTTACTTTCCTTGGTTTCTTCTTTTCAACAACTTTGGGTGATTCTCCAACAGTAGAACTAGCACAATTTTCTTCAGGTTTCGCTCTTTTAGGTGTTTGTGGTGTATTGTTTAATAACGTCCTTTTTACGCGTGGTCGTTTTGGAGTTATTAATTTGGGTGAATCTGGAAGAGATAAAACATCAATTGGTGTTTGTTTTGGTGTATTTGTAGTTGTTGTTGAAGGGAGGTTATCAGAAGGTAATTGTTGGACTTCATCTAAAATAATGAAAAATAAAGAAAAAAATTTTCAAAGTTAAATATAAGAGAAAATTTGAAAAAAATATGTAGCGTGCCCAAATGGTGGAGCCAATTTATTTCTATTTTCTAACTATTACCATTTGTTAAGACCATCCGTCATATAAATTTAGGCTAGCCGTAATCATTTTTAAAAATTTTAAAAATCCATCCCAGCTCAAAAATAGAATATAAGCAAACGGATGGTTCCAAAAACATTTAGGTAGTTATAAATCTCAAACCAAAAAAAAAAGTTAAGGAACCTAAACACCCCTTTGAAAACCCCAACATTTTATGGGACAACAAAAAAATTATTCAAAATTAAAAGAAAAACCTTGTTGTACTTTTTCCACTTGTAGAACCTCTTTTAATTCAATAGGAATACCCATCTTTTTTGTATCCATACAAATAAAAGAATTAAATCCTTCCAATGAAGAAACAACCAAAAAACGTCCATCAGGTGTCCAAGCAATACTTGTTAATCCATCATAGTGTAAATTTGCAAAATAAGCGAATGGAGTTTCATTTTGCGAATTATACAACAAAATTGAATCCCAACATAAAACAGCAAAAATTAAACGATGTGCAAGACTTGAGAAAAAAAGAAAAACTTGAAAATTTATAATAGCCGGACCTCAACGATACACCCTTTGGGATTGGAAAATGTATCATATGGCATATCTTAAATAGAGGGGTTTCGCTCTCAATAGGTGGTCACCCAAATTTTAAAAAACGAAACCTAAATAGAGGTGTATTTTAAGATGAGATTCGACTATAATTTTTAAAAAAATACCCAAGAAAATTCTCCTTCATTCCTTCATCAAGTTTGTAAATTAAAGGAGAACATTTAACTTGTATAGTTGGTTTGGCAGAAGGAAAAAGAGCATTTGGCCGACAAAATTTGAGATCATTTCGAAAAAAGACAAAAGTTCCATAAATATTATTTGTTCCAACTTCTAATAGGGCAGCTAAAAAATTAAAAAAATACTTTTTTGTTTCAAAAATTTATTCTTTAAATAAAGTCCCCGACCATCCGTATTAATAAAATGGTAGGAAAGTCCAATATTGTCAAAGTCGCTTTCTGATACCAAAATTTACAAAATCATTTTCTTTTGAGGAAGAATGGTCCATTTCAGGGATGCCACGGTTTAAGAAAAATGTTGGGACGGATTTCAAAAAATTTTTGGACCAGCTTCCAGGTCGAGAAAAATGGCTTCGACCCAACTTTGGCCCGTTTTTATGTAAAAAAGATTAAAAAAAAGTTAAAAACCTGGTGCAAAAAGAACACCACCACAGGGAGAAAATTCAACACCTCTTTGGAAAGCATGTAATTGATCGTCATGAAATATTTTGTAAGCCTTAAAATTTTAATAAACAAAAATTTTCTAAAAATTTAGAAAAAAAAACTTGTTGATTAATTTCAGGCATTAAAATCATTGGCAATTCAATTTGATAACAAGAACGTAAAATTGTTCCTTTAAACGCATCCAATATATCTAAACGCCTGTCTGTTGACATTGTTACCAAATATTTTCCTCGTGGATCCCAAATTATTCCATTAGCAAAATGGCGGTAAGCACCTCTTTCCCATAGTCTTTTACCTGTTAAAAAATATTTTCAAAAGCAACTGTAATAGCCAGAAAGGCATTTTAGGTACTTAAATGTGGAGAGAAATTGTTTAGGTATTATATTTATTAAAAGCAAGCTTCATCGCTTCATGAAGCCATGCAAAGGTACCAAGGATACGTCGTGTTATGGAAAAAAGTCGGGTCAAAAGTCCGGATTTCGGGGAACCCAATATATCCCTTTGTACCAAGGTGCTGAATCTGAGTTTCTTGTTAACTTAAGTAAGTGAAATAAATCTTTCTCCCCTTAAAGTAATTTCCCATAAAAATTAAAAAAAAATAATTTTTCTTCCAAACCATTTTCAGTTCGATTAACAGAAATTGAATTATTCATAGACACAGAAGCAATAAATTGTGAATCTGGCGAAAAACATAAAGCAGTAATTTCACCAGGATGTGGACTAAATCTAGCTTTACTTCTTTGCCAATTTTCTCTATTTGGAGGTATTTCTTCATTATTTTTATTATCTTCCAAATTATTGTTATTTAACTGAAGCTCTTTTAATTGCTTTTCATTAGAAATTTCATTCTTTTCATTTTCTTCCAAGCAAGATTGAACTAAATTCCAAACAATAAGATAACCATCAGCATCACCAGAGGCAATAAAGTTACCTGAAAAAATGGTTGAGGTGAGACTAATTTCGATTCCCGTACGACCCAACCAGACTGGTCTCAAAATGAGACTAGTCAAATTTAGAAGTAATTTAAAGAAAAAAATAAATAGAATATACCATTAGGAGAAAATTTGACAACATTTGTTGTAGACCTGTGTCCATCCAAGTTGGCTAAAAATTCAACTGACAATGACAGAGATTTGTTAGAAGCTAAATAATTAAAAAATAATTAGCAGAAAATTTTTTATTTTCAAGTTAGTAGCTTTTATGATTAAAAAACCTTACATAGAAAGTGAACTCAAATTTCAGAAAATACCGCTAGATTCAAAAAATACATGGCCTAGTTAAAATACCCACAATCAAGTTAATCTAACAATAATTACCCAATTAAAACCCCCAAATTTTTCAAAAACCTTGTTGATTTTGTTGCTGCACCTTCTCCTCATTCACCAAACTTCCACCATCTTTTTTATTTTCTTCCACAACATTTTCTTTTTCCTCTTCTTTTTCTCCTTTAGAATCCACAAAAACAATACTATCTTCATTTTGTTGTTGTTTATTTTCTTCTTCTTTTTTTGACTCTTCAATTTGTTGTTTTTTTGGGACAGAAATTTCAATTGGATCAAAACGAAAATTCCAAACACGAATTTCTTTTTGAATGCTGGCTGTGACAATTTTATATATTGGAACTAAATCTCCTCCTGTTTTTGTTATTGAATTTTGTAAAACATCAATAAATAATATTCCTTTACGATCATGCCAAAATATACAAGGCATATAAATGAACATTTTCTTTTTGTTGCTATAACGATTTAAAAAAATTTCTAAAAAAATTTTTTAGATAAATTTAAAAAAAATTTAAAAGATTTAAATACATTTCGTTTAAAAAATCCATTGTTTTTTTTTCATTTTAAAACAAAAAAATTTCAATAGTATATTGGGTATAAAATAAAGCAGATCTCCAAAAATGAAGGAGGAAAAAAGGCTGACATCAACAACAATAATAAAGAAAACAAAAATATTATATAAAAGCGTCTCTTAAATTTTTTTTACTTCATTTCTGCTGCATAGACAATTTTTCATTCAAAACATTAACAAGATTATCAAGACTAATAAGCTATAAATGAAAAAAATATTAAATTGTTTTTATTAAAAACCAGGAATGTCAAGGGTTGAGAAAAACGTTGGGTCGGATCTCGATCTGAAAAAACCCCCTGCCCCTCTTTCCCAATTTCTATTTATTTGGAAAAAACTTTTGTTCACAAACCGTTTCTTCCCTTGTAGCCACACAACGTAATTTAACACTATTTTGTGCCAATTCATCTTCTGCAACAATTAAAAGCCAAGGAATTTGTGAACTTTCATTTTCACAAAATTGGAATTGCTCGAGTAATTTTGGATTTGCTTTGTAACCTTTTTAAAAAAATTTTTTTAAGACAAAAAAATTAAATAAAAATTAACAAACTAGTTTCTGCCCTTATTCCAGCAGCCCAAAGTTTTGCACAAATTTTCATTCTTTCAAAAAGCATATTTGGTTTGTATATTTTCTCCTCATCTTTTTGATTATTTCCACCAGATTTAACTGATGCAACATATACTTGGGTAGGTGAAGTACGTACTGCACAAGACTAATGTAAGAAAAAAATTTTTTAATAAGGGGACACATTGTCTTGCAGGAATAGCAGAGGAGGTAACTTCAAAATAAAAATTAGGGGGTTTCTACTATAGTATAGAATGGGAACAAGAACAATACTTAGTTTTTCCCATGGTGGACAATGTCCCTTTGTAAGCGTAAAAATAAGACCTAACTAAAAAAAGTCGCTGACTACCCGAACCAAACTGAAAAATCCTGGGTTCGAGACGAAAATTCTAAAAAAAAATAAATAGAAATGACATAGGTAGGTTCCCCTAATTTGAAGTAAAACCACAAAAATGAAGATTCAAAAACAGAAGAAAAAATATTTTTACAAAAAATATCTGTTTAATCCAAACCTTTTCATTTTTCATTTTCATCTCCATTATAGCAAAAAGCCTTTCAATTCCAAAAGAAATTCCAACACAGGGGACATCTCTAATTTTCTTTCCACTTTTTTCTCCCAAATTTAAAAACATTCCAACAAGTTTGTCATAACGTCCACCAGCAGCTACTGAACCTATATTTCCACTACTTTCTTCTTTTTCATTATTTTCTTGTTCTTCGTCTTTTTTGGAAGAATTTTTATTCTTCTTTTTTTGTTTTTTATTATCCTCTACATTTTTAGATAAATTATTGTTTGTTGATTCATCATTATTTTTTTGTTGTGTATTATTGAAGGATAAATCTAAAAATTTTCAAAATTTTTGGGAAATAGGTAAGGGAAGTAGAGTGGCAAAGGGAAAGAAAGTATGGGAAGTAGCTATGAAAAATATTTTTATGTATAGCCAAGGACGTATCCAGATAGAGGGAAATGGAGCTAGAACTCCTCACGAAATGGAGAAAAAAAACAGAAAAATGTCGAGGAAAGAATGATCAAAAATCTTTAGTGGAATCCTGAAAGTGATGATAGCCTATAACAATTTGATTTCGGAGTTGAGAAAAAAAGCCAAATTTTTTTATTCAAAAAATTTTGGTCAAAGTTCAACAGGTCCCCTTGTCAACTTATTCCCAGCCTTTGTCAACTTTAAAATTTAAAAAATACCTTTCATCACAACTTCGTAAATTATGCCCGTATAATAATCCAATCCACGTGCCAAAGAAGGGCTAAAAACTATTCTAGAGTCTTTACATCCAAACAATATTGCATAATTAAATAACAATTTAAGCTCATCAATTGCTTTAATAATTGATTTTCGGACTTCTTCTGAAGTTGACAAATTATCACTACAAAACCAGTCAAAAAGGGATGAATTGTCCCAATCCGGGTGCTCCTCTAAAAATTATTTTTAATTAAAAATTTTTAAAAAATTAAAAGAAACCTCCAATACAAACAAATTTCCCAATAGAATCAGCCATGAGTTCATTCAACCCTTTTTCATTAATTAATTCTTCTCTGACGTCAGCCCAAGCAATTTTATCAAGTTTATCAATTGAGGAAGAAACTGTTTTGAATAAATTTGAGGGAATTGAACTAGCTTCGAATATTGCTTCTAATAAAAGTCTGTGGTTTATCTAAAAAAGATTTCTTTTGAAACTAATAAAAATAGATGGCGAGATTGGATGGAGGTGCGGAAAAACCCCTTCTTGGTTTGAAAATTACTAAAAAAAATAAAATCAAAAAAATTAACCCTAATTTCAAATTCCCCAAGCTCCAATTTAGAAATCACTTCATCAGCAATTTTTAAACACTCGGCTTCTTGCATCATTAATTCTCCAGGTCCTGCTACATCGAAATCCTTTAGAAATTTTTATTTAAAAATTTTTGATCAAAAAAATTAAACTCACACATTGATAGAATTCACGAAATCTTCCTTTAAAAATTAAAAAATCTAATCCAAAAATATTCTAATTAAAAACCTTTAGTCATAACAGGTTGATCCCTTCTGTAAACCTTCGCAATTTGATAGCGCTTGATTTTTTCGATTTTGTTGGCAGCCAAATACCGAGCAAAGGGAACCTAAAAATAGAGAAATCTTAATAGAGAAAGAATAAAAAATCTTTGGTTTTTATCCCTTGGAAATAAGAATTATTGAGATAAAAATTTTTAAAATCTGGGCTGGACCGTAGGATTGGTTAATTGACCTGAACCTGGAGGTATTTTAATATCCGCCATTTGTCAGAATTATGGCGCCCACATATTATTTTCGAAAAAAGCTGTGGCTTGCTGAATTTGTCAGACAAACGCAGATCCGAAAAATCCAAGGCAAGGAAATACAAGGACGCCCTAAATAAATTAACAAAAAAATAACCGTCAAATCATAACGCATCGAACAAAGTTCCCCATCTTGATCATCCAAATTATAAACCAATTTAGACCCTTCTTCTCCATATTTGCCCATCAACACTTTTCTCAATTCAAAAACTGGAGTATCAATCGTTACAGCCCCATGACGTTTAAAAGTCTCAGTAATTATTCCAATAACTTTTTCTCGCACAGCCATTTGTTCTGGCCCAAAATCTTGAGTTCCTTTGGGTGTTTTAAGTTCGTGTTTAGATTTGAAGTTGTCACCCAATTCTGCCATTTTTTCTTCCAATTTTTTCATTCTAGCTTTTACCTTAAATTAAAAATTTTTAAAATACCTAAATAGAAAATTAGGAGTTTACAAAATTAAAAAAACGGTCAGCTAAAGGAGACAAATTTGGGGAATTTTTATTAGAAATTTGGTAAAATTGTCGTATACGGGTCCCCCTTTTCCTACAATGGCAATCAAAAAGGATTAATTTTATTTTTTTGGAAGTAAGAAAAGCCTGACCATTCTGTACATTGATAGGAAAAAGCGGGGAGGAAAAAGGGGGACCGTAAACGACAATTTAAACAGAAATTTTTCAAAACTCCGAAAAGAAAATTTCATTTTTAAGTAAACTCCTAATTAAACAAAAAAGTATCTGAAAAAATTCCCCACTTGTCTCCCCGACCGATGCGTGTAAATAATCGGTTTTGAAATAGGTTTGGTGCAAAAGGAACGCGAAAATGAAGGAATTCGTTCTCCAAAAAGCCTACTAAAATTAAAAATAAAGAAGGAAACCTTTAAAAACTTACACTAAACAAACTGAAAACATAAACAAATTGTTGAAAATAAATTTAAATAAATTTTTAAAAATTTTTTGAATGATAGCTTAAAGCCCCCAAAAAAACTGCAAATGAATGAGAGAGTGTGGGAAAGGAAGAGGTAGGCAAAGAAAAATACAAAAGAACACTTTGCCAATTATTTAATAAATTTTAAAATTTAAATTTTCTTTGTTTTAAATTCTTTTACAAGACAAAACGCCAAAGAATAGAAAAAATTCAAAACGTCCAACAACCGAAAATTATCCAGAACGTACATAATTGGGAAAATTTCAAAACGTTACATAAGTGAAATTTTTCAACAACGTAAAAAAATAAAAATGACAAAACGCCACACAGGGGAAAACAGTTCAAAAAGGTCAAACAGTAGAATAATTCAATAATTCGGGATGATAATTAAAAATCTTTTAAATATTTAATAAAAATATTTCTGGAAGAATTTAATTTAATTTATTGAATCTCAACAAACATTCCGAAAGAAAAATAAAAGAAAAATTCCGAAAAATATTTAAAAGAGAAAATAAAAAAATATTTGTTGTCTGCGCGTAATTAACAAAACCCCCCTCCAACATTTTTTTATTATTCAACTACCGGTTACGTTGATTATCCTGCAATTGGATTTAAATAATTGGTGAATGGATATTTTATTTTTTATTAATTACCCACATATTTTCTTTTTTTCGGCTAATTTTACCCAATTTTTTCTTAATTATTTATTAATTATTTAATTAAAAATATCAATAAGTTGCTTAATTAAATTCTCAAATACAGGCAAACCTATTCTAGGAGAATTTAAGAGAAATTTTTTTGTCTGCGCGTATATTTTTTTATAATATTTTTTTTATATGTAATATTTTTCCCTTGGAGCTGAAAAAATATTAGGTACCTTATAATGAGTGTTCCTTAAATAGAGGGTTATTTTATAATGAGTGGTCATTAAATAGAAGGGATTGCTTAGGTATTCTTAGACAGCTTCAAAATAAAAAAATTCAACGCTTCAACCAAAATTATAAAATCGTACCTTAACTTGGGGGTATCTTAAAATAAATAAATTGGGCTTAAATAAAGAAATAAATTAAAATAAATAAATAATATTATTATAAAAATATTAAAAAAAATTTTTTAATATTTTTTATAAAAATTTTTTTTCAGTTTTTTAAAAACTTTAAAAAATGAATTTATTCTCAATATTCAATCTTCCGTTCGTTTCCGGTCACTAATTTAACCAGAAGAAAAAATACAAATAAGAAAACACAAAAATACAGAATTTCTGTGTTTTCCGGTCACTACCTTAAAAAGAGAGGAAAACATGCAGCTTTTTCTCCTACATTTTTTCACTTTAATTATTTTTACATTTTTCTTCACTTTAACTAAACAACAAATGCATCAAAGAATATCACAAAGAAAGCTGTTAAAAGAGGATTTTTATTTGCCAAAAATCTCAAAATTAAATTATAGAGAGGAAGTCATTAAAATGTTAAGACAACGAAAAAATATAAATACTTGCCAATTTGGGAAAATTAGGCCCTTACAAATTTTTGTTCCCAAAGCTAGAGCACTCCCTATTAAAAAGACAATTAAAAATAATTTTAAAAATGGTTTGATTAATGATTCGTCGTTGGCAAAAAGTAGAAAAAGACAACAACAACAAAGACATTATTCTAATAAAAAAGTTTTTAGGTGAGGAAAAAATTTTTGAAAAAAATTTTCTTTCAAAATTTCTTAAAAATTTTAAAAATAAATTTCACACATATTTTATAGCCAATCCCCACCAAATTTAAAAATAAAACCTTTAAATGCCGAAAAAATAGAATTTCAAAAATTACCTACTATTGATGACAAGACTGGAATTGAACAAGGACAACAAACACTAAATAATGTCAAGAATTTACAACAACAAAAACTTCGATTCTTTTACACTCCCTCAAGCACTGTTGTAAATCAAGATTTTACATTTGCACAAAATACGCCTGGATTTGCTTGCGCTTATGGTAATAAAATACTTAAGGGGAAAACTAAAAGTGTTTTCCGGAAAAATCAGAATTATTTAAAATACATTTGGAAAGTACAGAAAATACAGAATTATTTATTTTAACTATGTAAATCAGAATTTTTTTTATTTTGTGTTTTATAATAATCAGAATTATTCATAAAATTACAATTATTGTATTTTCCGGAAAAATCAGAATTATTGTAGAAAATAAATACAACCTGAAAAATACGTGTGTTATAAATCAGAATTATTTACTTTAACAAATGTATTTTGCACAGAAATCAGAATTTTCAGTTTATTTAAAAATGTGTTTTCCGGAAAATCAGAATTTTTAATGTATTTTATATTTATAGGATTGCCTACACCCCTATATAACACACCTCGTAAAAAATGCATTCCACACAGTCCTCTTTGCGGGATTACTTTTACTTGTGTAATGGACGTTCACGCAGTAGACGAACGGGGTCAACGGATAGAAAATTGGTGGAGGGGTGAGGAAAAAGTAATCGAGAATTAAATTTATTTTTTACTCAAAAATTGTCAAAATATTTATTTAAAAAATATTTGTTTTATTCTTAAAATTAAAAAAAAATTTTTTTATTAATTTCGCCTAAAATTCTCTCAAAATATATTATTTATTTATTCTTTTTATTGGATATCGCCACTTATTGAACTAGTTGTGGTAGTTGTTGTGGTAGAGGATTGAAGTAGTTGATGGCCGCCAGTAGTCCTTTTTAATAAAATAAATTTTTTTGGAATTTTTATTAAGCTCTTTAATACGTCAGACCTCATTTTAAGATAATCCAATACTAGATAACCCCTATTTAAAATAATTTAGAGAAGGGGGAAGGAGCTGCTGAAAAGGAGCTCTTTTTCCTTTCTTACCCCTTTTGTGGCTGTCCAGAACTAAATCGCCATTCCTCCCTTATCACTTGCCCAGGCTGTCCAGATCTTATAAATTGTTGTCTTTTAATATTTGAAGAATCAACTGGCTCATTATTACTATCCAAACTTTGCTGAGCTTCCAAAGATTCTCTCATTGGGAATTTTCCCAATTTCATTTTTGCCAAATTTTCGAGGCCACTTTTTTCTTCTTCTTCTTCCACTATCTTCCCTTGAGGGTAATTTTGAGGGGTTTTTGTATATCCTCCACCTTTGTGAAGTTGTGGGTGTTGTTGCTTCATAGTATACTGATATTGTTGTTGTTGTTGAGGCATACGTCCATAATACTGACCGCTTGGCTGATTTGGTTGATTAACTATGTATTGCTGTTGCGGAGCCTTCCCTTCATTCCCAGCCTTTTGTTGCCCATAAAATTGCCCTCCAGGACTGGTAAATTGTTTAAACTTTTCTTGCGGTGGACCTGATTTTTGTGTTTGCCCTCCCCCTTCATAAAAATCGGAATATTGTTGTTGCTGTTTTAATTGTTGCTGTTGTTCCTGACTAGAAGTTAAAGGCTGCTTAGCTGGTTTAAATGTTGTTTGGTGTGTTTTTGAGGGGGTTATAATTAATTGGGTAAATTGTTGTTGATTTTGAGTGGCTGGGGCAGAAGTAAATCCTTGATGGAGGGGTTTTTGTTCTGGTTGGGTATGTTGGGTATTGATAGGTGGCTTTAAAATAAAAAATACAATTATCAGAAATAATTAAAAATATTATTCTGGAAAATACAAAAAGGTGTTTTCCGGATTTGTATTTTTTCTCAATAATAGATTTTATAAAAACACAGATATTTAAGTTTCCGGAAAATACATTTCCGGAACTAGATTATTTAATGTATTTTTTCTTCGAAAAGCACCACAAAACAAGTTTCCGGAAAATACAATTTCCAGAATATCAGAGAAATGGATCTATTTAATGTGTTTTTCATCAAAAAATACATTTAGAAACACAACTAAAATAAGTTTCCGGAAAATACAAAATCCATCAAAGACAATGTATTTTCTTCGGAAAATATGTATTGTCATAAAATACCTGTATTTGTTGATTTTGAGTGTATGTAGTTGTAGTAACATTTGTTTGTTGCTGATAATTAGGGTGTGTTTGTTGCGATTGTGTAAATATTTGTTGTTTTGATTTTTGTAAATTTTTGTCAGCTTCTTCTTTTACTGGTTGTTTTTGTTCTGTTGGGGAAGGCAATTTTTGGATTTGTTGAGTTTTTTGTTTTTGTTGAGGCGAAGGTTGCTGTTGTTGTGGGGTTGGAGAAGGCTGAGGGAGACGATTTTCTTCTTCTTTTTGTTGGGGAGAATTAATTATTTGTTGATTAACAACGTATTGTTGTTGTTTTTGTTGAGATGGACTTTTTTGTTGTTGAACAAGTTGTTGTTTTTGTTGTTGCTCTTGTATTTCACTCTGTTGTTGTTGTTTAGGTACTTGCCAATTCCCGGCTACTTTACTTCCATCCCTTTTTACCTTAAAAATTTTTGAAACAAATAAGTTTTAAGTAGTGCTTCCTGGCTTCTGGAAACGGCTGCAGTCTTAACTTTTGGAACCGTCAGGAACTGGAACTGAGGAACACGTACATGAAACCGAAACCTCTAGGAACCGGGGTAAACAATTAATTTTTAATAATAACCCAAAATGGAGGCTGTGGTTGAGGAATCTTTGCCCAAGAAGGCAAAAATAATGAGCGGTCCAACGAGCGTGCTCCCCTCCCCATTTGATTCTGTCGTTCAACAGCCCAATTCGGAACACGTGCAGGAAAGTGTTTAGGTCGGTGAAAAGGCAAATGTTGTTCAGCTGTTGAATGCAAAACTTTTCCATATTGGCCATCATATTCTCCTCGTTGTCCTAACATCCAGCTTTCACCTTCCACCTTTTTAATTAATTATATTATTTATTTCCCCTCCGCTCTCACATAAATTCTCTATTAAGAGATAGGCTCAAAAAAACATTCCCATATTTAGAAGTAGGCTGAAGGGAACATACCCCATTCTGATTAGGAAGTAGGCTAGAATGAACATGCCCGTTCGGATTAGAAAGTAGGAGGGAGAGCTTCTATTTTTAATCCAAATACCTTCATAGGATTAACATATCCTTCTACTTGCTGCTGCTCTTTTTTCTCCTTCTTAGGTCCAATAGTCACGGAAAACTGTACTGGCTCTTCAGGCTTAGGTTCAGGTATAACTGTTCGATGATCTGGTTTAAACCCTCCAGGGCCATACAATAAAGCAAAGGTTCTCTTTTCTTCTTCCGTTAATGGATATTCTGGACGAACTTTTTGGTTACTGAGTGTATCTCCAACCCAATATTGGGAGTCGAATTCATCTAGACCTTGAGCTTCTGCTCTATAAAAATAATATTTTTTAAAGAAAATTTAATTGTAAGGCAGCGCCCCGGGCCTTTGGGGTCGAAAAGGAGACAGTGTATGGAAAATTGATGGTGAAGGGTGGGGGAGTTCAGGTAGACAAACGTGCAATCCCTTGGCATTTTTAAAAGTAAAATTATTCCCTCACATATTTAAAGGAGCATTGTGGTCAGCAGTAAAATGGCCTACAAGTCTAAAGTTTTTTCTAGGGGGAAGTGCTTGATATCCTTGATAGAAAGCAGAATCCTCCGCACTATGTGATCTGTGTTGCTCCTCTTCTGGAAGCATTGTACGGTAATCCAATCCGAAGAAATCTCCTCTGCGACGAGGAGGGCCCCAATGCAAATCACGACGAGAATGGCGTTCTTGCATTTCATTAAAAGGCTCGCCAACATTTATAGATGGGTCGAAATTATTGTGATCAACAAAGTCCATTCCTCCGAATAAATAGCCATACTCAGCAGAACCTGGCACAGGTCTGCAAAAATATTTTTTAATATTTTTGAAATTGTGGCGTTTTGGACATTTTGAAAAATGGGCGTTTTGAAAGTTTGATCTGGGTACTATTTTACAAAAATAAATACGTGTGGTGCCTTCTCTGTTTCTCGCTTTCAGTTCTCCTTTTCTCCAAATTCATACGTTGAGCATATGCCAAATGATCTCCCCAAACTGGTCCCGTCGTAAAAGAAGGAGGATTTGCCCCTCTTAAAGCCCATTCATCATTATAAACACTATCCCAGTAAATCTGTGAATTTGGTGAGTAATATTGATGGTATTGTTGTTGGTAACCATCATCTCCCCCCGCAGAAATATAGAGGGGCTCGTCGTAGTTGTTCCGAGTTTGTTGTAGTTGGCGTTGATTGAGGTGGTGACTGCGGTAAGGCTGTTGATTGTAGTCCTTTAAATTTGAGTTTTTTTTTGTATTTTTTCTTGTATTTTGTGTTTTTTGTATTTTGTTTTTCTGTATTTTTTTGTATTTTTTCTTGTATTTTGTGTTTTTTGTATTTTGTTTTTCTGTATTTTTTTGTATTTTTTGTATTTTTTTGTGCTTTCATTTTGTGTTTTGTCTTGTTTTTGTCTTTTTTTGTATTTTGTTTTTGTGTTTTTTGTATTTTTTTGTATCTTGTGTTTTTTTGTATTTTGTTTTGTATTTTCTGTATTTATTTACCTCTTCTTGTTGCCACCCATTTTGATATACTTCATGTTGCTTCTCATATAATTTGTCGGGATCAGCTTGTGCTAATTGAAGATCTGGAGGGGGACCATCATATTCATCGCTTACTTCTTGTTCAATTTTTTGTTCTCTCTCCTTTTGTTCAATCTTTGATGTTCCCGACAGATTTTGTGATTGTTGGGCCTGTATAGTTGTTTCAGTTGTTTGCTGCTTAGGTTGATTTTGTGCTTTTTGAGGGGAATATTGTTGTGATTGTTGTTGTTGTGTTTGTTGTTTTAACAAATTCTGTTGCTGTTGAGTAGTGTATTTTTGTGTTTGTTGTTGTTGCCATTGTTGAGATTGCTGCCCTTCTTTCTCTTTAGTTGGTTGTTCTGTCTGCCACTGTTGTTGTGATTGTCCCCATTGTTCTGCTGGTTGCTGCTGAGCTTGTTGCCACTGGAGCGTTTGTTGTTCCCATTGTTGTTGAGTTTGTTGTGGTTGTTGCTGTTGTGTGTTCCATTGTTGTGTTTGACTCCACTTCCATTTTTCATGGGGTGATTGTATTGATTCCCATTGCTTTTGTTGTGATTCCAGTTTGTTTTGGGGTGGTTGTTGTGTTGTGTTTATTATTTTTTGCTGTTGCCATTCCTCTTGTCTTGGCCCTTGCATTTGTTGTTTCTGTACTTGGTGCAACCCTCCTCCACCACCTTCTTTTTTCTGAGAATCATAACCATTTGTTTGTTGCCTATATTCTGTTAATGTTTTGGTATATTGTTGTGAAGGAAAGTTGGTAGAATCAACAACACTAGTACTCTTTTTCTCTTGTCTTTCTTCTATAATCGTTCCAGCAGGTTTTTGTTGCTGAGAAACTTGTTGGGGAGGGAAATATTTTTGTTGTTGTTGTTGGGGAAGGAATTGTTTTTGTTGTTCCACTGGCGGTATTTGTTGTTTTTGTTGAACAGTTTTGCTATAATACTGCTGTTCTGGTGGTTGATAATTATATTTTTCTTGAGGTTGAGGCTGCCTATAAATTTGACTTGAAGGAGGAGGTGGCGGCTGTTTGGTGGTCTTTGGTGGCACGTGTTGGGAAGGAGAATGTTGATGTTTTGGATGTGTTTGTGGGGGTATTCCTGTCGTCTTTGTGGGTACTGACTCGTAATGTCTTCCAACATATATAGGTCTAGTTTCAGGCTCGTGTTCAACCTAAATTGGCTAGTAGTTAAAATGATTTTGGAGGGGTGTATTTTTGGGGGGGGGGGGGGGGTGATAAAAGCTTCTCACAATGACTGCTATAAAGCCCCGGCTTTCTCAGTTCAATTCCTGTCCACTAACTAAACTTTTGCTTAATCCCCTCTACCTAATAATTTTATAAATTTATTCAATTCTACCACAGTTTCAATTGTATAGCTTTGCTGACTGTGTCGAGTCCAACCGGGAGGAGAATATTGCTGTCCATCCCATGTTGGTTGTTGTCCCTTCATTAATTGTTCAGCCATCCTTTCCAGTTGTTTATCATCTATAACGCCTTTTGGAGCTGGAATTTTTGGAAAATTGGCGGGGAAGTCTGTAGCTGTTGTAGTTGTGCTGCTGCTTCCATTTCCTTTATAAATTCCACTACTTCTTTCACTTCCCGGATAAGTATAGGAAGTTTTACTTTGTTGATATGAGGGTTGTTGTCCATTAGATTGGTAAAAAGATTGTTGTTGTTTATAAGGCGATTTTTGAGAATTTTCTGGATCAATGACGGTCTCTCTTTAAATTTAATTTTTAAATTATTTAAATTTAATATCGAAAAAACCTGTAGAATACAGGCATCACTTTGATTTATAATATTGTAGTGATTTAATAATACCAATATTTTTTAATTTTTGTATTAATATGATAAATTTAAATCTGAAAATATTAAATCTAAAAATATCCTCATTATTCTTAAGATTGTAAATATTTACAATCTTGAATAAATTATAAATAAACTTGGAACTTACAATTACTAATAAAAATTAACTTGGAAAGTATAATTTCAAATAAACCTAAATATTTACAATTTTAAATAAACCTCAAAATAAACTTGAAGAATTACAATATTAAAAAATAAAATAAATTTGAATATATAAGTTTATTTATAATTGTACTTTCCAAGTTTATTTTTGTTAGTAATTGTAAATAAACTTGGAATTGCTAAAAATAAACCTGGAAATAAACTTGGAATTTGAAAATAAACTTGGAAATTACAATTGTAAAAAGCTAAAAATAAACTTGAATACTCTTAAGGTTGCTAATAAAAATAAACTTGAAAATTACAATTTTAATTATTACTCCAATTTTGTAAAATATTAAAAAATAATTTTTAAAATAATTTTACACTTTCAATGGCTGTCAGATTTTTCGTCTAATAATAGTACATAATATCTCAATCAATTACTAAACTATTAAGAAATGGTGGAATATCTCACAATTAATAGACAACAACTGGCTCTAATTTAAGGATATAAAACACCTGATTTTATAGTGCTTATTTAAAGTGCTTATTGTACTTAATAATAATAAAAATCATAATCTAGTTAAATTAAAAATTATTTAAATTAATTTTAAAAATTAGGGAGAAAATTTAAAAAAAAATCAAAAAAAATTTGAATTTAAAATAAATTAATTAAAGTAATAATTGGATTTAGAAGGACAATCAAAAAATATTTTTAATCAAATAATAATTAATTTTTAATTTTTCTATTTTAATACCGAGTATTTTTTTTAATTTCATAAAAATTTTAATTGTTTGTTTAAAAAGAATAATAAAAAAAATAAAAAAAAGTTTTGAGTGGGTGGCAAAAGAAATTTTTCTTTCTTTATTTGCTTCTTTCCTCCAACTGCTATCTACTTTTATTTTTTATTCTCTAGCATAAATGTGGATCAGTTAGAGCAAATGGGTCAAAAATCCAAGTTTCGTATCTAACATAAAAATGTGTGGATATTAATGAGCATTTGTTATCAATTTATGTATAGTAAAGCTAGAGAACTTCTCCCACCTTCTAAATAGTTGCTAAAGAAAATCCCACCAGCTAGTCGGTGGTTGAGTTGATAAACCAACACCATACCTGGAAAGGCTCTCATAATGTACAAAGGTGTAGAAAAAAATATTGGCTAAAATCATAATCAACTACTTGGGCAATACAAATAAAAATACAAAAAGTTTTTAACTCAAAATTTCTCTCTCAAAAAATAGTATTTTAAAAAAATATGACTAATTTTTGTATTGAAAATAAATTTATAATTTAAAATCTAGTAAATAATATGTATGGTTAACGATAATTTGATCTAAATACGTTTAGCCCTATTTCAAAGAGAATTTCTTCTTTTTATTAAAAGAATACAGGGAAAAATTAATAAAAAAAAATAAAATTTGGCATATTTATTTAAGGACAATTTGTATGAATTGAAGGGCGGGACTATAAAAATTTAAAAATTTAAAAAATAAAATTTCAATTTTTCTTCGATTTACGCGCATTAATTATATTTAAATTTCTTTCCTTCCTTCATTATCAGGCAAAACGGAAACGACCAGTCGTCTTGTATAGTTTGCGCAAAGCAGAAGCACTTGTGTAAGAGTGTGGGTTTGACCGGGCATGAGGCACATACACTCTACAAATTGTGAACATTAAACTTTGAAATTACAATTGTTAAATAAGTTACAAAATGAATTTAGATATTACAATTACTAACAAAAATAATCTACGAAAGTACAATTATAATAAAAATATTTACAACTTTAAATAAACTTGAATACTCTTAAGATTGCTAAATAAAATAAACTTGGAAACTACAATTGTAAAAATGTTAAAAATAAATTGTAATTTCTAAGTTTATTTTATTAAGAGAAAAAAACTTGAAAATTACAATTGTAAAAATATGAAAAATAAACCTAAATATTTAAGTTTATTTGTAATTAACTCTCCAAGTTTATTTTTTTGTTAGTATTTGTAAATAAACTTGAGTTTACAATAAATAAACTTGAAAATAAACTAGAAAATTACACTACCTTTCCCCATACATAAAGTTGCGGTTGAAGGAATGGTCTTGCGGCTTCCGCCATTCATAAGCGGAATAAGCAAACCGCTGTCCAAAATCGTCGGATTTTAATCTATTTGAAACATATCGGTCCAAATATTGTTGTGATCCATGTAGATAAGAACGGAGAGGGGCTGCTCTCTACAAAATATTTTTTACAATTTTCTGGGATATTATTTAAAATTATTTTTTGCCTCATCATTATAAATCCTTCTAGTCTGTCCAGAATAGTAAGGAATCCAACTACTCCGGTTGGTAAATTCTTCAAACTTTAGGGGCTTGTAGCGAAGGGGTGCTGGGTCCCTTTTAAGTGGTCGCATTATCTCTCGCTGTGTGTCAATATAACGATGTTGGGAATAAGCTTTGTTGTACCAGTCATACATAAAAGGTTTGTAAACACGCTCGGTATGAACAATCCGCTCTGCTTGACGATAATATTGGGGTAAAGCTAGTGATGGTGCTAATGATGAAACAGAAGTACTTTTCTGCAAAAGAATAAAACTTTAAAATTCTAAATTACAATTGTAAAATTTAAAGTTTATTTTTCAGTACAATTTTTAAGTTTATTTTTCGTATTTGTAATTCAAATTTTATTATGTAATTGTAAAATTAAGTTTAATTTTATTTTTACAATTTCTATTAATTATTTCAAGTTTATTTAACATTTAATTTACAATTGTAAATTTCAAGTTTATTTTTCCAGGTTTACAATAAACTTTTAAAGTTTATTTTTCTCAATTGTATTTTCAAGTTTATTTTGAGTTTATTTTGTAATTATAAATTTTAAGTTATATTTTGCAGTATATTTACAATTGTAATTATAAATGCAACTGAAATTGTATTTTAAAGTTTATTTTTTTTATTGTAAGCTTAAGTTTTATTTTTACAATTTCTCAGCAAGTTTATTTTATTTATTTATTACTTTAATAGGATAATCATGCTGTGCCTCTTTATAATACGTCAAGTTGGTATAACTAGCAGATCTTACAAGTCGTTTAGGTTTCGACCAGACATCCCCAATTAAATTGCTAAATGTTTTTTGTGCCCTAGCCATGTCTGTATACTTTCTAAAAAATTATTAATAAAATTTTTACAATTTTTAAAATTTTTTTACTGTGTTGGATAGTCACTCCACCATTTAGTAGCAACTTCAACATCATCGTGTATTGAATGATACCGTGGCATTTTAGCAAAACAAAAACAAAAATGGGTTTTAAAAACTAATTAAATATAACAACAGCTTATAATTTTCCTTTCAAACAGCCGTTTTGCAAAATATTTAATAGAAGGAAGACTTTCGGCAAAAAGTGTAGGAGGCTGTGAAAGACTGGAAAAATAAAAATGAAAACTTTAAAATTGAAGGGATAATTATAAGAACAAAAAAGAGAGAAGATAAAGGCAAGAGAGAAAATCTTTCAGGGAACGGATCATCAATCGATCAATGCTGGAAAATAAAAATTGGGGGGATAAATGAAGAAAAAGTTTGGAAGGATAAAGCAAGTTTATTTATTAGAGAGAAAGAGAAAAAAGTTGGAAAAAAAGGTTGGAAAGAAAGTTGGAAAGAAGGTTGGAGAAAAAGTTGAAAAAAAAAGTTTGAAAGAAAGTTGGAAAGAAAGTTGGAAAAAAAGGTTGGAGAAAGAAAGTTGGAAAGAAAGTTGGAAAAAAGTTGGAAAAAAAAGTTGAGAAAAAAGGTTGGAAATAATTTACAATTATATTTCCAAGTTTTATTTTTCTTTACAACTTTCTCTTATTATTCAAGTTTACAATCTATCAAATAAACATTTGTTGTTTTGTTTCTGCTTCTCTTTTTTTGTGCTAATATCTTTTTGATGCATTTATTTTTTAATTTATTTTCTTTTTTATTTTTTTTTCAATTTTTTCATTCAATCACTTAAATATAGTAGGGAGGAATTTATTTTTGTTTTAAGGCTTAAAAATTTATTTATATCTCTCTCCTCTTATTACTAGTATAGTGACGCATAAAGAGTATACCTTTGGCTATATCCTTAGCTATATCCAGAATAAAATTTGGAAAAAAATCAACGAGGCGTTGATCATTTAGAAGTAAAAGATCGATAAATTATTGGAGTTATTAATAGAGAGAGAATAACAGTTGATAAGAAATTTGAGCATTTTGTCTCAGGACATCTTGAAACCTGGACATTTTGACTTTGGACATTTTAGTAGTTTTATGAGCTTATTAAATATGAATTTTCAAGCTTCATTTATTTTACAATAGAAATATTAATTAAATTTTGTTAAAAAAATAATTATGTAAATAAATAAATTAAATTATCCCCCAATATTATTTGCGGATTCTGCTTTAATTCTCTCAAAAGCCTCTGTCATTCTTAATCGCAAAGTTTGTTCATTTAACTCAAAATCCGAGGCTAGACGAACATAGCCATCATGAAGTGTTATTTTTGGGTTAATGAATTTCATTGAATCCTTAAAAAAATTTTTTGAATTATTTTTTTAATAAAATTTGCGGATTTTAAATTTTGCGGATAAATATCGTTTGCGGACTTTTGCGGATAATAATAAAAATAAATAGTTTTTCGGACTTCAATATGCCTCCAAAAATTACTTGGACTGGACAAGGACTGAACAATGCCCAGCAATTGTATTTCCAAATTCAACAGAATATTGTCCGCAAGACAAAATAATTGTCCGCAAAACAGAATAATTTTTTCCCCTACTTTTAACGGAAAAGGCAATCCTTGTTTCAATGCTTTAGCCAATTCTGGGCCAAGAAACATCTTTGCTAAAGGAGCCAATTGTGAAATACTTTCTGGTTCAATCTGTATAGCTGAACGATGTAGACGGACTAGCAACTTTTTTAACTTTAAATCCCCTCCAAATTTATCATTTTCTGCATTTAATTTAATATCGGCAGTTCCATCAGCTGAAGAGACCAAAACCTGGCGATCCTTGTGAGTTTGGCGATCTCGAATAAATGTTAGAATATGTGCTGAAAAGAGTGTTTTTTTGAATTTAAATTATTGTTTGTGAAGAGATAGGGGGTAGGTAAGCTTGAGGGATAAGGAGTTGGAGTCAACTGAGAGACAACCAAATTTGATCGCTACAACTTTTTTATTCCTTGACCCAATCAGAATAAAGCTTATATCATTCGAAAGCACTTGATAAGCGATATCTTTTTCCCAACTGGAAGAAGGGGGGGGGGGGTCAAGTCTGATCACTCAATAAAAAGTTACGAACCCTTCAAATCCATTGTTCCCAATCCCTTTTTAAATTGCATTTCAGGCAATTGATGAGGTACCATGACAAATTTTCTATCAAGTTAAAATATTTAAAAATATTTTTTATGAAATTTTCTATGTATTTACGTTGTTGTATTTGGAAATTGTTTCCCCAAAGCTGGTACAAGTTTTCCAACACAAATAGTCTTTAAAAAGTCCCCTCCAGCTTGATCTATATCTGGACAAGTTGTTCGAACAAAAGTTCGATATAGAGCTGGCAAGCTTTGTTCTTCAACTCTAATGGTTAATCTATCTAGTTGAAAGGCCTAATTTAAATAAATTAAAAAATATATTAAGTAGAAGGTGACTTGAGTTTTTGCTTTATAACTCTTGAATGGATGAACCTTCTGAGACGATTTATATATCAATCGATAGAGAATTAAATTTACTATAACATATTAAAAAATCAGAATTTTAGGTTTAAAAGAAAAAAAGTTATGGCCAAAAAACCAATGTTCCTATCAAAGTTTTAACAAAGTTTGAGTTAGTTCTTCCGCCACAACTTTTTTCAAAAGTTATCCAAAATTCTGATTTTCTATCATCTTATAGCTAATTCAATTCACTATTTAATGATATAAAAAGTTTCTCGGAAGATTAGGTTATTCAAGAGTTATGACGCAAAATGTCCATTAAGGTAGAGTTCACCTGATATAACATTGAATTTAATGTATAATCAGAAGCATACAAATAAAACATTCTTTGAGAATCATTTTCTATTGGAATTGGCTGTGGAAAGAAGGGAGCAGAATGATAAGATTCTGGATAACGCAATTCACCTAATATTTTTTTTAATTAAAAATTTTTTAAAAACACTTTGGGACCTCTCTGTTGTGTTTCAAAATAATCGTTGGTTATTACAGGGTCAGAAACCATTCTGCCATCAATAAACAACCCATTGGAAAGGCGTTGTACAAATCTAGATTTGGAATTTTATAAAAATTTTAGGTAGTCCGTTATAGAGAAAGTCTATTATATTGAGCGTTCATTATATAGAAGGGTTTTGAATTATAGGGAGGTTTTACTATATTGAGCGTCCATAATACAGAAAGCTTGGAAGGTCCACTAATTAATCCACCCCTACCTTTCAATAACACCATCAGTTCCATTCCCAAAAGTGGAAAAATGCTCGCCTAAAGGGATATAAGTAATTCGTTGAAATAAATGAGAATTTCTTTCAACAATATCCCTCAAAGATCTACACAAAAGATCAGGAATTCGTTGTCTAATTAAATCGTTAATTGTAACTTCAAATATTTTTAATATCGGGCCAAGTAACCCTTCAGGATTTATTGTAAATTGAGAAAAACGCAAATTTGTTCTGCAATGGGTAACTGAAACAGAAATTAATCCGTCAACTGCTCTTAATTGTGTAGCCATCTAAAATTAAAAGGAAATTTAAGTTTACAAACTTAAGTTTATGGAAAATAAGTAAAACTTTAAATAGTAAATAAACTTGAAAAAGTTTGGATAAATAAAACTTTAATTAAATCAAGTTTGTGAAAAAGTTGGAAAAGAGGATTGTAAAAAGAGTTTGAGAAAAGTTGAAAAAAGTTGGAAAAAGTTGGTAAGTTGGAAAAAAAGTTTGTGAAAGGTTGGAAGAAGTTTGTAAAAAGTTATCAAGTTGGAAAAAGTTGGTAAAAAAGTTTGTAAAATGGGTGTTAAAAAAGTTGCTATAAAGTTGGAAGATATGGTAATTTATAAGAAAAGTTTGTAAATAAGTTTACATATAAAGTTTGTAAAGTTGTAAAAATATTAATTTTAATTATCAAGTTTGTAAATACCAAAACATACCTCAACATTTAAACCTTGAAGTTGGCCAAATACGGTACCGGGAATCTGAAGTAAAGGGCCTGCATCGCCGTGGAAACGTCCGGAAAGGCTTGAGAAAAATTATGTTTTAAAATAAAATCAAGTTTTTACAATCAAGCTTAAATATTAACTAATAAAACTCAATCTTAAGTTTGGCGTTTTAATTGTTTTTTGCGCTCTTTCTTAGAGGATTAATTTTTTAAATTTTCTAATCGGATTTTAATTTTAATATTTTAATAAATTTTTTAAAAATAAAATTTACGTTATAGCAGCATTTTCGAAGGAAAAAAGGAAAAAGTGTGGGGGAACAAAATGTAAATTTGATTGAGTTGGTGGACGGTAAGATAATGTTTGTACATCGCTAACAAATATATTCCCTCTAATTCCGGCTTCTTCAAATGGATGCTTAATTAAATTAATTTTTTTTAATTAATTAAATTAGACAGACTTGGGCTCTAAAGCCATGTAAAGTAGCCAATTGTTCATTTAATAACTTTAAACAATTTTTTAAATTTAAAAAATATTTGACGGTTGGCTGACCTTAACAGCTATATTTTTAACATATTCTGCACCTTTTCTGGTTAATCTTAGCTTTATTCCTGGATTGCCTGTAAAAAGTGTAGTGATTGAACTTGAAGTATTTCGGGGTTAGGAGTTAGCATTAGAAATTTTTAATGAATAGAAGGATATCAAGGATTTAGAGAGGATAAATAAAAAGAAGTAGAAGTCGGAAAGAAGTCAAGTTATTTTGAGGGGATGGATTAGGAAATGGGGGTAGAATTGGCATGGATTGTACCAGCCTTATAAAAAACGTCCATTAGATTAGAGAGGTTCGAGTTGATTAATAACCCTTTCTTTTACCTTCCATAGAGGTAAATTAACTAAAGACCCTTTCTATTAATAACCCTTTCTTTTTTCTAAATCAAAATCATGAAAAATCTCGATTCTCGTAAAATCTCGAAAAAACTCTCAGTCCAATCTCTAGTACCAACCCTAGAGGGGGTTTAACTAATACTCTATTCCATTTAGTATTAGTTAAAAATTACCATAATATCTATTCCATTTAGTATTAGGTTCTGGTTCAATTCTCGCATTTATCAAATTTATAAAAATAAATAAAAGAAAAAATTTAAGGGTATTAGTTAATGTTGTTTTTGACATATTCGAGTAATTAAAAAATTAATTAGGGAAAAGAAGCAAAAATATTTTAATTAATTAAAAAATAATTTTTTTTCAAATCTTGAGTGTCCTTCAAACTTTTTTTTTCGTATTTTTTCTGATTGATTTTACCTAAATATTAAATAAATTAGGTAGCTGGTAAAGGAAAGAAATCTCTTCTTTCAAGAGTTTTGCTTAGATGGTTAAATAAATATACATAAATTTTCTCTTCTAATTTCTCTTTAAAGCACCAGTTTTTTCGACGAGTTATTTTTTTTTGTTATAAAGTTGCAGCGAAAGGAGAAGAAAAACGAAAGAAAAACAAAGAAGAAAAAGCTATCACAGCTAAAACCCCCAAAAAATTTCTCAGAAAAGTAACAACTCGAAACCCGTTTTTCTCTCCCTAAATGGGTACAGCCCGCCGCGCGCCATAACGGCGCAAAGCCATAACTTGCTTCAAGGCTTTCGAATCTTTCCAAATTTATTATCAAACGATGACACTCATCGAACTAAAGAGATTGGTACCAAAAATGACTAGGGCCAAAAAGGGCCAAAAATATTCCAGCAAGTTAAGGCTTTGCGCCGTAATGGCTGCGCGCCTATTTGGGCCCCGCTACAAACAAGTCTCCCTCTCTCTCTCCCTTTTAAAATAATCAAAAAATGTTCCAAAGAAAATATAATCCAAGAAAATTTTCTACTTTTAAAAGCATCCTGCTGCTAAAACACACACAAAATTACTCTTTTTTCTTCCATAAATATCAAGCAGCTTATAATTAAAATAATATATTTTATGGATTTTTATATTTAACGGAACTTTTCTCTCGCTTTAATTAGCTCTTTTTTAGCAGTTAAATGGATAAAAAAAATTTTTTTGCTGCGAAAAATTAATTTAATTTTAAAAGTAAATATTAGTGTTATTTAGTGGGTAGAGTGTGGTGCACTAACAGAGGATTTACGAAATAGAGTTTTTTATAAAGGTACTTTTGCAATAAATCGTAAAATTAATCTTTTATTTTCAATTCTTTCAACAATTTTCAAGATTTTTCTCAATTTTCGCGAGACTCTCTCTCAATTGTGACGTGCCCGTCCATGACTACGTTGTCTATTTCCTCCATTGCCATTCCCATCGTTTCCATTTCCTCCGGTATGGGGGCGACGCCGCTTCAGTTGTTCCCGTTGGATTGTATGGGATGTAAAACCAATTATGATGAATTAAATGACGAATATGCTAGTTAGGGATGTGCGCCATGGTGCCATTACTGGACGATTTTTGGCGGACGCTTTTGGAGTGTTTTAAAAATTTAAAAAATTTTGGCGCACAGCCCTGGTACTCTATTTTTAAAATTTCATCTCTAACCGGCAATTCTATATTTCTGGCTTTGGGACATAAGACCAAGTGGTCCCCAGGAAGATAATGCCAAAATTATATTTCCTAGTATTCTATATTATTTTTATAATAGTGCCCTTTTAATCATAGTAAGATCTGAAGCTCATTTCATCATCAATACGACAAATATTTTTAATAAAGATTGTATATAATTTGATAAGAAATTTATTTAAAAATAACCTCTCGAACTTGTCGAGGGATTCATACTCCTACACGAATTTTCAATCGTTCTATTAACCGAGAATCGTAAATTTCCGGAAGCCTTTATTGCGGCCTCTACCAATTAATGAGGAAAATATTGACTTATTACAATCAGAGACATAATTTATTACACAAAAAAAACCCCAACTAATACGAATCGAAATAATTCTTTTACAAATTAAAAATAATTTAAAAAATGGAAATATTTTTTTTAAATAAATAGGTTAGTATACATAAAAAAATAAAAAATTAATTTGTTTAAAATTAAAAAAAATTAAAATTAATATACATACACATTAGAACAGATCAAAACATTTCAAACTAAATTATTTTGAATCGGTTTTATAAAATTCTTTCAGAACAAAATGTTTTGAAATACTATAAACAAATGGTTTATTAAGCAAATCATTTCCGAAATTAGCTTCAATTGTACAATGACTTATATAAATACTTGGTTTACATTTGCAGAAATCATCTTTTATTAAAATAGCTTTACCTTAAAAATAAATTTTATAAAATGTATTTTAGTAGAATATTTGACCCTATCCCAAAATAAGGGCGGAATAGTTTTTCTCATTACTTGCAAGGAAAGGAAAAATGGAGGCGACAGACTCGGACAGCAAACACGAACGAAAATGTTTTAGAAATTGATAACCGTTCGTGTTTTGTCTGTCCGTGTCTTGACTCACCGTCAGAGCAGGGTCGGAACTGACGAAGGTTTTGGAAATCGGAACTGTCGGAAATCGGAAATGGCTCAAAAGTCGGAACTCGGAATTCCGACTTACCTCTGCTCACCGTTTCTGTCCGTGTTTTGTCTGTCTGAGCCTGTCCATGTTTTGTTTGTCCGTCTCCATTTTCCCTTTCCTTGCAGGTAATGAGAAAAATCTGCCCTTCTTTTGGGATAGGGTCAAATATTTTTACCAATTTGTTTTCCATTTTGAGTGAAGAATACATAAGGGACTAAGCCTTGATTTCCTTTATATGGTGGAGGATAAACTAATCCACAACCAAAAATATCATTATTATTCCAAGAAAGTGGTGCAAGATTAAATGATTTTTTTTCTTCATTATGAATTGTAGATGTGAAAGCATAAAATACTATATCTCTATCTGTGATACTACTGTTTAAGTGAATTTGGAGTCTTATGTATTTTTCATGTAAATAATTAAACTGGCATTTAACTTCAATCTGGTACCATCACGTGGTTCTTTAAATGAGTTTTCTGATGTATAAACTAAAATTCAAAATTTAAATAATTTTAACTCATTTCCCATACAAGCAAGTCACACCTGGTATATCGCACACTAAATATGGCATTAAAATTTTCCTATAAATTGATTATTTGCTTAAAGTAATAATTGGATATGCTGGACACGGAATTAATAACACAATCCTTCGGATGCCAAGAATTCTGGATTTTAATATCGGGTTATTAATCCCAGAATCTAAACAAATAATCAAATTATAAAAAATTTTTATTGGTGACATATAGTGTAACGATATAGAAGGTGTGTCTGGACAGTGAGAGGTGGGTGGTGTGGAACCTAAATAAGTACCGAGGATGTCGATATACGGATTTACACATAAATTAACATTCTTATAAATAACATAAAAACCAACTAGTAAATTTTGAGGGTTTAAAGGAAGCAATTTAGCAAAATACTAATACCAAATTAAAATATTTGTTTCGTTCCCACACCAAAAGAATAATATTTTAATATTTTCATCATTAATTAAATATACATATCTATTTCCGATTAAATACCAAAATTAAAGAAATGGACAATCAACGGAAATAATAAAAAAAACAACACTTACAACGTTCATTATCACTAATAACCAAATTATTTTTAAGATTAATAAACTCCTTTAAAAAAAGATTTTCTATTAATTTTAAAACTATAAACTACCACGTATTTATTGCAATACACCTTGCTTAATTCATCAATCTTCTTCTCAAAATAATTAATTTTCTTATCTTTTTGCTCATTTTCAGCTTTTAATTGTTTAATATTCTCATTTAAATTTTTTATCTCATTCTCTTGTTCCATGTTTAATTTTTCAATTTTATTTTCATTATCAGAATTTGTTTTTTGAATTTTCTAAAATTATTTGATTTTATAGATAAAATCTCAAAAATAATAGTTTGGTTTAAATCCCCCAATTTTTATTTTCCAAAGCACTTTTAGCTTTTTTGCTTGATTTAATTAATAACAATTTAATTTTTTTAAATTAAATTAATTAAAATTTAATAAATTAAATTTAATTAATAACAATTTATTTTCAATTTAATTAATTTCAAATTTTCAAAAAGTTTCAATTCGGAAATTGGGGCTTCGTGACTTTTAAATAAAAAATAAATTAGGTATTCACGTTTTTAAGTGCATCCTCCAAAGATTTAATTTTGTCATCTTTTTGTTTTAAAAGGAGGTCATTTTCTTTTTTAAGCTGTTTACTGTTTTCTGCCATCTGATGTTCGAAATCTTCGATTAAATTTTTAATTTCATTTTCATGTTTAATCCTTTCCTGAAAATAATTGAAATTTAGTTGAATTTTTTGATATCTTTTTTCAGCTAAGTTATTTGGTATTGTGACGTTTATTCCCCCCATCCCCCTCCCTTCCTGAATCCCTGACCATTTTGGGTTTTTTGAGCTTGATACTTGATGGACTTTTTTACTTTTTTACTTGCTGGTGCTCTTCGTGACTTTTAAATAAAAAATAAATTAATTACATTTATTCCCCCTTTTTTTCTGAATCACCGACTTGAACTTTTTTTACTTGATCTATGCTTTATTATATAAATATATCATGCTTTTATTTTAATATTTAGAGGTTAAGAAGGAATTCCTATGTATAAGGCAGTTAATTAATCGCTAAATTTACCTTTTTAATTTTTCCTTCCAAAAAATAAATTCTTTCATCTCTTTCCTTCAATTCAGTTTTATTTTCATTTAATAATTTTTGGAAATCTTTATTTAAATTTTTAATTTCATTTTCATGTTCCATCTGAAATTTCATAGTAATGTTTTGCAACATTAAATCTTTGTTTTCCAAAATTACATCTTTTTTTTCCAACTCCAACTTCAACTGAAATATAAGTTTATTTTTAAATAAAGCCTCTAGAATATAAGGTGGCATTTGCCCACATTAGGGGGTATTTAGGGTGGCTATACGACAATTGCGGATAGGCAATTCGGGATGACGCTTGCGGATATAAAATTTCAAAAATTTCTAAGATTTTTTAAAGTTCTATGTGTCGTTTCATTCTAGAAATGATTCGAGAACAAGACAGAAGTAGGAAACTGACAGCCTGAACCAAAAAACAGGATTTCTTTTAAATAATTTAAAGAAAATTTGGAACTTATTTACTTTTTAACTACCCACCCCAAAATTTTACCGAGGGATTTTTATTTAGATTTGAACAATATATACGTCATTCGAAAGAGTTTGACGAGCTGAATCGAATAGTAACAAAATCAGCTTTATTTGATAATTTTGAACAAAATTACGAGAACTGAATTTTTGACGGATAACATCTTATGTGTGGCTAGGAGATATGTCCTCATTTCAAGGCTGAAAATCGGTATAGGTTTATGTTACTGGTGTGGAACTCAGTTACCGTTAACTCCGCGTGAGGCGTGTGCTGCCAAACCACTCGCAAAACGCGGGGTTTTGCACAAGGTTTGCTTTGACCATTTTGAGCTCATTTGTCTCAGCTCAATCTTGAGACCGCGGGCTTATTTTGGTGTCATTCGATTCAGCTCGTCGAAGCTCTTTCGAATGATATATAAATTGTCCATGTACAAAATACATCCGGCAAAATTTTGGGGTGGGTAGTTCAGAAATTTTAAAATGTTTTTAATCCATAATTGTCAAATCCGGAAATGCCGTCCGCAATTGCCATATCCGGAAATGCCGTCCGCAATTGTCGTAACACCTTTATTTAGGGACATTTTGCCCACTTTTGTGGTGGTATTTAGTGGCATTTGCCCACCCCACTTTTAAGGGCATTTACCCCCTTTCTAACTTTTTATGAGAAAGGAATATATGGCATTTTCCAAATTTTCAAAAATTTTTTAGTGGCGGTGAGAAGGTGAATTGATTTGGAAAGTCAACTCTAAATCACTACAAAATAATTTTTAACCTCCAATTTCTCCAAATAATCTTTTAAATCTTTAATTATATTTTGTGTTGATGAGGAAGTTTGTTGTGTTGTGTTCATATTTATTTTATAAAATAATTTCGGGATATTTTAAATAGTTTTTTTGGGAGAAAATATTTTGGGAATTTTTTGGTAGATGTTAGGAGCAGAGAAATTAGAATTTGTATTATTTGTGAAGAGTAGAAAGTAAATGAATGAAAAATAATAAACCTTAGTATATTTATATATTTACCTATTTAATGATTTTTGCCCCATTTCTCTATGAATATATAGTTTAAAAAGTGAGGTGAAGATGAATCAGTGAAGATGAAAGGATGATGGCAGTGATGAAAGAAGGTTGGTAGTGAACCCCTATGAAGGTAGTGAACATCCCTAACACTTATGAAAATTTTTCACATATTTAAGATCAGGTGTATTTTGTAGGAAATTTTATGTGCTTTCAGAAGAGCTTAAAGAAAAATTTCTATATAAGCTCTAGGGGGTTAAAATATTTTTTAAAGCATTGCGCCTCTATTCCCCGTCGATTTTCGAAAATCCGACTTCGTTCTTTCTCAATTTCTACATAATATCGATGAAAATGGCCATAAAAATATTTTTGTTTTTTTCGGCATTAAATCCAATTTTTGTAAAGTGCATGTGCATAAACTTTTGCACCGCAGTTTATTTCTTGAGGGAATCTTTCTATTTTTTAATCTTTATTTTAATCTTTAATCTTCTATTTTTTAATCTTATTTTAAATTTATTTAAATTATTCTCTCAAAAAATAAATTAATTCTTTTTTCTTCCCCTTTTTTCTTCCCACCAACAAATCATTCTATGGGCAAAAAATCTTTTAATACATGTACATATAAATATATCAATTTAAATTCAGTTCCATCAATTAACTTTTTATCATAATTTCTTCATAAAATTAAAATTTTAGTTTGAAAAATTTCAATTTATTTTTATAAATTTAAATGTATCAAAAATATTAAGCAAAAATCTCGTCTATTTTTGGTACTTAACGGTTATACGCCCACAAACTGAGTGTCAGCCGAATTTGAACGGCTTTAACTTTTTGATGCCTGAACCAATTCAAATAAATCTTAATCTTTCGAAAGTTCTCCATAAGAAAAATTTTTTTCCAATTTAATGGATCAAGTCTTATCATCGTTAAAATGTTATACCCAATAAATGTGCAAAACACCTAATAACTAGACTTATCGTGTTAGAATTTTTTATTAAGTGATCAGACTTGAGCTATCCTATAAAATAAGGTACCGCTTACCGAGGGCTTCCGAATGATATAAAATTTATTTGAATTCGATCAAGTATCAAAAAGTTAAAGTTTGATCAAATCCAGCTGACACTCAAGTTTTTTCTCAATTTATTTTTTGATAAATAGATAGTTTTAGACATATTTTTTAAATTTATAAAAATTGAATAAGATATTAAATTTTTAATTTTTAGCTTTGTTTAAATAAAATTCTTTTTATTATTGAATTAAAAAATCCAAACAAAAAATGAATGACGGAGGCAAATCAAAAGCTTGTGCTTCTTGTCGTCTATCACAAAATATAATTAAAAGTTTAAAACAACGTTTAGAAAAGGTTGAGGTAACGAAATAATTTTTTGTTGAAAATTACTAGAGCGGATCTGGATTAGAGACCGGCAAAATCGCACTTACGGGATCCCGCATGAGGAATTTTTTGAAAAGCTTTGCGGGACGGGATCCCGCGGGATAAATCCCGCAAAAATCCCGCAAATCGAAAAAAGTGCGGGATTGCGGGACGGAATCCCGCAAAATCCCGTCTGGATCCCGTCCCGCGTCTGCCTCTAATCTGGATACTTTCACCTTACCGTCCAGCTGGGGCATTTTTTAAATATTATTTTTAGGAAATCCAAAAATTTTTGTTGGAACAACAAGGAAACGAAATTAAAAATTTAAAACAAAATATTCTACAATTAAAATCTGAACACAATATTTGTTTAAAACAAAAAGATGACAAAATTAGTTCTTTGGAGAATGCACTTAAAAACGTAATTAATTTATTTTTTATTTAAAATTCACGAAGAAGCCCCCAATTGCCGAAATGAAACTTTTTGAAAATTTGAAATTAATTAAATTTAATTTAAAAAATTAAAGAAAAATGCTCTGGGAAATAAAAAAAAGGGGAGTGGGAGACCCTTTACCCTTTAGACCCCCCCCCCCCAAAAAAGTGGGAGGGGGGCTGAACCAAACGATTACCGTATCTGTTTTAATTGAAATATTTTTAAAGATTTAATTTAAAAAATCTCTTTAAATTTTAGAAAATTCAAAAAATAAATTCTGATAATGAAAATAAAATTAAAAATTTAAATGTGCAATTAAAAATAAGAAATGATCAAAAAGAGGAGAAAATTAATTTTTTGGATGAAAAAATTAAGAAGGTACACGATATTTTTCAATCAAAATTTAAAAAATAGATAAAATAAAGATAGACTAGGCAATTTAGTTAGATTAAATAAACTGACTATGATTAATTTTGTTCAGACCCCACTTTTTATTTCCCTGACCATTATGAACTTTTTTGTTTATATCATTCGAGAGAACTCCTCGAGCTGAGTCAGTGATACTGAAATAGATTATATTTGATTATTCTGTACAAAATTAAAAAGCTGAATCCTCATGTAAAAGTTTTTTGTGCTAACGCAAGAGATCAAAATAAACGGTCATAACTTTGTAGATATATGACAGATTTCGTTGATTTTAGTATCATCCGACTCATCTCGAGGAGCTACGGCGGATGGGGTATCTAATTTTTCAATAAAAAGAGAATAGATGCTGCAAAGGGAAACATAAAAATAGGGAAGGGAGGGTTTTTCAATAGTGTTGGTCCCTGTCCCTGCCCCCGAAAGTCAGGGCCAACCCGTTTTCTCAACCAAACCAAACTGACTTGTGATAAATGAGTGTTTAGTTAAATTACTTTAATAAATATTTTTTCAAAGTGTTTTGTCAAAATTAAAAATAAATGGAGTAAAATTGATAGTGAATGTTGTTTCAATAATTGTATAAATACTAAAAACCCCCTTAATAAATGTATTGAGGGTAATGGATTTGGAAATTTAATTAATGATGAAAATATTAAATACATGCTGAAGAATGGTGAAGGTATATATATTGCAGAGATGGGCCGGGTTGAGAAAAATGTTGGGTCGGGTTTCTATCGGAGTTTCAAAATTAACTTCGCAACGGGTTACGGGGGTAATAGTTTGTCTGACAATCTCATCTTTTTCCTTCTTTCTCTGACCATTCCGAGCTTTCTTTTTATCTATAATTTATTATTTATCATTCGAGAGAGCTCTTTAAGCTGGGTCGAATAATACCAAAATCGGTTAGATTTGATGATTTTAATAAAATTATGAAGCTAAATCCTCATTAGAAAAATCATTTTGTTCCGATGCCATGAATTAAAACAACTGGTCATAACCTTGCTCAGAACTTAGTACCAACCGATTCAGCTTGAAGAGCTTATTCGAATGAAATATAATTTGCCATAAAATGTGAAAAAAATTTGAAAGAAATAAAAAGGAAAGGGGAGATGATCAGCCAAACTATTACCGTTTCGGGTGAGGAAAAAAGTCGGATTTCGGGTATCCCGGCCTATCCCTTGTATATATTGTTGAAAATTTTTAAAATTTTTTATAATATTTTAGGCTGTAATAGAGTGTTTGTAGTCTATGCAGAAAATTCATTCAACAAACCAAAAAAAAATTTTAATTATTTTTTATATTATTTTGAAGTTATATGTAAATTTGAAGGAGAATTAGAAAATACAAATGGAAGGCGATTGGTTATTGGTCTCAAAAATTTAAATACAAATAGAGATATTTTTTATTATGCGAATGAATTTACAATTTTTATTGAGGATGAAGCACCAGTTGAACTTGAAACATGCTTCAATGATAACGATATTTTTGGTTGTGGATTAGTCTATCCTCCAATTAATAAATTAAATGAATTTCCTTATATTTTCTTTACACAAAATGGAAAACAAATTGGTAATAAATATATTTACTTAAAACCCCTCCCTCCCTCCCTTTACCCCTCCCTCCCTCCCTTTACCCCTCCCTCCCTCCCACCCCTCCCTCCCTCCCACCCCTCCCTCCCTCCCTCCCTCCCTCCCTCCCTCCCTCCCTCCCTCCCTCCCTCCCTCCCTCCCTCCTCCCTCCCTCCCTCCCTCCCTCCCTCCCTCCCTCCCTCCCTCCCTCCCTCCCTCCCTCCCTCCCTCCCTCCCACCCCTCCCTCCCTCCCTCCCTCCCCTCCCTCCCACCCTCCCTCCCCTCCCTTTACCCCTCCCTCTCTCCCTTCCCTCCCTTTACCCCTCCCTCCCCTCCCTCCCACCCTCCCTCCCCTCCCTTTACCCCTCCCTCTCTCCCTTCCCTCCCTTTACCCCTCCCTCCCTTTACCCCTCCCTCCCCTCCCTCCCTCCCCTCCCTTTACCCTTCCCTCTCTCCCTCCCCTCCCTTTACCCCCCCCCCTCTCTCCCTAGTTCGAGTATCAATTAGTGTTGGTCCCGTCTCCGAAAGTCGGGGAATTTGAGAGCCTTAATGCACCTTAACCACATTAATGCACCTTAACTAATGCTTGAGGAGAATAAATAATGGGCATGATGAAAGAAAGAATAAGGGCAGGGAGTTCCAAAAAGTACCAAAATATTTTTATAAAAAATGTTTTTAAGGTAAAGCTATATTATTAAAAAACAAATTTTACTCATTTCAACCTAATGTTGACTTGGAATGTTGTTCTATTGAAACTAATTTTGGAAATGATTTGAAGACTAAACCATTTAAATATGACATCTTTGAACCTTTAGTTATTAAAGAATTTTATTGAAAAATAATTTGTTCTATTTTGACTAATTTTTAAATTTGTAAATATAAATTATTTTCTCTATACTCAACAAAATAAAAACTTATATAATTTATTAAATTTTGGTTGTTTATTTCGTTCCGAAACGATATAGAAAAAAGAGCACGAAATAGCGAAACAAACCGAAAAAAACAGCCCTGATCCCTACCAGGACTGGGTAGGGATCAGGGCTGTTTCAGGGCCCTGATCCCTACCCTTTTTGCGGATTTAAAAAATATAAACATTATGGGATGCCAAACAGAAGAAAAAACAGCAAAAACAAGACCTTGATATCTGAACAGACGAAGGGCTCTATTTTTATTAAAAAATATTCTTTATAGCAAAAATTCAAGCTTTGGATCCTGCCTTAGAATTTTCGATTTACACAGAATTTTCAATTATGTAGTTCCTTCAGTTCTGGTCTACCCAAAAAAATTTTATAACCAAAAACTCAGCAATTTCCTTGTTTATCTGGCTTTCCTCTTCATTTAATCTACTAATCTCATAAAATTTAAAAACTTTTTTTTACCTTTATCTTCCCGAAAATAAAAAAATAACACATTTAAATACCCTAAATCCTCTATTATAGTACCACTCTATTTGAAAAATCGAGGCTATACGGTGGGAAAATTCATTAGAAGGGAAATAAATAGAACCCTCTTGCAAAGGACCCCCATTCCTAAATTCAAACGATTGGTTAAAATTCATTCCTAAATAGCGCCGAAAAATATTTTAAAAAGCGAAAGGCAAAATGCGAAACTCAATTTAAAAATCGAAAAATGACAGGGAAAGGTCCAAAAAAGGGCGAAAAGGCACACCCGTGATTGGAAGGTTTCTTCACTCTCCACACAAGTTTAGTACTCCAATAGAGGTGTGGCATTCTAATAGAGGATTTCAAAAGTGTGTTAAATAAAGACAATTTTCGTTCCATTCGATAACTCTATAAAAGTAATCTTTTCTCTTCAAATCTCTCAAAATTTCATCATTACTTATCGTAATATCCTCTCTCAATTATCACCTCCATTTCTTCCTCTACCTCGATTGCGACGGCCTCTCTGAGCAACGCGTTGACCATTCCCACCATTTCCTCCGTTGCCATCATCATCTTCACGAGAACGACGTCTTCCACTGCTACTTCCAGCTTCACCACTGCTTCCAGCTTCTCCCGTTTGTCCAACAGCGGGGGTTGCAGGTGGATTGTATTGGATGTAAAGCTAAATATGATCAATTTAAATGAAGAATATTCTGGGAACTCTAATTTCTTTCATTCCATTTCTAACCGAATTCTTTGGTGTCTAGGCTTATATGTCTAGTCTTGTATTTAATAAGTGGAATTAGACTAAGAATATTGTAAGGAAGAGAACGATCCAGCTGTCTAGCATTTAAAACGCTCACTAGGCGAGGGTTTAAGATCTATTTAAAAAGAAGGTGAAATCAACGTCCCGGTAGCCCAGTTGGTAGAGCACCTGTACGTGGTGAGCGAAGGCGCTTAGCAATGTTGCCAGGAGATCGCAGGATCCTGCCCGGGATTAACCTCGCTCTTACTATATATTTAAGAACAACCTCTCGAAGTTGTGGTGGGATTGTTGTTCCTTCACGAATTTCTATTTCGTTTACTTCTTGAGGATAATAGACCAAGGAATTTTCGTTTATTTGTAAAGTTATATGAAAAATTAGCCACGGATTTATATAGTGTTGTTCAAGTTTTCCTTGAAGATTTCTGTTTTGTGAACTAATTGAATTGACATATTCAGAATGAAAGAGTTGGTATAGATTGTATATATTTGGTCGTCCCGGAATAAGAAAGGGCTGAAAGGCCTCAAATTAGCTATATGTACCGTATATGCTCGAATAATTACTCCCTTCAGAGAGAGAGAGTCTCGGCTCAAAATGATGGTATCGGGTTCTTGAGTATCGGTCAATCTCGTCTCGGGTTGGCCGATACCAGTATCGTTTTTTCCAACTCTACTTTGAACACACCACAGGAAATATTCAGTGAAATTGAGGAAGAAAGAGAACTGTCCTTTCTGTACGAATTAAGGAAAAATAGAAAATATATCCTGCAAATATATGGGAGGGTGTGGCAAAACCTAAAAGTACCGAGATGTTGAAACAATAAGTACCCTTGCATAAATGCCCTAATTCAAGTCCAAATTTCAAAACTCGAATAGTTGCCCCCCCCCCTCGATTAATTACACAATCTAGCGAGAGGTTGAAACAATAATTACCCGGGTAATTATTTAAGCATATACAGTAATTTATTTGATTACTGTAGAATGTGTGTATCAACGGCAAGTATCTCACAAACTCCAAAATTCTATTCCTGCTCTCATATTCTGGGTTAACTTGACAGTAAACTAGATATATAGTTGCCAACTCTCGCTCGTCGTTTCGAAGATCTCTGAACAAATTGCCGGTATCTTAATATAGAAAATTCAAAACCTAACAAGCTTTTATTAAACTATCACCAAGTATTTCACTAAAAGCTTTATTTTCCAATAAATTATGCAAAATGTTTGCAAGTAGTTCGGTACTATCGAACTCAGTGAGATATTGAACAATTGATATTTGTACACTTAAATTAAGGTAATTATGTATATGTATGTGCCAAACTAATTTTAATAACTAAAGATTATTAAAAATAGAGACTGTGTAGAATTACCCCAAGGAGTATTTACAATAAGAGGCCGATTGTGTAGCTTACTACCAGCCAGTGATGGGCAAAGTTCCAGTGCCGGAACTAATTAGTTCTAGTTTCAGTTCCAGAACTAGAACTACGGAACTAACGATTATCTGGAACTATTTTGGAACTAGAACTACGGAACTAGTAAATGCCTGGAACTAGCTTTGGACCTGGAACTACGGAACTAGTAAATGTCTGGAACTAGCTTTGGAACTAGCTCTGGAACTAGTTCCAGGGGACTAGTTCCTTTATTCAAAACATTACTTATGTTCAGTATTATTCCCCTCAATACTAGACAACTCATCAAAGAAATGTAGATATGCATTTGAGCTATCTCTGATAAACGACAAAATCAATCTTCGGACTAAAACTTGTAGTTTGTAATATAAATATAAATTTTTCTCTCCTAGAAAAATTTGAACTAAAAGTTTTTCAAGTTGTATGAATTGCTGCCGTTGTCTTAAATTAATAAAATTATATATTATTACAAGTAGAGACCGGACTAGGAGTGTCGTACGCGAATCGAGATCTCGGTTTTGGTTAACCGAAAGCTTCGGTTCAGTTAGTCGGTTCGGTTAACTATTGAATTTGGTGAAACCGACAATCCTACTTAAAATACAAATTTTTAAATTTGCTAGCAAGTTTTTTTTAAGTTTCGGTTCCGGTTCCGTGCCGAAGCCAAGAAAAAGTTTCGGTTCCGGAACTCAAATTGGATCCGGTTCTAGTCAAAATTTCGGTCCCGGTGAAATACTAGTAAGTACACAAGCATTTACGGTATGCAAACCTTACCTACTGATATTCCTTAATGAAACAGGAATAGTGTCCATATCTCGTTCTTCGTGAAAATCATTTAAATTTAACCCATAATCTACAATTAATTGTCTATATTCATCTATTCCAAAAACATGTTTATAATCATTGAGTCTTTTATTGATAAAACGAAGTTTAACTTCACTTTGCAAATTTCGGTAAACTTGTTTTAGCCTTGCTTCATAATCGTTAAGAATTGGTGTAAAATAATTTAACACCTTTAAGAGTTTAAAGTATTTAGAGATACCCGTGGGAAAGAAACTGCACTAGTGCCAATTTACACCTTTAAGCTTCCATGGGAGGGAAACTACACTAGTGCCAATTAAAGTACATACCCCTCCTAGTTTTTGCTGCAAATCATGACCGATTCGATCATTTACATACAATCCATTCCCAATTAGGACATCACTTCCTTTTCTAATGAGTAAACGTTTTAAAGATGTAGAATTGTTGTAAGCTTCTCCAGTAACATGAATTTCATCCAAAATTTTCATCAGGTAGGACAATTCAGTGAGAGAAAACGTTCTCAAATTGGCTTGGTGGCCATGACCAGCTTGCATTCCCACTATTTTTAAAATTGGTTAAACGCTCAAAAATAAATTTACCAGGAACATTGAACATTCCATTGATAAGAGGAAAAAATCCAACAAAAATGAAGACAATAAATGTCATTTAAAGCGGATTAAAATTTGTTTTAGTAAAGGATTTTTGTTCAGAATTTTTTTAAAAAATTTTCTGAAAAAATTTTTATTTGAAGAAGGAACGGGGATACATCTGACGAATGTCCTTTTAATCACTTAAACCCTTCTATATCCCTCCATGGGGACTCATCTGAGGTATATACAAGGGCAACTCAATCGTCAATTGAGGTGTTTCGGCAATTACATTTTGACGGAGAAATTTCAAGATTTTACTGGCATTTTGTTTATATGTTGGGGGGAAAATTAATCGAGGAAAAAATTTTTCTTGACCTTGATTCTTGATTTTGGATTAGTACCTTGACCAGATTCTTGACCTTGAGTCAAGAAACAATCAAGGAACGCTGAAAAATGCCTTGATCAGGACTGGATCCAGGAAAAGACAAGGTCTGGATCTAGATCCAGCTCGCTATCTACGTCTGACTAATAGTTAAGACGCTTAGGAGGTTGTTGAAGATACTTTTACTTGCAAGGACAGTCAGAACACTAGGCAAAAAAAGAAAATATTTTATTGAATGCGTAACTGACGAGAAGAGTTGTTTAAGAATTATTAAAGGAAAAAAATTTTTAAGGGAATGAATTTTTAGAAGAATGCCCTTTGTTTAAATATAAGATAAAATGCGTGGGACACGCATCCCCCCACCACACCCCCCCCCCCCCCCATCCTCCCCCCCCCCCCCCCCCACGCATTTTTAAAAAATTGATTCCCAAAAAATTTTTTTGGGTGAATGCCTATCAAGCTGGGGGTAGAAAATAGTGTAGAAATTTGCAAAAAAAATTTTTAATTTTTATTTTCTAATAAGCATGTGAATAGCTAATAATATAAATCGATGGCATTTTATTAATAAGGACCTATTTCAATGGCCCTCATTAATCAAGGCCCTCTGCTTGTTTAATAAGATAATTAATTAACTTCTTTAATAATTATAATCTTTAATAATCTTTTTTAATTCTCCTCAGCTTATTTAGTTCCGGTTAATCAGAAAATATTTTTATAACCTTAAAACTCAGCATTTCCGCTTCCTTGTTGGTGTGGAAAAATTCAATGTTTCTTTATTTTATTTTTAAATTCGAAATATCCAACTGTTCAAAATTATTCTTCTGAAGAAATCCCAGTTTTGGATTCAGCTATTTAACCAGGAATTATTTTAACCTTAAAACTCAACAATTTCTTTGATTATTTGGTAAAAATTGCCGCTTTTTAATTTTATCCTCACGGAAAAAAAGAGAGAAACAAATTTAAATACCCCAAATCCTCTATTATAATACCACTCGATTTACCAAATATATTGCATCCGAACCACACAAAGACGCACCTTTGGAGCTGAAAAATTGTACTTTGTAATGAGGAATTTAGATAGGGGATAACGCTTGCCGGCCCCTCGCCCAATTGCGTCCAAAAAAGATATCTAAATTGGGGAATTATCCAGGAGTGTATCTTATAAGTAAACTCTTACGGTACTTTGGAAGTATTTCCCAGCATATTCGCAGTATTTGTCCTTTGACGTTTTTAATCTCTATGAGAGAAGGTAGGAAAAGGAAAAGAAAAAAAGATACTCCCAAAAAACCGTTCTTTCTCATTTTCATAGCGAGAAAATTCACTTCATGAAAGATAATAGAACCATAGTAGAAAGGACCCAAACGGGATTCCTTCTCCATGTATATTTGTTTTGTCAGCTAAAAGGTGGTACTTTAATAGAGGATTTACAAAAGAGAGATAGTGTTTAATAAAGGCAATCCTTGCAACAGTAATTTTCTAAAACTAATTTTTTCTCTTCAATTCTTTCAACAATTTCATCCTCTTTTATAGGCAGATCCTCTTCAATTATCTCCATTTCTTCCTCTTCTACCATTTCTGCCTCCGCCTCCATTGCGACGTTGACGTCCTCGACCGCGTTGACCATTCCCACCATTTCCTCCATTGCCATCTCCATCATCACGTTGGCGACGTCTCCCAGCTGCTTGTTGGCTACCCTCGCCACTACTTCCGGCTGCTTGTTGGCTACCTTCACCACTGCTTCCGGCCACTTGTTGGCCACCTTCTCCACTACTTCCGGCCACTTGTTGGCTACCCTCGCCACCGCTTCCGGCTGCTTCAGGTGGAGGGTATTGGATATAAAGCTAAGAAATATTTATTAATTCAAAATTTCTTTTAACTTAAAAAACCCCTCGAATCTGTGGCGGAATTGATACCCCTTCACGGATTTGGATTGTTGCTATTAATTGATCATTATAAACCAAAGCATCATTGTCCATTTGATATCTTATTTGAGCAATCAATTGTGGATTTATATAATATTGATGAAGTTTTCCTTGAATCGGTACTTGTCCCACGACATATTCAGAATTTACGAGTTGGTATAAATTGTATGTATTATTTGGTATGCCCTCCCCTTGAATACGAAAGGGTTCAAACTGCGCAAATTCTTCCGTTGTTATTTCAGGTGAACTTGTGGGTTCTTAAATTAAATGAAATTTGTAATAGGTTGTAAATAGGTGGTAAATACCGTATCTCCTCTAAAATAGCCCCTTCTAGAGGTTGGTCAAAAAATATCCCCTGGGGGTTATTTTAGAGAAATACGGTAGGTCGTAACTTATTTTGAAAGTTTTTGTCCCCCAATTAGTTTTTCGATGAAAAATAATTTAAAATTTGCCTTTTTTTACCCCATATGTTGTCCATTCTTCAACCTATTTCTAGATTCTTGTCACCTATTTTGGCATTTTATACAGCCTACTTGGTACTTAGGTAACTATTTGAGGGCTTTTATAACCTAAAAATTCTATTTAGTCATAGCTTCTTCCCCTTTTTCATTTCTTAATGACCTAAAATGGATGTTAGATGGAAAATAAGAACCCTTGAAGTGCTAAAATCTAAACAATATTTATTTACTTATGAATTGCTGAATAAGCGGGTAGATTTCCTGAACATTTGGCTCGAAAACACAAAAAACAGGATAGCCAAGTTCCAAATCTTTCTCATCATTTCGAAGATCTTTGATCAGAATAATAGATTGCTGACTATCATCACCATATCTAGCAAACCAATCGAAAGCATGAAACTGAATAAGTAACTTATCATGTAGAGTGTTTGCACTCAGTTCATAATCATCAAAAAGCAATATGTACGAAAAAAGCGCTATTTGTGATCTAAAATTTAATTAGAATATCAGGGAGGAGCTCTTCCGTATTTTAAAAAGCGGGAAGGCGAAATTGGAAGAGCAAAAAAGATGGAAATCGTCGAAGACAATCCCTTCCCTAGTACATATAATAATAACTGCCCTTATTACAAGATGCTCTTTGGCTTATAATGAAGTATGGTGTGTGTTTGTTTCAGTATGTTTTTTTCAGGTATGTTTCAGTCATCGGTAACAAATACTGATGTAAAAATTTCAAATAAAACCGATGACTGAAACATTGAGAAATATGAAAAATCTGGGACACGCCCAAGTAGGCGCGCGGCCAAGTAGGCGCAAAGCCATAACTACCTGAAAAATTTCTGGACCTTAACAATTTTGGTACCAATCTCTTTAGCTCGATGAGAGGAATCGTTTAATACCAAATTTGGTAAGATTCGGAAATTTTGAAGCAAGTTATGACTTTGCGCCTACTTGGCCGCGCGCCTACTTGGGCCGTACCCGAAAAATCTAGGTGCGCTTATAATTTCTTAACACACCATATCCTACTAACAATAAGCTATAACAAACTTACTCCGAATTAAACATGGAAAAGTATCTCCCATCTATACTATAATAAATAAATGTCAATATCAATCTTCGGGCCAAAAGAAACATTTTGTATAAAAGAAATAAATTTCTCTCCTGATATAAAATTCTAGTTAAAAAGTGTTCGAGTTGGGTGAATTCTGGTTTATTGCTAAAGAATAAAATTAAAAAAAATTATTAAATGATTTAAGTTGACACCCTATCAAGTCAAAAAAAACGGGGAGTCGAGGAGAAAAATCTCCAAATTCCCCGACTTTCAGGGGCGGTTCCAACCTTAATTATAGATTCCCCAAAAAAAATTTTTTGTTTTATTAAACGATACTCGAGGCATTTCAATCTACAGACGCCCAAAAACTTCACCCATTAGCCAATCTGTTACACTCAATACTAGCTACTGGGTGATGGAACTATTTAATACCAGCTGTTCACGTTCTGAGCTTTTGTAAAAATTTCATCTTGCAACAGCTTAGGCGGGAGTTCAACTTATTTGTTCACCTTATTGTATATATTCTTGTAGATAAAGCACAGTTGTTAGTTACTGTGTTATCTTGTTATTCTTGTTAGTACGTAGACATAGAAGTCTCATTGAAAAATAGAACGGCCCCCTCCAGTTGAATGGCACCCTCTAATAGAATGGTCCTTTGGAGGATTGAAAAATAAAATGGCCGGCCGTTCTATTAGAGAGAATACGGTAAGCCCTCATTTTTGGGGTCGACCGCCGCCGTCTGCCCTTTATTATTCCTGCTTATCAGAGGTGGGTCGGAATTCCGATTTCCGAAAAAAAATTTTGATTCTCGATTTCCGAGTTCCGACTTTGAGCCATTTCCGATTTCCGACAGTTCCGATTTCCGACACCTCTGACTGTTCCGACCCACCTCTGCTGCTTATTGCCGCCCTCGCTATTATTGTATTTACTCTCCGACAAAGATTTTATTCTCTTTTTTTTATTCTGTTAATCACTAGGTTAGGTTTCCTCAAGTTGGTGAGCCAATTTAATATTTAAATTTTACCGAATACTTTTTAATGAATTAGGAATGGGATTGTTAATAAAATCATGTTGAACACCAAACTCGTCTACATTTAAATCATAATTTTGAATAAATTGAGTATATTCCTCTCCATTAACAAGTTGTTTATAAGCTCCAAGTCTTTTATTAATAAAAGTTAGTCTTCTTGCCATCGCTCTTCTTCGTTCTTCAGCAATTCTACTTCGTTTTCCATATTTTTGGTTGAATTCTTCGTGATAATCTCCAAGAATTTTGCCAAAATGATTAGTCACCTTTAAATGTTTAAATAATGAGGAAACCTCTCTATAGGAGAGCCCAATAATTAATACACCTCAATTCAAGTTATACGTTTTTAAAATTTTGGTTGGCCATTATGCTACGCTTACATAAAAAACGCGCGCGTCTTGCGGCAGAAAAAATAATGGGAAATGAGGAGAGAAAAAGACGCCGGCGTCTTGCCGCTCTTTTTGAGTGCTTACATAAACTGCGTCTTCCGCCGGCGTCTGACGCTGAGCGTCTTCCGCCGGGGTCTTGCGTTTTTTATGTAAGCGTAGCATTAAGTGGGGAAACCGTCTTTGATTTTTTCTCAATAATTAGAGAAGAATGCTTAGCAGGGATGTTGCCAACCGATTTTTACAAAGCGTAAGATGGAAGAGACGGAGAAAAATGAAAAGCGGATGACAGCAGTTTCGAAATTTCGAACAGAGCTGTAACGAAATTTCGATTTTTGATTTTAGAGCAGCTCTGATTCAACTTAAGGAGAGCCAAATCCATGCGACTATTCTCGTTTTCTATTATCTTTTCTGTCGCAGAACGCTGACCATTCTAAGTAACGAGACTGATTATGCGGCAATATTTTGCAAAATTTGCCCGTCGTTAGAGGTGTATTTTTAATGAAAGGAGCCAAAAAGTGGAGGACAAGAGGAGGAAAATAAATGAAATAAGAAAGCGGGATGGCCAAAAAAAGGAGGAATTCTGTGGGCAATATCCCCAATATTCAGCGATAAAATCCGCGAATCTCCTTCCTTCCTTTTACTCCTTCCATCTTCCCTTCCTTACCGCTCTTATTTTTCGCTGAAATCCGTTAACAAATCCATGATCTACTTGAAGGTTATCTTCGCTTATTACTTCAACTCCTTTCGCATTGAGTAAAGCTACAACAGACACATAATTTTTGTAATCTTCGTTAATATTAATTTTATTTAAAATTTTTATCAGAAAGGACAACTCAGAAAGAGAAAACATTTGTAGATTTTCACTGGGTTCTCCGCTTCTGCTAGTTCGCATATTAACTAAAATTTTTAAAAATTATTTTTGAATAATATCCTAGCTTTCAGATTAATTTTAATTTTTTACCAAGAGCATTTCGCATTCCTTTAACAAGAAACGGAGCAAATCCAACAAAGATGAAGACAATAAATGTTTTCAAAAGTGTATTCAAAAACATTTTTGTAGAGTTTTACTCAGAATTTTTTAAATAAAATTTAAAAAAAATTTTTATAAATGGGCAATCTTTCCAATTTAATTTGAATAGAGGGGAGATGATTCTTTAAAAATTAAATTTAAAAAAAAATTTTTTGGGAAATGAATAAAGCCCCTCGCTTTAATGGAAAGTAAAATGGGTGGAGAATTGAGAATTGCTATATACAACAGGAAGGCATTTTCATGGGCGCGCGCAATCGCTAAATAAATTTAAATTGCAAAGAAAAAGCCAGCAGAGGAAAAAAAAATTTTTTTAAGAAAATTTTTTTTTAGATTTTTGGCTATATCCAACAGGATGGCCATGGACGCGCGCAATCGCTAAATAAATTTAAATTGCAAAAAAAGCTAGCAGAGGTAAATTTTTTTTAAGAAAAATCTTTTCTAGATTTTTGGTCTCCCCCAACATTTTTCTTTTTTGTTTACTTCTTTTTCTCCTAAAAAATTATAAGAGGCAAATAATGGTCAAAAAAAGGTATGATGATAAGTACCATGGTCAAAAAAGTATGATCCTGCATGTTAGAACCTACGGGCCGGTATTGTTCATGTGTACAGCAACTCTAGATGAGCAGAGCTGTGAATATTGAGTAGTTCTCTTTTCTATACAGAAAAAGCTACAATTAGATGGAATTTGCATTTAACGTTCTACAGTTGAAATTAGTTTTCGTTCAAAATCGCGACAAAATGTCCTTGACACTAATTTTCGAATTGGAAATTTTTTAAATTACAAAATATCAAACGACAAAATGTCAAAAGACAAAATGCCAAAAGACAAAATGCCACAAAACGGAAAAAGGAAAAAATGGTCACACAAAAAATATTTTGCAGTTCTCGATGACAATCAATTTGAGTAAAAGGAATGAGTGTTTTTGAGGAATTTATTGCATCATCCAAAAATATCAGTCATAGTTTCTCCTTCAACTTTTTTTCCTTTTCGGAAGCCTCTTTCACTCAAAAATTCATTTTAAAAATTTTTAAAAAAATGTTCAGATTTATGCAAATATTGCGAAGAGCGACACTTTACACTTATCGCTTTTTAATAAATATTCCACGTTTATTTTATTTTAAACCGTCATATCCATCATTGAATTTAATTGAAACGACTGGAAATTTTTGTGGGTTTTTTGTTAATTTTTAAAAATTTAGAGGGAAAATATCGGCAGCCCGTTGAATAAGATATAGGCCAGGTCAGCTCTAACCCCCAAAGTTATACTTACCCTTATGACTTTCTTATGCTATCGGTAAAACCGCCCTAGGTTGTGGTCATTAAACCAGCTCGTTCTAGTGTCTAAAAATTCGGTTTTTGGAGGTATATTGCGTCATCGCTTTTTTCCTTGTTTTTCCTTAGTAATTGTGAAATGGGCAAAAAAAAAAAGAAAATTTGGGGAACAATTACATGATGAAATTTTTTTATTTTAAAATGTTCAATGACAAAGGAGAAAATTGATTTTTCTAATTTTTTTGAAAAAATTTAAAAAGGAAATATTTTTTACTTGGTTATTGTAAATCCTATTAAGGGAAAAAAGCAAGAGTGAGTGGGAAAAGCCTGAAGATAATGTCAATATTCGGGAATTCAAAATTCCCCAAATCTCCTCACAAAGTCTTTAAATTTTTTTTTATTTTTTAGCAATGCAAGCCAACTGGACTCCTTATAAAGGCAACAATGCTGAGCCTCGTCTGCATTTATTAAACAGTCTGACTCGAACAAAGGAACTTTTTGAGCCTATTTCTGGAAAACAAGTTTTTTTTTAATTTCTTTTTAAATTTCCAATAAATTTTAAAAAGGTAAAATTCTACATTTGCGGGCCTACAGTTTATGATTCTGCACATATGGGACATGCTAGAGCTTATCTATCCTTTGACATTGTGAGAAGAGTGCTTGTAGACTACTTCAATTACGACGTTCTTTATGTGATGAATATTACTGATATTGATGATAAAATAATTAAAAGGTTTTTTTGAGTTTGAGAGGAGGGAGTTTTAGTCGTGTCTTGTTTAGAAATTTTCTTCGGATCAAATTTCAGAAAGAAAAAAGGTTGGGGTTTCAGTTAACTCTACCCATCCCTGCTAACCGCACCCCAAAACTTTTCCATTTTTGGAGCCTGTTTATAGCCTTGGGATTTCTTTTTGGGTGAGACAGGCATGATTTTTGTAATCTCCATACTTTAAAACACCATAAAAAATTTTAATAAATTTGACCAAACTGCGACTAATCAAATTTAACAAATTTAAAATCAATATTTTTCAGGGCCAGACAAAAATATTTGTTCGATAACTATTTAAATGAAGTGTCTACATCGAATGGAGTTGGAAACCAACTAAAAGAAGCTTTGGACTATTTTAGAATTAAAATATCCAATGAACTCGATGTTGATAAAAAGAATATGTACACGAACATGGTTAATTTTTATTTTCTCCCTTAAACTTGATTTTTCGAATAAGGAGTTTAATAGGGGAAGTGTCTTGGGACCTAAAATATTAAATGACCGTGTTGATGTAGTTGGAAAGTGTTTGGTTTACGTTTTGAGGGGGTCATGGGTTCGAATCCGCCCGAGGAAATTTTGTTTTTCTTGGCTTAAAAAAATATTTTTTATAAATTTAAAAAGAAAATTGAATGGTTTGAACACGAAAAATAATTTTTTCTTTATTTTTAGGCCGATAAATTCGCCACAGACTTGGCTGCTTTCGAAACAAAATCCTTGGGAATCTCTAACACGGGAAACATTGAAGAAAGCCTTGGATTAGTTAAACAACTTTTGGAATCGTCAAAAGATGTAATTTCTGACTGGTTAGATTCAACAAGCGGGCATACAGTTGACGACCATGGAGTGTTTACTAGACTGGCTAGAAAGTTTGTTTTTAGAGTATTTTTGTTGAGGGGATGAATATCCACGCAAAATTGTCTGCAAATCAAGTTTATTACAATTTTCCAACGAGACGGAATAGTTTTTCAGAAATTGGGTTAACTTTATTTTTGCGGCCCATTTATTATGTTTTGCCGTCTTTTTTTAAATTTGCGGACAGTTCCATATTTGCGGATTTTCCGTAATTTTGCAGACGTTTCCATATTTTTATATATTTTTTAAAAATTTTACTAGATATGAGAATGAATTCCTTCATGAGATGTCTTCTTTAAATGTCCGAGAACCAGATGTTCTTACCCGCGTTAGTGAATATATTCCAGAAATTATTGATTATGTAAATAAAATTATTGAAAATGGTTATGCTTATGTTTTGGATGGATCGGTATTTATTTTTTTATTTATTTATTTTTTGGGAGTGTTTTTGAAGGGTTTTTTTTGGTTATTTTTGAATCAGATTCTGCTCCGGTACTCATAGAAATAAAAAGGCCTTTATTTGCGGACTTTTTTCCTTCCGACATCATTCGGAAAAGGACCGAATCTTTTCAACAAAGCTTAGGGGATTGTGGGAGCCTTTCTTAGGAAATAACAAAAAAAAAGAAATTAGTTTTTTTAGGTTTATTTCAATACAAAAGCCTTTTCTTGCTCCCCAAACCACAATTACGCTAAATTATTGCCAGAAGCATACAAAGATGAGGGATGTATAGAAAAACATTTACGTGAAGGAGAGGGAGAATTGTCGATCTGCAATAATATTCAAAATGTTGAAAAAATTTCAAAATGCGATTTTGCTTTGTGGAAAGCTTCAAAAAATGGAGAACCTTTTTGGGAAAGTCCGTGGGGGAAAGGTTTATTTTTAATTTTTTAGAAAATTTTTAAATTGTCTGTAAAAGGTCGTCCAGGTTGGCATATTGAATGTTCAGCAATGAGTATGTCTGTGTGTGGATCAAAGTTGGATATTCATGCTGGAGGATTTGATTTGAAATTTCCACATCATGATAATGAAATTGCACAGGTCTTTTTATCTTTTTTTGATTATTTTTTGAACTACCTTTCCATTAATTAGGATGGTACTGTTGTCCCGCTCATTATATTTTTTTGAAATGGTCAGAATTGGGAAATTTCTATTATCAAAACCAAACTGAAGAATCGAACCGTAAAACCTTCGATTCTGTTTCGAACTGACAATTCTAGTCAATATATTATTCAATGGCTGAAATTTTAAATTGAAAGAGGCATTTTCCAATAGTTTGATGATTTTTTAATCGTCAAATTTAACAATTTTTCTCATTTAAAAAAATTTGAAAGGTTCGATTCTACGGTTCGATTCTTTGGTCGGTTTTGTTGAAAATCGGACCTATCCTTATCAATTCCTATTAAACTGCCTGTCCTCCTAATCAAGTTCTAGATAAATTTACTAATTTTTTAGTGTGAAGCATATTCTGACTGTGATCATTGGGTCAACTTTTTCTTGCATTGTGGAACACTTAGAATTGCTGGCTTAAAAATGTCAAAAAGTTTAAAGAATTTTATTACAATTAAAGATGCATTACAAAAATATACAGCTAGGCAATTAAGAATTTTGTTTTTAATGCATATATGGTCTGATAATTTGGATTACAGGTTTTTTGGAATTTTTTAAAATTAATTTTTAATATTTTTAAGTGATGCTACAATGGACCATGTATTACACTTTGAAAAGCTTTTCTGTGAATTCTTTTTAAATATTAAAGATATTATAAGAAAACAGATGAAGGAAAGTGGAGAAATTAATGAGGTTATTTCCTTAATTTTTAATTTAAAAAATTTTTTCTTTGGTTTTCTAACTAATATTTTAAAATTTAACGAAAACATATCATTCAAAAAGCTTTATAAAATTATTTTCCACTGAGCGGATTCGAACCCTGGCCACTTTTTGCCTCGAAACATTAATCTTTACCACTAAACCAAGATTACCACAACCTTTTAAATTTATTCAAAATATCTTCCAAATAATAATTTACCTGGAAAAAAAATATTTTTAGAACCCTTAACAAGAATTCAAAATTTTAATAAAAAATATATCGTATTGAAGGCTTTTAAAAATTTTCCCCATAGCGGATTCGAACCTTAGCAATTTTCTCCTTTAAAAATTGATTTATCCCACTAAACCAAAATTTACATTTTTCTCCAAAATAGTCGTTTATTTCTAAAAATTTCATTTTTAGTGCTTCAAAAAATTCGATCAACGTGATATTGAAGTATTCAACAATTTTACTTTGCTCCAATCAGAAATACATTTAGCTTTTTGTGATTCAATCGATACAAGAACTGTTTTGGAAAAAATTCGTTCAATAATTTCTTTAATAAATTTGTATTTAATTGAAAAACAAGAGGCAAAACCAAATTGTAATTTATTGGCAAATTGTGCAAATTATGTAATTAAATTAATGAAAATACTTGGAGCTGATACTGGATTTAAAGAATTTAATTTTCGACAAGAGTATTTTTTAAATTTTTTGGAGAAAATAAATTTTTTAAGATCATCAGAAAATGATTGTGTGGATAAAGAAGCAATATTAATGCCATATTTGGAGGCACTAGCAAATTTCCGGGAGGTTGTTAGAAGTGAAGCTAGGACATCGAAAAATATTAATATTTTAAAGGTTTATTTTTTTTATTAGGGAAAAATTTTATTCCGAAAATCTCAAAAAATTCGAGGTTGAGGGGGTCTAGATTGATTTTTGACCCAGTTGGTTTCGTCAGGGTCTGGGTTTTTTGTATGGTTTTCTAAAAATAATTCCATGAATCAGTGCAAAGTTATTTCAAATATTTTGGGATATTTTTTGTTTTGAAAAAGACCTGATCCACACCCCCAGACATTTCTCTCTCTCGGGGTTTCCCTTGGCTCTATGCCCAGGATCTTATCTCTAATACAGGCCCAAATTTTTAATATCCTTTGATGTCTTCCAATAACAAAATATAATCTATTTTTCTTTAAGGAATGTGATCGTCTTCGGGATGAAATATTGCCCAATCTTGGTGTCAGACTTGAAGACCACACAAAAGATACTCGATTAAAATTAGTCGATCGAGAAACTTTAATGCGTGAAAAGGAACAAAAAGAGGCTGAACTGCGTGAAAAAGAAGAAAAGAAAAGACTGTTGGAAAAAGAGAAGGAAGAAAAAAGAAAAATTAAAGAAGAAAAGAAGCAAAAACAAAGGGAAGCAGCTTCTAAAAATAAATCATAATAGAATAAGGTTGACCAGAATTTTTAATATTTTAATTTAGGCCGGACCTCAATTTATAAGATACTCCCACTCTGGGATGAGGAATACTTTAAAAATAACGCTATAAGAGGAAGTCGAAGGGAGTATCACTTCCTACCATATATGGAACTATTCTTTCAGTCTTTCACTTACATCCGTCTTCCTCTTTTAAAAATTCGGAAGAGCCCGCTCCTACTTACGCCCAGAAGCCTACCAAAATTTTAAAAAGGAACGTGTTGTAAACTGAGGTGTCTAATAAAGGGTGTATCTTATAGTGGGGCTTCGACTTATTTTTAGCTATGCGTCTACTATATGTATGTTCATATTGTTAACTTATCACAAAGATATTATTTTGAGTATTTGTTAATGTTGTAATTTATACAATCGAATAGTATTCCAAAAGAATTTCTGAACATCCTAACAAGACAAACGAAATATTCGATTGTACATATTTTGTGTATTCCAGCTAAATTCCACCTTTTTTGTTTTTTTAATTTAATTGGCAATCCCAGTTTTTATGGAATAAAAGCAGAGAATACTGAAAGAAGTTTTTTTTGTTAATTGAGTAACCTTTCAAAAAAAATTTTTTATTTTTATTTTATCAAAATTTCCCGAAAAAATTTTTTTTAAAGTCAAAGAAGAAAAACAAAACAATAACAAAACTATCAAAGTGTTGGGAGAGTATAAGCAATTTAGGCACATAGCCAGGACAATTTTTTGGAGGGAAATTTTCCAGGAGAAAATTTTTTCGAAAGAAATTCCCCTTCTTGGCTACATGCCCTAAAGCATTTAAATTTTAATTAAACAAATTTTTAACCTTCACATTTTTTAAAAAATCCAAAATTCCTCTCCTCTTTTCAATTTGAAAGTCTCAACAATTTTAACTGAAAAAAATTTTTAAAAAATTTCAAAAGAATTCAAATTTCCAAAAAAAAAACCTCCAATTGTGCCCCTTTAATCTGATCACAACTTTCAGCAATAAATCCATCCTTATTTTGAAAATTACACTCTTCTAACTTTAACGGCGTCCCAGTACTTTGCTCAATATTTTTATAATTTTCATTGAGCGATTTTGCCAGCAAAGAATCTTTGGGTGTTACAAAACAATAAACTAGTGCTTTGTCTGTTTCCAATAGCTTTCCCTAAAAATTGAAAAAAAATTTCTAACTAAAAAGAAAGGTATTACCTTTTTCCGCAACTTTTGTATTCTGTTTGCCACTTCTCTAGAAAGTCCCATAGCCAAAATATTTTCATCTTCACTAGTATTTATCATAACAACACACTGAAAATTAATTGGAAATTTTTTAGAAATTTTTCAAAAAATTTATAAAAAATTCTCTTTCCTCTAAACAAACCTTTCCTTTAGTTGCCGTTTCCCATTGATTATCGTCCTCATTATCCTTCTCCTTATTTGTGGTAAATGAAACAGTCAATTCTTCACAAGACAATTCATGCCCCAAAACAACAATTTTTCCATCATCCAAAAATGTTTCCAATTCGTCCTCCGATATTTTATTCTACAAAGAAAATTGAAAAAATTTTAAGAATTTCACAAATATGTTTTCAAAAATTTTCGAAAAAGTTTCGAACACCCAAAAAAAATTTTTTGAAAAATTTCAAAAATCAAAAAAAAACCTTCAAATAATCTGTCACAGCTTTTTGATCTCCTTTTAACCGAGCACCAAGTAATCTAAAATTAGGCTCCGCTTTTAAATTAACACCATATTCTTGACGATTACTTGAAGTTGTTAATTTAATTACATTCATTTCGGAAAGTATGTAATTCTCCAAAAGTTTTACGTCTTCAAGAAATTGAGAATCCCTTTAAAAAAATTATTTTTAGGCAAAAAAAAAAAGATTTTAAAAAATTTATGGACTTAAAAATTGAAAAAAAATCTAATAAAAACTTCCACTAAATAAAGGATTCGAACTTTCCAGAATTTCTAGAGGTAAACCAAAACCTAACCCACTACACTAAAAGAGTCAACACAGCGGATTAAGGTGCCACCTTTGGGGTTATTCTGTTAATTTTTAAGATTTCATTTTACAAATTTTTAGTTTCTAGGTAATCATTTATGAATTTTTGTAAGCCTTAATAATCCCTGTAAAAATACTTTTAAAAACTAAACCTGTTCACAACAATAACTTCCTTCAGTGGATACTTTAAAAATATTTAAAATATTTTTTAAAAATTAAAAAGAAAAAAGAACCTTAACAGCAATAGCTTTTCTATCTCTCAACGTTCTTATAATTTCAATTATACTTCTCATTGCAGCCACTTGCCTTTCCAAATTTTCATCAATAAATTGGTCTTCAGGGATGGGTAGTTGAGTAAAATGCACAGAATCCTCATTTTCTGAATCAGTCTGAAGAGAAAAATTTTTTTAGAAAAATTATTTATTAGCTAAAGTTTCCGCAAATTTTTTCATCAAAAAATATCAAAAAAATTTTGTCCGCAAATATATGCGGACAAAATTTTTTGTCTGCAAAAATTTTTTTATCCGCAAATATATGCCGACTTAACCAAAAAATAATTTAATAAAAAGTTAACCAGTTTTCTCAATTTTTGCCACATATATTCAGAGAAAAAAGGAGTAAAAGGCGCCATCAACCGAGTAATTTGCAAAATAACATGAACAACAGTTGACATTGCAAATAATTGATCTTCTTTAGAATTTTCTTTAGTTGTTCCTTTGATTCGGCTTCGATTTAGACGAATATATGTATTTGTAAGTGTATCAAAATAATTTACAAGAGGAGAAACAACTGTATATAAACGATATTCTTTCATTTCTTTACTGACAAAAGCGACAAGGCTATTGGTAAAAGACAATATCCATTGATCCATTAAATTGTTAAAGCCTTTTTTGTATAAAACAAATTGATTGCCTGATTCCTTTAAATTAGGAAAATTAATTTTAAAAATTTTTATTTAATAGGCAAAGTGGGAATCAGATAAAGAATTTGGAAAAAAAATTCCTCAGATATTTGACTGTCCGCAAATATTTTTGCGGACTGCCCGCAAATAAGTAAAATTCCCAAAAAAAATCCTTCAAAATTTTCTTACCGCTTCATATTTATTAATTGCCAAGCTAACAAATTTGTAAGCATTTAACCACGGACCAAGAACTTGTTTAACTACCTCAGCTACACCTTCTTCTTGAAAACGCAAATTTTCACCTCTTACAACAGGCGAATTAATTAAATAAAGTCGAAGAGCATCTGCCCCGTATTTTTCAACAATTTCCATTGGATCAGGATAATTCTTTTTACTTTTAGACATTTTATTTCCATCTGAAGCTAATACTAAACCATTACAAATTAAATTTTTGAATGGCGGACGATTGAATAAAGCTGTTGAAATGACCAATAAAGTATAGAACCAACCACGGGTTTGGTCAATACCTAAAAAATAATTAGAAGTGAAAATTTATAGTTACTCCCGCTAATACGATGACTCTGGGATCAGATTGATTCGACGTATGAATGGAAGTATCTTGTTATCGGGGAGTCATATTAAAGGAATGATTAGAAAAGAGTGGTGTATTTTATCTCATCCTTATTTTCGTGCGGAACTCAAAAAAGGAACTCAACATCTCGCTTGTTCTAAAGTGTAATATATACGTTAATATATTAGCGGGATTCTACCGAATATTCAATTAGTTACGCAATGATAAAAGCAAAAATAAGCCTAGAAAAAACCTTCAGCAATAAAATCAGCAGGAAAATTATTTTCAAAAACTTCAGAATTTTCAAAAGGATAATGTTGTTGAGCATAAGGCATAGAGCCTGATTCAAACCAACAATCAAAAACTTCGCAAACACGTTTCAAAGGTTGATTCCCCTTTGTTTTTGAAGGAATTGTTAAATCATCAATGCTGAAAAAGTGTAAAAAATTTCAAAAAAATTTTTCAAAAAAAAACTTTTCTCGATGTAAATCCGTTATTTTAGTTCCAGTAAGCTCTTCAAGTTCTGCAATTGAACCAGGACAAACAATTTCTGCATGATCCTCACTGACCCACAAATTGATTGGTGTTCCCCAGAAACGATTTCTACTGACAGCCCAATCTCTTGCATCACGTAACCAATTTGCAAAACGTTTGTCTCGCACAAAGGAGGGGACCCTAAAAAATAAAAAAATTTTGTTAAAAATTTTAAAAAAATTTCAAAAAAATCAAAAAAATTTTCCAAAAGAATTTTTTAAAAAATTTCTTAGAAAATTAAAAACAATTTTTTATTCAAAAACACAGACCATCTAGTCTTCTCATTATTCAACAATAATTGTTCAACAAGTGATTCCACTCTAATAAACCAAGATGGGACGGCCTTGTAAATTAAAGGTGTATGTGATCTATAACAAAATGGATAACCTTAAAAAAATTTTTTTTAAATTTAGACGAAAATTCAAACAAACTATGTTTATATTGCTCCTGTTTTAATAATAAACCCTTTTCTTTCAACATTTTTATTATTTGTTTGTCAGCATCTTTTACATATAATCCTTTAAAGTCAACAACTTCATCTGTAAAAATTCCTTTTTCATTAACAGGACAGATCATTTCTGCATCTTTTGTAATGATTCCGTGTTCTAAACATGTTTTGTGGTCTTCCTAAATAATTTAAAAATCTTGTAAAAAATTTTTTGTGGAGAAAACAAGTAACAAGAGTTTCATATAAAGAACCTGAGATGGGTCGGTTCGAGAAAAGAAAGTCCAAGTTTCGAAAAAAAATTTTTTGGATTGTGTTTCTTGTCGAAAAAGGTTCATATTTCGGGGTAACCCATCCCCACTAAAGAGTAAAAAATTTCTGTGGGATTGGGAATGACCTGACAAACAATCCCATTTCTTAATATGCTCCTAGATCCTGTCCCCTTGAAAGACGAAGAAAGAAATTTAAAAAAAACCTCTCCAAAATATGGCGATTGATGAACAATTCCCGTTCCTTGATCAGTTTTTACATAAGTATTTGTTACAACAACAAATACTTTTCTTCCAGCTTCTTTTAAATTCAAAAAATAGGGAAAAGGGGGAACATACTCCTTCCCAGCAAGTTCACTTCCTTTGATTGCCTCAATTATTTTATATAAATTTGTAGATTTGTAAAGTTCAGAAAGACGTTCTTTTAGCATAATGTATTCTTTTTGAGTTTTGACATCTGAAAAAAAATTATTGGGATTTTAAGTGATATTTTGTGGTAATTTGACCACCTGCCCCCCCCCCGGTTCGGGTCTGGTTTTGACTAACAGTTCGTGAGGTTCTCGTGTCCCAAAATTCCCCCAAAACGACAAAAGGCCCAAGAAAAATAAATTAAAACAAACCCAAAATAACAGCATAAACAAGATTCGGATTCACACATAAAGCTAAATTGCTGGGTAAAGTCCAGGGAGTTGTAGTCCAAGCAACAAAAGAGCGATTCGAATTTTCAACAAGGGGGAAAGCAACAAAAACTAAAAAGAGATTTAACAAAGTTGACCAAAAAAGCTTCAAAAAAACCTGACGGATCAACAACATCCTGATAATTTTGGCCAGCCTCAAAATTGGAAAGAGGAGTTGAACAGCCAGTAGAAAACGGCATAACTTTCACTCCGCGATAAACAAAATTTTTTTTGAAGAGTTGAGAAAAGACCCACCAAACAGATTCCATAAACCAACTTTTCAATTAAATAAATTTAAAATTAAAAAAAAATTTATTACGGGTAAAGAGTTTTGTAGTCATTATCAAAATCTATCCAACGTCCAGTCCTCTCAACCATATGTTGCCATTCTTCAGCATATCTCATTACAATACCTCGACCTTAAAATTTGTTTTTTTAATAGGAGATTTATTTATAAGAGGAGGAAGTGTTGGGGGTATATCCTTTGGGTGGAGGGATCTGCCGGGTTCTCATAATGGTCAGACTTTCCAAAGTTGTGTTTTATAGTGAGATTCGACTGTATATACCAGTGATGGGGGGTCAGATACTCAAAACTCGGCCACTTCTATCCGAACCACGGCGACTTTTCTTAATCCGACTTATCCATAACAAAAAATAAGATTAAAAAATAAACAAACATTTCGCATTGTAAACACCAATTCCCATATCCAAAACATCACTAGGCCCTTTGACACCCAAAATTTTGTCAACTTCGTACTCCACAGGCAACCCATGCGTATCCCATCCAAAACGTCTTTCAACATAAAAACCACTTTGATGTGCCCAACGAGTAACAATATCTTTTATTGTACCTTAAAATTGAGAGGATTTTTGAGAAAATATAAAGTCAAACAAACCTGCTAAAATATGCCCATAATGTGGAAGTCCAGTAGCAAAAGGAGGGCCGTCATAGAATGTGTAATGGGGCTTTCCACGATTTCGACTGAAATAATTTAAACTAGAAAACTTAAAAAAACAAACTCTAGAGAGGTTTGAAAGGTGTTTTTGTCTCGCCATTTTTGAAGAATTTTGCGTTCCTCAGCAGCAAAATCAATGTGATCGGGAACAACCTCTAATCTCGGCTCATCTTGTTGTTGTTTCATTAAAGCAAAAAAGCTCTTTGGAATAATAAATAGTCAAATCTTAAATAAAAAATGAACTTTTACTTCGATGCTTTGGTTCCCCGACAAGAAAAAAATTTTTGAGGAAGAAAAAATAAAGAGGAAAACGATGGAACGACAATTGGGTACCAAAACAATAAGAGAACGAGACAAATTGTCTTAGTGGCCAAATAAGACAATTGGGTACTAAGACAATTGGACATCGAGACAAGTGGGCATTTAATGTGTGTCCATTTGTCATTATCCAACGTGATTGCCTACTTGTCTTCTGACCAAAGGTCTTGCTGTCTATTTGTCTTTCTGTCCATTTGTCTTGCTGTCCATTTGTCTTTCTGTCCATTTGTCTTTTGTTTAATTGTCTCACAGGTCAATTGTCATAGCCCAGGAGATCACCAGATTTTTTCCGCTTTAAATGACTCTCGCCTTTTAATAATTTTTTTTGTTGGATGTACTTTGTAACTAAATAAGATAAACTCTGTTTGATTGACTGCTCCCTTTATCGATCCTATTACTTTATTAAATTTTCATTTACTAATAAAAATTAAAATTTAAAGGATGTTAGTTAGAAATACCCTCAAAATTGCTCAAAATGACAGAAAATTTTGCTTGGAATTTATCAAAAGAAATTTGTCAATTACTTCAAAATTGCAAGGAAATGGGTTTAATTTAGGTAAAAAGCTGAAGGATTTTGGTTAAAAATTTTATTTTTTTAAAGATTTTTCATCAGAACAAAAACAGCTTCAACAAGCTGTGAGTAAATTCACTGCAGAAGAGATTATTCCGAAAGCTGCCCATTATGACCAGACAATGAAATTTCCTTGGGAAATAATTAAGAAGGCACATGCTAATGGCTTTATGAATGTTGATATACCTGCTGAATATGGTTTTCTTTTAAATTAGAATTTTGGGTTTTAGGGGGTGCTTATTGGAGCTCGGCCCGGGTCTGAACCAAGGCCTGGGTTTTCCTGTACCCAGAGTCCAGGCATTTTTTGACCTTCCTGGGTTTTTCCTGGGCCTGGGTTTTTCCAGGACTGCAAGCCCAGGATCCGGCCCAGGTCAATAAATCAAACCCAGAGTCCACGAACAGGCCCAGGCTTTTCAAAAATTCCGATCTCTAGTGTTCATTACAAGACAAAATAAAAGTTTGGCTGAGGGGCAGGAATCGAACCTGAGCCTTGCTGGCAGTATTTGCTAGGCTTCTCTCTCACACCTTTGCTCTACCGACTGAGCTAACGAGGCGACAACTTTTGCCTTCTCTTTTCCTTCTTTAAGGCGTTTTAAATGCTGCCAGATGACTCACCTTACAGACAGTTTACCATACGGACGATTCACCGTAAGGTGGTGAAATGTCGTCTGGGCAAATTGAACGTGTAATGAACTGTTCCGACTAAACTTTAAAAGAATTTTGTTTTTTAGGAGGCCTTGACCTAGATTTATTGAGCAACGTTCTTATCAGCGAAGCTATTGGTTATGGATGCACAGGAATTGGAACTGCCATTTTGGGCAATGATTTGGCTGCAACTCCAATTATTCTTGGTGGAAGTGAAGAAATTAAAAAGAAATATTTGGGTCAATTAATTGATGAACCTGTTATGGCTGTATGTATTTTTCCCTTTTTATTTTTAAAAAATTCTTTTAAGTCTTATTGTGTGACAGAACCAGGTGCCGGCTCTGATGTTTCCGGACTTAAAACAAAGGCAGTAAAGAAAGGAGATGACTGGGTGGTTAGTTTTTTGTTGTTTCTCCAAAAATTCTTAAAAATCTTTTTTAAAGATAAATGGATCAAAAATGTGGATAACTAATGGTGGAGTCGCCTCATGGTTTTTTATACTAGCTCGAACTGATCCAGACCCTAAGGCACCGAGTGGAAAGGCTTTTACTGCTTTTGTTGTGGATGGTGATGCTAAAGGACTTTCTCGAGGGAAAAAGGTTTTTTTATTTTTTTTTGGACTTTTTCGAATTTTCTAAAGGAAATAAATTTGGGTCAACGTTGTTCTGACACTAGAGGAATTACTTTTGAGGATGTTGTAGTGCCTTCTACAAATGTTATTGGAATACCTGGAGAAGGCTTCAAAATTGCAATGAAAACTTTTGACAAAACTCGCCCAATTGTTGCAGCATTGGCTGTTGGACTTGCTTCTAGAGCTTTGGATGAAGCTGCAAAATATTCATTGGAAAGGAAAACTTTTGGAATGCCTATTGCTAATGTAAATATTTTTTGTTTTTTTTAAAGCGTCACTGGCTTCTTATAGTCGGTGTTCCTATTAGAGATGGCCTGGGTTTTTCCTGAACTACAGGCCCTGGATTTGGCCCAGGTCAATAAATCAAACCCAGGAACAGGCCCAGGCTTTTCAAAAATTCCGATCTCTAGCTCCTATAGTGGGATCCGACTCTAAATTTTAAGAAAAACTTCAATTTTCAGCATCAAGGCGTCTCTTTCATGCTGGCAGATATGGCAATGTCGTTAGAGCTTTCTCGTTTGATGACTTATAAAAGTGCCCAAGAAGTTGATCTTGGCCGTCCGGGTGCTTATTGGGCTTCAATTGCTAAATGCTTTGCTGCTGATACTGCAAACCAAACAGCTTCAAATGCTGTCCAGGTTTTTTGATTTTTATTAGGACTAACGTCAAAAATAATTTTTTAAAGATATTTGGAGGAAATGGCTTCAACACAGAATTCCCAGTAGAAAAACTAATGAGGGATGCAAAAATCTTTCAAATTTACGAAGGTTGCAAATTTTTGTTTTTCATTTAATCAATATACCTATTTAAAGGTACCTCACAAATTCAACGTCTTGTTATATCGCGTCAATTGCTTCAAAGAGTTGCTCAGACGGGGACTTCAAGCGTTTAATTTTTTGGATTATTTCCAAATTTATTTTTCTAATAATTTGATTTTTGTGTTTTTAATCAATATTTTAATCCCTTGTATGTTTTTAAATACTGAATAAAAATTTCTAACATTATCTTATATTTAATTTTTGATTTTGGTATTTATCTATCAAGTTACTTTTAAATTATATTTTGTATTTATTTTGTTCTGTAGATCGTTGACTTTTTACACTTTAAAACTGAAAGCAAGGTGAATTGCCAAAGTTTAAATTAGTTTAAATTAGGACTTTTCCCATTAAATTAAATATTAAAAAAATTTTATTTTCTTTAAAAAACTTCAAATTCCGAGAGAAAAACAATCTCGAAAAACAAGAATAAATTTATATAGAACAGTAATAAATTCTTACTTTTAAAGTTTCTTTAAAATTATACATTTTCTCTAATAATCCTCTCCTCGACTAACCACTTCTTTACATGTTGGACGTAGAAGAATAGTATGTTCCCACTGTGCAGTATAACATCCTTTCTGAAAATTTTTCGTTCAATTTATAGCAACTTATAGATGTCTAACCCCCCTAATAGGATTTGAGACCCTATATAAAAATAAGGGATCCTTGTTTTCAGATTGGACCGAAGTTGACTTCTCTACCCGAACCCCTTCCCTTTGAAAGAAGGGAAAATTCATGAAGGGAGAGAAACAATTTAGACAGATTTTAAATCAAAAATTAACCTGATCACAAAGTGGTGGATAAGGTGTCACAATTCCTTTATCGCAAAGATCTTTTAATGACATCAAATATTTAGTTTCGCCCAAACGATCAATCCAACGCCGGCAGAAGGCTAATGTCCCAAAATTTTTGTTGATTAATGAGAGAAGTTTTTTGCTTCGAGCCAATCTAAGAATTTAAAGAAAAATTTACCTTAATAAAAAAAATTCCAGAAAAAATAAACCTTAAAGGAACATGTTCATCATGCATTTCAAAATTCTTCATATAATGACTAACTTCCATATCATCATGGACATAACCTCTTCCAGTACTTCCAAAAGTCTCGATGGCAAACCTAGAAATTTTTTTAAATTTTCCAAATTAAAAAAATTTTCTTCCTTACACTTCATTTTCCTCCATTTTTACTTGTTCTCCACCTTTAACGATTGGAACTGTCTTTCCAGCGTGTATACGATAAGGTCCAATTGAGTGGCCTTAAAAGTGATGTTTAAAAATTAATTTAAAAGAATTTAAAACCATTAAGATTTCTGATTGGTTTAATTGGATAAGTTTTTCCATTTAATTCCAATTCGTATGAAGTCATTACCTAAAAATAAGAAAATAATTCTGATTGTGAGAAATAATTTAGAAATATATGTTGTAATGTTTTGTGTTTTAGAATATTACAAAAAGGGCCTAATACCATGAAAATACAGTCGAAACTTAACTTCTAGTAACCTAGAGAATTAAAAAAATTTATCTTATAGTAATGAAAGTTTTGTAGAGGGTATCGCTAAGAAAGTCTTCTCACCCAGTAACCAAAAAAATTCAAAAAATTCTGGTGGTATCTAAAGTTCTGGAGTTTTTTATATAACCAAAAACCTCCTCAAACATTTCCCCCCTTCTATCTAAAAAGCTAAACCCCCTTTACAACAATATATTAACCAAAAATTGACCCTCTCTTTTAAACCTCTTCAATAGCCTCGCCAATATCACAAAGTCGAACATCAATTCCAGCTTCACGAATTCCAGTTTCTGTAGCTTCCTTTACAGCATTTAGAAGAGTGTCAAATTTAGAATCATATGTCAAAGTAAACGCACAATCAATTATACGTCCATTTACGTGAGTTCCGTAATCGATCTTTTATTTGAACGAGTTTAAAAATTTCCATAAAAAATTCAAAAAAACCTTAACAACATCAGAAGGCCCCAAAACAGTATCATCCCCAGCATTTGGTGTGTAATGCGCTGCACAATGATTAATTGAACATCCAGTTGGGAAAGCAAGACCTGAAGCCAATCCATTCTCATTAATCATTCGACGACTGTGTGCTTCAAGACGCTCACTAAAAATTTCAAAAAAATTTTTTGAAATTAAAAGCAAACCAAATATCAAAAAGCTTCATTCCCGGCTTTATCCACGATTTGACATATTTTCGTGTCTGTCTATGCGATTCTGCGGCTCTTCTAAAATCTTTATAAATGTCCTCATAACTGGTATCCAAAGCTTTTTTCTCTTCATTAGTAATGCGATTGATGGCGGTTCTGTCATCCATATTATAACGATATTCACAAATCTACAAATTATTTAAAATTTATTTTAGTGGCAAGGCTAGGCGGACATTAAATTATACCCAAGACTGGAAACCGGGGAAATTTTACATCCCTACCCTTCCTTCTGGCTATGGACTAGATTATGCTTCTCCCCAAAATCCAAACTTCTGGACACACTCACAAGCAGTCAGCTAAAGAAAAACCCCAATCCCTAACATATTGTTAGACCTACTAAATCGTTCTATTAAAGAAAGGTGCCAAAATTCGCCGAAAAATAATTCTTACTATTAGAAGCAGTCCCAGAAAGGAACCATCATTTTACCCAAAAAAATTAACAAAGAAAAAACCTGTCCAATAGGAAAATCCCCCTCAACAAATTGTTGATCTATCGGTTTCATTCCATTAATTTCAGCAGCCCAATTTTCCGGCAACATGTCTTTAATAACCCCATCAACAACCTCCTCACTTTCCTCAACCGCTTTCTCATCAACTTCATTAGCCAAAACTTCCTTCTTTCCTTTCTTCTTTCCCTTTTGCTTTGAAGCTGCTTCATTCGATTTCATCTCAATATCCTTAAGGATTGAGTCAATATCGTCAACAGCATCTTTAAAAAAATTTTTTTAAAGGTTTAAAATGTGCAAGTTACCCGAAGTTTTGGCAGCAGACTTTTTTGCTTTAGGCATTGTAAAACCGTAGCTAATATCCAAAAGATTCTTAATTTGTTTACCTTAAATCATAAAAATTAAAAAGTACCATTTTGCAATCAAAAAAAAATCCCAAAATTTTAAAGGTACTCAAATTGGATCGAAATTTTCTAAATAGTATGGAAAACAATGAGAGTGTTAGAGAAATCAAAGAAAAAGAAAAATGACATTTGCTCCAATATATTTCGAATTGGTAACTTTTCTTAAGGAATGTCTATAGAAAGATATTGAGAAATATTAGGGAATTTTGAGAGATTTCAGAGAAAAAGAGTTTTGCCTTTTTTAATTCTATTACCAAGCCAATCGAGTACCAGTTACGTCTCTCATTTTTATTGTTCATTAGTAGGGTTGTCGGTTTCAAACCGAACCGAAAAACCGAAGATTTTCGGTTTGGTTTGTCGCTTCGGTTTCGGTTAACCGAAGAATTTGGTGAAACCGACAACCCTATTCATTAGGTTTTCATTGTTTCCGCTTATTATCGCTTATTTTTAGATTTTAAAAATTTATGCAAAATCAACAACAAATCAACAAAAATAATTCTTTTAAAGACTGTTTAGAGTGCAAATTAACAGTTTCAATAGGTTCTTTCTGTCTCGGATCCTGGATTGTTTACAACAGTTTATCCAAAAACAATTTCTCAATTCGTTCAAAGCCTTCTTTTGCTGTTGGATTGGCTTTTTATTATATTTCTATTTCGCGAATTCTTTACCTCCCTCCATTTAAAAGTTTAAAACCAGGCAACGAAGATTAAACATGGAAGAAGTAGAAACAATTTTGACTGATGCAGATGAAGAAAAATTGAAAGCAAAACTTTTAATTAACAAATATGAGGTAATTTTTAGTTTGTTGAGGTACCTGTGGCTTAGTGGGTAGTGTCCTAGGCGTGGTCATCTTCCCTTGTTTTCTTCCTCTTACTTCTATTTTAAGGCCAAACGTCGCAAATTAATTGAAGAAGAAGAAAAGGCAAAATTAGAAGGATTGATCTCATCTGATGATTCTGACCTCGATGCAGACTCTTACATTTCAGCTAGACAGAGGAGAAGAGAGCAGGTTATTTTAGAGTCAACTTTATTTTAATCTTAAAAATTTTAAAGGAGCACAGACGCCTTTTGCTGAGGAATTTAATTCATTCAAAAGTAACAGAAGCACAAGCAGATAAAGACTTGCAAAGAGAAACTGAAGAATTTTTGGCTGCAAAACGAAGAAAAAAGGAAGAGGAGAAGAAATTGGAAGAATCCAAGAAAAGTTTGCTTGAAAAGCATAATGAGTTGCTTCAACAAGAGCAAGGTTATATTTACGGTTTTTTGGGTTTTCTTTATTGCTTTCACTAGCTGATGAGTGCTAGGTGCGGTATGGTTAAGTGGGTAAACATTCGCTCATCCGTGAGGGGTCTGTCTGGGTTTGAGCCCCATCTCTTGCAATTGATTTTATTTTTACTGTGAACGATTCCTTTGATCAAAGAGAGTCGGGTTTTTATTGCTTTCACTAGCTGATTAGTGTTAGTTGCAGTGTGGTTAAGTCGGTAAACATTCACTCAACAATGAGGTGTCTGTCTGGGTTCGAGTCCCACCTCTTGCAATTGATTTTATTCTTACCGCTAATGATTTCTTTGTTCAAAGAAAAGTCGTTTTCCTCAGAAAAACATTTTTTAATAAAAAATCGCCTGAGAAATTCTTTATTTAATAAACAATTTTCTTTCTATTCAGACGATGATCGAGAAGATGACGAAAAGAGACGCGAAGAGGAAGACAAAATTCTTCAAAGTGTTACGCAAACAAGTGCTCTTGCTACGGTTTTGTTTTTGTGATTTTTTCATTTTTAAACTTTGTAGTTTAGGTTGCAGAAATTGCAAAGGGTGTTAAATACACAGAATCTATAAAAACATCTTGGAGGCCACCTAGACACATTCGCAATCAAACAGAAGATGACTGGGACAAATTTAGAAGGGAAAAAGGAATTCAAGTAGAAGGTGAAGACTGCCCACCAGCTATTGGAAGTTTTTTGGTTTGTTTTTTTGATGTGTATTTTTATAAGGAAAGTTATCTTCCTTTTAAGGATGCATCTTTTATTATTAGTGCGAATTTGACTAGCTATAAGTTGGCTCAAAGCCATTTTTAGGAAAACGGATATCACTTCAGATTAGTAAGTCAAGGATCCTCTATCGAATGATATAAAGAAATATCCAATTCGTATTGTAAGATGCTCCCATGCAGAGCTAATCTTATAGGGGAATTGTCTCCAGTAACTCCCATATTTTTGTTTTACTTTGACTAAATCTTTGATTTCTCCGTTTTCTTAAAAAGGTCTTCAATCATTTTTAATAAAAATGAATAGCCTTTAAAATCCTTTTTTTAATTTTAATTATTTTTTAAGGAAATGAAATTGCCTTCTTCAATCATTCATTTACTCAAAGAAAAGAAAATTTATATTCCAACAGGCATTCAAATGCAAGGAATACCAGTTGGATTAAGTGGACGTGATATGATTGGAATTGCTTCAACAGGTTCTGGAAAAACTTTAACTTTTGTTATTCCAATAATAATGTTTGCTTTGGAACAAGAAATTGCTTTAAGATTTAAAAAAGGAGAAGGGCCTTATGGTTTAATTATTGTCCCGTCAAGAGAATTGGCAAAACAAATTTCTGATGTTATTCAATGGATTTGTGATTCTTTGCCAAGTTGTGATTTTCCTGAAATTAGAGTTGGTTTGTCTATTGGTGGATTTCCTATTAAAGACCAAGCAAGAGTTTTTGAAAGGTTTTTTTTATTTTATTTAAATTTTTTCGATTCTCTGTAACTTTTCTGACCCCCCCCCCCCCCCCCACTCTCCGTTTTCCTTTTCTTCCATAATGGTAAAAAAATTAAGCTTTAAGACGGGAGGAACTAACTAAAACTGGGGAAATATTGGAAAAGTACCAAGCAATTAAATATTTTTTAGAGGTGTTCATATAGCTGTTGCTACTCCTGGTCGTCTTTCTGATATGTTAAACAAGAAAATTTTAAACTTACAAGTTTGTCGCTATTTGGTTCTTGATGAGGCGGACAGAATGTTGGATATGGGATTTGAAGAAGAATTGCGTTCAATCTTTTCTTACTTTAAGGTTTAAATATTTTTTGATTAATAGAAAATATTTATTGGGATATTTTGTCACTTTTTTTTTTATTTTTTAGGTGAGGTGACAAAATATCCCAACTCGTCAAAAAATTTTTTTAATAAAATTTTTTTCTTTTTCCAGGGACAACGTCAAACTCTTCTATTTTCAGCAACTATGCCAAAGAAAATTCAAAATTTTGCAAAATCCACACTTGTTCGTGCTATTGTTGTAAATGTTGGAAGAGCTGGAGCTGGTATTTAATTTTTTAAATTAAAAAAAAATTTTTTTTCTAGCTTCCTTAAATGTTGTTCAAGAATTTGAATATGTTAGAAGTGATGAAAAATTAGTAAAAATTCTCAATTGTTTGCAAAAAACACCTCCAAGAGTTTTAATTTTTGCTGAAAAGAAAGCTGATGTTGATCATATTTGTGAATATTTATTGGTAAAAGGAATTGAAGTTGCTTCAATACATGGAGGAAAAGGTTTGGTTTTTTTAAAATTACAATTGGACCTTACTACAAGATTCGAACACATTAATTTAAGAGACATTTTTAATTTGATTAAGCTCAGGGGCAATGATGCTCTTTCCCTTGCCTAGTGTCTAGCAAGGGCGTAGCCAGGGGGTCGATTTCATGTAGGGCTAGAATAGGGTGGGCGCCAAAATTTTAGCGTTTTGAACGCTGATTTTATTGTACACATATTTTTTTCAGCGTCGCAGGCGACGCTGAAAAAATATATCTATGGATCATTTGGGTCTGATGGATCTTTGATACGCCCTTGGTGTCTAGCCAAATTTGTCATAAATAGAGGGGAATTTAAAATGCAGTCCGAGTCTATAAGATTTAGAAAATAATCTATATTCCCTTTTTTAGATCAAAAAGATAGACATTCGGGAGTGGATGCTTTTAGGCGTGGAGAAAAGGATGTTTTAATTGCTACAGGTTTTTTTAAGTTTTATAAAAATTCAAATTAAAAAATGATTTTTTAAAGATGTTGCATCAAAAGGATTAGACTTTGAAAATATTCAACATGTAATTAATTTTGATATGCCTGAAGACATTGAAAATTATGGTTTGTTTTTTTTATTTTTTATTGGGGGTTTATCCTCCATTGTCGAACCTCACTCATTCTTCACAATAGAGTGAGAAATATCCCGCTAAACCATAGTGGTAACTTCTTAGTGTGGGTGAATATTTTCGACGGAGATTATAAAATATTTCCCACTAAACGGGTTCGAACCCTCTCCATTATTAGAGTGAGCACTATCCCACTACACCAAAGTGGAAACTTCTTTCAATTGTCGCATATTCTGTTCGTTCGATAAATGTAGGGCTGGGAAATCTGGGTCCAGATTTTAATTTTGAAAATTCTGGCGGAATCTCTCCTGGCATAATTTTCAAAATTTTAAATCCAAATTCTGTATAAATCCAAATTCTTTTCTAATTTTCCAAATAACAACTTTTCTTTTTCTAGTTCACCGTATTGGACGTACAGGTCGACGACTAGGTAAATGTGGTATTGCAACAACATTTATAAATAGAAAAGCAGGTTTATAAATATTTTTTTCCATCAAAATTAATTTTTTTCCTTTAAAGATATTTCTGTGCTTCTCGATTTGAAACATTTACTTATCGAAGCAGGACAACCTTTACCAGCATTTTTAAAACAATTGGCTGGGGAGGATGAAGAAAAAGAAAAACTTGATGCTGCTATTATGCCTAAAGAAGAGAAGAATGTTGTTGATGACGCAGATAAGGGATGCTCTTATTGCTCTGGTTTGGGACACAGAATTACAAATTGTCCAAAATTGGAAAGTGCAAGGTCAAAAACTGCTTCAAATTTAATGCAAAAGAGAACAGAATTTTCTGGACATGAAGGCCTTTAATTGATTGAATGTTTGTTTTTTTTCGTCGTTATTTTTCATTTTTCAAAAAATTTTTTTATGATTTCAGCTGAATTAAAAGATATCATGACCCGAAATAACATAATTTGGGTTCCATTTACTTAGCCGAGGCATGATATTGATATTTTTAAATTTAGGAAGGCAGGCAGGAAAATTCCCTTTTATGATCATCCCTCCTCCCATATATTTAAAAAATTCCATCATTGGGGGTGTAAAATATTGCATTTTTGCGTGCCAAAAGATGAAAATCATGCAAACGCACGCCAAAACGCCATGGTTCACAGTCGTTTTTCTCACTGTTAACTCCGCAGTTTCTCAATGTGGAGTTAGCTATGCGGAGAGTTTCTCAATGTGGAGTTAGCTATGCGGAGAGTTTCTCAATGTGGAGTTAGCTATGCGGAGAGTTTCTCAATGTGGAGTTAGCTATGCGGAGAGTTTCTCAATGTGGAGTTAGCTATGCGGAGAGTTTCTCAATGTGGAGTTAGCTATGCGGAGAGTTTCTCAATGTGGAGTTAGCTATGCGGAGAGTTTCTCAATGTGGAGTTAGCTATGCGGAGAGTTTCTCAATGTAGAGTTGGCTCAGCATTGTTTCTCAATGTGGAGTTAGCTATGCGGAGAGTTTCTCAATGTAGAGTTGGCTCAGCAGAGTTTCTCAATGTAGAGTTGGCTCAGCAGAGTTTCTCAATGTAGAGTTGGCTCAGCAGAGTTTCTCAATGTAGAGTTGGCTCAGCAGAGTTTCTCAATGTAGAGTTGGCTCAGCAGAGTTTCTCAATGTAGAGTTGGCTCAGCAGAGTTTCTCAATGTAGAGTTGGCTCAGCAGAGTTTCTCAATGTAGAGTTGGCTCAGCAGAGTTTCTCAATGTGGAGTTAACAGTGAGAAAAACGACTGTGAACCATGGCGTTTTGGCGTGCGTTTGCATGATTTTCATCTTTTGGCACGCAAAAATGCAATATTTTACACCCCCAATGATGGAATTTTTTAAATATATGGGAGGAGGGATGATCATAAAAGGGAATTTTTCTGCCTGCCTTCCTAAACTTAAAAATATCAATATCATGCTCGGCTACGTAACTGGAACCCAAATTATATTATTTCGGAGTCATGATATCTTTTAATTCAGCTGATCTTCCCGATATATGTGTCAAATCCACCTGCTCTTTTCTTTAGTCTCTTGATACCATAAATCCTCCGATATACTTAACTTTCGGATTTTACGCATTGTCCGGGCATGTGTTTTTTGTAATCTTTTGGAAAATTTAACAAGTCTGATTTGATAGAAGAATTGAAAAAAGAAAATATGTATTAGAGAAAAAATGAGTATCGTAAGTTTTGGTTGGTTCAGTACTCATTTTGAGAGCGAACTGGCAAAAATGCAAAATCTTGGATTGATCCAACATTGATCCGACATCGATAGGTTTGATTTTATCGATTATCTATTTTATTGTTTAGTAATAACTTTTGAAAAGTAAAACATTCGAAATAAACCGGTTGGGGTCGCTAGAGTGCTGCCACTAGAGAGCGGGCACTAGAGAGCTGAGCCACTAGAGAGCGGGCCACTAGAGTGCCAATAGTATAAAACCTAAAAATGTTTTTAAGAAATAACAATGTTCCAACTACAGACTACTGTTGTTCCAACTACAGAGGAAGGTTGTTCCAATGACGGGGGAAGCTTGTTCCAATAACGGGGGAGGTTATTCTAATGACGGGGGAGTTTGTTCAAATGATGTGGGTGGTTGTCTCTCTAGTGCCCGCTCTCTAGTGGCAGCACTCTAGTGGCCCGTTCCGAAATAAATATCTGTACAATATTCAGTAATTCGTATTAAACTTGCACTCAACCGTCCTTAATTTTTTAATGGATAAAGTGTCATTTATTTGGCACATGATACATTACGCCACAATTTGCAAAATTTTAAATGGTTACGATTTTTCACTAAAATTACGCTAAAAGTGATTCTCTTGAGATAAAATGTCATTTATTTGAAGCACACTACAATACACCAAAATTATGCTATCTTCTAAATTGTGAATAAATCTCAAAGTTCCCATAAAAATTCATTTTTATGGATTTTTTTGACAAAATAAACGGCTTTTTTGTTGTTTATCAACATTTTGAAGAATAAAATGTTAAAAAAATTTAAAGCTTATTCTATTCTGATTTCTTAAGTCTGATTTTACATTCATCTTTTGTTTTCTACTTCTGATACAGTAACCAGCTCGTTCTCAAAATGGGGCACTGAACCGATTACGAACGTCTAGTTTGATACATAGGAGACGAAATGGTACAGAGGAGAAATCCGACAAAATGGTACATAGGGAAATCCGACAAAATGGAAAATTGGAGAAGTCCGACAAAATGGAAAATTGGAGAAGTCCGACAAAATGGTACATAGGAGAAACCGACAAAATGGTATATAAAGAAGGGCCGACAAAATGGAGCATAGGACAAAATAGTATCTATTTCTCGAAGCCTGTCATTTTTATATTTTGTATTATTTAAATTTGGCAAAAAATAATAAAACAATTTAACCAAGGTCTCGTGTTCACAAAGCTAAAAAAGATAAACATCTCTTAACACATTTGATGGCTTTATTTTAATAATAAAATAATAATATATATATTCCACCATGCTAAATAAAAAAAATTAACGAATTTTGAAAAAAAAAGTTGAAATATATAAGATGTCTGGTTTTTAAAGAAAAATAAAAATCTAACAAATCTAAACAAAGAAAATTTCTAAAAAGAAAATAAAAAGAGGATCGGCAAAATGAGATGGAGAAGGGAGGCAAATTTATAAAAGATACATATAATAAAAAAATAAAATTAATTAGTAAGAAAAAAAAACTACACAAAATAAAACGAATGATAGAAACACAGCAAAAATAAAATTTTGATTTTTTCTCAAAAAATTGTGTGGCCACTTGTTTTAAAAATTTTCAAAAAAATTTTTTGTGTAACTTAAGCTCCTAGGAACCAAAGAAAATTTTTTAGGTACAAGTGGTCACTCTTTAAAAGAAATCTTTTTAAATAATACAGGTATCCCCCTCTTTAGAGAAAAAGGGACAATTAAAATGAGGAAAAAAATTTAAACGGAAAAAATAAAAATTAGAGAAAAGGGGACGGAGAAAAAATTAGAAGAATGAAAAGAAAATTTTTTAGAAAAATGGGCACTAAAAAATTTTTTGTTATCAAAATTAAAAAAAAAGACGGCGGCCAAAAGCCAATATTCTAGAGTTTTTGTTGGCAGAGAAGAAAATTAATATTTATATAAATTGATTGTTTAAAAACCCTCATCCCAGCCGCTGAAAATAAAAAAAATTATATTTATTTAAAAAATTTATTTTTCTTACCTAAACTCGTCTGGGGGAATGTCCTCATCCGGTGGGTAATTGTCAAAGTTGGAAACGTCTGCTGGATTGCTGACTTTCTGCAAAAATATTTTTTTTATATTTTTAAGGTGTCTAGAAATTTTTTTAGAAAAAATTTTGAAAAAATTTCGGAAATTAAAAAATTTTTGAAAAATTCTAAGTTCAGAAAATATGTTCAAAAATTCTGGGAAAAATTTTTATTCAAAAAATTATCCAAAACCCACAGGTATAATTGGCGGTTTCAACGTCCTCGTTCTAAGCCCTTCCCAATCAAAGCCCATAAACCATCTATGTTTCCGTATGTCATTAACACCTCCACTACCAGAACCAAGCCTTTCTGCTGGGTTATCTCTACAAAGTTTTTTAACGAGTGCTGTAGCTGTTTTGCCAATTCTTCTGTTGGGGATTTCTAGAGCATCAATTCCCTGTAAAAAGGAAAAAATAAAAAAATCTTAGGAAAAGTCATTCTGAGGCCCTATTTTTATCCATAATTTTTTCATTCTTAACCGATTTAAATAATTTTTTCACCAAACTAAAGTTCTGAATATGTGGATTATTTAAACTAAAAAGGTCGAGTTGATCAGATCACCCTACAAATACAGGCGAATAACGATAAAAAATCACGATTCCACACTTTTATTCGACTACAACTTTAAGTAGAAAAATCTGATGAAGCCAATCCTGTTAGCTAAAATAATCCTCATATCCATAGCTATCGAAAGCTATTTAAATTATTTAAATCGGTTAAGAATGAAAAAAGTTATGACCCAAAAATATCATCCCTTGAGATTGAAAAGGCGATTCAGTGAAAGGTAATCAGTGAATTTTTATTTTAGTTTCGAACAGTGAAACAAATCGAAACGAAACGAAGGAGAAACCGAAAGGCGAAAAAAATATCTGCACACCTTCAATATAAGCGTGTAAGTCTTCATTGGATCAGATGCTTGGAAAGGAGGTCTACCCAACATTAATTCACATATATAAATTCCCAAAGCCCAATAATCTGCTGCTTGATCATGTCCTTTATTTAAAATAATTTCTGGAGAAACATATTCTGGTGTTCCACAAAAAGTCCAAGTTTTTCTTCCACTTGCCAACTTTTTAGCAAAACCAAAATCAACAATTTTAAGGTAACCAGAGGTTGCTAAATAAAAATTTTATAATTTTATTGAAATAAAGTTAATAACCTAATTATAAAATATCCCGGTTCTGGGAATATTATGTACAGTATAATGAAGGTGTATATTAAATAGAAGGTATCTCGTTTAAACAGATCTCCCCTCCTCAAATGTCAAACCAAATTTTAATAAAAGTAACTTATATATTGGGGATATATTATAAGGAGATCCAAGAAAGTGGACGCGTGCCACTAGACAGAGTTCCCCCCACAGCCCAGGAGTCCAACCACGATTTAAGCACATTGTAAATATAGAGGTGTATTTTGGGTGTGTCTTCTTATAATGGAGGTTTGTTTTAAAAAAAATTCTTTTTAAAAGCTCACTTAAAAGACAATTTTCAGGCTTCAAATCTCTATAAACAATATTCCTTCTATGCAAAAATTCTAATCCTTCCAAAACACAAGCTACATAAAATCGAGCTGTGTAATCATCAAAATGTCCACGATCACGAAGTGTTGTCTTTAAAGAGAAATTTGAAATTAAAAAATATTTTTTAATGTTTCTGTTCGTCCGCAAAAATTTTTTTTGTCCGCAACATTAGTCCGCAAAAATAATTTCTCGTCCGCAAATTTTTTAGCCGCAAAATTTTCGTCCGCAAAAACAAAAATTTTTCTCTTACCCAAAGTTCTCCACCCAAACAAGCTTCTAGCAACATATAAACATATTTTGAATCTCTAAATGTTTTGTAAAGCCTAACAATCCAGTCAGAACGTGTTTCAAGCATTATATTACGTTCAGCAAAAATATGTTCTTGTTGTCTAGTATCCACAATATGTTTTTTCTTTAATGCTTTTAATGCAAATGTTCGACTTTTGTCAGCATTTATACAAACCTTTTAATTAAAATATTTCTTTAAATTTTAAATTTATTACAAAAATTAGACGGGAAAGACCGTTTCAGAATTGAAGTTTCAGTCGTCTTTAGGCCCTATTTTGGACCATAACTTTTTTCAATCTTAACCAATTTAAATAAATTATATACCAATCGAAAGCTATGAATGTGAGGATTATTTAAGCTAACAAGACTAATCCGATCAGATGATTCTACCAAAAGTTGTAGTCAAATAAGTGTGCGCAATCGTGATTTTTGAGCTTTATTCGACCTTAACATTTTATTGGATGATTTGATCAAGTCAATCATGTTAGCTTAAATAATCCTCACATTCTGAGCTTTCGATTGATATAAAAATTATTGAAATCTGTTAAGGATCAGAAAAGTTATGGACCAAAGTATGACCCTTGAGGAAGATTATATTTTGGGCCTTTCTAGAGGCTAGAGTCCAAAAATTTTTTTAAAATTATTATTTAAAAATTTCCTCCTTACCAATTCAACACGTCCAAATCCACCCACTCCAAGCGTAGCAATTCTTTTTAATTGTCTCAATTGTAATTGTACAAATTCGTCTTCAATTTCAGATTTTGGAGGGCTAGGAGCTTCTGGGGGCCTTCCCCCATCAATTAAAGTTCTGGCAGAGGAAAGTGTTGACCTTCTCTGTAAATCCCCGTAATCCTTGTTCCTCAAAGCGTCCAAATCTCCAATTAATTTTAAAAAACTTTCTCTATCCAAAGTTAATACTTCCACGCCTGGAGGCATTGCAATAACGTTAGCAGTACGTACTTCTTCTCCTATAATTAATAAAATAAATTAATTATTAAAAATTCTGATTTATTTTATTTAAAAAGAAGGGAGGTATAGATTTAGGGTAAAGAATTATTAAAAAATAAATTTTAAAAAATAATAAATTTTTAAAATTTAATAGTCTCGTTATTTAAATATATTTTAATCTCACGCATAAATATAAAACACAAACTTCAAAAATTTAAATTTAAAAAAAATAATAAATAAAAAATCCTCCCTCCCTCACTCACTCACTCTCTTCCCACTATAGTTAACAGACAATTTAAAAAAAATAATTATTTTTTTCCCCTAAATTCTATTTACTGTTTATTAGACCTTTTTGATGTATTTATGTCTGTGTTTTATATTTTAAAAAAATTAAAAAAATTTTTTCTAAACTCATGTTTGCTTGATTTAATGTTATATACTAGACACTAAACACTTTGTTTATTTATTTTAATATAATTTATTTATTTAAATAAATTATAGTAAAAAGAAAAAAAGTGTAAATCCGCAGCATAAATTATATTTAAAAAATTATCATTTTGTTAAAGTTCAGAAAAAATTTTTTTAAATCTCTCATCATTTCCGGTAGAGAGGGAGAGAAGAAGGTTAAATATGTTTGGGTTATAAAAGAATTTTTTAATTGAAGAAAATTTTTTTTTGAAATGGGAAAGACGACTTGGAAAATACCCAAAAAAAATTCGAAAAAAAAATTAAAAAAAATTTTTTTTGAAGTGGAGGGAGGGACACAACCAGGAAAAATCTTTAAAAAATTAAAAAAAATATTTTTTAATAAGGGAAGACGAAACACAACCCAGAAAATCCCAAAAATTTACAAAAAAATTCAAAAAATATAAAAAAATTTTAGGGGGAGGGGGCACAACTTGGAAAATCTCAAAAAATTTTAGAATTAAAAAAAAATTTTAATTTACCTAACAACGCCTTTTCACCAAAAAAGTCTCCTTGTTTCAATATTCGAATTTCATGTGGATCTTGTTCTCCTTCAATAGATTGTGTGACACGCACTTGACCGTTGTTAATAACAAAGAAAGTATCGCCCTTTTCCCCTTCTCTAATTATATAATGACCAGCAGCATAATAATCCTTTAAAATAAAAAAAATTTTTTAGAAAAAAATTCCCGAATATGCCCTCAGGCAAAATTAATTTTAAAAAATAAATTTAAGAGAACCCGTTAGAGAAGTAATTTTTAATTTTCCTTTGAAGTCTAGTTAACATTAAAGTAATAAATTTTGAAGAGAAATTTTTAATTTTCTTTGCTTAAAAGTATTTTCCCAAAATCATCTTTTAACCGCACTAAAAAATTTTTCTCACATCAGTCAATTAAATTTTATATCCCCAAAAAATAATCTTTTTTTATTAAAAGAAAAACCTGATCCATAACATCAGCCATTTTAGAGATTCTATCTTCATTCAAATTTTGGAATATTGAAACTTTTCTTAAGAAATTCATTAATTGTGCATGCCTTTCCATTCCTAAACGCATTGTAATCTTAAAAAGAAAATTTCAAAAAAATTTTTTTTCAAAATTTAAACCATTTGAAATACAGCTCTATCCAAACAAAAAAGAATAACATCACTTATTGCTTGAACTGAGGCTGTTCTGAAATGAAAAAAAAAATTTATTTTAAATAATTCATTTCTATATCCAAATGTTTTTAAGGATTTCGAGAACCTTCCTCCAGCACAATGGAAAAAAATTTGCCCCAATTTTGGAACCTTCTGAACCAGAACTGTCAAAAAAATTTTTTGGAACCCAGAAGAACCGAAACAATAAAATCGCTAGATTTTTAAATTAGTAGAATACTTCTACTTTTAATTCACCATGGAATCGCCAAAAATAATTTTTTGAGAATCGTACGCCCTTCGAGAGGTATCAAAAAAATTTTTTAGGACCCTAAAAACCCAAAACCTTTCAACTTTTTTTAGGAAAACACTTTCCTCCTTCTCTATTCCCCCACCAATTCCTTTCCAGACAAACCTTGTACAATTATAAAGTATTGCCAATTCCCCCATAACAACTCCTTGTCCAATTTTTCCCAATGCTTGCCCTTCTCTTGATACTTGTAATTCACCTTCAGCTACAACAAAAAGTCTATCACCAGGTTCGCCTTCTTGAATAACCCATTGACCTGCACGAGCACGCATTTCAAACATACATTCTACCAACTTAAAAACAAAAAAAAATTTAAATGCACTGTCCGCAAATATTTTGCGGATGAAAAATTTTGTCCGCAAATATTTTGCGGATGAAAAATTTAAAAAAATTATTTAAAAGAAAACCTCAATAACTTGTTCTTTAGCCAATTGTCTAAGGAAATCATTTTTCTGAACAGCATCACGAATTAATTGTTTTGAACCAGCCGATTTGGAATGATGTTGAAGTGTTGCTTTGTGTTGGTCGAGTTTTGCAGGTTCAGCAGACACAGCCATTTTCTTTGCTCGAGGTTCTGCTGGGCGGCCAGCTTCGGGTAATAGAGCAGCTTTCTACAAAAATTTTTGGAAAATTAATTTCCATCCAGCTTCAAATAATAAACCTGTTTCATTTCAGTAGGCAATTCTTCTGAACGTTTTTGACCACCACCAGCTCCAGCTGGAGATGCTGCACTCTCCGCTTTCTGATTTAAAACAGAGCGAAGTTTGTCACATTCGGACTGAAAAATTTTTTAAGTTTGTCACACTTTTAATCACCAATCCTAAGCAGGGAACCTAAGTCCTTCTCCCTCACTTTTTCATAATTTTAATTAAAGGTACCACCAATGTTTTTTCTAATTTATTTTACTTTTTACAACCTTTCATTGTTGGCAATTTTAGGCATTGCCAAAAGTTTAAGAATTTTTGGATTAGACTTTAGGGAAAATTAACAAGAAAAAGAGGGTTTTGAAAACGTTTTGAAAAGATTCACCCCCCTTTCTAACCCCACTACCACTACAAAAATATACCTATTTATCAATCAAAAAGAAAAACCTGTAATCCTTTAACTTCCCCCTCCAAAGAAGTTATTCTTTTTGTATGTGCTTCAAGTTGTAACTGATTTTGTCTTATAAGTCTGTCTTTTTGTTCCAATTGTTGTTCAAGTTGAGGTACCAATTTTTGAAGCTCTTGTGCATCGTAGACCCGTGAGCCGATTTGCACCTTAAAAACAAAATTTTTTTTAAATTTTTTTGAATTTTTCAGTTAAAACCCCCCTACGAAAAAAAATTTTTCTCCTTTAAATTTAATTACTTACTGTAAACGTTTTGAAAAGGTTCTTGATCATATGTATTTTTATAATTAGTAGTTAATTGATTTAAAAAAATTTAAGATTGAGAGAAAAAAATATTAAATATATATACTCAAAATTTTTAAAAATATTATTAGAAAAAAATAGAGAAAAAAATATAAAATTAAAAAAAAAACTGGAAAAAATTGAAAAGAAAAAATAAATAAAAGAAGAGATCTATTAAACATCATCATATTTTCCAAGGACCAGGGCTGCTCGAAATTGCGGATTGCGTATTTTAATTGCGGCTGCGAAAATTTTTTTCAATTGCGGACAGCCCTGCTTCCAAAAATGTCAGTCGGACAGTTAGGGGCAGTCAAAGGTTGGAAATGGCAAAAATGTCGGAACTCGGAGAGTAAAAAATTTTTTAGAAAATCGGAAAGTTGGACGGAAAAGGAGAAAAACTCCTTAAAATTATTTCATTCCCCTTTAATTTTTTAATGGCTTACTCATATCAAATTGTCTATAAATAAATAATAAAAAAGTATCAATTTTCGAAGGAAGAACAGAGGAGATATCTCGTCGGTTCCTTTCCCCTTATGATAATTATGGTGTATATAAAAAAAGGAAGAAAAATTATATTACACAAACAAAAATAGTACTAGATTGATATGTGTGATTAAAAAGGGGAAGGGGGGGGGGTCTTCCAAATTTAGTAACAAAAAAATGAATTTTACACACACAAGATGGATTGATATAGACAAACAACAATTATATATAAATAAATATTTTATTTATTTTAAAAATGAAACATTTTTTAAAATTATTCCGTTAAAGATAAAATACATTATGTCATTTTATATGATAAATGTTTTTATTTTTTTTATAGATTGAGGTAGATAAGTGCTGAAGGGAGGGGGAATTGGAAGGTAGCAGTTAAAAAAAGATAACAATAATATTTTTCAGAATAATATGTAGATAGAATATTTAAATATTTAAAATAAATATTTGAAACTAAATATTAGAGAAATACACGTAGAAAAACAAAAATCAGAAAATTTAGAGAGAAAGAAAATATTCATAAAAATATGGGTGAAGAAGGGCAAAACAAGGACTTCCTAAACACCTAGAAATAATTAAAAAAAATTTTTTTCAAATTTTTTAGATATAAATTTTAATCTCAAGGTTAGTAAAATTAAAAAAAAATGAAGAAAAAATCTTTTTTAAAATTAAAATTTAAAAAATTAAATAAAAGAAAATTTTTTCAAGAATTGATGTGTTGAAAAGAAAGAGATCAAATGATCTTACTTTCAGAAAAAAATTATAAAAATAGAAACAAAAAATTCTTTAAAAAGATACAAGTATAAAGATCAATTTTCTTTACTTTTTTTGATTTTTCCCCTTATTGATTCTCAATTAAAAAAAATTTTTTTAGGAAATGTTCAAAATTGACTGAAGAAAAAAAAGAAAAATTAAAAGAAAAAAAATTAAGGAAGTAAAAATTAATTTTTAATTTTGATGAGTGAACACACTAAACAACACATGTTTCTTTTTTTTCTTTTAAACACAAAATTGTCAACGCAATTTGTGTCTTTTATTAATTAGAGTGAGAAATTAAATTTCTGATTTTAAATTAAAGAAATAGAAAAGAAAAGTAAGAGAGAAAAATAGTACATATTAGGGTTTCACCGGAAGTTCCGGTTCCGGTTCCGGAAAGTTCCGGTGTTTTTTTGGTTCCGGTTCCGGTTCCGGGAACCGGAACTCAAATTGGTTCCGGTTCCGGTTCCGGCTCCGGTTTACAAATCGGTTCCGGCCAAACCGGAACTTTTTTACACCCCTAAGGATTGATTTTTTTAAAAAATATTAATAAACTACTCGTACTCTATAATACTTTTAACAAAAAATCGAAGGAAATATGTTTATTTTCTTTCAGTCGTGTGTCCGAGTGGTTAAGGGTTTAGGCTTCACTCAAGGTGTTAATAATTTTAAGTTGGGTTCGCTTCCTGGTCGTAGGACAATAACTTTAAAATTTTTCTTACAACAAATAACTCATTTTATGAGTTTTATTTTGTTTTAAAAATTATTTTATTTTTACATGGAGTAATTAAGGTTTTTGGCCCTCTAAAATTCTTAAAATTTTTCGTGTGAATAATAAATGATGAATTTTTTTGCTTACAGCCTTCAGAAATTTTCAAAATTTTCGCCTGCGGCGCTGAAAAGGGAAAAAATCTAGCTTCTTGTCCTCAAATATAAACACTTATACCAACAAATCCGTTCATACACCACTCTCTAATCAAATATATCACTTATGCCGACAAATTTTCGGTTCGGTTTTGGTTAATCAAAAGTCCCGGTTCGGTTCGGTTTCGGTTAACCGAAGAAGTTGGTGAACAGACAGCCCTACTTAAACTACAAATTCTTAAAAATTTGCTAGCAAAAATTTTTTTAAAAGTTCCGGTTCCGGTTCCGGTTCCGGGCCGGAACTTTGAAAAGTTCCGGTTCCGGTTCCGGGAACCGGAACTCAAATTGGATCCGGTTCCGGTTCCGGTTCCGGTCGAAAAATCGGTTCCGGTGAAACCCTAGTACATATATTAGTAGAATTAAAAGAAAACAGAATAAAATCAGAATTAATTTAAAAAATAAAAACCAGAACAAATAACAAATAAAATTAAAACAATTAAAATAAAAACCAGAATTAATTTTTAAAATAAAACCAGAACAAATAAAATAAATTAAAACCAGAATAAATTAAAGCAGCAACAAATCAGAATTAAAAAAAGAATCAGAATTAATAATAAAACAAATAATAGTCAGAAATTAAAAAACAAATAAATAAAGTTTAATTTTATTTATAATTTTCAGAATAAAGTTTATATTTAATAATTCTGAATAAATTAAAATCAGAATTAAAATTTAAAAACAGCGCTTTTATATATTTTTAAAAATAATATAAACTTTGTTTATTAAAAAGATAACAATCTTTCCGATTAAATAAAAAAAATAATAATTAAATATTATTTTTTTAAATGTCTAGGCATCTGATTAAATAATATTAATATTTAAAAAAGTAAATATTACTTTTAAATTTTTACCCCTTATCTTTTTTAATTTATTCAAAAAGATATGATAAAGAAAATTTAATTTTTTATTGTTATACAAAAATTAAAAAAAATTTAAGAAAATTTTAGAAAAAAAATAAAAATGAAAAAAAAGTTCTTTTGGCGCCAAACATTTTAGAAAATAAAAAAAAATTATAATTTTTCCCGCCCAGACATTTTAATTCTTTAAATTAAATTTAAATTAAAAGAAAATTTAAATTTTATCTTTTTTTTTCTCACCGTATTTTTTGCCATTTTTTTATTATTATTATGGCACACAAAAAATTATTGAATATTAATTTTTAAATAAATATTTGTTGTAAATTATATTAAATTAAATTTAGAAAAAAATTAAAAATATTATTAATTTTATTAGTTGTGGTTGAGAAGTCATATTTTATTTTAAATTAAATTTAAAAAAAGGGAGAAATACCTAATATAAAAATAAAATTTCGGTAAATAAAAAAAACGTGGAATTAAATGGAAAAAAAGCTATTAATTAAACACACATTTTAAGTAAAATTTAAAAAAAAAATTTTTTTAATATATAAAAATTATTTATTTTTATATTTAAATAAACAAAATATCCCCATTCTTGCCAAAATTTCAAGAAAAAAATTATTTTTACACACAAAACCAGCAAGATTTGCAACGTGTTTGTAGTATGTGAAATATAAGGAAAAAACTCAACTTTCTTCTCTCTTCTTCACCCAAACATTTTTCAATTTGCAAAAAAAACTTTACAAAATTACTAACAAAATTAAGAAAAAAAAGTAAAAAAAAAAGATATATATATTTAGATCTAAAAGAGTGAATAAATAAAAAAAATTTTTTCTAAATTTAGAAAATTCCCATAGCTTAAAAAATAATAAAAAATATTTTTACATAGCCTTAAAAAATTTTTTGAAGCCTTTTACTACGCGCTTTTTTAATTCCATAAAAATTATCAAATGCTACATTTTCTTAAAAAAATAAGTAAAAAATAATTAAGCAAAAAAAAAATTTTTGCTTAATAAAATAAAATAATCTTTCAAAAAATTTATTTTTTTACAAAAATTCTCGATTAAATATTTTGCACCTCTCCCCCTTCTTTCCTACAAAAATTATTTCACCTTTTTTTTTATCTTACTTGCAAAACAAAATAGGTATTCATTCCCCTTATAATACCCCTCTACTATTTTTGCATGCAAAACTTTCATATGAAAAAGAGAGAAAAACATGCACAAAATAAACAAAAAAAAATTTTTTTTTGCAGCCAACCAAGCAAAAATAAATAAAAATAAAATTTTTTCCCTTTTATTTACCCTTATCTCTCTCTTACGTTCTCGTATTTTTCAATATCTGCCCCTTTTTAAAAAATAGAAAGAGATAGTAAAATTAGAGACACAATTGCTGAAAATTTGCCCTTTTATTTAAAAAATGTTTTTAGTATTGAAAAATAAAAACGAGAAAAAAATTAAGAAAATATTTAAAAAAAGAGTTCGATAACAATGCGCATAGGGCAAGTCCTTCCCAAAAAGATGTGCGCCAAAAAAAATTTTTTTCTTCTCACAAAAACCAAAACCATAAATCTCTTTAAATCATTCAAACACCTCACTTTTACTTATCGGCTTTAAAAAAAAAATCAAAATTTATAAAAGGAAAGGTATTAATTAGTAAAGTGAGGGTCAAGAAAAAAAAAAAGGGCACCCCCAAATAAGCTCTAACTAAATTTAAATAAACATAACTTAAATTGAGTTGTACTATCTCGAGTATATCTACATAGCTGTTATGAAGAAAAATACACACAAAAAAATACACACGGGTCAAATAAATAAAATTTGGAAAAAAAGAAAAAAAATAAAAAAAAGGGGGGAGCACCGTCGCTTTTTTTTGCAAAAATGGAAGCAAGCAGCTGGTAGCAACAGCAAAATAATAATAAAAAAAGAATTTTTTTTGCAAATGCAGACAAGAAAAAATAAAAAAGGGGGAGAGATTGAATAGCTGTATATATTTTTGTGTAGCTGTCTGTAGTGGTGGTGTAAAAAAATAATTTATAGTGGAAGCCCTTTTTCTCTCCCTTTAAAAACCCCTTTATTTATGTCTGAAAGTTGAAAGAGTCTTAGTGCAAAAAAAGAAAAAAATAAAATAAAAAAATTTTTTTTAGAAACTGCTAAATGCACGGCTTTGTTTTAGTGCATTTTTTGCAGCATTTAAAACTTTTTTTCTTTCAGAAATAAAGAAAAACATTTCAACTACTTAAATACTACTTGCAAACAAAATACTAAATTATCTAAAAGGAAATAGAAAATAAAAAATACCCAGAATATCAACAACAAAAATAAACACAACTAAAACACTTAAATAAACTTAAATTTTTAAAACAAACTTGGATCTAAACATTAAAAAAATAAACTTGAATCTAACATTTTAAATAAACCTTAAATCAGAAGTTTTATTAAACAAACTTAAAGCAAAACACATAAACTTGAAATGAAACTTTTTTTTAATAAACTTGAATCTAAACATCTAAATAAACTTGAATTCAAACACTTACATAAAACTTAATTCAAAACATTCTAATCAAACTTGAATCTAAACCTTAAAAACTTGAATCTGAACATTTAAAAGCACAAAAACCTAAACAAACCCCTGAAACTAAAAATTAAATAAACCTATCCAAGAAAGTTTCTGCTTCATAAATTTCTTGTTTAGTACTATCAAAAGTAAAGATAGGGTACTCTTTTATTTACGCTACTGTTTTATATTTTTAAAAAATTCACAAAATAAAATAAATTGTCAGTTAAAAGTGCATTTTAAAAAATGAACACACACACAAAATTTATAAATATAAAAATATTTTCTCAATTTTTGTTAAAAATAAAAGAGGAGGTAAAAATAAAAACGTGTATAGAAAATAAAAAGAAAAAATAAATTTGATTTTTACTTTTACTTAAAAAATCGAATTATTCAATACACTCAAAACTTTGTACATAATTTTAAAAAAATTAAATAAAAAAATTTTTTTCTAAATTAAATTTTTTAAAAATCATGAAGCAGCTTCAAATGTAATAAAAAATAGAAAAAAATTTTTCAATCAATTTTTAAAAATAATTGAGAAAGGAAAAATAATAATCAGAGTAAAAAAAGAAAAAATTTATTAGCCATAATCAAAAAAAAATTTTTTTTGAAGAGGGAGATAGAGAACTTCCCCCTAAATTAGAGCAGACTCAATGAGAAAATAACGTTAAAATAAAGGAGAGACAAAATAAAATCGAGAAAATTTTTTTGTGAAAATGATTAAAAAAAATTTTTTTAAGGAGAAAAAGAAAACAAAAAAATAACCACATAAAATTAATAACCCCCCAAAAAATACTATTAAATTTTTTAATTTAAAAATAAATTTCAAAAAAAAATTTTTTTTAATAAATCACCCACCGTAAATTGTTGATGCTGCTGACTATTGTTGTGTTCACTTGGTTTGCGTAACTTGGCAAAGAAGCTTCGAAAACTAAAAGAAAAAAATATTTATTAAAAAAATTTGAATAAAAATTTTTTGTCCGCAAATATTTGCGGATAACAAAATTTTGTCCGCAAAAATTTTTTTTCATTTTCGGACAAAAAGTAAAGGGAAAAAATATTTACAGATATTTGTGACAAGGGTTGTCCGCAAATATTTGAAAAAAAATAATAAATTTAAATCTAATTTAATAGTAGTTACCACCTAGTGCCGCCTTCCTTGTTACTATGTCGACTAGAACTACTTCCACTACCCCCACCACTACCACAGCTTGTTTGCAGGTGATTTTGGGAGGATGACATACCAAAAGATGATGGTGGAGGCGACGCACTGACTTTAATTTAAAAAAAATTTTTTAAATTTTTCTAAATAAAAGAAACCTGAGAGTTTGCCAATCTTAACAGCCGCCACCTCCTCCTTAAAAAAATTAAAAAACTTCCAATTGAAAAGAGAATTTCGAGAAAATTTTTAGAGGAAAATTCAAGTAAAAATATACATTCAAGTAAAAATAAAGTAGGCAAAAATATACAATTTTTGAAAAATCCCAAAAAATTTTTAAGAATTTTCCCCCTAATTTCCAATCCAAAAAATCAAAAAAAAAACAAATAAAAATTAAAAACCTCAATGTTTGTGTGCAACCGTTTGGAAGCCAATTTGGACAAAATTGGGCTTCAAGTTTGCCTTTCTGATGTTTTCCTCTTTTTTTGTTGAAATTGAGAAGCTTTTCAATTAATTAAAGTTGAGACCATAAATAAATTATCCACAAATTTTTTAGTAATATTTTTAATTAATTAATATAAAAATCTAAAAAAATTAAATTAAAAATTAATTAAAAAAGAAATATTTAATGATTTTAATTAAATCAAAATATACGAACGAAAAAACACGGAAAAAAATTTTTTTCTAATATTTAAATACATATAAGTGAAATTAAAAAAAATTTGGCAAATGATAATTTAAAAAAACTTTAAAAAATTTAATAAAATATTTTCCTTTCATTTTTTGATTACAAGGAATTAGTGATAGTAGTAGATGATGATTGTGGACAACTGAAAAAATACAGAATTAGGCCCTATCTCAAAAAAAATCAGTAAAAAAAGCGAAAGAGATTTTAAAATTATGATTAAATAAAACATAAAAAAATTCGAATTTATTTTTAAAATGAAAATAAAAAAAGTTAAGGGGTTTTTATTAATTTTTAATATTTTTTTATTATATAATTGATTAAATAAAATCGAGAAAAAATGGAAAAAAGAAAAATAAAAATTACCGAAAAAATATTTAATTTTATAATACACACAAGACAATTTATAAGAAAAAGAAAATGTTTTTAGTTAGTAAGTAGAAAAAATTGTTTAAGGAAACGTGTGATATATCTTTTTATTTTTATATTAAAAATGGTTTGTTTTATTATTTTTTTAAAGAAGGAAATAAAAAAATATAGAAAATGGGTTGATAAAAAATTTTTTTTGATAGAAATTTTACAAGAAATAGACAGATTCTTAGATTTTCTGAAATTAAGTCGAAAAAAATTAAATTTCGACAGATATTTTTAAAAATAAGAAAAAAACTTTTCCCCTTTCCCGCATTGTCTTAAAAAAAATTTTTTGTTTAAAAGATCCCATCCAAGAAAAATTTTTTTTTAAATTCCATTAAAAAAATTTTAAAGAAAAAAAATTTCCTCACCTTTTAGAAATATTTTTCTCTTGACAAAAAATATTTTTTGTTGTTCTGTTGATTTTTGTTGCTTGAGAAACTGCTTCTGAAGCACTTTCTACAACCCCATTAGCACATAAAAAATTACCGAGTGCTTCAATTTCTGTTGGATCACCACGAAGTAATGTGCGCATTTCTTGAAAATTTAATTTATAAAAATTATTTAAAAATAAAAACATACTAGCCAATAAATGCCTTCTTTCAGGCCCATATAATTCCAACAATTTTTGAGCAAATTCGACAATTGGCATTTCACGAGAACGCCAACGACGCATTAAAATTGCAAATTTGTTCAATTCATCGTGGCTAAGGCTAGTTGAAAGCTGGAAAAATTTTTAATATTTTTTTAATTAAATAAAAATTTATTAAAAATAAATTTTAATAAGTGTTAATAATATTAATGATGAGACTCTAATGTGGCCAGAAGCAAAACTTGAAACAAATAGAAATGCAACAAGGAAAAAAATAAACTTGAAGCAAAATATGGAAAAAATAAAATAAACTTGAAGCAAATAAAACATAAAAATAAGCCTGAAGAAAAACTTGAATATAAACATGAGAAATTAAATAAACTTGAATTAAAACAAAAATAAATAAAAACATGAAACCAAGAGAAATAAACTTGGAATAAAACATCAAGTAAAACATGAATCAAAACATAAGAAATTAAACAAACTTGAAATAAATAGAAAACATAAAAATAAACTTGAAGCAAAACATGGAAAAAATAAAATAAACTTGAAGCAAATAAAACATAAAAATAAGCCTGAAGAAAAACTTGAATATAAACATGAGAAATTAAATAAACTTGAATTAAAACAAAAATAAATAAAAACATGAAACCAAGAGAAATAAACTTGGAATAAAACATCAAGTAAAACATGAATCAAAACATAAGAAATTAAACAAACTTGAAATAAATAGAAAACATAAAAATAAACTTGAAGCAAAACATGGAAAAAATAAAATAAACTTGGAATAAAACATCAAGTAAAACTTGAATTAAATAAAAACATAAAAAAATAAACTTGAAGCAAAACATCATTTAAAAATATATTAGTGCTTTGACATTTGAGAAACTTATTTTAAATAAGCTTAAATTCTGCTTAAAAATAAAAAGGAACGAAAAATATTCTGTAGATAAGAAGAAAATTGGAAGAAGCTTTTTATTATATTTAAGACGTTTCTCTCTCTTTTGTTGTGTAAACAAACAAACAAAAAATCTCATTTCTTTACAACAAGCCCATTCATTCAGAGAGATTTTCTTTTACTTTTTTTTACAAATTCTTTGGCCAATTTTTCAAAAAAATTTTTTTTCAAAAAAATTTTTTTCTCAAATATTCACTTATATAATATTGACAAGGAAAAAAATATTTTTTAGAAAAACAAAAGAAAAAATAAAACAAGGAGGAAAAATAAAAATAATAATAAGCGCGCAACTAGAGTTGACTTGTTAACAAAGGGGGGAAGCCATTAAAAAAGTGAGGTGAAAAAAAAATCCACAATAATAAACGGCTTCATAAAAAATCTAGAAAGTCCTGCGCCAATGTTGTGCTAAGTAAAAAGGAGAAGGAAATTGAATAAAAAAAATAAAAAAAGGCAAGGAAGGTAAACGCGCACTTAATATAAAAATCGAAGGGCTTTTCGAAGGATTAAAGTGTATGTAAAGCTTTAATAGATTTAAAAGAGATAGAGAGAAGGAGAGAGAGGAAATGAATGTAGAATATAATATTGAGAGACCAATTAATTTTGTTATCAGTTAATTAAAAAAATTGCGGACAAAGTTTTTTTTGCGGACAAAGTGCCAATCTTTAAATAAAGTATTGGTGTCAAAAAATGAGTAAAAAAGGAATCCGATATACATATTCTAAAAAGAAAATTTTTTTTTGAAAAAGATTGTGTCCATTGTTGTCCTTTTTTAATAATAAAAAAATGTGCCAAATTATATATCTTTTGTTTGCCGTTTTTTTAGTTTAAATAAATCTTATTCTTATTTTTTAATGAAAAAAAAATTATTTAAAATGTTTGTATTATTGAGGGAAAATTTATTTTTAGGTTCAGGAAAGAACTAATTTTATCCGCAAAAATTGTCCGCAAGTTGAAATTTTGTCCGCAAAAATTGTCCGCAAGTTGAAATTTTGTCCGCAAAAAATGTAAAATAAAAATCCTAACAGAAAATAAAATAAATATCCCCTCCCAACATTAATGGATTTAGTATTTTTTTAATTAAAAAATATTTTTTTTATTTTTCTTCCATTTCTCTCATGGATTCATTTTACCCTCCCCAAATACAAGGGCTTTTTTCTCCCTTTTATTTTTTTAATCTTTTCCTTATATAGTACACATAAACATTAAAATGCTAAAATGGCCTCTTTTTTTTAAAAGTGTTTATATGTCTTCATATTTCAATTTTTTTCCCTTTAAGTGACGATAATTAAAAAAATAAAGATAAAAGATTAGGAGGGTAGAGGAATGGAAGTAATAAAAAAAATTGAAAAAAATTCTGATAAGAATAATTTAGAAAAAAATAGTAGGATGTGAAAATGTAGAAAAAAATGTTTAAAAAATTTTTAGAAAAATTTTTTCCAATAAAAAAAAATTTTTTTCTATCGAAAACAAACTAAAAATAAGCAAAACAGAAAGAACAACTCAAAAAGGATTCGAACCTACAACAGGAACTTCCTATATTCAGTGACTACTACACCACAACTACCAACATAAAAAGTCTAATAAAAACAATTTACATAACTAGGGGAATTAACTAAACAAATTTCACTTTTACTCATTTTTAATTTATTTTATTAAAAAAAATTTTTTTCTAAAAATTTTCCCCAAAAATAAATTTTTTAATTCGAAAAAATAAAAACTAAAAAATTTTTAAAACTCACATTAGTTAAATATTCATTAATTAATTCAACATAACTTTCACCACTTCCACCACCACAAATATTTATTGTTGATAAATTTGAAGAAGAAGAAAGGCTTGAATTTGTTGTTGTTGAATTTGTAATTAAATAATTTTTATTTAAATTTTCTTCTTTAATTTTTAAACAATTTGTTGTTGTTTTAAATTGTTGTTGTTGAAAAATACCTGAAATTGGTGAAGAACACAAACTTGCTGATGTTGAGGAAGAGGAAATTAATGTTGAAGGGAGGAATTTTTCTGAAAAATAATTTTAAATTTGTATAACAAATTTTTAGTTTAAATTCCCGGAGTGATCCCCCTTTTTTGGGAAATAATTTCGAAGAGGTAAAGCTAAGGGGAAGGGATACAAAAAAAAAGAATTTCCAAGAGGGTTATTGGCGACCAATTAATTTTTGGCTTTGACGACTCAATAGAATAAGAGAATTTGAGCAGCAACAGGGAAAATTAATCATTCAACACAAGTCTACTCCCAAGGCTTTAAATTCCTCGGCTTTTCGGGGACGAAGCAAAACACCCCCTAACTTTTGCAAATTTTAAAAATAAAAAAAAGTCAACAAACTTTCCAAATCCAAATTTTGTTGTTCCAACAAAAAATCATCTTCATCCCCCTCTTTTTCAAATTCACTAATAGCTTCTCGATAAATAAATTGAAAACAATCAACAAAATGCTGACAAATTTCTTTTGCAATTGCGTCATTTGGAATATAAATAATTAGCAAATCAAACATATCTTTGGACAGATTGACATCTCCAATTCTCACTGACAAAATATTTTTAGAGGGTAAAAGACCGACCTTTGAAAAATTTTAAAAAAATATATTAAATTCTCAAATAGTTTTCAATATTTACCGAAAAATCTATCAAATTTTCCCGTCGTCCATTAAATTCTAAATAAACTTAAAACGATTCATCGGGGTTTAAATTAAAGAACGACGGGAAATCTCAAAGATATTTTTGATGAATATTAGGAAAGATTGACGATTATCGATCTTACAGGAGAGGAAAAACAATTTTGGGTTCTAAAAAATAGTAAAATAATATGCATGAAAACAATTTCAAAAATTTTCCAAAAAAATATCTTAAACCAGTATATTTGTAGAAAGGATCTTCTTTAAAGCTTAAGACTAAAAAACTTGGATGACGAAAAAAACTCAATGTTAAACACCATAAAATCCCCATGAATTTTAATCTAAATAAATACCGATGCTATTTGATGTAAAGGGACAACGGCTATCGTTTCTCCAAATTTATCGATTATAGTCATTGCTGTACAGTCACAAAATAAATGATCAGTCCAATCATCAGAATTCTCCTTCTAGAAAATTAAAATAAAACCTCTTCCAAAATTCTTTAAAAAACAACCTCGCCTTCAGTTAACCTCAAAAAATTAATTTCTTCATCAGCACCAACATCAGTAACTCCTTCAACAAGTTTTCCAAAATGTACAGGCCATTCAAGTTTTAAAGGTTCTTCCATAAGAAAAAAATAAAATATAAAGTCGAGAATAATTTAAAGAAAATAAAACACCTAAAAATAAAAAAAAAGCAAATTAAAATTAATAGGACTCAAGCGGACTCGAACCCCAAACCTTCACCTCCAAAGGCAAAAGGCTTACCAACTTGACCACACTCTAACACCTAAAACCTTATTATTTTTTCTGACCTAATATTCTTCAAAAAAAAGTCTTTCTTAATTTTGTCCAATAAATGGGTATAACAACCTATTGTCATTGTAATGTATAAGCCAGCTATACATGCTTAACAATAAAAAAGAAAACAAAAGAGAGAGGATATTGGCTTTCAATAAAAGATTTATAAAAATAACACGTGCCCAAAAAAATACATACAAGTGTCAATACAAAAAGGAATGAATAGACACAAACTCTTTTTGATATTTGGCTAGGAACCAAAATAAAAAGGCGGCGACATTGCCACTTACAAACCACCACTACAAAATAACCCCCCTCTTTTTTACCCTAAAATAAAAAAAAGAAAAGGACAACTTGAGATGTTCCAGAAGATCACCACTGAATTGTTTATACGCCCAAGTTGATCTTCTGGGTTAGGTTATAAGAGAAATTTATTTGCACTTCCAGTCAATTTATTCAAGTAAAAAAATTCCATTGACGCCATAAAAACATTTTTTCATTGATATACTGAAAAAATAAAATATTAAAATGACTACTCCCTTTTTTATAATTTCTTTCCGCCTTTCTTTTCTGATAAATTGGCTGCTTTTTCATCTAGAAAAAAATTTTTTAAGTCCAAAAAAATTCCAAAAATTATATCGAGGGGTCAATTTTATTTTTTTTTGTGTTAAAAAATATTAAAATAAATAGCTTAAATAAAAAGATATACAAAGGCATGACCACACATAAATTAAAAAAATTTTGCGGACAAAAAAATTTTTGCGGACAAAATTTGCGGACATGGACCAGATAATCAAAAATACTCTATCAATGTTAAAACATAAATTAAAGATAATAATATTATTTAAAAATAATTAAAACAAAATTAAATTCAAAAGATAATTTAAAAACCATTTTATACATAAAACAACAGAGGCAATTTATTTTTAGGTAGAATATTTTATAAATGGTTATGTGGTCTACAAAATATCTATAACTACGATTTTATAAATTTTCTTTCTTATTAATATTATTACTTCCAAAATTAAAACAAATTTATAATTTGCGGACAGAAAAAATTTTTTGCGGACAAAATTTGCGGACAAAAAATTTTTGCGGACTACACAACCAAAAAAATACTCTACCAATTTTGAAATAAGAACGAAGAAATAATAATTATTATAACATTTTTAAATTTTAACTTCAACTAATTTTTTTAATACCATTTCAAACCTTCCAACTAACTCTAATTAACCTCCTTTTCAAGAACAAAAGCATCATCAGGCTCTATTCTTTTATAATATTTATCAACTCTTCCAACAACTTTAAAATCAAATTTTTTGTAAAAATTTAGAGCACTTTCATTGTTTGTTTGGACGTGTAAAGTAACACATTTGATTTGGACATCCTTGTTACAGAGAGAAAAAACATGTTCGAGTAAGAGAGTACCAACACCAAATCTGGTAAATTTAAAAAACGAAATAAATTTTTTTCATGGTAGAGACTAAATATTATCGAAAATTAAAACCCTCTCACAACATCAAAAACAAAAAATTTTTTCAAATTAAAAAAAAATATTTGCGGACACAACTTGCGGACAAAAAAAATCCCAAAGTTATCCAAAATCTTTCAATTTTTAAAAATCCCCAAAATTAAAGAAATTCATTTTAATAAAAAATTCAAAAGAAAACCGTCGATAAGGTGCAAGAGTTCCCAACGTCATAATATACAATTTTTTAATTCCATCCAAATTATCAATACGGCAATAAACACCCCCAACAATTATATCATTAAAATAAGCCAATTTTGCCAAATCTCCAGCGTTAATAACTTCTTTATAAAATTTTTCGTTATAACAAATTGGAAAAACAGCCAAATTGAGACGTTTTAATTGCTAAAAAATTTTTTAAAAGGAAGCATTTTTGTAAGATTTTAATGGGAAGAGTTTAATAAAAGGGATCGGATTTAAAATATTCTAGAGGCAGGATTTAAGTCTAGGTCGACATCTCAAATTCAGATAATCGAAATTTTTTGAACGAGATACCGCCTCGGCTAGACGTCATATCAGCCATGAACTCGTGTGCATATATGCAGATTTGCAAGATTACCCTTATGTATACAAAAGCCCCTCTACTCTACAGCCAGAAAATGACAAGAGACCCCTCCCCTCCAATTAAAACCAAAATTTAAAATAAAATTTGCAAACCATAACATTATGTTTTGTAATATCCCCCAATTCAATATCACATCTTCCAGCACAACGAACAGTCTCAATTTTACATTTTTGTTCAAATTCTTTTTGCATTAATTTGTCTTTATTAACAACCATTTATTGGCTTCCTAAAAACCTTTCAAAAATTTTTAAAGAAAAAAAAACAAAAAATAATTTCATGGCTTTTAATTAACCAAAATTCAAAAACTTTAAAAATTCCTTTACATTAAAAATATATTTATTTTTATTTTTTAGAATAAAATTGATAGAGTTAAAATTTAAGTGATTTATTTGAGCAAGCTAACATGCGCGCTTCACTAGCGAAAAATTGGGAGGAGAAAAAAAAACAATAAATTTACTTATAAGAGCGTTAAAAAGAGAGATGTGTGTATATTCTATTTACCTAAATTATAATTGATATTAATTAATGAGAGAGAGAGAACACATCCAAATATGTGGTTAAAAAGGACAGAAAAATATCAAGCTTAAGAGCAAAAAAAATTTCAATTCTTCAGATTTAAAAAAAAATTCTCAAAAAAAAATTTTTTTAACCATTTGGATGTGTTCATTTATCCAAATTAATTTTATAAATTTCCAATGAAAGCGGCATGTCTGCAACGTGTAACTAAACATATTATACGGGCAAGGCCAAAATAAAATTTATATATTGACTAAAAAAACACAAAAATTAAATAAAATTAAATATGCAAATTCCTCTTTTTTTTTCTCTAAAAAACAAAAATTTTTGTAAGTCAATACATATTTAAAAACAAACAGAATTTGGGTTAAACACATCTTTTTTTTTTAATTTAATAAAAAAATATTTTTTATGACAAACAGCAAAAGGTGGAAATTTTAAATATTTTTTACGTAAACCGGTGAAAACTGAAAACCGGGGGCGACAGGTTAATAACCGGTCGCCAACAACCCTGGTTGGTAAAATCAAAGGTTTTTGGAGGTTTATATTGTTTATAGGACTTGCTATGATAATTGTATCTCATAGTTTTACCAGAAAACATAATTTAACCCACTAACATGATTACAAAAAGTAAAAATATTTCCACCTTTATATCTGTATTTAAAATATTTATGTGAATAAAAATATTATTAACACATTTTTTCATTTTCAAGTCAGTTAAACTCTATCAAGTATTAGTTTTTTTGTGGATATATTAAATAAAATTTTCTTTCAAATTCAAACCTCTCTTTTTAAATAACACAAAGAATTTATTTCCTCCTCTATGAATCCTCTCCCCATTCACTGTCTGTACTACTATCACTTGAAGAATCAGAAGAATCTATAAAAAAATTTTTTCAAAAATTTTTTTTAAAAATAATAAAAAAAAACCATCAGGCTGTATATTTTTCCTCCTTTCCTCTAAAGCTCTTGCCAATGCTCCCGCAATTCCACCAAAATCTTGTAATCCACCACCAGAACGACGATTTTGTTCAACCGTTGCTTGATCAACCTATTCAAAAAAAATTTTTTTGAGAAATTAATCAAAATCGGAAAGGTCTAAAAAATATACAAAATTTTCATGCTTTTCTTATTAGTTGGGGTGCCCCGAATGAAAAAAACAAAAAGCTTCGCATTCATTAATTTATGATTTTTTCTGCAAGTATGGATACAAATAAATCACTCATTTTATGTGAATACAAGAAAGTTTCAAAAAAATTACTTCCCCTCCAACTTGTTTAAGACTTACTTAAATTATAAAAAAATTTTAAAAAATACAAACATGTTTCAAACTTGTTCCTTGCTTAATTTGTTCCATCATACTATCCCTCAAATTTGGAGGATTTGTAGGCACAGGTTTTTTATCCTCTGGAGGAAATCCAACTTTACGCAAATTTGCCCCTTGTTGTATTTGTTGAAGAAGATTTGCTTTATTATCAATCGGTGGTGGAGGAGGGGGTGGTGGATGAGGAGCTGCTTGAAGTTGTTGTTGTGATTGATTTTTGGGTATATTTTCTGTATTATCTCTCAAAAATTGTTTTGAAAGTAACGATGGCGGTGGAGGTGGACAAGGCGGCGGAGGAGGTGGTGGGGGAGGAGGTCCTCCCGGCGCTGATGAATTCTTGTCCACAATATTTTGAAGCGGAGGAGATGACTAAAAAAATAAAATTTTCATCTCCCAAAATTTTTTTGAAAAATAAACCTCTTTCACAACAGGCGGAACAGGTGGAGGTGGTGGTTTTAACTTTGGTGGTTGAATTATATTTTTATTTGTAGGCAAATTTTGAGGACGAGGAGGCGAAATAACTGGTGTTGAAGCATTTTGTTGTTGCTTAACAATAATATTGTTGCTCAAAGAAGCCCCTTGAATACGTTGTGGTGGTGGAGGATAATTTGAATTTGTGAAAATTGGTGGCGGTGGATTTGAGCTAGTCTAAAAAATTTCCAATTAAAATAAAAAATAATGAACAAAATTTAAACAAAAGGGCAAATTTGAGTTATCGGTAAGGTTGTCAGTTCGTGGGAAGTCTTTTGGATATTCAGAGCCAAACAGATGAACAGAAACGTTGTCGGTTAGCCCTACTGGATTATAGAAAAAGAATGAGAGAAAAATGGACTAATAAGTAGGGGACGAAACATAAGCAGCGATTTTTGGGCTATAAGTTCCAAAACACAAAAAATGGACCTTCTCCGATTGAAAAAACCCTCCAAAGATTCTTACCTACCCCAATGTAAAACCAAAAAAATTGAATAAAGAAAAAAACAAACAAACCTGTTGATGTTGATTAACAACTTGTCCAACAACAATATTATTATTATTATTATTCAAATTATAATTATTAAAATCATTTTGTAAAGGCTTTGCTGCTTGTATTTGTTCAACATTATATTTATTAATAAATTTTTGTGCAAATTTTAATTCGCTCTTTTTCATTTCTCCAGGATTGTGTCCAATTTCACAAAGTAATCGACGAACTGTTTCATCCATTGGAGCACCTTGACTTTCATTGTTAAAACCACTTAAAGCATCCCAACCAATATGAACTCTGTGCCTAGAAATTTTTTTTAGATTGTTATAAGTTGAAAAAGCTAAAGGAAAAAGCTAAAGGACGGTCTTGGACGGGAAAACCAACATTTTGTTCAATTCTTAATCAAAAATTAAAAAAATTTTTTTTACTCAAAGTCAGTTGGAGCTCCAATATCTTCTTTCGTTAAAGGTGGACGTCCTCCAGCATTTTTATCCTTTTTAGATTGTTTCTTCTTTTTTGGAGAAAAAAATTGTTGCAAAGATGAACCAACATGTGGAACTTGAAGAAAAATATTTGCCAAAAAGTTCACAAAAAACTCTTCCCTTACCAGTCCCCATATTCGTTATTCCTGTTGGCATTTGAAAGCTTGAGCCATTTTGGTTTGGGGATTTTTTAAAATTATTTGGAGCTGTTGGGGATAACTGATTAGCGAAACACGGCACATAATTTTGAGGGTGTTGAACTTGAGGTTTGACTTTAAAAAATTAAAAGTTTAATCAAAAATTGGTACTTTTCCGTTATCCCAAACCACTTTCTGCGGACTGCCTTATGTAAAATTCTTTTAGAAAATTTTTTGAGAAACCCAAGAATTGAGAAAAAAGTCATGTCAGCCGAAAATAAAAAACAGGTCAAAATTTAAACAAAAATTTTTTCCAAAAATTTTTTTAATACCAATAAAAAATTACCCAAAAATCTTTTAACAAAAAAAACCTGAATCACTCCTAGGATTGTTAGTTCGTCTTATAGTTAATGTTAACATATGTTTGAACTTTTCCGCCTCTTCAGAATCCGAAAAATTTAATGCATATGGACAAGTATCGCCTTCAAATGTAATAAAACGTGGACATTTCTCATAAAATTGTGCTTCAAAGTTTTTGTATCTTAAAAATATTTAAGAAGATAAAAATCAAAAACACTCTCTTGAAATAAATCAATCAAAAGGTTGGGTTTCTCCATGGAAAACGAGTTTGTCATAAGGGAGATAGATGAACACTTATTCCAATGGAACAGTTAACTAAGACTTATGTTAATCACTTTTTTATTGATTCAGATTAATAGTTGTCATACGTAAAAACAAGAGAAACTAGGGAGAAACCGGAAATGGGGGCCCTAATGGTTAATAGTCCCATTTTTAACAATAAATTCCAATTTTGAAAAAATCCCTCTTCTATTTAAAATAGCCAAAATCCCCAAAAAATAAAACAAAAAAACCGCTTACAAAACTTGATCCCAAACAATTTTTTGATTCATAATGTCATATAGGCACATTGAGTAATGTTTTTTAGCATAATCCTTTGTCAAGACTGCCAAACCAACATTAACTTTCCTCCAAACATTTGGGCAGTTTGGATGGACATCTAACAATTGAGCAACCCCAGCCATAGTAGAAATACGGTCTCTTCCCAAAACTTGGAAAAGTTGTAAATTTTCTGTATTTGTGACTAGGGAAGAGCCAGAAGGTTTTGGACGCTCTTTTTTGCTCCTTTTCCTTTCCCCGTTAATAAAGGGTTGAGGCGGTTGTTGTTGATATTGTTTTGTGGCTGCAACATACATTTTTTGCTCTGAAAAAATAAAAAGAAAATTTTGAATAAAAACAGAAAATGGTTAAAAATTAGTGAGAAAAATGTGTTCAGTCAGCGAATGAACTGGGTCTGGGTCACGCTCGGGTAGATTCTCCTTGACTTGCTGGTTTTCCTATCAGATTGACCAATTCTTGGTACAGACCCTCAACTGCTGCCCCAGACTTTTTAAAAACTCAATCACTGGGTTAGTCACCCACCCAAAAAACTAAATTAAGAAAGAATTTCAGCGCTACTGCTAAGCCCTATATGTATAAAATTGTTAATTAAATATAAAGTATTTCCTGCCCAAAAAATGTAAAAATTTTACAACATGTATTTAAAGAAAAAATTTTTTTCTTCAACGTGACCATCTCTAAAAGATAAAATGCAAAATGTGTAATAAATAAAAAAGCAAAAAATGTGTGGCAATTTGAGGGGAATAATGATGACTCATAAAAAATGATGAACATTTGTCTCTATGATTGATTTAATAGAGAATTTTTGCAAAAAAAAGAAGAGTATCATTTAAAACACAGTAAAGAAGTTGGAAATGCTTGAAGGAAAATTGAAAAAAAAAAAGTTGTAGAACTTAAAGAATTTCAAGAAAGTGTAAAAAAATGTAAAGGATTTGTTGTTGTGTAATTTTACAAAAAGACATTTTTACCATTTTGAATTTTTTACAATTTTTCAGAGACGTCCAGTTTGTCGCGGACTTGTAGACAAAATAGCTCGCGACAAAATGGCCACACATGAAAAGTCACTCTCTTCATTTCCAACGCTATTTTCTCCTGTTTTCAAAAATTAACAGGATTTTCATTAAATTCGGATTAAATTAATTTTAAATTTTTTTCTTGTAAAATCAACAAATATTTTTAGATAAATGTTAAAATCTTTATTTATCAGAAATTCTAAACAATACCTCTTAAAAAGAGAAAAATTAATTTATTTGCGGGTTTTTCAAGCTTACCAATGTAGCAGCAAACCAAATTATAAAACAACTCAACCAATTATTTGGGACGAATTTTTTCAAAAGGAAAGTGAAGTTGCTGACAAAACAAAAGAAGCTTTTCTTCAATGCATTAGTATTGTCTTTTTAGGATTTCTTTAAAAATTAAAAAAATTTTCAGAACTTTTTGTCATGTCAAGAGGAAAACGAGGAGGCGGACAAGTAGAATTTATTAATGCTGGAAGGAATAATATGAAAGCATTTGGTGTCCACAAGGATTTGGATGTTTATAAGGAATTATTGAAAGTCTTTCCTGAGGGAGATTTTGTACCGGAGAATCCGCTTCAGGTTTTTAAAAATATAGAAAAAATTTTTAGAATTTTATAAAAATCTTAAGAAAAAATTATTTAACGTCTAAATAACCGAAAAAAATTTTCTATCATAAAAAATCGCCAAAGGTTTAAAAGCAAACCCCCAGGGAAACAGGCGGACTCGAACTCTCGGGCCCTTCCACACATAGCCTAACACATTAACCATTCAGCCACCACCCAATATAAAATAATCGCTCAAATTTTCAATTAAATTTAATTAATTTTAGAGAGCATTTTGGCATTATCCCTTGCATCAAGAATGTGCAATAAAATTAATGGACGCAATGGAAGCTAACGGTAAATTAATTTAAAAAATATTTTAATTAATTTTTAAAATTAGGAGTTCTTCCTGACAAAGAAATACACGATATAATGGAAAAACGTTTTGGTACTTGGGGTTATGCTACAAAAAAGGTTAAAAGGCAGTTGTATTGGCTACCAAAATTGAAATACACAAACCAGTAAGTTTCAATTTTTTTCTTTAAAAGAATAAAATCTTGGGGTTCGGGAAAATTATAATAACAGTAAAATTGAAAATTTAAAAAATTTCAACTGACCTGAAATTTTTAAAAATTTTTCCTAATTTTTTTTTCAATTGGGCTTAACTATCTTGGAAAATTAAAATCTCCATTTCAGCCACCCAAAAATAATTTTAAAAATTTAAAAACCAATATTTTCTCTCTTATTTTTTCAGTTATTTGGACAGACGATTAGTCGAAGGGAAGAAATTGATGGATGTTGAATTAGCTCGAATTGCACTAAAAACAATGTGTAGAGATGCCGGGACTCAAATAACAAGTTTCAAGGTTTCTTTAAAATTTTTTAACCTAAAAATTTTCTAATTTTAAGGCTCCTTTCCTCGAAGTTCAAGACCGTTTTAATTGGGTTGTGAGTGCTCAAAGTCCTTTACAAAAGAAGCTAATTTGGGATTTACCAGACAATTGTACGTGTTATGTTGATGGACCTTTTCGTGTTTGGGTTAGAGAGCGAATGGTATTTTTTAACCTAAATTTTTTAACCTCCCAACTTTTTAACAGTTAAATTATCTTGTATTGAGTGCCCCACCAACTATTAGAGAGGATGAGGAATGGGTAGATTTACGTACTTCACACAATGTAGAGACGCCTGAAGAGTTGCATAAACGTTTATGGGATGAAGGCCCTCAAATTAATGTTCATCAACAATCGGATCAAACAATTTTGGCATTGGCTATTTTGGGAATTCATAGCAATGAATATGCTTCCGTTTGGTTTGGAATTTTTTAGAAAATTTATTTTTGATTCCCACTCATTTTTACAGGCTCAACCATTTACATGAAGAAAACAGGAGATTATACAATATTAGCGTTGTATTCCGGTTGAAGCAAATTCCAAAAGGCGTTTTCAAATTTCAAAGAGATCCAACAGGATAAAAAATTTTTAGGTTATTTTTACATTGTTTTTTTTTGTATTTTTAAAAACGTAAAAAATAAATATTAGTTTCCGTTTTTTTAAAAGATTTTTGGTCATCTTTCTTTTAAAAAAGCCATTTTCGATGGCTTTTTTCTTGGCAAAAATAGAATTTACATCATTCCTTTTTTTCTTAAGAAAATCATTTTTAAATAAACCTTTCAATTTAAAATTTTCTAATTTTAAAATTTCATTTTTTTGTTCAAAAATTATACCAAAATTGTTGCTACGTAAATACCTTTTTAAAATATCCCTCCTCACATTTCTCTCCCATCTTTTCCCTCTAATTTACCAAATCTCTAACCTATCAATTAAAAATTTTCTTTAAAATTATGCCCACGCTTATTTGCCGTGAAAATCTTAAAACGGCCACCTTCTTATTATTTTTTTACGTTAAATGTGCCCTTCACCGGATACTTGATATATAAAACTAGCAATTTGAAGAAATGAAGAGATATTAAAAAGAAAAAAAACTGGCAAGCTTTAACATTCCTCTCTCCAAATCATTCTACGAAATATAAATATTTATTTAATGCAATTAGCAACCGAAAATATGAGCAACAGAATTATATTTACAATTTTGCTAGTTATTAGTTTGAAAATTTCAAGCATTGTTGAAGGATATCGTAAGTTTTAAGATTAAACTTAAATTTTAAGAATAAACTTAAAATAATTGGACTTGTAACTAAACATGAATCTAGACGCTAAAACTTGAAACACAAACAAAATAAACTTGAATCAAAACATTAGAAGCAACGCTTAAATAAACTTGAAAACTCAAACATGAAAAAAATAAATAAACTTGAAGCAAAACATTAAACCTTTTTCCTTAAATTAAAACATGTAAAAACTTAATACTTTGATCTGAACAACAAACTTGAAAACACACTAAAACAAACTTGAAAACAAACATGTTAAAATAAACCTATTTCTCATAGATAAACTTGAAATAAAACAAAACTCATTAAAACAAACAAGAACATTCAAAAACATTTAGAACTTTAATCTGAACATCATAATTTAACTTAAATTAAAACAAACTTGAAAACACCCTAGACTTTAAAATAAACTTATTAACAAAAACATTCTAAAACATTTTATTCTAAAACACTTTAAACTTCCAGCTTCTACCAACAACTTTTTTGACAACAACCGCCTAACTTCAAGATTACTTAATCAATTGTTCGAGCAGCAAATAGTTCGACGTTTCGACCCCGCTTGGCGACACATTGGACTAGGGAAGCGATCTTCAAATAAAAGACATTTAAGAGGGACAAGAGAACAACAAGAAGAAGCTAATGATTTGAACAAACGTTTACATTTAGCTTCAATTGGGCTTGGACGGAAATGAAGAAGAAACGGAGAACACGAAAAATCAAAAGAAAATTTTTTTCCCTTTTTTAAATAATTTTTCAAAAAATAAAATTGAGATAAATCAGTTATACAAACAATAATTTTATTTTTAAAGTCAATTAGAGGAAGTTGACGATGTTTCTTTTGTTTCTGGGGACAATGTTTTTCTCTTATTTTTATTAAAATATGCACAAATTGTTGAAGATGAAACATCTCGAAATGTTAAAACATAAAATTGTGGTACAGGAAGTGTTGGGGAATAGCCCGTAGAGAAGGTTGAGTCTTCAAAGGCGATTCTAAATTTTTTTTTGAAATTTTGAAAAATGGTCCGAGTTAAAAAAAAACAATGGCGGGGGTCATGTTAAGAATGGACAGAGTTCTAAAGGGTCAGAAACATCCGAACTAGATGTTAAAATTTTAGGAAGGATAAAAATAAGACTTCGATTCAGTTCCCTCCCACCCTCCCTACAAAATTTCTTCTTCAAAAAAAATTAAAAACCCACAAATAATCATCATTTGGTCCACTTGGCGGTGTTTCCACAATTCCTTTATAGAAGCAAGTTGTTTGCGGATATAAAGCCAAAACTATTGCACCTTTTGGGAATAAAGCATGTGCATGACGGCGAGGATCAGCTCGGTAATGTGGTAAAGCAATTACTTTATTTGAATCAACAGTTAAAAGTTTCTCGTTGTTGGTTATTAGAGTGTTGTTGTTGTTGGTGCTGCTACTTGTCCCAGCCACCATACCTCCTTCCTCTTCAACTTCATCATCAATATCTCGAATTGAATATTCTAGACCATAATCAGTTGGGATATGGGCCTAAATTTGAAAATGAATGAATTTCGCGAGTTTTAGGACACTTGAGTCTCAAAGGATTAAATTATGAGACTCAGGTGCCCTACCTTAATTTTCCAGACTCAAATATCTTTTTATTAGATCGTGAGTAAAATACCTTCACTTCTCCAAGAATCCAAATATCTTCACTAAAAGCAGCAACAAAATGACCAACACTAATAGGTTCTCCATTCAATCTAGGAATTGCCCCAACAAGAGGTGGGGGATGTCCTTCAATATATCCAACATACAAAGGCAAAGTAGCAGCATGCTGCGCTAGCAAAATCATAAGCGAGCCTCGAGATAATTTGTCTGCCATTCTTTGTTTTAAACGTAGTTGGCGAACAGTCTGTAAGAGAAAAATTAAAATTTCGAGAGCTTGAAGATTTTTTAGATACGCCCTCCGAATGAGGTGTTTCTTAAATCGAGGTGTATCTTAAACAGAAGGTATCGCCTAGACAGCCCTCCATCCGATCACAAAATTAAGAGTTTAGCATTTGCGGGCATCCGCAAAAATTTGCGGACAACGCCAAAAAAATCCGCAAAAATTTTGCGGAGATTCAATGGCTTCCCCAACCAGTAACCAACCAAACTCCATGAGGTTATCTTAAACTGTATCCAGTATTGAGTTTATCTTACAATGAGGTTTAATTTTAAATAAATAATAAAAAACATACTTGTATATTGTCCAATAATTGCATAATTGTCGAGTGTTCACTCACACATTGTTTTTGAGCTGTCTGATATAAAGCAATCAATTTTGCCTTCGAATTTTGACTAATTTTTGATCCAGGTCCAAGTAAGCGCACTCCTTGAGAACGTATAGCTCTTAATGATTCATTTACTTTTTGATGTTTTGGTTGAAGTCTTAACATCTTTAAAAAACAAAAATAATTTTTTTTTAATTTTTAAGAAAAAAATGGCGAATGAAAACTGGCAAAAATTGACTTTTTGGCGGCAAAAAATAAAAATTCGATAGCATCGATTTGTTAAATATCGAATCGATTTTTGACCACTTGAGTCTCATTAACTGAGATTTCCAAAAGTCCTTAGTTTTGTCCGCAAATGTTTATCCGCAAAATCTCAAAATATTGGAGTCCTCTTTAATTTATTTTTGATTTTAGAAAAAAAGGATTTTTTAATCGATCCCAAACTCCCCCAATTTCCCAAAATAAAAAAAATAAAAAAAATTCACAAACCTTTTCAGATATTTGTTCTGTAAAGTTTGTAATTTGTTTAATTGTTGAAGTCTCTTCTGAAGCAGCAACATTACAAGTTGTTGATAAATTATTATTTTTTATTGGAGAATTTTTTGATGTTTTGTTTGTTGTTTTTGGTGTTTTTTGGCGTTGTCTCATTTTTAAGTTTACCTTCTTTTCTTAAAATATTTTTTAAATGGAATCATTAAAAAGGAGGTTTTTCTTTTTGCGCTAATAATAAAAATCTAAAATATTTTAGAAAAATTTAAAAAATAAATTGAAAGAAAAAAATAATTCTTTTAATAAAAAAAAATATTTTTTAACAAATTTTTATCTATACGATTTATATAAAAGAGAGTTTGGTGGTGGGAAAGTCATATATTAAGTGAACAATTATTTCTTTGAAGGTTGGATAGTAGGTTAAAGGACTCATTTTTAGGTTAGTTAAACCTTTCCCTATAAAACTTTTTCAAAAAAAATAAAAAGAAAATCTAACATTTGCGGACGTCCGCAAAAAATTTGCGGACAACAAATTTCAATTTTGTTCGCAAATATCAGCAAAAACCTTGTTGAATTCTTAAAATAATTCAGAGGAATATGCTTTTAAAATCCCAAAAACAACAAAAGGAAAAGAAGAAATAAACCGGCACAACCTTTATTTTTAGAAATTTTTTTGGGGAGGATAGAGAACTAAAAAGAAGAAAAACAACAACAGAAAACAAAAGAAAATAAATAGGGACTATATGTAATTTTGTATTATAATAATTTTTTAGAATTGCTAGCCAAACATTTATATAAAGAAAATAGATTTTTTTGAGTTCTAAAAACAGAGAAAAAAAAATAGCCAAAAAATAATACTACACACAATCACAGAATTTTAATACTTTGGGGGTGTAAATTATTATGTAGATTACACTTATATATTGGGAAAGATATATATCTTATAATAAGGCAAATAAATTTTAATTGTGGACATTTAAATGGGTATAGGATTAGCACTAATCTTAACTTTCAGAATAAATCATAATCCGAGAGTAAAAATAATAATTTCTAAATCATAATCCTCCTCGAGCCCCCTGAATACGCCTTTGCCCTTGACCTGGAAATCAGTAATTTTAGATAAGTCAGTTTAGAAAAGTCTCAAGTCTGGAAAGAAATCAGTTTTAAAATCAGAACTTACATAATTACACCGAGAATGAGACTTCTCTAAAGGAAAAACTTTTACAACACCTCTTAACGAAAAATCATTGACCCATTTTTAGTCCACAATTATGCTAATTTAGAAAAAAATACCCAAGACACATTTTTTAAATAAATAAATATTTCTTTTTAAAAGGCCCCCAAAATTATAATTATTAAAATTAAAATAAAACTATAGTTTTTTCTCCATTCAATCACAGCTCAGTTTTTTGCAAAAGAGAATAGCGCTTCTCTGAAGGTTTCAATTCTTTAAATATTGAAGGTACTGGTGTTGTGTCTTTTGGCATTATTGAGGGGGGTTTAGCACCGCCGCCATCTCCTTCGCTTGGAGGACTTCCAAAATCATCGTTAAGCTGTTCAAGCGCTTTCTTTTGAATTTCGGCAATTTTTTCATCCAAAGTTTCATGGAATTTTTTGTGAAGTTCGCCAGAATGTAAATCCATAATAAACTAGAAAAAGGAAAAATACACTTTCGAATCTCCTTAAAGATAAAACTAGTGCGACAAATGCCTTTTTTCGGTACCGACAAGTACCGAAAATACCAAATCTTGTCCCGGTAGAGTAGAAGCAGAGATCAGTCGGAATTCTGACTTTCGTAAATTTACCATGATTTCCAATTTTTGAGTCATTTCCGACCGAACTCTACTGGAGAGAGCCTATCCGGTACTTTTCGGTAGTACCAGATCCGGTGGCGAACACTAACAAAGGGTTGAAATTGTAACTTTTAGTGAGATTCAACTAATAGTAATTCAAAAAACCTGTCTTAACTTGCCAGGCTCATGTAATTCAGCCATATTCTCAAACAAAAACATACTTAAAAATTGAAAAAAAGAATAAAAAAATTTAGAAAAGTTCACAAACTGTTGGAAAGAGTCAATAGCAAGAACTGGCAAATCTTTAGAAGTTTTACCCATATGTTTGAGAGGATGAGCAAATTTAAAACCTGAATAAAGAAAATTTTTTGAAGAAAAGAAAAACAAAAACCATCAGCAAGTAAAGCATTAACTGCAGTCTTTTGGTCATGCAATTCACGAGCAACCTAAAAATTTTTATTAAAAACTGAAGAATGTTCAAATTTTTTTGTAATGTCACGGATTATTTTAGAGAGGTAAAAAATCGTAGGTGAAAAAATAGCTTTATTTTTATATGTAGCACCTCAATAAAAAATTTACCATTTACTGATCATTCACCCATCACGTTTTTCATTTCAGAAGAAAATTTTTTTCAGAAGACTTTCAGAAGACTCGGGTTATCCGAGACTCGAACCTTTTTCATACGAAGCTTGACCCGAAGAAAATTTTGAAAACCTGATCCGAAATCTTACCAAACTTTTTTCCCAATCCCGTGGTATCCACGACTTGTATTTAAAATCTCAAACCGTTTCAGTAAACATTTTGTCTTGTTCTCGATCATTTGGATCACGAAAGAGTATAAGAAAAGGCAATCCTTCTTCAGTTAATTCTTCAACATTTTCAAAAGTGACTTCTCTAACAAGAGGAATGCATTTGTCAGTCAACCAGCTTTTGACAAATTCATAATCTCCAAAATTCCCAATGAACTAAAAAAATCAGAAAAATTCAAAATTCTCCTCAAAAAAATAAAAAAACCTTCTGCTCATCCTGTGTTGTAGGATCACGAAAAGACATCATATTTTCTTTTATGGCAGTCAAAGCAGCGTCTCTACCAACCCAAAAGGCACAATCGTCGCGTAAAAGAGCAGCAATTTTCTTTAAAAATTTTTTGAAAATATTTTTTAATTTGTAAAAAACCTGAAAGTTTTGATATTCAACACAATCTCTACAGTGGAAGTAAGCAATAATATTTCTCTTTTCTGATTTAATTGCACCACTGAGGTATTCCAATGTAGGGAATTCGTTTATGCTGACTTGGAGTTGTTTTTGAACAAATTCGGTTAGAGCTTCAACGGATCTGGTACTCCTAAAATCTTATAGATAACATGATATATGCATTGATAAACAGGGTTTCTGAGTTTATTTGAAATCAAGGCTAAAGGTATCTGACCAAAATCACTCCCAAATAAAAAATTTTAAGACACCATTTTAGCCCCCCCCCCCCCGAAATCGACCCCCTGGCTAACCCCTTGAGAGCCCCTAATAAAATTGGTATTTGCACTCTAATCTCAATACAGTTAAAAATAAAAAATTCCAAACCTATATTCATTCTTGATAAGTTCGCCATTAATAAAAACCTTAAAAAATAAAACATAGAAAATCACAAAAAAATTAAATTACTTTCATTGTTGGATATTTGTTAACAAAATATTTATCAGCAACATCAGCCTGTGCAACACTATCAACTAAAGCCCAGACAACACTACTAAAAATAAAAAAATTAAAATAAATTTAAAATTTAAGAATTTAAAGTTACCAAATCATTTTTCTTAAACAAATTTACCCTTTCATCCTTAATTTTTAAAAAATTCTTAAGCGTTCTTCGCTTATATTTTCGACTGTAAAATGCTTCCAAACTTTATATTTTCTGTTTAACCTTTTATTTTTCTCATCCAGTAAAGTATTTATTTAAGTAAAATTTTTGAAAAAATTATCCCAAAAACTGTTTAGAATTTATCCAATTTATATTTTTATAACCTATTTGGATTGTCATCGTGCCATTTAACCGCAGCTTCTTCAAATATTGGTTTCAATCGTCTACTAAAAGGACACCAATCTGCACAAAACGCAACAAATACAATCTAAAGAAATAAAGATAAATTATAAATTAAAAAGGAAAGGTTGGTAAAATAATTAAAAAAGAAAATAAATTAAAGAAAATGCACAGGAAATAAGTAAACTTCAAAAGGACTCGAACCTTAAGTGGGTGTAGTCGGCAACAATACCAATACACCAACGAGACAGCCGTTGAAAGACCTACATAGAATTAATTACAGGAAAGAGAGGATTACGAATCAAGTGCTAACAAGGAAGTTTTTGACTCAACCGTGCCTCTTATCTCCTAACAAATCAGTCCCCTTCATTTAAAAAAATAAATAAAGCCAAAACAAACCTGAGCACTCCTCAAAACCAATTCCAAATTTTGCATATTTAATTCGGTAACGCCAACTTTGTGTTGAGTTGGGACGGCGCTAGGCATAGAGGCCTGACCTGCATCTTGTTGTAATGTTTGGTAAATAAATAAAGAAGTGAAGAAGAATAAAATTGGAATAGAATTTTGAAGAGAAGAAAAATATTTGGCTTTAGCCAAAATTAAAGCCATTTTCTAATATTTATTTTTAATTAACTAAAAAAAGCTGGAAAAATTAAAAAGAAAAATTAGAGCAAATTTTATTAATTTAATTAACCCCCAAGTAACGATCGAATTAAATAAAAGGTAGCTGAACTAATTAAATTAACTTGACAAACAAGAAATGCACATTTCCGCATTTTCCTGCTAAATAATTAATTTAATTAGAGATTTTTCGAATTTTAGATATTTTGATATTTTCCGGAAAGTTTGTTTATAATACCAAAAGACAAAAGGGCAGTTAGAAAGAGACGACAAAATGGTTCAGACAAAATAGGTAATATTAGAATTAACTATTAAAGGATCAGAATTTTTATCAGAATAATTCTGAAAAATTAGAATTATTTCCAGAAATAGTCTTAAAGAATCAGAATTTTTATCAGAATTATTCTGAAAAAATCAGAATTCACGTCAGAATAATTTTTAAAAAATCAGAACTAATCAGTGTTGATGCTTAAAAAGTCAGAACTCTTACCAGAATTAATTATTAAAAATCAGAATATTCATCAGAACAGTAAAACTAACCTGTTCTAGCGTTAAATTTAACTAAAAATTAAATTCAATATTTAATTGAGATACATTTATTAATTAAAAAAAGGGGAATTTGTAATGTTTCTCTCCATTTATTCATTCGTGTTTTAAAAATTTTTTTATTGAAAAAATTTAATGATTGGCTTGTGTAAACAGTAAAGTTTAAAAATGACAACAATTATTAATATGTATATTATGAATATATTTTTTTAATTTATTGAATTTTTGCTAGTTTAAAATAAATTTTTTTATTTAAATTTATACCATTTAATATTTTATAAATTAGTGATAAAAAAATTAATTTTCAATAAAATGCTGGAATTTTATTTTTCGAAGTCTCTATAATTATTTAAATTTATTTCATTATTATAAAAAATTTCGTTAAAAAAATCATTAAAAAATTTTTTTAACAAGAAATATAATTAAAGTAAGATGTATAAGTTAAAAAAGGATTAAAAATAATATTTGCATGCAACCTGATTCGAACCCATGCGGAAATCGTCAGTTGTCGACGACGTTAACCACTACACCACAACCGATCTTACTTTACTTCCAAATTAAAATATGATGTATTCACTAGGAAATACCTCATTTTTAAATCCTTAACGGACTTGCAATTTTTGCAAAATTTTTACTCCTAACAAATAAGTATTAGAAATTATTATTCAATCTTTTTAATTAAAAATTGACTTAAATAATTAATCCAAATAAATAATTCATTAAATGTATCTATTTTATCAAAAAAATTGCGTGGAAATTAATTAATATAAAATTAAAAAGATTTTATTCTCTATGGATTTGGGAAAATTAAAAATTAAAATAGAACAATAAAAAAGGAAATAATAATAAATTTAAATATAAATATACCGTTTCCGACAAAAAAAGTCTATTTAATATTAATTTAGAATAAATATTTCTTCAATTTTTCCTCGTACTCGTACCCATTCCACACTTATTTTTGGCCTTGTACGTGATAGCTTCTTACTTTGTCGTACTTGGGAAACTCGAGGAAAACTTTCTAAATGATTCACTGGAACAAAGACGTCCAAATTTTAATTTTTGGCACAACAAACTATTATAAGGATTTAAAGCAGAAGAAGGAGCGGGAAGTGGAAGAGATCCCCTCCCAACCGTTAACAGTATTAAGTTCAAGGTATCATTTTTCCATCTCTAATGGGACATCTAAACTTAAAACTCGATTGTTAATATCTCTAAATCGAGACATTCTCTCCCATCTTTTTTAGAGATAAAATTAAATAATTAAACAAATCTTCGAATATTCGAAATGAATCTTTTTCTATTTGACCCCCATGGCTATGAGAAGCTCTACAATTGCAGTGCTTATAAAGTAGAGGATGTTCCTATTGAGAAAAGGCAGGATATTGGTATTTTAAAAATTAATTTCTAAAATTTTACTTAAATTTAAACAGTTTGGGGGCTCATTTTTGTTATTATGTTTATTTTATACGAGGTAATATTTTCATTTTTTATCAAAAATTTACGCTTAACACTATCTTATTTTCCCCAAAAATTAAATTTTAAGTTGATAAATTATAAACTAAACTATAGACTATTCGATTTGTCTCGTCGAGCTGAGTACAATGAAAAAAATTTGAGCTCGATCGGACAATTTTGGACTGAGTTATGCTCGTTAAATATCAAATAGCCTGAGGGCATTTCCTTCTGATATTCTGATTTTCCAATTTTTTATTCTAATTTTTATTCTAAGGTACAAACAGAATATTCCTTCAGATATTCTGATTTTCCGAAATAATTCTGATTTTTTCAGCTCCTTTATCTCCCTTGTATCTACTCAATAACAAAACATTTAGACCAGGCTTGTTATAAATTTATGCTTTTTATTGGAATTGTTGATATTATATGTCTACCCGTTTGTGCGTTAATTCATGGATATTTTGCTATTACAGGGTGGGATTAATTATTTTTAAATAACAGAATTCCGATTTTATTAATTTTTAAATGTGTTCTGTTTTCTGATATTTTTTAATTCTTTAATTCTGATTTTTAATTCTGATTTTCCATTCTATTTTTAATTCTGATTTTCCAGTCTGATTTTAATTCTGGTTTATTAATTCTGATTTTTAATTCTGACTTTTATTCTGATTTTTAATTCTAATATTTTATTCTGATTTCCATTCTGATTTTTAATTCTGATTTTAATGCTGATTTTTTAATTCTGATTTTTAATTCTGATTTTAATTCCTTAACAACCACATTCATAAATATTAAAACCAGAATATCATTTTCCTATCATTTTCAGCGCTGTTTTCTGTTCCCATCCAACATTTATTTACTTGGCTGGAAGCTTTGGATTTTGTAATTAAAATTTAAAATTAATTTAATAAATTTATTTTCAAGTTTTTTGGGTTATTGAAAGCAGCGGAGATATTATTTTAGCAGTTAATCGTTGTGTAGAAGTAATTAGTCCAATATGGGGGGAGAGACTTTACAACGGGAAAAGGGCCTGGTTATGGATGTTGCCTCCAATTATTTATGGGGTAACTGAAAATTAGAAAAAAATTTTTTATTAAAAAAATATTTTTTCTAGTTATACGTCCTTTTCTATACCAAACCTATTTTATTTTCTGGAATTTATTTTGCTTGGTTTTTTAATCCACATGGTGAATAATTAAAAATTAAATTTCTGAAATTTTTTTAAAATTATTAAGTTGGATATATTGATGACTTCGGGCTTGTGGTAATACATAACAATATTATTTTAAAATTAATACCTTCTCTAATATAAAGGACGCATTAATAGGTTAACTAAAAATAAGCTGTATAGGCGTCTATTAGAGAGAATTTTACAAAATAAAAATTCTAAAATTAATTTTTAAAGTATAACAATCCAATACAAACATTTCACAACTGGCTAGTAACCTTCGGACTCTCATCCTCCTATATTTTTTTCACCACTGTCTTTTTTATGCGCGCAACTCGTGGTAACAACAGAACCTCTCTCGCACAAAAAATGGTTTAGAAAATTTATAAAAATATTTTAGAAAATTTTTAAAAAATTTTAAAGTCATTCCTTCAAGTTTTGGCTATTTCCATTGTAAATATTGCTACTGGACTTATTTATATTTATATGCAGGTAAATAATGGGGGAGAGGCATGGGGAAGGTAGTAGGGATTAACGTGCAGTCAAAAATTAATAAAATAGCTAAATTTAGGCCTAGAGCCTTGAAATTTTGCATAGTTGTCCTTAATAGTCATATCTAACTTGTCCAGAAATTTCAGAATTTTTGGTTCAGAATTTCAGAATTTATGGTCAAAAAAGTCAGAATTTCCACTGTTCTTTACATTAATGACCAGAACTTCTGAAATTCTGGCCCAAAAATTCTGAAATTTTTAAAAAGGTTAGATAAGACTTTTAACAACATCCACACAAAATTTCATATCTCTAAGTTCTCATATGGCAGAGATAAAATTTTTTCAGTTCTTCCGTATAAGCGAAGCTATCATCTACATAGCTTCCTTCTTGTGGGTCACGGCACACGGACTTCCATCTTTAATTTATCTTCTTATGAATAAAACAATAAGAAACGACACTTTTGCTTTATTTGGCTACGTTCCGTCACAACAATTAAGTGTTGGACACTTTGTTGGTGCAAAAACTGCTGGGACAAAGACTGGACATTCTACGGCTAAAATTGCCCCCAAAAATAATATGGCAAATATTAATATACACTAAAAAAAATTTTTTTTAATTTGACATTCGATCTCAATTTGAATCAAAAATGTCCGAATAAATTTTAAAATGTTTATTGAAATAAATTGGGAAAGATTTATGATTTAATTTAAAACTTGAAGCTACTTAAAGAACAGACTTTCCTTACCATTCCTTATCTTCCTTCCCACAAAAAATTCAAAGATAGTCGAGAATAAAAAAATTTAAAAAATAGGAAAAGGAATCATGTGAAAGCTTTAATCATCACTCTCCTTTTAAAATTAATTTAGGAAAAAAGAGGTATTCTTTTTATTAATTTTTCTTATCAGTAACAAATTTTTTGACTTAAAATAAAAAATAATTTCCTTTTGAACATTAAAAAAAATTATTTTTTTAATTTTTTAAAATTGATTCTACCCTTAAAATAATTTCCTAATTAATTTTAAAATTAAAATAAAATTTAAAAAATGCGTCTTATCCATTTAATCATTTTAATTATTCTATTAATAAGTATTTGTTTAATGACTGGACAGGCTACTGCCGAGGACGGGTCAACTTTAAAAAAATTTTTTTTGTTATTCTAAAAGAACAAAAAAATTTTTAGCACCCTTTCACGAGTTAAGCGTTTCAAAAAATGGAAAAAACGTTCCTCCTCTTTCTCCTCTTCAAGCAGCCAGCGTGGGTATTATGGACGACGTCACGGCTATGGGCACGGATATGGAGGGGGATATGGGAATGGATATGGAAATCATTATGGAGGATATAAAAAGAGAGGAATGCTTACACGAGTAGTGGACAAAATAACTGGAAGAAGACATTATTGAAGCAATAAAAATTTAAAAATTTAAAAATATTGATAATACCGTCTGTACGGGTCAACTGACTTTCAGACCCTATAACTTCTGAAGGAATAAATATTTTTAGCCAAATTTGTTATCATTCGATAGAGAATTAAATTTGCTACAAAATAAGCTTCGAAATAAAAAATTATGTTGTCTTTTGGAAAAGTTATGGACGAAAAACTTGATGAAACTTGAGCTCATTTTATAGGAGAAGGGTAGTTTTTGACTATAAAACTTCTCTAGAATTTTTCAAAATTTTTATTTTCGACCTATTTTGTAGCAAATTTAATCCTCTATCGAAAGATACCAAAAGAATTTTAAAAAATTAAGTATTTTAAGAGTTATAGCTCTTGGAAGTTTGAAGGTTCTTGACTTCAATTGACCCTGCATTTTTTAAAATTCTTTTAAATTCTTGAAAATAAAATAATTAAATTTAAATAGAAAAATATTTCTAAAAGCATCAATTTAAATTTAATTTAAATAAAAAAATTTTATTCTTTAATTTTTGAATTTTATTGGCAAATAAATACAAGAGCGTAAAGAGAGTTTTTAGAGAGGGAGAGATAAACACCAAACAGAAAAAAATTATTTTTGCCTTTATTCTCGTCATTTTTAGATTTTTTTCAGAGATTTGCACAGTTGACTCTCGCTAAAGAATATTAAGAAATAGAGGAATTAATTGAGTAATAATTCAAAAAAAATTTTTTAAGGGAGAAAAAACTGTCAGGAGACAAGGATTGTTGCTCAATTTATCTCCAAAAATCAGAAAAAAAATTCAAATTAATTTCCCATTAAAAAATTAATTAATCATCCTTCTAAAAATGCTAATTAGAATATTTTTAATATTTAATTTTGTTTCAATCAGCCATTCAATTTATGGATATGGAGGAAATTATTGGCCAAAAGCTCAAGTAGAATTTTTAAAAATAAATTATAAAAATAATTAAGTGAAAAATTTAATCAGAAAATCTTTCAAAGTTAATTTAAGATATCCACAAAAATTTGTAATATACAATAAGGCTCAATATAGGAGACTTAGAGTACCTTGTTCAATTATCCCACCCAGTGATATGAACATAGAACCAAACTCCGTTGATATGGGCATCATATAGGGGAGTCTCTTATAGAGAGAGTCTCATTTCGAAAGTAGATAAGAGGAGTCTCTTATATCGGGAGTTAATTTTGACGTTATGTAGAAGGGTCGCTTATATCGAGCTTTTGCAAAAATATTTTTAATCAAAAGATATATCCCCTGGCAAAAGCAAACAATCAACCAGACGATTATTGGGACGAATTTGAAGAAAATCAGAACGAATTTGGCGATTACGGATTAGAAAAATTATTTGAAGATGAGTATGGAAGGGAAGAAAAAGTAGAAGAAAATCCAAAAGCAAAATTTTGGAGTGAAGCTGTTGGGCCTTTTTTGTATACTTTTGATAATAAAATGAGTGAAAGAGGTGGAGGAAATGTTTGGAATAAAGCATTGGAAAAAATTAATTTGTTAAGAAGGCAAAAATTGGGAAATTCTTTTGGTCGATTGGTGAGAGAATTAGTAAATCAGAATTTAAGTCAGAAAAATCAGAATTTAAAAATCAGAATTTTTTAAAAAGAATTAAGTTTCTATATAATCAGAATTTATGATTAAAAAAATACCAGTAAAATATTAATTCTGAAATTAAAAAACTGCGAAATATTAAAATCAGAATTAAGCAAAATTCTGAAATAGTTAAACAAGAAGACCAGAATTTTGAAATATTTAAAATCAGAAGTAAACCAGAATTTTGACCAGAATTCTTCAATATTTAAAATCAGAATTAAATGAAATTCTGAAAAAAAAACAGAATTAATTTATAAGAGAATTAATTAAAATTCTAATTTAACAGACATGGGATGATCAACTAGCCAAAAGTCTATCAAAAAAAGATTATAACCAAATGAAGCCTTTAGCTATTCCAATAACTAACCCTACTGACGGGATTGCCTCAAATCTTCAATTTGGAATGGAAAGTTTATTTCAGGCAGTAATTCGGCGTTATATACAATGCGAAAAGACTGGAAATTGCCATGGTCTACAAAATTCGAAATATAGAATTCCTATTGAGGTAACAGCCGAACCTTGTCGATAACATAATTCCCTCCCCAAATATTAGTTACACCTCTTTTTTAAGCTATGGGGGTTTAAATTTGGTTAGTCATTGAATGAGTAGACTAGCGATACTCTCTGATTAGGCGATACCCCTTATTATAAGTTACACCTCATTATAACAACGATTTATGCATCCCTAAGGGGATATCATATAATGGGTCAGAAACTGTATTAAACTTGAAAAGTCAAAATCGAGAAAAAAATTTTTAAAAATTCCTGGAGCCATTTTCAGCTTGTCGACTCAAGAGCAAGAAGAATAGGTTGCGTAGCTAGGGTATTCAAAAGAAGGGGAATGAGAAAATTGGAATTCGATGCTGTCTGTACTAGGTAAGGATTCTGAAAGAACATAAAAAAATTTTTTCTTTAAGCGGAAGTCAACGAAACGGCCAAAATTTATTTAAAATCAGCCAAATCCAAAATTCTCGACTTCGCCAAAAATTAATATCTGAGGCGAAAAATACAGAAAAGGATGGATATGGAAGTGTTGAAGATAAATGGAATACTAAAAATAAAGAATGGAGTGAAGAAAGGCAATGGGGAGATGAAGAAAATGAGAGGGATATGGAGGAGGATAATGATGATTTTAATGGAAGGAATGGGAAGAACGAAGATGATGATTTTAGGAGGAGGAACAGACCTAGTAGAGATGTAAGGAATAAAATAAATTTTAAGGATGACCGGGCCGGCAAAGCCTGGGAGGCTCCGGGGGAGGTTATTCAAGCCAAGAAGGCATTCCTCCATAACCTCCCCCGGATCCGAATAACTTCCCACCAGCTAAGCACAGGGAATCCTTCCAAACTTGTCCATTCCCTTTGGATGGTGTTATATCTGGATTCAGAAATTTATTAGTAAAAAATCTATTTAAAATTCTAGATAGATCTAAAAATAAAGGCAGAGAGAGGCGATATATTGGAAGCTCGAGTTGAGGCAATAATAAATCCAACAAGACCATCCCTCTCCGTTGGTAGGTTAATTAAAATTGAAAATGGGAAAAAATTTCTTTCTCATCAGAACCCTTAAATGGAGACGAAGCAATCCTTAAAGTTTTACGTGCAAAGTCACTCTTTGATGTTGTCGACGTAAAAGATAAGGATAGTCTGGATAAAAAAAGATTGCTCAGAGCTTTGACTAAATTGGCAAACATGGTGGAGCCAGCAAATAATTTGAGGCAGAAGGAACGTGCGACACAGGCCAAAAGAAGTAAAAAAAATTTTTAGAAAAAAGAGTAATGAAATCCTCGGTGGGAGGGGGAATTTATTATCATTGCTCTCATCCTCGGGCATAGCACTCAAATGCCTAATCTTGTGGGTGGGGTTTCTCAATCAATCTCGATCAGAGGTAGGAAGTCTCTTATAATGAAAGGAAGTCTCCTTATAATGGAAGTCTCTTAAAAGGAAAGTCCCTTATAATGGAAGTCTTTTGAAGGAAAGTCCCTTATAAAGGAAGTCTCTTAGAAGGAAAGTCCCTTATAATGGAAGTCTTTTGAAGGAAAGTCCCTTATAATGGAAGTCTCTTAGAAGGAAAGTCCCTTATAATGAATTATACAAGAGTCTATTGATAGGTTATCACCTAACCACCGATAAAATTTTTCCCTAAAGAAATACAGCAATGGCAACAAATGGTAAATGATGACCAAAAATGGGGAGAATTATTGGAAGAAGCAGAAAATCTCCCAATGGAAGGATATAATAGAGGATTGGAATCAAGTGTTAGCGAAAGAATTGTTCGAAACGCTGGCCCAGTTCTAACTAAAAAATTGGAGCAAATAGCAAAAGAGAAGGGAGGATTGCCTGTAGGGGATGCTTTTGCTACTGAAAGTTTTCAGATTGGACGTTATTATTTCGCTAAAAGTAATTTATAGAAATTTGAGGGCTCAGACACGAGCGATATTTATTCTATTCGAAAGAAGGTACATTAGGAAGTATATTGCCCTGCTTCCCACATATATCAGCCAAGATACAGGCCATCTAAAATTAAAAAATCTTAAGGGGAACCAAGCAGATTTTGTGGCATAAAACTCATCCGACTCAGTCAACGAGCTCTTTCGACAGGCATATACACAGATCAGCCGTATCGGAGTCTTGGCCCTCATTACAATTTTTCCCAAAACACACAAGCACAAAACACACAAGCACAAAAAAAAACACAAATCCTTTCTTTACAGAAATCATCCACACAGTCCCCCCTGTAGTGCTTCAAACACAGGAGGATAAAGAAAAGCTCGCCGAGTGCTACAAGAGAACATTAAATTTGGCTGTGGAATTAGAACTGCAGAAACTTGTAAAAAAATATTTCTAAAAAATAAAAAAATTAATTTTTAAAGGCATTCCCGGAAATGTTATCGCCTAGAGCCGATGAAGATTCGCGCAGAGATGCCGTAAATATTGGGCTAGAAACAATTAAAAAATGGACCGAGAAGAATAAAGACAAGGCGAAAAAGGTAACGGGGGATAGAGCCTTTTCTTCACTCAAAAATCACAAAAATTAAACTCTAAAAAATTTCTTTTCAGATCAAATCAATCATTTTTCGAGTGGAGCAAACAATGCTTGGCTTCTATTTGGAAAAAATTAAACAAATATTTGGGCAATAAATTTGTTAAAAATGTTTTTTTAATTTAATTTTATGCATATTGCATATACCGCAAATTTTTTATTCGTTTTATGAATCAAATTTTTAAAAATTCGCATGTTTGAGCTATAGTTTCCGCATTTTATATCAAAAATCCCATAAACTCTTTTTATATTTTGTTAAAGAGAGAAAGCCAAAGATTATCTTTTTTGCGCCGCAAGCAAAAATTTTGAGGATTTCTGGATGTACCTTTTAATATATCCACACAATTCCTATACCAGAAAAAAATCTATATGATTTTATCGAGGTAAAAATTTTTTAAAAAATATTCACGTAACACAAGAAGCCTCTTTTGCTTAATTTCTCTATCCTAATTATAACAAAAATTATTCTTCAACAATATATTATTCTCTTCTTATTTCTTGCCTTCTTCCTCAATATATTTTATCAGATCCGCACGCTCATCAGCCTTCTTCAGCCCAGCAAATATCTTTAGAAAAAAAATAAATTATTTAAAAAAATAAATTATTTTAACAAGGGAACGTATATGATGCCCGTAATACCAAACTGCCAAAAAAAACCGCCCCGAAACACCAAAATGTGGATTGCTAACAATTTTTCACGTTGATGGAGCAACCTTTACCTTTGTTAAGACAGCGGGTATTTTGCAGTTTTGGGGGTCTGGTATTATGGGCAAGCTCCCCAAAGAGAACATCGTTTACTGATACAGAAATTTGTATTGATCCTTGGTACTATTCGATAGAGACCCTCGATTTCCTATTGTGAGGTGACCATTTTTAAGACCATTTACGAAAGAGAATGGACCAAAACAGAAAATTCTAATTAAACATTTAAAATAAACTAACCATCTTAGTGCCAGGAATATACTTTTTAGGATTCAGCAAGTACTCGAACAACGTCTCACGAGTCCAAACCACTCCCTTAAATTAATTTTTAAATTTAAAATATTCTTAATTAAAAAAAATAAAACTTTGTTCTTATTAGCAGCGGAGTAATCAAAACCAGGAACCGATCCACTTTTGCGACCAACAACACCCTTCAATGTCGGCCCAGTCTTGGCAGCATCCGAATCGATCACCTGAAAGAAATAAACTTATTTTAAATATTAGAGGGGGAAGAAAATTCTTGTTATGTTAATCACTAGGTTAGGCCGCACCCTAGGAAATAACACTTTGGCACACCTCCTTAAAATTAAACAACACAGCCCTCTTTAGAGAGAAGGCACAGTAAAGAACCCGGGAAGCCACTTTACGCAATAACTAAACATTAAATCTCTAAACAAGTCCCCACAATGTCAATAAAAAAATAAACCGTACATGGCATTGAAAACACCTCGCTTTGAAAAGCTTCTTTCCCTTCTCGTAGTCACCCTCAGGAATATTTTCAGCCATCTTTGAACGATTTAAAGCAAATTCTCTAGAAAACTTAGAAAAATTGATTTTTAATTAAAACAAATAAAAGAAATTCATTGAAAAAAGAAACAATTTTTAAAAATTAAAAAATTATTCAACAAAATTTTATCCTTTCTTTTCAACAACAAAACTCTCAACACTCAAAAGACTAACAAATTAATTCAAGCAAAATGTGTCTTCGGCTTCTGCGTCGTAAACGGAGTCATCTTTCGACGTTTGTCATTCACACGATGCGGCAAAGGAAACTTGATTGAAGAGTTGTGGAACTGTTTAACTCCAGTACGCTTGCAGTCGGCAGCCTTGATCGGTTGAACCTTGATTATTTGGATTCGATCGGCTTGAGCACGATGACGAGCACCCATGTCGCGATAAGCCTGAGTGACAGCACCAGCCATTGTCACATCGCGGTATTCGCGGTACATGTTGTGATGACCAGTTCGAGAGTCATAACGAAGCCAAATTCCATAATTCTTTACAGAGCCTATCTTCTTTTCGAAAACCTTGAAAGAAAAAAAATGGGGAAAGGTTGAAGAATGAACAGATCATGAATGGGAGGGTGACATGGGAAATATATGGCGTGAGTCTTAAAAGAACCGAGTCACCATAAAAATAAAAGTTAGAGAACGGATGATGAAATAAAGCAGGTCAACCCAGTTCGCCCGCACCCCAATGTCCAATTTGTCTTGTCCGTTTACACCTTGTCACCCCAAATGCCCTACTCGATGTCCCTGTGTTTGTGAACAAGACACATCAGCAAACTATTGTTTAGACAAGCTAAAGTTAGACACAAATAAATAACACAAACCTCTTGACACGAAACAATCTCTCCATTAGTCTTCTTTACACGACGCAACATACTAGTAAAGTACCAGAAACGCGATTTGGCAACAACATGATTGCTGGCAAAAATTTGCATTTTGTAGAGTTTTGGATTTGGCTCATTCTCTGTAGGAAGTTTACGGCCAATAACGATGTATTGCCTCAACTAAAAGTTAAAAATAATGTAAAATGTTTCAGAAAATTAACCGTTTCTCCAGATGCTTTAATCGGCATTTTCAAAAGCCTAGCTTCAAAAGCGCAAGAAAAATAAAATCAGAACCTAAAAAGAAACAAAATTAAACAAAAAATAACAAAAACAAAGAAAAGAAACTTCAAGAATAAACAATGCAAGATTAAAATTTTACTAAAATAATTAATTTTGGCGTTATGTTTAATCAATCTTACTTTTTTTCTTTTCCCATACTCTCTCTTTTCTTGTTTCCTAATTTTTTGATTTTCCCATTTTTCCGTGTCCACATATTTTGCCACACTATATTTTGCCAATAGGCTAAAAATACACATTTTGTCCTCCGTATTGGTAAATATAATGATGACAAAGTGTGATAAACTACCTATTTTTTTTAGAAACTTCGAAATATTTGAAGATTTTTTGTTGATATTTAGGGTTTTCGTGGAGACCGAAAACATTATTTTAACAACTTTTATTTTATTTCAGTGATTTAAACAATGAAAAATCTAATTCGTTATTTGCACACTTCTTCATCTTTTTGTTCAACAAATTTCAAGCAATTTCAACTTAATCCTCAAAGATGGCGAATTGAAGTTTCACTTGTTATTTACCGGTTACCTTTAATTGCTCCTCCAATGACTGAAGCTGAAAGGAATTTTGCTCAATTGTCTGAAATAAAGGATAACCAAACGTCTTATAAATGTGATTTTGAATTGGAATTGGAAAAGGATGCAGTGTAAGTAATTTAGAATTTTTTGGGGAAATTGGGACGTTCTGAGACTAGATGTAGGCTTTGATTTGGATTAAGACCTGATTTTTTCTTGACTCATGGTCAAAAATCTGGCCCTTTCCAAATCACCAAAAGGGCATGAAGTAACTTTAATTTATTCAACCTATTTTTTTAAAGTCTCCTGGAAAAGCGCAAAAAGATGGAGGCTGAAGGAAAAGATCTTAGTCATCTAGATCAACAATTAGGCGTTTCTAGCGTTCAAAAGCGCAATGAATGGAGTGAAAAGGCACAGAAACTTATAAAGAAGTACAACCTTGATAATCCCCCAACTAATGCTTCTATGGATTTTAAATGTTTGAAACGTAATTTGGACAGGAAATTGGTCCTGGCTGTCAGACAAAAATTTGAAGATGCTCATACTGATGATTACGTCTCCCCTTGGATTTTACCTCAGTTGATGAACAAAAAAGGAGAGACTTTAAAAGAGGTTTTTGTTTTAATAAGATTTTTGTTTAAAAAATTTTTCAATTTTAAGACCGCCCTCAGATTGCTTTCTTTATCATTGCCTTCAGAGGATGCGAAAAATCCTTTTCCGTTTGAATTTCAAATGTATGGAAATGCACCAATATCGCATTATTTATACAGATATACAGAAACGATGAAAGATAGGCTTGGATTTGATGGGTCTATTGTATGTTTTAATAAATCTTATAGTTAGGAGGCAAATGAATCGTACTTATCATTAGGTCAATTTTAGAGTTACCCGACAATTTCACTTCAGGAACATTGAGAAGTTTTGATTAGATTAAGTTTTTGAATGTTTTCCTTTGGAGATATTTTGAGATTTTCTTATATCAAGAGCCAGGAACAAGGCATTTTCTCTTGGGGTTTCCTGAACTCCTATTCCAATATCCCTGCTATTATGTAACGGATATGACCTAGATCCTCCTACATAAATCCTCCCAACTAATAACTTCTAAAAGTTTTATTATTCCAGATTTTCTTTTACCCTGCCCAAATTCTTCATTCAAACAAAGCAATTAATTCTTGGACAGAAGTTGGGTTTAACCCAAATAAAATTGCTGATTACAAATGGTGTACTGGAGAAGAATTTGACAAAATTGTTGGTGATAGAAATTATAGAAATGCTTTCAAATCTGTTTTTGTTGAATAATAATAAATGTTTTTTTTAATTTGTTTTTATTTAACTCGTTTAATTTCGAGAATTTTATTTTTTAAATTTTTTAATCATCTTTATCATGATTTCTTTGAACATTTTATAATTGAGTAACCTGAGTTCTAATACTTTATGGAGGTGTTTGACCTTGGGTTCATTGTACAGTCGGACCTCTCTGTAAGAATTTTCCTCTGAGAGGGTTTCGGGTCGAAAACAGTTTCAGGTACCTCGTGACATCCCTTATCGGCAGCTGTCTAAGAGAACCCTCTATTTAAGGTACACCTCGTTATAAAATATGATTTTCTTGTCCCAAAAAGCATATTTTATATGGAGGTTCAACTGTGTTTTGATAACTGCTAGCTGATTAAAAAGAAAGGAAAACACCTAAAACGAGGTGATAACAACGAACAACACCTTGTTTTTTGTGTTCTAGAAATAGTAAATAACTAATTAATTTACCTTCTTTTGATTAGTCAACCACCTTTTTATTTTTTTCTTTTAATTCAATTTTTTCTATTTATTTTTAGACTATTATCTTGTATTTATTAATTGTTTTAAAAAATAATTTCTTCTAATGTCTTACCGTTTCGTAAAATTGCTAGGTATGAATTTTGATAGATTAAATCATTAAAATTTAATTTTTTAGACGCTGCAACCGATCAAACTTTAGTTGAACCTAACTGGGAAGGAATTTTGGAATGTGTGGATTTAATTAGAGGAAAAGAAGTCCCGTAAGTATTTTAAATTTTTAGTTGAATTTAATTGGCTTTTTAGAGTAAAAGATGCAATTAAAGCAATTCAGAAGCGTTATCACAATTCAAATCCGCATGTTGCTCATCATGCGTTGATGGTATTGGAAGCTTGTGTTAAAAATTGTGGAAAGAAGGTTTTCATTTTTTTGGGTTTGATGGGGATTCCTTCTATGCAAATTCCTAGCCTTTCTCCTTGTTCCATATATTTGGTCCAGAATGACTCAATTTTTATTTTAGATCGAAGATCGAGTTTTCTTGTTCAGATTAAGATCTGATATTTACAGTACTGTCCTGACCGAGCTTTTGAGCTTCCTATTCTCTTAAAAACTAACGTTAAGTTTCCTAGGTTTTTCATATGTCTGATTTTTTCATTAATTTCATTCCCCGGGGTAGGTCCAGAACAACGAATCAAATTCCAAGTTTGAAGATTCTTTGTTTTCGACCGTTTAATATTTACTCTTTCCATTTAGTTTATTGCCGAAATTGCAACCAAAGAATTCATGGAAGACTTGAAAAGTTTGGTCATTTCAAACCCTCAAGCCAACGTTCGAACCAAAATACTTGAACTTATTCAATGTTGGACTTCTGCATTCAAAGGCATTTCTGAATATAAAATTGTTGAAGACACTCATTCACTTTTAAAAATGAATGGATTTGAATTTCCACCTATTGACGAAGCAAAAGCTATGTTTTTGGCAGAATCTGCTCCAGATTGGGCTGAAGGAGATAATTGTTACAGGTTTTGAATTTTAAATTTTTTGGGGAATTTTTAACCAAAAAATTTTAGATGTCGAGTTGAATTTGGCGTTTTTACTCGTAAACATCATTGTCGTGCTTGTGGACAAATATTCTGTGATAAATGCTCGAATAAGCAAATGTTGTTACCTCAATTTGGAATAGAGAAGAAAGTTCGAGTTTGTGAGGCCTGTTTTGATAAAAAGACTGTACAACAGCAACCAAAGGTTAATTTTTAGGGGTATTTGGGTGACACGTGTTTTTGTGGTTATTTTGGGAGTCTGGAATTTTCGGAGTTATATGGGGTAACTTTAAATTGTTTTTTTTCAGGCTGAAATTAACAAAGCTGCAGAAGAAGCTGCTGCGCGTGAAAAGGCTTTAAAAGAAGCAGAGGTTTTTAGTTTTTAATCAAATTAATTTTAACATTAAATTTCAGGCTAAAGAACAAGAAGAATTGGAACTTGCTTTAGCTATAAGTCAAAGTGAAGCTGAGGCTAAGGTTTTTTTTAATTTTTTGAAAGAAATTTTTTAAATTATTTTTTAGCAAAAATATAATGGAATTGATCTTTCTTATATAAATAAAGCGACAAATGACAATTCTATTTCTAGTGGATATGGTGGACAAAAGTATGAACCTCCTCCACAAACTGTTCCAGTTATTGGTAAAGATGAATCTAATTTATCTGGAATGGTTAATGATGATGCGAATAAAGATGATCCCATTGATTCTGTTTTGGCTACTTATTTGGACCGTGATTATTGGGAGAGGAAACGTAGAGAAGTTGAGGTTTGAGATTTAATATTAAAATAAAGTTGGGCAGGCAAGCTTCCACTCTCTCCCCGAAAATTTTTCTTGGAATTTAAGTAACGTCCCTTGTGAGTAATCAGTCTAACACGGCCACGAAAAACGGAACTTGTGAATCATATAAAGTATTTTGGTACTATCTAGAGATGAACTAGTGTGTTTAAAAATTCGGGCTAGGTCTTGGGTTTCGGGTAAATCGACCCAGAAATGGACTATTAGATCACCTTTCTCCTTTAAGCTAATGTAAGATTCGTCATTATGTTCTCTCCGTCATACCCTTCCTCCTACTAGTTTTTTCTAATCTTTATTCTAAAAAGGAACAACCACTTCGTGCAACAGCTCCACCACCAAGTGAAATTTCTATTTCAATATCGTCAAGTATTAGCCAACAACAACCTTTACAACAAAATGGGAATACAAACAAAAGTTTAACTAAAACTCCAACAAATATTTCTAATGTCAATAACAACAACAACAATTATCCTTTAAATGAACCTTTGGATTTTTCAATTTTGGAAGATCAACAACAACAACAAATTTCTCAACATGATAATAGTTTAACACAAAATTATGCTTCAAAATTAAATATTGGAATGCCTATGGATATTGGGAAAAATGAATCTAATGATGGAAGTGTTGAAGAAGTACCAGAGACTTTGAACTTTTGTAATGCTTTGAATGAAAGGGTATTTATTTTTATTTTTGATTGTAATTTTTGGTTTTAAGTTTAGGGAAATTAATCTGAATTTTGAATTAACTGATTAAGAGTTTTCAAGGGACTGTTTTTCTAAAAAAATTTTTTTGTCCTTTCGTGGGAGGAATAATAGTCTTTCTTCGGGTACACCCCCAACGTACTGCGAGGCTAACGTACCGCAGAGCTATAACTTCGTTCAAAATGGTCGAATCCGGGACGCCTTGGTATGGTTCGATGCAACTCTACGAGCTGAATCGAACTCGACTGCTCTGCGGTACGTTGGCTTGCTCGCTCATTCTTCTTTCCTGAGTCACACAAAAAATGACTAGGAACTGTTTTTAGGATGGGGGAAGTGTTTCCTTTTTCCTTCCCAAAAATTATTTTTTATTTTTTAGGTTGATACAATGAAAACTCGAATGAGAAGTAATCAGTTACGTGGCCGTTCAATTGTTAATGATTCTGCTATTCATACATTATTTTCACAACTTACCGAACTACATGCTATAGTTATACAAAAAATGACAAAATTGGAAGAACAGAGAGGTTTTTTTTTGAAATTTTGACTTGAAAAATTTTCAAAAAAAAATTTTTTTTTCAGAACATTATGAACAATTACAAGACCATTTAGCTCATATTCAAGAAGCACGTCAAGCTGTAAATGCTTTGAGAGAAGAAAATGAACGTTTACGACAGGAAAGAATTAAAGAAGAAAATAATCGTCGTAAAAGTCAATTGCGTCAAACACTTGAAGTTATGAGAGATAAAAAGAAGGTTTAAATAGAATTTAATAAATGTGGGATGTGGTTAAGTGGTTAGGGTTGTTGATTTTGTGGGGGAAAGGAATGAAAGAGTTTATGATGATTAAATTTTAACATCTTTCGGGTCTGAAAAGCTCGTGAAGTGACAAAGTTTCCTTGACTGAAACTCTTTCGAATTTATTTTTTTTTACTTTAGGGAGGGGGGGGGGTTCTAAAAAATTTTTTGAGAAATTTTTTTTGAAATTTTGTTTAAAATAAATTTTTTAAAGGAAATGTTAGTTAGCGGTCGTTATGTTGCTATCCAACGTTTTCATGAACAAGAATGGCAAATTCGTCAACAACGCTTATCTTCTCCACAATTTAACAATCCTGCATTACCAACAATGACTAATCAAGCGCCACCATTAGCTAATAATCCTGTTCCAATAAATATGATGAATAATAACAACAATCCAGTTACTTCAACTCAACAACAAATGATACATAATCCAATGCAGTCAATGACAAACACTTCAACAATGCCTCCAACAATGATGAACAATCAAATGACAACAATGACTGCAGGTATTCAACAGCCTCAAGTGCTGCCCCATCAGCCAACTGCATATTCAAGCAGTCAACCTCAAGCATTGCCCGCTCAAGCAATGATGATGTATTCTTCAGGCAATCAAGCTCAACAAGAGATGCACGGGCAGGCTATGGGATATCCAGGCAATCCAACTCAAGTCAATCAGGTTCAACATCAACCTCATGGGGGGATGCCAATGATGAATAATAATCCAATAATGAGCAATCATCATCAATCAATGACCATTCCAATGAATTCAATGATGAATACAATTCCTTCAATGACAACTATGCCATTGATGAACAATAACATGATGAATAACATGCCACCTATTAATCATCCTCCTCAACAACAATTCCAAATGCCACCATATCATCAACAGCAACAACATTATATAATGCCTCCAATAACTTCTACTCAACAACATCCGGTAAATCTTCAACAACAACAGAATTCAGTGGTTCAAGAAGAGGAACAACAGAAGAAAGAAATTCAAGTGCCCGAAGATTGGTTAATATCTTTTGACTAATTTAACTATTTAAAGAAGGGGGAAGAAAGGAGAATTCTAAAAAAATAAAATTCTGTATGTGTTAATTTGAGTAATGTATGAATTTATATAAAAATATTTTTTTCGGTAGTGATCAAATTAATAAAAAAATAATTTTTTTAAATAATAAAAATTTATTAAAACTATTTTTATATATTTGACTAAAAATCCAAAATAAATTTTCAAAAATTAATTAAAATTTTAGTTTAGTTAGAATTAAAATCTATATAGAAGTTGCCTTTTTTCTGACTGAAATATGGTATATCACCTATAACTTTTTGTAGGATTCTTAGATCGGATTAGTCTGATTATAAAAAAGATGCGGCATCTCAAGACCTTTCGAATGATACATAAATTTCTTTCATTATTGATACTAGAAAAATTATGGCCATAAAACGCTATTCCGTTGACGATACTCAAATGACGATACTAAATGACGATACTAAACGATGATCACCGACACGATGATCACCGAACACGATGATCACCGAACACGATGATCACCGAACACGATGATCACCGAACACGATGATCACCGAACACGATGATCACCGACACGATGATCACCGAACACGATGATCACCGACACGATGATCACCGAACACGATGATCACCGAACACGATGATCACCGACACGATGATCACCGAACACGATGATCACCGAACACGATGATGACCGACACGATGATGACCGACACGATGATCACCGAACACGATGATCACCGACACGATGATCACCGACACGATGATCACCGAACACGATGATCACCGACACGATGATCACCGACACGATGATCACCGAACACGATGATCACCGAACACGATGATCACCGAACACGATGATGACCGACACGATGATCACCGACACGATGATCACCGAACACGATGATCACCGACACGATGATCACCGACACGATGATCACCGAACACGATGATCACCGACACGATGATCACCGAACACGATGATCACCGAACACGATGATCACCGAACACGATGATCACCGACACGATGATCACCGAACACGATGATCACCGACACGATGATCACCGACACGATGATCACCGAACACGATGATCACCGACACGATGATCACCGAACACGATGATCACCGAACACGATGATCACCGAACACGATGATCACCGACACGATGATCACCGAACACGATGATCACCGACACGATGATCACCGACACGATGATCACCGAACACGATGATCACCGACACGATGATCACCGACACGATGATCACCGAACACGATGATCACCGAACACGATGATCACCGACACGATGATCACCGAACACGATGATCACCGAACACGATGATCACCGACACGATGATCACCGAACACGATGATCACCGACACGATGATCACCGACACGATGATCACCGAACACGATGATCACCGACACGATGATCACCGAACACGATGATCACCGAACACGATGATCACCGAACACGATGATCACCGAACACGATGATCACCGACACGATGATCACCGACACGATGATCACCGAACACGATGATCACCGACACGATGATCACCGACACGATGATCACCGAACACGATGATCACCGACACGATGATCACCGAACACGATGATCACCGAACACGATGATCACCGAACACGATGATCACCGACACGATGATCACCGACACGATGATCACCGAACACGATGATCACCGAACACGATGATCACCGAACACGATGATCACCGACACGATGATCACCGACACGATGATCACCGACACGATGATCACCGACACGATGATCACCGAACACGATGATCACCGACACGATGATCACCGACACGATGATCACCGAACACGATGATCACCGAACACGATGATCACCGAACACGATGATCACCGACACGATGATCACCGACACGATGATCACCGAACACGATGATCACCGACACGATGATCACCGACACGATGATCACCGACACGATGATCACCGAACACGATGATCACCGACACGATGATCACCGACACGATGATCACCGAACACGATGATCACCGACACGATGATCACCGAACACGATGATCACCGACACGATGATCACCGAACACGATGATCACCGACACGATGATCACCGACACGATGATCACCGACACGATGATCACCGAACACGATGATCACCGACACGATGATCACCGACACGATGATCACCGAACACGATGATCACCGACACGATGATCACCGAACACGATGATCACCGACACGATGATCACCGACACGATGATCACCGACACGATGATCACCGAACACGATGATCACCGACACGATGATCACCGAACACGATGATCACCGACACGATGATCACCGACACGATGATCACCGACACGATGATCACCGACACGATGATCACCGAACACGATGATCACCGACACGATGATCACCGACACGATGATCACCGAACACGATGATCACCGACACGATGATCACCGAACACGATGATCACCGACACGATGATCACCGACACGATGATCACCGACACGATGATCACCGAACACGATGATCACCGACACGATGATCACCGACACGATGATCACCGAACACGATGATCACCGACACGATGATCACCGAACACGATGATCACCGAACACGATGATCACCGACACGATGATCACCGACACGATGATCACCGACACGATGATCACCGAACACGATGATCACCGACACGATGATCACCGAAACGATGATCACCGAACACGATGATCACCGACACGATGATCACCGAACACGATGATCACCGAACACGATGATCACCGAACACGATGATTAGTCAATCCACTTCTATCCTGCTTTTGAAAAGGAACATTTGCCTTAACATCTCCAATTGTTACAACAAATTCATCATCTTCATTTAAATAATCAAGTCGTCGTGGAGGTTCAACATTAGTATCTACTGAAAAATTAAACGGTAATATTGAACCTGACAGACCCCGCTTTGTCAGGGTCAATATTACAAAATAAACATTAATCAACCCTAAAAGTAGAAAACCCAAACAGAATTTGCAAAAACAAAAAATAAAGACAAAGGAATGTTCCGGAAAATAAAACAATTTTTCTCTTTTTCTCTATACACACTATTTTCTTAAAAATGTACAGTAAACTTTTCGTTTCGAAAAACAGGACACTAGAGTCTCAAAAATTTTAACGAATAAGTTAAATAAAATTGAGCCAGTCTTAAAGTATTAACATATTCAAACTTTGGGACCGATTTACAGGACGAAGTACCGAAAATGTCGAGTAAAATCTGCTGTTGTTAAAGAAACAGCGTTTAGGTTTCGTCCTAAAAAACTTCAAAAGATCCGGGTAGCCCGACAAAACCATGATAGAAAAAAATTCCCCAAACATTCTAAAAAACTTTTAATAACCTTGGCCCGATGAAAAGCCGTTTTGTCCAATTGATTCCAAGAGCAATCAACTACAGCCAAACCTTTGGACAAAATTGTTTTGGAGTCTGCCGGAGATAATGTTGAGGTGGCTGTTGGTGTTAATAAAATTCCAGGAAAGCGTTGTCCAATTTTTTGTTGTCGAATAAATCCTTCTATAAACACAATAAAAACAAAGTCGAAACATCTTGTCGTTGCTCTTCCTGTTGATGTTGTTGCAGGGAAGTGTTCAAGTCTGAAAGAAAAAAAGAATTTTGATTGATTTTGGACCTCATTTCAAGCTCAATATCTCCGTAAATTTTTGATATAATGGGTAGATTTGGGGGGATTAGACAAATTTTCCTCCTTATGCCTACCTAAAGTATATAGAGGAGTTTAGAGGATGTTGGGACAACGAAAAGAAAAAACGGATAAACCAACTGTATCGGAAATTTGAAATCCCAAAAATCATTCAGAAATCCACTCAAAAACCCCTCAACTAAAAAAAATAAATAAACTAACATTGTCTCAATCAAGCTCTCCTTCCCATCTCAAAAATCCATAACCAAATGCTGCGAATGCTTGCCTGTCTCCGCCAGGAACGTCCAACCAAGGAGTGTGTCCATCCAGCAGTTGAACATGTTAAAAAAATCTTTTTAAAAATATTCTCAAACTCATTAAATAACCTATCAAGCCGGGGTTTCGGGAGCATTGTTGTAAGCCAAAACAGCATCAAAAAATCGTCCAAAGGGTCGTCGTCATCAATCGGGCTCAAATCTAAAAGAAAATAATTATTCAATTAAAAGATCAAAAAGAAAAGACCCAGAGAGTATTGAACCCGCACCCTATTCTCATATAATCGGCAACACTACCAACTTAACCAACAGTCATTACGGAAGACTTCAACATTTTTTTTCTCTATAAACAAATGTGAATTTTGAATCTGGGGGATCAATTCTAGTTATTAAACCCAAAAGCCCCGTAAAAGAATTAAAAACCCTTCAAACTTGATATCTGCACATCCACAAGCCAAATAATTGCAAACAAGCAATTCTGTCTTCTTGTTGAATCGAATGCAACAAATTTGCCAGTTGTCCTCTGTGTTGTGGAATGTTGGATTCAACCGTTCAGCCATTTCCTAAAAAACAAAATTCCATCTCGACCGAACAAACAGAAAAACCTGAATGAACTCTGAAGCTTCTCTTCTATATTTAAGTTCAGCAGTCGAATCCATAGACATTCTGGATGGAAGCCTAGCAAGCTCATCTTCCGCAATTTGTTTCCAAGTTTGCTAGATGATGGAACTGATTCTGGCTGTACTTTAGTACGTGGGTGCAGGCTTTAATTTACAAATGTTATACCATTCGAAAGAGCTCGTCGAGCTGAGTCGAATGCCACCAAAATTAGATCTAGGAAAAATTTCTGGACCGAGATATAGGTCCTTGAAGTTTGAAAAACCATAGGGGGGACCAAGCACTTTTTTGGGGTGAAAAATTCGAAAATGCAAATGATACCTCATTTGAAAGAGCTCCTCGAGCTGAGTCGAATGACATCAAAATCAACAAAATCCGACTTGATTGGACAAAGTTCTGATCTTTTCTTTTAGCTCCTTACCTATGGCATCTGTGGAGATTTTTGCTGCTACAGAGGCTCCAAATACGTCCAGAACAAGGGAGATAAGAATAGGTTTATGTTACGAGCCCAGACCCATCGCCCGTAGACTCCCCGCGAGGCGCGTGCCGCAAAACCCCGCGCGAAGCGCGGGGTTTTGCACAAGCGCCTCGCCGACGCTCCATAGGTTTATGTTGCCTGTTTTTGTGTCTTAACTTTGTCTAATCTTGTTCAATCATGGTGATTTTGGTCTCATTCGACTCAGCTCGTCGAGCTCTTTCGAATGGGGTATTATTTGTATAAAAAAATTTTTATTCCAAAAATCGCCCCTTTGTATCTTAGGTTTTAGGGGCTTATATCTCGGTCCAATCAAGTCGGATTTCGTTGATTTTGGTGTCATTCGACTCAGCTCGAGGAGCTCTTTCGAACGAGGTATAATTTACATATTCGAATTTTTTACCCCAAAATTGAGCTTACTCCCCCCTATGGTTTTTCAAACTTCAGGGACCTATATCTCTGTCCAGAAATTTTTCCTAGATCTAATTTTGGTGGCATTCGACTCAGCTCGACGAGCTCTTTCGAATGGTATAACATTTGTAAATTAAAGCCTGCACCCACGTACTAAAGTGACCCCCTGATTCTGTCATCTTTCAATATCCATACTGAAAACTCTAAAAATGTTTAAAACCCCTTCCCTTTACCAGACAATTGCCAAACACAATTTCTAATCGAATTTGGAAAAGAGGATTAATCACGGATGAAATCAGGGATTGTTTGCGGACAAAACTTGCTTGTGTAAAAAAGGGCAAAAAACAAACCTTTTAATCTTTAAAAAGATTCCATGGACGTCCAAAAGTGCTTTGATGATTTTATTGCTTCTTCTTTGTTTCTTGTTTTTTTGATTTTTTGTTCTGCTTCTGTTGAGTTTTGGTTCTTCTTTTTGCTGATTTCTTCTTTGTTCTTTTTGATTTGTTGTTCTTCTTTTTGTTGATTTTTGAGTTTCTTCTTCTTTTGTGTTTCTTCTTTGTTTATTGCTGCTGGACAATTCTTAGAGGCATGGCACTAAATAAGTTAAATGAGTTTGTTTGGGCAAAGTTATAAACTAACCATAAAGCTTGAAAATATCCGGAAACCAATCCGGAAAGATTTGGCCGTGCACTCTTGTCCTTCTGCTTACTCGGCCGTGTCTTTCCAAAGGGAAAGGATATTCTTATGTTCAACGGGAAATTCCTGCACAAATTTTGGGCAAAATGCCCCATGTAAATATAAAAACAAAAAAAAATAAAAAAATAATCTGTCAAAAAACAGTTGTAAAAAAGCAAAAAAATTTAAATAATAAAAATTTATTAAAACTATTTTTATATGTTTGACTAAAAATCCAAAATAAATTTTCAAAAATTAATTAAAATTTTAGTTAGAATTAAAAATTTATATAGAAGTTTAAAAAAAAGCTGCCCCGTTTCATTTTCCAAGGAATGAAAAAAATCCGCCTCCTCCATTTGATGTTGCTACTTCAACATTCATTGGACGATAGGCTAACATACAAGCATCGAATAATCTTTAAAAAAGAGAATTAAATTTAGGTAAAGGCGAGAAAAGAGCGGGCCAATCTATCTTAAGCCCATAACTAAATAGAAAGGACCCCAGAGAATCGATTTTGGGACTTGTTTAGATATGTCGAGTCAAGCCAAAAATTGATTTGATCCCAATTTCGTAAGCCTAAGTTAGAAGCCCTTGCAGTTCTGGTAGATCGAGGTGAGTCCAGGGCTATGTTTTTCCAGTTTCAAACCATGTCCCAGTTTTCATAGAAAAATTTCAGCCTCCCAAAGTTGTTGGGACAGACAGATTCCAAATTTAGTTCCCAACCCCATTACTATTTTTCTAAAAAAAAGTCCCCCTTTAAAAAATTTATCAAGCAACAAACCTATCATAACCTTCCTCCCTTGCTTTAAGTAAATTTGTGATATCTTCATCTTCTTTTTTGAGCTTTGCTTTTGCCGCTTCCCATCTAAAAACGAGACGAATTTCAAAAAATTATTTTTCTTAAAAAACCTTGTTTTAAGGTCCATATATTCTCTTTGGAATTGTTGCATTTCTTGTTTTTTATTTTGCAAAACAGGCTCAATTTGTCTAATTGTTTCAATTGCCAAATTAGCTTGTTCATTTGTTGGTAAAGGTAAAAATGTGATTTTGTATTTGACCTAAAAAATTTAAAAAAATTTTTTAAGCCAAAAATTTTCTAAAAAATTTTGAGAAATTTTCAAAAATTTCGGAAAAATTAAAAAAAAAATTAAAAGAAAATTTTTCCAAAAAAACCTGTGAAAGAAAATTATCTCCATAAACACAAAGAATATAATTTGGTTGAATCAACTCGGACAAATTAGCGCCTACAAAATTTAAAAAATTTTCTCAAAATTAAAAAAAATTATTTTAACCTTGAGTTTCCAACGCATCCAAATAGTGAAAAGGCAAAGGCGTTTCTTTATCTTCCATTAAATGACTGAAAAATAGAAATAAAATTTTTTCTAAAAATTTACTGCATTGGAGAAAATTCAGGAATCTCAATTCTTTGAAAAGGTAAAAAGAACAATTCTGCCGAAGTACAATGCTTTCGTTTTTGGCTTTCTTTGATGTCACGAACACTTCCATCTTTATCAAATAGCACCAATTTAAATTTACTTTTGGAATGGGATTTGCAGCGAATAATTACTGAAAATGAAGAGATTATTTAAAAGAGAAAAAGGAAAGAAAAATAAGAAAGATTAACTGTCCTAGAGTAAATTTAAAGTCCCATAACTATTCGAAAATAGGCAGCTTCGGTCCCAAAATTAATTGGCTTGTGGTCATTTCCGTCAAATACCAAAAAGGAGACAAAAATCCCAGTTCGGGAGGTCCAAAAAATTTCCCAACTAAAATTTGATTTCCCCTCTTCAATTATTCCTTAAAGAAGGAAGGGGAAAAAACTTTTAAGCAAAAATTAACAAAAACCTCCATGTCTAGAATCATTTGAAACATCAAATCTATAAAAATGGGCTTCTTGATTGCTCATAGAATTGTCGATTGGAACACCGGGTATAAGCCTTTTGACACTAAAAAAATAATTTTTAAACACTTAAGCTTTTATAAAAACAATAAAAACCTTGTATCAGATTCTTTTCCTTTACAAATATCTATGGCTTGAGCCAACACTTTGGGTCGAATTTGTGTTGGAATTTTAAAACCAAATGAAGATACCTGAAAAAATTTTTTGGAAAATATTAAAAAAATTTCCCTCAAAAATTTTAAAGGAGGGAGATTTAACATTTAGATTAGTAAAAAAAAGTCAAAAATAAACCAAAACACATCGACCGGAATAGAACCCAGGAACTCCTAAAACCATAGGCTAACACACAACCACTAAACTACCAAGTTATTATTTCAAAACTTTATATAAATAAACTTAACGACAACAAATTTTTATAAAAAAATTCTAAAAGCCCACCATAGCTCCAAAGAACCGGCCTTAAAAGTGGTTTTAAATTAAAAGAATAATTCTCAAAGTATTTACCAAATCCGCCAAGCTCAGAAATGTCAATACCCTCAAAATTAGCCATTGCTGTAGACGGACCAGAAACATTGTATTGTCTTCGCTTATTTGGGTCAGAAAGCACAGAATAAGCAATGCTTATCATTTTGAAGTGTTCTTGGGCTGGAAAATTTTTTGTTAGAAAAATTCAGTAAAAATTCGCAAACCTTTTTCATCTCGATTCTTGTCTAAAATATAAAAAAAAAATAGTTAGTTTAAACTTCAAAGTATCCTCCCATTTTTTGCTTATTTTCCCTTAGTTTTACTCAAACAACTAAAATAACGAAAAGAACTAATTTTAGGGTAGAAAATTTAAGAGAGCATCGCATCTTCCTTTTCAGAAAAGATCAAAAAGGGAGCAATGTAGAAAATGGGGGAAAAAGTCAAAAAGGGGGCAAATGCACCTTAAAGGTGGCAAAAGGGTCACCATGGTGCTAAGGCTAAAGTTTCCTAAAAAATTTAATTTAAAAAACCTGGATGATATTTTAAAGCCAATTTTCTGTAAGCATCTTTAATTTCCTGTTCACTTGCATTTCTTGAAACGCCCAATAATTCGTAGAAATCTCCAATATCGCTGTTTTTATTTTTATTAGGGGTGTACATTTAATGCTCTAAAATAACTAAATAGTCAAAGGATGAAATTTAAAAGCTATTAAATAAATCTTGAAAAGGCGGTTTTGAAATTTCAAAGAAAAATGGGTGAGTAATACAAAGACAAAACAAATTGTCAGCCTTGCTGTCTTTTGTTTACTTTTTTTATATGTATTTTGAAGTCCTTTGGGAAAGTTTACATTTTGAAATATACATGTAAGAAATAGCAGAGGAAAAGAAAAAGAGAAAAAAATTAAAGATTTTCGCGGTAAAGGTAGATTTAAAAACGTCGATTCACAGTAAATTTGACACAGTGAACAAAATCCACAATTCGTCCCACTGGACAAAAACCACGATTCGTCCCAGCTCAAAATTTGTCCACCAAACTAAAATACTCTATTCATCGAGCTATAACTTTAAGATGGGAGTAATCCTACTTGGCCATATATTTCTTTGGAAGAGGAGTGAATTTCTATTAAAATTTTATTCAAAAAAATTATAAAATACACAAAATTTAAAAAATACAAAAATTAATTTCTTCATATCTACCGAAGAGTTGAACGTTGTGTTGTATGTACAAGTACCATATCGTTATGTTCACAAGCTTCGCAGACTTCGTCGTCGTTAGCACCGCCGCTTGGTGTTACCACAAATTTAGCGCCAAACTTAAAAAAAATTTTTTACGTCTCTTAAGCCCGCAATTCCCCCATTTTACACCCATTTTTACCACAGTCAGATCTCCTTAAAAGATACACTTAATATTAGATACACCTCCATTTAATATCGTTGACTGGGGGGATGTTAAGCCTATCTAGTGTTTAAGCCATCAAGTCCAGGCCTATCAAGAACCCCTCTGTTTAATATACACACATTATAAGGTAAATTTCCCAAAGGTGTGAGTTCCTATAGTACCTGTTTTGCCAAGTCAATGCACTCTCTACCAGGAAAATGACTTTCTGAGGCAATACAAACACCTTTAAATTGGTCTAACCATTCTTTCCTTTCCTTCTAAAATTGAAAAAAATTTTTCAAAAATTTCAAAAATTTTCAAAAGAATTTTTTCCACTCGCCTGACTTAGTGCCTTCACAGAGGTAGCAAAATAATTATTCCATTGGCGTTCAGTAGCCTCAGTTGCTGCATTTTTAGCAATACTATTGGGTTGTAAAAGAGACATTGAAGAAGTATCATCTACCCGAATTCCAGCAACTATAGCATCAATTATGTTTGCCTTTTCGGCCCGGCGAACGTTTGCACGCCATGGGAGGGAGAGAATACGAGGGTGTTGACGAAGCCACCTTTTTAAAAAAATAAAAATTTTTTAGAAATGCCTAACTAAGGAGTAGGTCTTCTGTTTTCTTAATGGAAACAAGGCGGGATAACTAGGATAGCCAAATTTTATTTTTTTCCTAAAATTTGGTGGTTGACCACTGGACGTGTGTGGGTGTGGGGATACGCGTAGATGCTGCTTACGTAATACCTCTTAATTAAAATTTTTTTTTTCATCCCAAAGGTGTATCTAAAAATAAGATTCAATAGTACTATTCTAGCTTGAGAATCATAGCTTCATCCAGGCTTATGTTAGCCGGATACAAAATTATTTTCCCCTCTAATTTCCATAATTTATTCCACCTATTTAATAAAATGACGTTTCTTCAATTTTTTGTTTCCATGTCCTCGTGGGGCCTTTCTTTAAATTTTAAAAGGAAACACAGGGCCATGTGACTAGCTTATCTTCAATAAATATTTTTTGTTGACCTAGTACTTTAAATATTTTTATTTTTTTGTTATTTCCTCCCTGCGTCATTTCCTCCCCCAAAAAACTTTTTTTTCTTCCCTTCCCCCCAAAAAATCCCTTCAACATTTCCACCAAAAATGTCATCTCTAAAACACTCATAATTTATGCCTAAAGCACTCTTTAATGCCTAAAGTGGTTGCTATATTTGCTAATAATTACAAAGGGGAGAAGAGGGGAGGCTCGTGGTGATGACGATTATGGGAGGGAAAACAATGGAAATGACAGTCTTTGGACTATTTTCTGTTTTATATTTTTACGTAATTTATTTTTTAATTTATTCTAAAAAGCCTAATATAAAAAATAAATCCAAAAAAGTCTCAAGAACTCCAAGAATATTTTCATGCCCTGAGGCATTAAGAGGCGAAAATCCTTAATATAAAATGCGGAATCTTCTTGAGGGATGAGTTATTTTTTATTAAAAATTCTCCATAGGAAATAACGTGTCTACTCGATTAATTACATTGGGTAATTATTTTTTCAACCTTCATCTAGAGGGGACAATTATTTATTCTAATACGGTGAGATTGTTCCTCGGGCGACCACCTCACTCCTAATTTATAAAAGGATTCGTTCGCCTATTTCTAACCCTATTAGTATCTTAAAATAGCAAAGGAGATCGGAAATTTAAAAAATTTTGATCTTAACCTTAATTTTGGTTGAGGACAATGACCTTGAGTCAAGGAAAAATCAAGGACCATTGAGCCTTGATCTTGATTCTAGATTCAGAAAAGATTATAGGGGTAATTAATTGAGGTTTTTTAAACGGGCGGTAGGGAATTTGAAAGGACCTTGACCATTTGAAAGGTCTTGATCCTTGATCCGGGCCTCTCTATAAAATACTACAATAATAGCTTTCTTTATAGATTGACGTTTATGAAAGCTCAATTTTTAATTTATTAATTAATGATAGAAGGGAGAGGTAGTCTATTTCTATTTAATTAATTGAATATTATTTTCAAATCACTCCCCTCTCAATCAATTTTCGTACAAATTCCCGCGACAAAATTAACAACTAAAAAATTAATTTCTTATCTTCCCCCATTTTTCTTGATATTTTTTTTATCATTTCTTGTCCATTTCCGTACTTTTAAATAATAAAACGATTAAAATGGCTGTCATTTAAATACCCCAATAAAAAAAGAAAGCCCTTAAAAACACCCAAAAGTGTCCAAATCAAAAAATAAAAAAATAAAATTTTACCCCCTCGAATGTTTGTATTGAACCTAAATAAAATTTCTAGACCTATTAGTTTCTTAGAAAAATTCCAAAATATTTTCTCAACAAAAAATACTGAGAGGAAAATAATTTTTTGTATGAACGACAAAATCTCTTCAAGTCAAAATTTGATCAATTGCTGTGTTCGTTTGGATCCGCAGCATTGCTGAAGAGAATTTTGAGGCTTCTAGAGAGTCTAACCTCTCAAAAAAAACTCCAAAAAATTTTAAAATCCTTCAAAAAACCTTCAGAAACCTTCAAAAATCTCTCCAAAATTTTTCAAAAAATGACTGAAGTAAACTACAAATCCCCGTCCTCAACAACTTTCTTTCCCAACAAAAATTCTTTTTTCAATGCTTTCACCTTTTTCTTATCCTATCTGTCTATAATGAGGATTTACAACTTTAATAAACTTAAAAATAACAAAATTTCATCAATTACTCGATTACTTGGCTTGCTTCTAATGCTACTGCAAGCGGTGCTACCGTCCACCGCTAATTTAATTTTCCATCAAAGTGGGTTATTTGGAATTTTTGAAAAATTATTTTAAAATATTGAGGGAGGCTATAGGCTCAAGAAAAATACAAAAATAAAATTAAAATAGAAAAAATAAAATTTCTAATCCTAAATATTGAAAAAATATAATGTGTCTGAAGAGATAGACCTATCCTTTTCAACCATAACTTGAGTTATACTTAATCAAAAATTCTGAAATTCGGGGATCTGTTAGAAAATACTCTCATGAATAAGCTTCGAAAATTTCAGAATTTTACAAAATCTAGAAAATTTCATACAAAAATATGACTGTAGTTTAACTCTTAAATAGACATACGCCTACATTTTTCACCATAACTTTGAAAATAAATGTCCAAAAATTCTGAAATTTTCAGATTTACTAGGAAATACTCTCAAAAATAAGTCTGCAAAATTTCACATTTCTAGCTAAAAATTAAGTGATTCTATAGAAAATTAACTATAAAAAATTATTCAAGTTGAAATCGGCAGCGACTGCATGAAAGCAATGTGCCTAGCTGACAGTGGGTGTATTCAAAAAGGATGCAGCCGGGATGTTTTTGATCGGTTGGGTTGTGGGTATTTTAGAATGAATATTTGGCAATTTAAACAATGCTATGAACCAGGAAGGCAAATTGGGGAAGATTCGGGTATGGTAATTTAATTGGATTAAAAGAAATTCTGATTTTAATTCTGAAAAATTCTGAAAAAAATTCCGATGAGAGAAATATGAATTCTGAAAAAATTCTGGAAGAATTCTGAAAATTCTGATATCAAAAAAGCTTCTGAATTTAAAATTCTGATTTTTTATAAACATAGAAAGTGCTTGGATACGGTGTTCTGAAGACTACGAATGTGCTTCTAAATGCATTGTGCAAGTAGCGAGCCGTTTCCGGCTTAAATGCTACGGGAAAAGTGACTGCGAAACTATAGCTAGGCTTCATGATGGCGGCGCTAATGGGTTTTTATTTGGAAAAAATCTTCATAAAAATTTTTAAAAATTTTAAGGTGCCGAACAGGGGATACACTGCCCTACTGGGTGACTGTAAAATCATTTTGCCCAGACTGTTGAGGAATTTTGGTTCAATGATTTTGATTTAATATTCATCCGAAAATGAAGCTCATTTTGTGATTTTTTATTAATTTCTTTCTCAAAATTATTTTGTCTGTAATATGTTAAATTGAGGATCTGTGAGTATAATATGTGGATTCTCATGATACTCCTGCTTATAATTACTGCCCGAGGTGATAATGGATGGGGAACACAACAACAGTTAACTGATACTCCCGCATACAATTCAACTACGATTATAACACCACTTCAGAGACAGGGCTTCTATGGGGGTGGAATTGTTCCCTTACATCCAAAAACCAAATTAATCTTAAAATTCACCCTACCAATTTGCTGCCTTTTCCCCAGCAAGTCTAGTACAGTTTAGTCTACTTTGTTGTCCAGCACCCATTCCAATAACTTGCCCTCGATAAGCAAAACAAACAGCATCACTTTGTGTGTATTTAACGGCTACACAGGCCACCTGATTTTTAAAAATTGAAATTCCTCGGCTCCTAATCCCTCAAAATCCCTCACCAATAAATCATCCACCGTCTCAGCAGTAATTTCCCCTCCATCCCCAACAGCTACATCAGTAAAGGAATCTGTAGAGAGAGCAGCAGCATTGCGCTTTTGTTTTAATTTGAGGCCAAAAATGGTGCGGACTTCGTCTTCAGCGGGAAGATTTTTTGGATCAATCTGTTTTTGAAAAAAATTTTTTTTGGAATTTTAAAACCAATTTTCACTAGTTTATCAAGCATAACTTTCTGATTATTCAACAGAAAATTCCAAAATTTATAGAGAAGGTAGGCATATCTATTAGAGATAACTCTGCAAAATTTCATTCCTGTAGGCCTTCGCGAAATTGAGATATTAAAGTTCGCGCCATAATGGCCAGGCGCCGTAAAGACCCCCGAAGTTCTGATTTTTTTCAGAATTCTGATTTTTCAGAATTTTTTTCAAAAAAATTTAGAAGCCCTTACCCTTAAAATAATATAATTTCCATTTTTCTTTTTTGCCAACATAGACAAAGCTTGGTCATCATAATCTGGAGCAATCACCCCATCACTTATTTCTCTACTAATTAATCTAGCCGTAATTTCATCACATTTTTGTGACAAGGCAATAAAATCGCCAAAACATGACATTCTGTCTGCACCTTAATTTAAGGGGGAAAATTAAATTTTAGGCTTTAAAATTTAAAAAAAATTTGCAAAATGAGGAGGAAAAATTAAAAAAATTTTTTGTGAAGGTGGATCGGTCCTCGAAGCGTTTAAGCTATCTCTCTTGAGTGAATTCCTATACATATTCTGAGGTTTCTAGACGTTCACTACCACAAAAAAGAAAACGAGACGAAACAAACTAAAATGAAGACTAAAAAGTTTTTGATATAGCATCATCCTTTGTAGCTTATTGTTCTTGAAACTCTCCATTAATTAATTAAAACTAGAAGCTAGCAAACAGAAAAAACAAAGCGAGAAATATAGGAAATAAATTTAAAGGCAATTATTTTACCAAAAATTTTCTTCACTAAAATTGTGTTCTGTGTTCTGATATGCCAATATTGTTCTAAAGATTTGATAACGAAAGATAAAGTGTTGGTGGATAGTTTATGAAATTAGGTATAGATTTTGTTAGAAGGAAATTGTTAGTATTTTCCGGAGTCCAATTACTATATATATTCCCCATAAAGATAACTCGCTTCCAACCTCTAGCCCTAGCAAGTGCTGATGCCAGTGATGGACGTCGTGGGTCTATCGACAAATCAGCCACCTTTAAAAAATTAAATCTTATTTTATTCTTTCTCTTAAACCATTAAAGATTGTGCTTCAGTATCATTTAGAGGAACACCAATTGCTGCACCTGCTGGACTGACATGCTTGAAGGAAGCAGCTGCAGGTTGCCCTGTTGCTTCTGCCAATTCTGATACTAATTGCCAGGCGTTTAACCCGTCGAGAATATTTATGTAGCCTGGTGACCCGTTTAGAACTAGAAAATTAAGAAATTAAAGGAGCTCTCTAATAGAAAGGACAATGTATCTAATAATAAGGCATCTCTCTAATAAAAAGGAAGAGAGACCCTCTAATAATAAGAAAGACACTCTCTAATAATAAGACCTCTTCTAATATTCAGAAGGAATCTCTAATAATAAGGCACTCTCCAGTAAAAGACATCTCTCTAATAAAAAGGCACCCATTAGTTAAATAATTCACCTTTTATTGGCATATCCATTTGTAAAGAATACAAATCTGCCTCGTTTCCGTCTTCTATCACAGCGTTAGAATTACCGTTTAAACGATAAGAATCATAAGGATCGTTTTGACGTCCAAGGGAGTTATTTGCATGTTGTCCAAGCAGTTTACGTCTCATAAATCTCCCACAAAGGCCATCGTCCAAATGCGAGTGGTGACAATGACGGCCACAGGAAGAATTTTTTTCGAAGGCCTGGAAAGGGTTTTTGGATTCTGAGGAGATTAAAAATAATTTTTGAATTTTTGGCAACTTCCTAAGGAAGACTAAGGAGGCTTTATAATCCTTGTTTTGAAGTTAAGATGTACATAGAAGAGGAAATTAAAGTCTAAGAAAGCATGAGAAAGTTGAACTTTTAAGTGGATTAAAAAAGTAATGGAAATGAAGAAAATTAAATTTTGTTTACAAAAATATTTATTGTTTTTGGTTTTCTTACCGCAACAATTCGAAGAAAGAAGCTAGAATCAAGCAGTCGAGAGTGTGACTTTGACCTGCAGAAAACTTTTACTTATCTGATTAATATTGTTTAAATTATTCTGATTATTAATTCTGACTTTGTTAAAGAAATTCTGATTCTCTTAGTCGGTAATTCTGATTTTTAAAACCAGAATCTGTGAGCAGAATTCTGATATTTCTTGTCAAGTATGCAATCATAATTCTGATCTTTTAATCAGAAATTCTGATAAAATAATTTTGGCTTTTTCAGAATTCTGATGTTCTGGTAAATAATTCTGCTTTTTTTGTCAACCTTCTTCTCGCAGAAAGAAACTTCGCCACAGAAGGAAGTCTTCCTCTAGTCCCTACAGGCGATCCATGCCCATAAACACTGCTACTACAACTCTTATTTATCGATGAAGTACTTGGCCCTCCATTCTGTTGCAGCTCCAAATCTCGTTTTCTTTCATCTTCCAATGCTGCAGCCACTCTTAATCGGGCCATTGAAGAAATTCTGGACATATTTAAAATTTGTCAGTAGGCGTTTTTGGCGTTATTAAAATTTTTTTGGCATTTTTTGGCGTTTTTTATTATTTTTTAAAAATAATTGTTGGACTTGTGTACTTATTGTTGTTGTTTACTTTGTTGTTTTGTTCCGCGTTCAGAATTTTTTTTATTTTAAAAAATTCTTCTCTAATGGCATTCTTTCATTATTTATCTCTCGAAGGGTAAATAGGAGGACTAAATGAATCGCACTAAAATTTTCTTCTTCTTTTTCCCTTTTTCTACTTCCCTCTACATGTACGCCTCGATGGCTTTACCTCTATAAAATTAAATACTAAATTCCCAACTCATTCCCCGCCCATTGAAGCATACTTTTTGGGGTTTTATTAAGTCAAATTTGGGAGGAGTACAAAAAAAGGGGCTTTATAAACGGGGGTTTTAAAGGTAGCATAGCATAATTAAGGGTTGAGAGAGTCCGTGTTGGATTAGTGTTCTGATGGTCCATATCTGGATAGGTCTTCTGATGATTATATCATCTTAGGTGGATATGAACCGTCTGACAAGTCAACACCTTAACAGTCACCACCTTTCTCCTGCCTTGGTGGCCAAACTTTAAAAGACATATTCTAAATTGGTGTTACTTAATATTAGAGGTCCTACTGTTAACTATAGCGAGATCTGACTGTAAACAAAAATACAAAAATATCCCTTCCCAAATTACTCTAATTTAAACAATATCCTTCCCCCTCCAAATATCCTCAACAACAACCCTTCCCCTCACATTTTTAGCCCGTTCTCTCTCCTTCCGTATATTTACACCAATTCCCAAAGTCCAAATATTTTCACTCCCTTTCCACCAATTTTCTTTTTTTTTTAAAAAAGTTTGCATTGCGAGACCATTGAGCATACATCTTTTTAAAAAGTAGAAGAGACCACTCTCGCTAATTTATTTCACAAAGCTTTTTTACCTCATGTGTTTTTTTTATTTATTTTAAAGGGAGAATTGACTCGCGCCGTTTTTTTTGGTGGTAGAGGAAATTGGCGGTTTTTTGAGGGAAATTTTTTTGATGACTGGGAATATTTTGAAGAGAAAAATAAAGGGGATGGGAAATAAATAGAAAAAAATAGGTTTAAATTGATTGTAATTTTTAAATAAATTTTTGAAGAAAAACAAAAAAAACAAGCTAGAAATTGAACAAGTTTGAATATCTTGGAAGGACAGAGGAGACTGTTAAAGTGGATTTTGAAGAACTAGACATTTGAACGAGGTTAATGTGGGATAAGGGAAGGGACCTAATTCTTTTCTTTCAATTTGAGATCCGGCTTCAAAAAAACCCTTGGCCGGATCCCGTGCCGCGATCACTAATAATAATCTCAGACTGGATGGAGGATAGGGAACTTTGGACTGGTGCTAATCCAAACAGAAAATCCTTACAATTTTGGATTGTTCCAAATTTTTCTCTCCCGAAAATATTCTCAAAAAAATTTTTTTATTGTTAAGCCAAAAAATTCCAAAATCAAACCTACTTTTTATTCTCTAAAGTCAAGTTTGGTGTTTGATTTTATTTTAGTTGTTAGAAAAAAATTTCTTCTTAAATATTTTTCACGAACTAAAAAATATTTCAGGTGGAAAATTCAGATTTTTTGAAATAAAAAAGAATAAAATAAAACAAAAATTTGTTCTTTCTTTTTTTAGAAATGAATAAACCAAAAGTTAAATAAAAACCTTTCATTAAAAACAACCAATTTCTACCACCCCGCTAACCTTTAATTTCATGAATGAATATTCATGAGAATATAGTAAATAAATAGAAGGAAGGGGAAAACTTATTTTTGGAAATAAAATTTTTTGGAATTTTTAAAAAATTTTTAAGTGATTTTCTAGTATTATTAAAAATTTATTTTGGAGAAAATTAAAAATAAATTCAAAAAATGCCCAAAATTTTTATCTAAAATTAAATTTTTATAGGTATATGTAGGTCGCAGGTAAATTCTAAATTTTCCGGAAAATTTTAAAAAATAACTAACAAATAAAGTAATTCTGTCTTTACCAGAGATTTTTCCTAAAATTTAAAATTTTCCTGCCAAAAAATATATGTATAATTTGAATAAACACCATAAATATTTTTTTGAAAAATACAAACTCAAAATTATATTTAATAAAATTGGTGGAGGGTCTACAAGGGGAGGGGAGATCAGCAAAAAACTTTTTTAAATTAAAATTAATTTCAACCGTTTAATCTCCAGTGCTCATCAACAATTCCTTCCTACGTTCTGCCAACTGTTCCGCTTTTAATTTCAACTAAAAATTTAACCAAAAAAATTTTTTCTAAAATTTCAAAAAAACCTCTTCCAATTTACTTTCCTCGTTAGACAAAGCATGGTGATAAGTGTCAATCTTCTTTCGAATTCCCTCAATTTTTTTGGACCCATTAGCAATAGATGATTGCACAGTGAGTTCCTCCTGACACAAAGACCAAAGTAAAGCTTGCTATAAAAATTTTCTTTAATTTAAGTGAATTGACCATTTTGAGATTTTTTTTGGAAATTTTTGCAATTTTCATGGGATTTAAGGTAATTTTTGAGGTCGAAAATTATTGAAATTTCCAAGGGCCGGCTATTTTAGTTGCGAGAAAATTTATAAGCAAAAACCTTCTTTTTGTTCTTTTCATCCTCAGAAAACTCCTCCGCCGTCTTTAATATTTTCTGTCCATTAACAATGTCAGGAGGACTTTGGAAAGATGGGATATCATCCTGAAAAAAATAATGAAAATTTTTTAGTGGAAGAGTTGTGGTAGAACATCTCGTCCCCGACACAAAAGTCAACCCCGATCCGAAATGCTTTCCACGGCTTTTTGTGAACAATTATTGATTTCAACCCAAATTTTTTCGTAGGTTCAAGACCAAAATTGTTCACCAACCCTCATCCAAATAAAAAATATTTTCCAAACCTCAGTGTTCGCCGGCACTTCTTCAGCTTCCTGTTTGACCACCTTATTTGCAACACTTTTATTTTCAGCAATTCTTTTGTTGTTTTTGACACTAGATGAATCAGTAGCCGGTGGAGGAGATTTTGGAGGAGGAACAGAAACATTGTTATTTGGTTGGAAGTTGTTTGGAGATGTATTCGTTGAACGCACTGGCATGAAAGGGTTCGGCGGAGGAATGTGTGGATTAAATGAAGGAATAGGTCCATAAGATCCAAAACTGAAATATAAAAAAGTTAGAAATTAAAACGCCATCAAGACCTGACAGACCCAGAAAAACAGGTCTTACCCCAGAAAAAAGAACCAAGATGCATAGGAGGAACTGGAAAGCCCGGGTTTTGGATAAAATAAGGCCAAAAAAGCCCGGGTTTTGGATAAAATAAGGCCCCAATTATTGGCAAGATCTACTTTACGAGAGGGAATCGTTTTCGAGAACGATCATGACCTTGATTTAAATTGATTGCCAGGACAAGATCTGAGGTCCAGGAAAAATTCGAACGAACCCAGGTTCAGACAACCTATGAGAACCTAGCAGCTTCCAAAAAATTAATAGGACTCCCATCTTCAACGTGAAAATTTTAAAACCTTTCCAGAAGATGCATCGGAGGAACTGGAAACATAAAAGAAGGTCCAGACGACATTGAGATTGGAGATTCATGTCGATGCTCCTAAAAATATTTAAATAAAAACCCAAAAATATTCTAAAATATACAAAATTGTTCCCAATCCTTTGCGATGCAACATCTTCCAAAAAATCAATAGGACAACCAGAATGACCATTATTAGAGTCAATGAAATTGTTGCTTCAAATAACAATTTCAACAAAAAATTAGTGAATATCTTAGTGATTTGAATATTAAAGAAACACAAAAATTCCCCTTACAAAAATTTTTAAAATTAAATCTTAAACTCTTTTAATTAATGCGCGGCAAAATCGATTTTCCAGTCGTAGCCGTATTTGTAACAAGAGCTGGACCAGATCCGAAGAGATTTTTCTGAAGTAACCCGGCCAGGAAATAATCCGAGGGCAGCGAAAAAGCCCAGAAAAATACGCAGTTGAGGCACGAACTCAAGAAAAATCCAGCCAGACCCGCTCCGGCACCTCACACTAATTTCCCAATTAATTTAAACAAAAAAACCTCTTGGAGCCTTTACTTGCTTCCTCATCCACAAACTTTTTGTTTCGTTCTTTAAACATTTCTTGAGCTTTAGAATGTTTATAGTTTGCAATTTGTTTTGCAGTAATTGAGTCAAAATTGGTGGGAATTTTTAAGGCCTTCCTAACAACGTTGACAGTTGATGGATTAGTTGTTGAATTATTAACTGTTGAGTTGGTCATAGCGTCTTTTTTAAACTTTTTCTTGAAAATGTTACGTTCAAAAATAATGTCGTTAACCATTAATTATTTAAGTTACAATTCTTTTTAAACACAAAACTGAAAAAAATTATTAAATTTTAAGAAAAATTGGAAGTTAATCAAGGAAAACGTGAAAATAGTGTTTAGAGATTGTTAGAGAAGGAAAATTGCATAACGCCAAAAATGTGCCAAAAAATAATTTTAATCTAAATTTAAAAATAAAAGTAACCTACCCAAGCTGATTTAAAGCTGTATAACTCAAGAACGAATGGATCAATCTTTATAATTTAAAAAGCATTCGATAGAAAATTTTTTCGGCTACAAAATATAAAAAAACTAGAATTTTGGATAAAATATTTTAAAAGTTATAGTCAAAAAATTAACATTCTTTACAATTTTTGTGAAGGTTTCTCTTTACTTTTTTGTTAATTTGCCAAATTTTTCTTCTATTTCGCTAAATTTAGTTTTACTTTAATTTATCAAAAATGCAGTTTTTTATTTTTAAATAAAATTTTATTTTTGTTTTTGCACAAAATACACAAAAAATTACAAAAATAATTTCATTTTTGAAAAATTGGCCTTGATACAAAACTGTAAAATTCATTTTATTTGACGGATGCAAACTTTTAAACATTTTAAATTGGTTGATTAACTGAGTGGAACGTGAAAATATACAAAATAGAGTGATAAATAAATTATAGTTCAATTAAAAAAATTTTTTCAATGAAAACATGCTACATTTTTTGAAGGTCACTCAACCTCTATTTTCGGCGAATTTATCAAACTTTTAAATTTAAATTTGCGGAAATTATTTACTACAAAATATAGAGTATAAATTAAAATAAAAATAAAAAATATTTAGCGTTCTGCCTCAAGAAAAAAAATTTTTTCTAGAAAAAAATTTTTCTAGATCGTTTAAACAAAACAAGAAATTTATTGCCGATTTAATTTGTAGTTTGAAGTTGAAGACCAAATAAGTTTAAAAAATGTTTCCTATAAAAGGCCCAATTAAATAACCATTTTTAATCACTTCCAAATTTCTTAAAAAATTTTTAAAAACAAAAATATTGCCAATAATGCTCTCTTACAATTTGACTCTTTTTGTGATTTTCTTCCTATTCGTTTCTGTAGCCATTGCTGATTTGACAGCAGATAGTGAGGGATTAGTAAAGCAAATGGACAGGAGGTAAAGGGGGTCTACCATCCCAAGATATGAGAAAGTTATGAGAAGGACTTAGTATTCTTGGCATTTAAAGATTTGCCCTTATTTTAAGGTCCCAGGGTTGTACTAATCCTCCCTTCTAATCATTTAATCATATTTCCAACAAATATATTTTCCAATTAAAGTGTTCGCTCAAAACGTTATGGCTACTATTATGAATGCTGTTGCTGCTATGGTGGATATGGCTGGGGAGGATATGGATATTGGTGATGAGTAAAATGAATTTGATTAAATATTGTGATTATACTGTAGGATCTTTTGTCATTCAAAAAAATTTTTGTTAAAATTTTTTAAACTTTGGATAAAGCTGTTTGAGTTTAAAAAGGACAATGATAGTCAAATTTGAGCAAAAAAGAATAAGCGAGAAAGAAAATAACACGAGAGAGCGTGTGCGACTGTCAGAAAAAAATAAATATTGATTTTGGGCGTAGAGAAAAAGAATTTCGCAATAAAGTCGCCCTATATTTTATTGCTAAATATAAAAATTCATTCCTTATTTCCAACCAAAAAATTTTAATTTTTCTCTTGAACAGAACCGGAAAAGTTACCGGAAAGTATTTGTAGCACTTCTAAAGTATCCGGAAATTGGTTAGACAAAAGGAGAGAGAGTGGGTGACTGGCAGCAATTTTATAAGAGAGACAATCTGGAAAAAGAAAGTTTCCAACCTTTCTCAACCTTTTTCTCTTACAATAAAAATTTTCAGCATTTCATTTTTAAATAAATTTTTTTCCAATTTTTCAGATTTTAAAAGCTTAAAATTATTAAAAACAATGGATATCGATTCTAAAAATAAAAATATTTTGAGGTATTAAATTAAAATTATAATTAAAATAATTTAATTTATTCCAGAGACTCGCTCTCCTCAGAGGTTTTAACAGACATTTTCTCTTTTTTACCCCGAAAAAAATTAATTCAAAATGTCGAGCCTGTCAATAAATATTTTTTTGAACTTTCCAAAGAAAATGTCAAATCTGCCCATTTAATTACCAAAAATGAGAATTTTATCCAAAATTTGGCTAATAATTTGGAAGAAGCAAAACAACAATATTTTAATTTATCTTCAAGTGAATGTAGTTTAGCTGAACATTTTGTTTTAAAAAATGTTTTTAATGTTGTAATTAGCAGTGATGAAAAAACGAATAATCCTCCTCAATATAAGGTTTTAAAATTAAAAAAAAATTTTTTTGACTCCCCAGGTAACTAAAACTCCGAAGAATGGTTAGACAAAAAGTTAGAGAGTGTGTGACTGCTAGTAATTTTATAAGAGAGACAATCCGCAAAAAGCTTTCCGGAAAATATTTACAGCGTTTAAATCAGTCCGGAAATTGGTTAGACAAAAAGTGAGAGAGTGTGTAACTGTTAGTAATTCTATAAGAGACAATCCGGAAAAGTTTTCCGGAATTTTGGAAAAAAATTTTTTCCGTCCGGAATTCCACTTTAACCCTACAAAAATTTCCAAAAAAAAATAATTTTCCAATTAAAAAAATTTTTTTTTCTATCAAGCGTCGTTGTCGCTACCAAATGTGTGTTTTGCGTCATTCATTAGACATTTTTAAAAATTGTTTCATCAAAATAGACACATTAGATTTTGGGAAGAACTTTACTGATTCTGATTTACAAGAAATACTTGCCTATTTAAATATTTTGGATTCTGTTTGCCCTTCTAGAATTACCTTAGAATTACACCATTCAATTCATCAAACTCCTGTTCATTTACGGTATCAGATCTGTCAGGTAAAATAAAAAAAATTTTTTTCCTGATACTTTCCCCTACCCTATTAATTCCCCATACGGATTAGTTGAAATAGGGAACCGGATTGGGCCGAGACTGAAGTGAGGTTACCGGAATGAGCTATAAGGGTGAGAGGGGGGGGGGGGGTTGAGGCAGGGTGACTCTTTTTATCACCTTTGGGGGGCATTTTCCCCCTTTTTGCCTTCTTCGCCCCATTTTTCCCCCCTCTCCTTCAATGCCACCTTTTTGCCCCTTTTTTGTGAGGCCATGTCCCCTTTTGGTGGGTTGGAAAGGGTCACTCTGGGTTGTGGTACCATTTTTTGGAAAATCCCTATTTCAGGAATTATTAACTAACCAAGCCATTCTAAACTGTCAACTTCTTGAAATTTTCAACGACAAAATTTTTAACGAACCAAGCGTTGATTCTTTATTTAACTGGCTTCATTATAAAAAAATTAATTTTGATAATGCATGCCGTAATTTATGTCTTATGAAGTATAATATGGCTAATGAATTAATTGAAAAATGCAAAAAGGCGAGTTTTTTTTGGAAAATTTTAAAAAATAAAAACAATTTTTGAGAATTTTTTAAAAAAATGGTTGAAGTTTCCTCAAAAATAAGCCCCAGGGTATCTGAAGGATTAATGACATCTATATAGAGGGATTGAGGGAGATATCGAGAGATTTGATGGGATTAAGAGATATATAAGGACCTGTGAAACTCAAGATTAAAGGGATTGTGACACCAAAAAGAGCCAAAAATTTGGTGAATGACGAAAGGCGAAACGTCACACCCCTGGTATCTAACTAGAGTTACATGTGTTTTAGGCTTGAAATTTTACCAAGTTTTCTGACCATTTTTAAAATAAGATTACTAATCAGAAAATTTTTTTTTCAGAATTTACTCGAATCAGTAAGTACAAATGATTGCCGATCTTATTTATTAATATTCCATTCTGACAAAATTTTGAATGAATTTTCTTTGGAAAATCCAAAAAGTGGGGAAATTATTTTAATGAAAAATATAAAGGATTTGAGTGTTGAGGATGTTGAAAAGTGTTATTCATTAACAAGATGTCAATTAAATATGGAGGAGGGAGTTATTCGAAATTATTTTTTAAAGCTTTTTGATACTCGATTTGAAAGTTTACCGTTAATTCGGATTCATTAAATAAAAAAATTTTTTGTTGTTGCCCTGTTTTTTTTAAATTTATTTTTTTTGTCCGGATCCGGATATTCGAAGATTTCCAACTATCCGACAGTACCAACCCCCCCCGATTTCCTCAAATAAAATCCTTCCTGCGAGATAAATCTTTCATTATAAAGGGAGTCTTGATACAGACATTTGTAAATTTAAATATTCATCTGCCTTAATGGAAATCTTAATTTTTAAATTTAATTAATAAAAATAAATTCAAGGACGGTCGTGAATTTGTTTTTTTTAAATATTTTATAAATGGAAATAAGAAAAAAAATTTTTAGACCTACAAAACAAAACAAAACTGTACATATATTTTCTAGAATTCATTAAGCTTCTCAACCACCAGCAATGCCCTTTCCTCATATCCTCTCTTTGTGTTCTTTCCCTAGATCCTCCAATATAGTTTTTGTTTGATAAGATTTTTGCCAATAATTTCTTGGTTTGTAACGGGGACAAGGAAGGCATGCACATCCATATGAACATAAGCCTTTTTCGCAAAAGAAACCAGAACAACCGCCACCACCGTCTCCATATGCATCCCCTATTCCACTATCCAAGTAGCGCTTATTGCGATTGCTTTAAATAATTTTTAATATCTCGATTGCTTTAAATAATTTTTAATAAATTTGAATAGCTCATTTAAAACTTATGACAAATTTTAAGATTTGCCCTTTTATTCCTTACTTAATAATATTTTTAAAATTAATTTTAAAAATTATTTATTAGGGTGTAACATAAGTAATTAGCCCCCCTTGAGTAAAATTAAATAAATATTTATTAAAATTCAACTAAATGTTTTCAGACTTAGAATTATATTTTTCTATGATCCTAAGAGAGTTGCCTATTTTCTGGCGACCGCCGCCACCGTCTCCACTCGGATCACCAGCTCCACCATCACCAGGGTAACGCTTATAGCGTTACAAAATTTTTTTACATATTTTACATTTAAAAAATATTTTACATAGTCAACGGCTGTTCATTCTTATCATAAATAGATTCTGATTGTTTAGGATTATTATTAGAGAGAACTTCAACTCTATAAACATTCTTTGTTATGCTCTGTAGGGAATGGATGAATATATAAAGGATTAAATGGAGTAATATTAACATTTCTAAAAATCTTAAAAAATATTTTCAAACTTAAAAAATTTTATTTCGAGAATTAATTCATTTATTTACTTGAATTATTGTAACAAAAATTGAAACAAAGTAAATGTAGACAAAGAAAATAATTTTATTTCGTTTATAATTAGTTTTAAAATAAATTTTTTTTGTTGCCTTTATTTAAAAGTGCAATATTAAATTAAAATAAATTTTGATAAAAAATTCTAAATTTAATATGATTTTAATTTATACTGATTTTCTTAAATAAAATTAAGAAAAAATATTTTACTTTATTAAAATTTCTAAATTAAAATTAATTAAAAAAATATACACCCGGTCTGAGTTTGTACTTTTCAAACAATAGTGTTTCTGTTAAAAGGGCAACAATTAAAAAAATTAATTTTTTAAACAAATATTTATGTGTTACAAAACAAAAAATCGCAAATGTTATGTCTATAGTTTGTTAATAAAAATTAATAAAATTTTTTTAAATATTTTTTTATTAAAAATGGAAATGAGAATAATAAAATATTCAAAACTGGAGATTATTTACGTGTTCTAGTATTCAATAACCACGTATCTTCTCAACCACCAATGACGCCTTATCTTTCCTGGACGCCTCTTCGGCGGCCTATATCTTCGCCTAATAGGAGGTATTCGCCTGGTATATGTTGGTCTTCTAGGGCGTACAACGAAGCAGCTGCTGGCGCAACTTCCGCATGCACCATGACAACCGTCGCAAGGACCACCACCTCCACAACCGCCTCCAGCACCGTCCCCAAGCGGGTCCCCCCATCCATCGCCAACAGGATAACGCTTATAGCGTTTACTTTAATAATTAATAAAAAAATAATTTTTAAATTCAACTAGGCTATTTAAATTTCAATTAACTCCCTTATTGTGACAAAATTTTTAATTATCGGACAAGCAAGGTTTATCCCTGAATTTTCTCCTTATTAATATTTTTGAAATTAAATTAAAAAAATATTTACATAGTTAATGGATGTTCATCTTTATCGTAAATAGATTCTAATTGTTTCAGATTATTATTAGAAGGACCTTCAATTCCATAAACATTCTTTGTTATGGTCTGTAGAGAATAGATGAATATATAGAGAATTAAATGGATTAATATTAACATTTCTAAAAGCTCTAAAAAATATTTCAAGTATACCATACGCTTTAGAATACTTATCCGGGCTAATGATTGTTTCATCCTCTCACTGGATATTTAACATAGATTATTATAGAGATTATGGCTAGAGAGCTATTGAGACGTGATCTCGATTCAGTTTATCCTCAAGTTTTCTTTAACTATAATATGAGGGGGTAATTATTGGGATAGGTGAGGGGGGGGGGTTAAATAGTATAGGTGATTGTGGGTTAATTAACCTAAAGAACTCTAGACAGAAAATTTTTTTAAAAATTCAAGACTATTGGACGTCTCTAAACCTCTATAAATGTGCAGGTCTATTTGTGGGTTTATATCCATTCTCAACAAATAATCAGATTTTCGTTGCTAATTTAGTACAAAGAAGATACAAATAAGCTTAAGGCCTTTCCTATCGTTAAATTAAAAACTAAATCTAAAATCTAATAATAAATCAAATCTAATTATTGTTAATTATGTGAATTGTTAAGGTGTTGTAATTAATAAACAAATTTTTTAATTTAATAAAATTAAGAAAAATAGGTATTTAACTTTTTCAATGAAACAAATTTACTTAAAATTCTCAAATTAAAATTAATTTAAAATTAATTCACGCCCAGTCTCTGACAATTGTTAAAAACAAACGTTTCATTAAAAGTGCAACAAATTTTAAAAACACGAAACAAATTAAAAAAAGAATTATATGTTATTCTTATTTTAATTTAACTGATAAAGATACAAATTAATTAAAATTATTAGCCATGTTCTTAGTATTCAATAACCAAGCATCTTCTCTACCACCAGTAACCTCTTTTCCTTCCAGGAGGCTTTTTCGGCCTCCAATAAGTTTTTCTGATACGAGGTGGATACAAAATTCTTGGTCTACAACGAACACAATTACAGCCGTTTACTTTAATAAATATAATTAGTACAAAAATAATATTACATAGTCAACATCTGTCCATTTTCATTATAAGAAGATTCTAATTGTTTCAGATGATTATTAATTTGATTAATTTGATTAATTAAATTGATTAATATTAACATTTAAAATTTTTATTTCATTCTATTTTTCATTGAAATAAATTCATTTTAAATTTTTTAAATTAAAATTAAATCAAGAAATTCATCATAAGTTCTTTTTTAACAATAATTTCCATTTTAAAAGTGCAATGAATGAGACAAATAAATTTTCAAAACAGACACACAAAATGAATTAAAAGAAAAAATTTTTAATTTATAACTAGTTCAAATTGATAAAAAACCAATAAGGCCTTCTCCTTTTGTAAGGTCTTGGTATCGGCCTCCGAGAAGGTTTTCGTGTAATTTGAGGTCTTCGCAAACGATTTTTTAGTTTAGGACGTGGACAAGGAATGCAATTACAATATCCATTCTTACAAAAGCCCTTTTCGCAAACATCACAAGCTGGAGCAGCGCCAGAAAGGTCTCCACCTCCATCTCCTAACCCGCCATCCAAGTAACGCTTATTGCGGGTGCTTTAATAATTAATATAAATTTTAAAAATAATTTTTTGGATCCTTATTATTTTAAGATTAATTCAAAAAATTAATTTACATAGTCGACGGCTTTTCATCTTTATCATAAATAGATTCTAATTGTTTCAGACTATTATTTGAAGAATTTTCAATTCCATAAACATTTTTTGTTATGCTTTGTAGAGAACAAATAAATATATAAACTATTAAATGGATAAATATTAACATTTCTAAGAATCTAAAAATATATTTAAGCATACTTATTTTTCAAATAATTACTTTAAATAAAGATCAGGAGTGTGCCAAACTCGCCAGTTTCGCCTTTCGCAATTCGCAGATTTTACCTTTTTTGGTTTCATTTCACCTTTCGCTTTTTAAAATCTGCTTTCGCCACACTCCTGATAAAGATAGCTTCATCCTCTCACTAATAGGGATTATTTTAGTCAAATATTCTCCCTTCGTAAGTGTAAGAATTAAGTAGGGTTGTTGGCGACCGGTTTTAAAACCGGAATTTTTGGAATTTTTTGCCAAAAATTAACCGTTTTTAGAAAAATTTAAAAACCGAAAACCGGAAATTTGTGAAAATGAGTGATTTTATTTAAAATTCCCCAAAGATAAAACCGGTATTTGCTTAAAACTCAAAACCGAAAACCGGGTTTTTAAAATTTAGATTAACCGAAAACCGGGGGTACCGGTTAATAACCGGTCGCCAACAACACTAGAATTAAGTTTAAAAGAGAGGTAAAATTGAAGTGAAAAAAATTTCATAATAATTTTTTTATTAATAATTTTTTAAATTTAATTAAGAAATTAGGAAATATTTTTCTTTTTTTAATGCAACATATTTATGTACTTTTAATTTTTTAATTAAAATTTAAAAAAAATTACGCCCAATCTAAGACCTGTTTTAACAATAGACTTTATTAAAAGTGTAATAAATGAGACAAAAAAGTTTTCAAAACAGACACAAAATGGATGATAAAAAATGTTTCGAATTTATCTAGTACAAATTTGTTAAAATTATATTTTTGATTTTGTTATTTAGAATTCATGAACCACATACATATCTTCTCAACCACCAATAAGGCCTTTTAAACCCGTTTTAAAATTATATTTTAATTAAAAGTATAATTAATTCTCTACAAAATAATTGCCTAAAAAATTTTTTGATAGTTTAATTTTATTTATTGGTTGGGACACTACTCGTTGATTATTCCCAAACAGGAATGTCGGATCGTGGTATCCGGATCCGAAATATTGGAAGAAATACCAGAATATTCTAATTATCCAATGATTTACCTTGTTTGGAATACGAAAATGAGCAAAACCCCAAATTTCAATCAAGAAACACGAACTTTGTTAACTAAGAAACATCGTTTTTTAGAAAATAGGAGCACAAAGAATAACAAATTAAAATTTTTTAGACAATTCTAAGAAATATAAAAATCGTATAGGTATAGTTTTCTCGAGTTTAAAATTCAAAAACCATCCATCCTCTTAACCATTTCTTCTTTTGTAATGTCTCGGTTTCCAATAATGCACAAATCCCTTCCAATGATGTCTTGGTTTAGGACGTGTTGGTTTAGGAGTAGTTTTAGGAGTAGTAGGACCACCACCTCCAGAACTGCAAGAACCACTACAACCGCCACCACCGTCTCCACCCGAATCTCCAGGCCCACCATCACCAGAGTAACGCTTAGTGCGTTTACTTTAATAATTAATAAAAAAATAAATTTTTTTTATTCAATTAGGCTATTTAAATTTCAATTAAAATCCCTTTAGTGTGACAAAATCTTTAATTATCGAATAAGCAAGGTCTATCCCTGAATTTTTTCCTTATTAATATTTTTAAGAATAAATTTAAAAAATTTATTTACATAGTCAACGTCTGTTTATCTTTATCATAAATAGATTCTAATTGTTTAAGATTATTATTTGAAGAATTTTCAATTCCATAAACATTCTTTGTTATGCTTTGTAGAGAACAAACAGATATATAAATAATTAAATGGATAAATATTAACATTTTTAAAAATCTAAAAGATATTTTTAAGTATACCATACTCTTTCGAATACTTATCCGGGTTAATGATTGCCTCATCCTCTCACTGGATATTTAACATAGATTATTATAGAGATTATGGCTAGAGAGCTATTGAGACGTGATCTCGATTCAGTTTATCCTCAAGTTTTCTTTAACTATTATAATATGAGGAAAGTGATTATTGGGGGGGGGGGGGTTGTGGGTTAATTAACCCAAAGAAATCTAGACAGAAAATTTTTACAAGACTCAAGATATGAGATGGGCGTCTATGGGACGTCTCTAAACTTCTATGAATGTTCAGATCCATTCATGGGTTTATATCCATTCTCAACAAAAATCAGATTTTCATTACTAATTTCATCACAAAAGGGATACAAGCTCGCTTAAGGCCTACCCTATTATTAAAGTAAAAACTGAATCTAAAATCCAAAAATAAGTACAAATCTAAGTATTGTTAACTATATGAATTGTTGAGGTGTTGTAATTAATAAACAAATTTTTTAATTTAATAAAATTAAGAAAAAGAAATATTTAACTTTTTCAATGAAACAAATTGACTTTTAATTCTCAAATTAAAATTAATTTAATTTCACGCCCAGTCTGACAATTGTTAAAACAAACGTTTTCATTAAAAGTGCAACAAATTTCAAAATACAAAACAAATTAAAAAGAGAATTATTTATGTGATTCGTATTTTAATTAAAATAAAAATTATATTTTTAATTTTTTAGTATTCAATAACCAAGTATCTTTTTTTCCACCAGTAAGTTCGTGTCCTTTTGTAGTGTCTCGGTCTTGGAGGTCTCCAATAAGTTCTTCGTGTAGTATAAGGAGGTCTTCGCCAACGATTTCTTGATCTAGGACGTGGACAAGGAACGCATCTACAGTCCTTATCATGTGATTGACACAATCCTTTTCGACAGCCTCCGCATCCGTAAGAGGGCTGAGCACCGTCTCCACCCGGATCTCCAAATCCACCGTAGCCAGGGTAACGCTTAGTGCGATTGCTTTAATAAATAATAGAATTATAAAAATAATCTAGTTAATACATAATTTTAAATTTGATTAATCACCCCTCTCTATTAATAATAAAAAAATTGATTACATAATCAACGTTTGTTCACCATTATCATAAATAGATTCTAATTGGTTTAAATTATTCTTAGAAGAATTTTCAACTCCAGAAACATTTTTTGTTATGCTTTGCAGAGAATGGATGAATATATAAAGAATTAGATGGATAAATGTTAACATTTAAAAATCTCTAAAAAATTTTATTTTATTTATAATATTTTCTATTTTTCAATGAAAAAATTTTCTTTTAAATTTTTTAAATTTAAAATTAAAATAAGAAATTCATAACAAGTTCTTTTTTTAACAAAAGTTTCCCATTTAAAAGTGCAATAAATGAGACAAATAAATTTTCAAAATAAACACACAAAATGAATTAAAAGAAAATAATTTTTAATTTAATTAGTTCAAATTAATAAAAATTTTATTTTTAGTATTCAATAACCAAATATCTTCTCCGCCACCAATAAGGCCTTCTTCTTATATAATGTGGCCTCCGATAAAGTCTTCTAACATAAGGTCTACGCCAATAATTTCTTGGTTTAGGACGTTTCATCGATGGAGATTCACAACAACCGCAACCACAAGTGAGACCAGATTCCCTGCAACCACAACCGCCACCACCATCCCCTCCTCCATCTCCGAATCCGCTGCCAATGTGACGCTTTTTGCGATCACTTTAATTATTAAAGCTTTAAGGATTGGATTAGAATAGAATGAGAGCAAGGTTTTTGAGGAGGACGGAGGCCCCCTGACGTTGCCCCTCTACCTAGACTTCGTTATTTCCAAAACCTCGATCTCCTACAATAATTAAAGTTTATTTTTGAAAATTTAGTCTTATTCCCCCACCTATTAATTTCTCGTAAACGCTCTAATAGAAGCACACCCTACGAGAGGGTTAGAAATACAAATGGTTCTATTAGAGCATTGTGTAATAATTAAAATTGTAATAAATAAATTGTAAAATTAATTGTAAAATTAAAATTGTAATAAATAATTAAAATATGTAATAATTAAATTAGTTACATAATCAATTTTTGTTCATCCTCATTGTTAATAGGTTCTAATTGTTCGAGTCTAAAAATTTTATTAGAGGGATCTTCAATTCCATAAACATTCTTTGTTATGCTTCGTAGAGAACAAATAAATATATAAAGAATTAAATTGATAAATATTAACATTTCTAAAAATTTTTAAAAATTATCCTATTTTTTAAATTAATAAAGAAAATAAATTTTTAATTCATTTAAAATTAAATTAAAAAAATCAGACAAAATAATTACCAATAATTTACAATTTCACGTAAAGACAAAATAATTTGGCTCTTGTACTGATTATTTTTCTTGTTAATTATTAAAAAAAATTTCCAATTAAAGTTAATTTTAAAATACGCTTAGTCTAAGACTTGTTTTAATTTACTAATAGTTTTTATTAAAAGTGCAACGATTGGGCTAAATAAATTTTTAAACAAACACAAAACGAATTGAAGACTTTTAAAATTAAATTAAAATTTAAAAATTAATTTATTAGACATTAAGAGTGCAACGAATGAGGAAAAAATTTTTTTTAAACAAACCCCCAAAATGAATTAAAAGAAAATGAGTTTAATTAGTTCAAATTATAGTTAAAATTAAATTTTTTATCTTTTAAAATTCATAACCCATCCATCTTCCCAACCACGTCTTCCCCCACGTCTTCTTTTCATTAATGCCCAAATACTGCTTTCCAATAACGATTTGCTTTAGGACGTCTGCAAGGAACACAATTGATACCTCCATAGAAGCATTGACTCTTTGGGCATGGGGCACCAGCACCACCAGCAAAGTCTCCACCTCCCTCTCCTATTCCGCCAACCAGGTAACGCTTATTGCGGTTACTATAATAATTAATAGAGCATTAAACAATCAAAATTCAGACGTGGATTCCTTTCCTTATTTTTAATAAGCAAAAATTATTTACATAATCAACGGCTGTAAATCTTTATCATTAATGTTGAAGTGATCTTCAATTCCATAAACATTCGTTGTTATGCTTTGAAGAGAACAAATAAATATATAAAGAATTAAATGGATAAATATTAACATTTTTAAAAATATGAAAAAGATATATTGAAGAATTATAGGCCTCAATGATCCTCAAAACCTCAATCCTCAATAATCCTACCAATGAAAATAAAGATTTATTTTTAATTAATTAAAAATTACTTGTGGGGTCTTTTATTATTAATTCATTTTTACAATTTAAGATCAAATTTAATAATAACAATTTTCATTCATTAAACCCGTTTTAGAATTATTTAAAATAAAAGTCCAATTTAATCAACCAATTTAATCAAATCTAATAAATTGTTTTATTTTAATATTTTTTTTCTTTTTATTTTTTCTGCTCTTCTTCTACATATTTACTACAATTTTAAATTTTTTTTAAAATTTTTGTTTTTTTTAATATTAATACAATTAATATTTCCGGATACGGAATATCAAAAGAAATATTAGATGATTTTAAATATCCAACCTATGCCTAATCACTGAAAAATGCTACGGAAACAATACAAAATTTTAAATTTAAAAGTGACACTTTTTACTAATACATGGAAGGAAACATAACAAATTAAAAATTTCATTCAATTTTAAAAGATGTAAAAATTATATTTATTTTTCTGATTTCTAAAATTCATAAACCATCCATCTTCTCAACCATGTTTTCTTTTGCAAATGTCTAGGCTTCCAATAATGTTTTCGTTTAATAGTATGAGGTCTTTGCCAATGATGTCTTGAACTCGGACGTGGACAAGGAGTGCATTTACATTCAGTGCATTTACATTCCCGTTCATGGGTGAAACAAAAGCCCTTCTTAATGCAAAAGCAAGCGGGTTTAACCGGTTGAGCACCGTCTCCAGCTCCATCTCCTTTTCCGTCTTTTAAGTAACGCTTATCTCGATAGCTTTAATAATTAACAAAATTAGTAAAATTTTAAATTTGGCCTTTAATCTTCTCTAACTATTGTAAGGTATATCCGTTGATTGCCTAAGCAAAGGTGATCTTTTGGGCGAGCATTATGTGTTAATGGATTTTCCCAACCATTACACTTTAATTATTATTTATCTTTATTTCCTGTGTCACCTCCCATTCACATGCTTATGTTTATATATTGTTTATTGCTTCACCGATAAATCAGTTCCCAGTTAGTCAGTCTTTGTGTAGATATGTGCCTATAGGGAAGAGCACACCGGTGTGGCTCAGTGGTAAAGGTTAAGCTTGGGTCTGGCCAACCCAATGGCTGCCCTTAGGGATTAATATGGTTTTATGTGCCTAGGTTTGGTTTTAGAATGGACTCAGCATACTTCCACTTCACTGGTAGCACCGGATGCCGAAGTGAATCTTTGGCGATCCTGAGGCTCTCGGGCAGAAAATGGAATGGAAGAATTTGAACAACAGTAAATGGAATGACAACACATGGAAATGGATTTCTAGAATATGCTCTTGGGCTGAACATGGATATGGCACGTGAATTGGATGAATAACAACATGAATATGGTATGGAACATCCAGAAAAATGGACAACAAAACAACATGGAAATGGATTTATGGAGAAATGCTCTTGGGCAGAATATGGATGTGGCACATGGAATGGAAATTTTGGCACAAAAGAATGGAACATGAAAATGGCAGAGCAAGTTTAAAAGTTTAAAAAAAAAGGGGACACGGGAACTCGCGCGCTAAAAATGCTTCGGCAATCAAAAAGACCATGCATGGCAGAGGGGATAGTTAAAAGAAAAAGGAAGAAGTATATTTTTAGAGAAATAAAATAAGGGCATAATTATAAAGAAATAAATATAGCATAAGACCCCGGGGCAGCAGAAATAATGGGCAGATTAAAATAAAATTATAAGGGTAATTTTATGATGTAAGACCATGGCGTTCAATTAAGGCTTAGACCATTATAATAAAGAAAAAGCCCTTTAAAAGAAAAGCCCTAATAGAAAATTGGAAGGCCACATAGTTCATGATGTAAGACCCGGGCGTTCAATAAAGGCTTAGGCCATTTAATGGGTATAAGTAAGCCCCTTTAAAAGAAAATTAAAAAAAAATAGAAGATTAATTTAAAAAATAATTTAATATAGAATTTTTTTCCCATTAGAATAATATGTAGTTATACTAAAAAAAAAATCAGACAATATAATAATTCGAAACTCCTTAGGGAATAAAATGGTTTTTGTTAATAACTTTTATAGGCTATTAAAATTAGGTAAAAGGTGATTCAAAAAAAGAAAGTAAATTAAGTATTCTAAGGTCCTTAATCGGGAAAAAAAAGAATTGGCAGTAGAAAAATGGGGAATTGGCAGAAGAGGTAAAATAAAGCGCAAAAAAAGCAAAAAGAATAAATAGACAATGAAGAGCAAAATAAACTGACAATATCATTCGGCTCATTTAAAATTAACTCCAAATCCTTAGGGATCAGAAGGGAACTAATATATGTTTTTATGTTAAAAATTTTCACTAATTTATTATTTTATCTTAAAAAAAATTGATTATTTTTATTGCCTAGGCATATCAGTATTTGTAACATTAATTATATTACATTGAATTTTTTTTTTTATTTCTAAAAACAAGCTATTACTTTTCTCTTATTCTTTTAAAAAAATTTCCATTTATATTAATAGGAAAAATTTAGCATTTTTGTTTGACTAGGCAGTTAAAAAATTTTTTTTCAATTTTCATAATAATTTAGGATTTCTCTTTCTTTTCTCTGAGAAACTTAAAAAAAAAGAAATTTTTTTTTACAATAAGAGAAAAAATCATTTAGAACAAAGTTCATTTTTTTATCTTTATTAAAAAATGTTTAATCGGAAGTTATAACTTCCTGAGATTTATTTTTACTTTCAACTTTACAAAAAGAAAAGTTATTCATTATGACTCATGTTTCAAATATTAATTTTTCAATAAGTATTTATTGGTGTTTTGTTTCGAAATTCATTTAAGGCTTAGGCTATTTCTGAGTATAATTTATTTATTTTTCATATTCTTGGGAATTTTTATTTGAGAATTTAATTTAAAAATTTCATTCATGATTAGCAAAAACAGAATTTTTAGCTAATACATCTATTGTTGCGTTAAAAAAAAATTTAGGTTGTCCATAGTTGTTACTGTATGCCTAGACAAATATTCTCTATTGCCTAGGCAATTTTTGGGTCGTTAACATTCTTTTAGTTTCAGTTTACATTAATAATAAGTGTGACGAAATTTCGATTTTCGATACTCTAAGATTTTTTTTTCGCTTTTTCCGAAAGATCTCTATTACTAACTGTTCGAATCTGAAAAAGGGATGATTAAATACTGTGAAAATAAAGGGAAGTCTAAGCACAGTAAGAAATTTTTGGGGCCTATAAAAATAAATGAGAAGGGTCAAAAATAGCAAACAATTTTTTTAGCAAGCAATTTTTCCCCTGTTAACAATATAATTTTGTGAGATATGACTAGTTTTTTTAAAAAAAAAAGGATTTAAAGATATCTACTATTTATGGGGAATGTTTTATTTCTTTTATTATTACTTATGCCTAGGCTATTTTAATGGTTTTCATAGATTTATATCCTTTTTTTTCATCATTTTTACTGTTTGTTTAAATTTTAGTAGAGTAAACAGGCGAGATTTTATATGTACATTATTTTTGAACAGCGTGCTTGATCTTTTTGATTAAATGTTTGTATTTAAGTTTAGCAGATTCAGATTCCACATCGGTAATAATCTGGATAATAATATTTTACAAAAAATCTCTCGTCTTAATAAACTACTAAATAGTTCTAATAATTGTTACTGTATTGTATTTTGTATTTTCAAACATTGTGGGATTAAAAAGGAATTACTTATGAATTTCAATTAAAGACTCAGAGATTAAAATTATACTTCTTATTTAAAAAAAAAACATTGATAATTGACCTAACCTTTTTCCTGTAAATTCTCTCTAGCTATCATTACACATAGTCCTAATTGATTTACTAGGAAATATCGTTAATATTACTTTATATGCGAAGTTAGAAGGCTAGTTTTTGAGTAAAATATATCCATGAGATAATACATTCTATTTTCTAATATGTCTTCGATATATTTACATATTTTTGTTATTATCTCTGGAGTTGTCTGATCAATTGTCTAGGAAATTTCAGTAATTGTTCTCTGTAAAGTGTGTTTTTATTCAAATTTTTATTCATTTTTATTTTTATTCAAACGTATCTACTGCCTAGGCAAATGAATCATCTTAACTTATAGATTTTTCTTTTTCTGCTTTTTCTGTTTTTCTCAAAAAAATTTTTTTTGGATCGAGTAAAGGAGTTTAGATACTTTTATGAAATTTTAGGTAATTTTTGTTCAAATAATTCTATTTAACATTTTCAGATTTAAGCTGAACAAAGGATCCTTAGTTTTTAGAATCCTAAATAATTTTGTTTTGAATAATTTTTTTTCTTTCTTTCTCTAGAATTACAATTTAAGCACTTCCTTTTACTTCAAAATAAAATTATTTTTTAAAAGTATTTATTAATTTCACTATTTTGTAGTCTATATCCTTCAATAGAGTAAAATAGTTGAAGGTTTAATATAGTTAAATAATTATGTGCATATTAAAAAGAAATTATAAAAATAAAAAGAATAATTATAGGAAGTAAATCCCGGGCATCCAATTTAGGCTTAGGCCATTTTAAGAATTAGTTATTAAGAAAAATAAAATAGAAAAGCCCCTAAGTAATACATAATATAAGTTTTACACACCCATATATTGTCAATTAGTCTCATGGATAATTAAAAAAAAAACTTTTTAATTACTAAGATAAAGGACAGAAATATAATTGGAATGGATTTTCGCAAATAGTTTAAAAAATTTCTATTATAGGCTATTAAGAGTACAAAATTAAAAAAAATATAAAGGGAATATAAATATTTAGATATTCAAAAAATAAGGAATATAAGGCGCATAACTGAGAGATTAGATAATAAAAAGCTAAAGTTAATTGATTTTAGTAAGCGCAATTTAAACAAAAAGTAGGCTCTTTATTTATAAAATGGATTTCTTTTTATTTTTGATCTATTCATTATCCTCATTTTTAGGCAGTTATCAGTATTTTTCTATTTGTATTTTGCAATGAAAACTTCCTTTATATTCAAAAAAACTTAGTAATATTTCTCTCTCTCCTTTGTTCAAAAAATCGACATTTAGATTAACAGGAAAATGAGAATTAAAAAAAAACAATATTTTATTGGGTGACTAGTCTTAAGTATATTTTTCAAGATTCAGTAGATTTTAAGAGTTTTGATATAGTTTTATTGGGGAGATTAATACATAGAAATGGAAAAAGAAAGCGCACAAACAAAAGTAGATAATATCAAACGAAAGCTAAAAATTGATTCAGTTTTAAGAGAGCTATTATAAGTAAAAACAAATCTTTAGGGATAAAAATGGGAAAAATTTTTCTTTTTAATCTTATTTACATATATTCTTTATAAGTTTATTGCTTAGGCATATCACAAGTTTTTTTCTTAATTTTCTTATTTCGTTTGTTATATGCACCTCTAATTCGTATTTATTTTTATATTCTTTTAGTAATTTTTGGTAAAATTTCAACTTTCTAAAAGTTAGCCATATATTTCTTTCAAAGAAAATTTAAATTATTTTACATAAGTAAATTTTTAATTTTAGGTTCATTTTACGAGTTATGGAAATTTTAAGGAAATTTCTTAATTTCAAATCTTATGAAAGATTATATTTAAGGCAAATTTCATATTTATTTTAGAAAGTTGAAAATTTTTGTTTATGTATCAATTTTTTTGCTATCATTTTTAATTTTAATTCCACTTTTAATGTTTAATCGAAAACCACAATTTCATTATAATATTTCTAACAATTTCTCATGTACATATGACAAAAAGAATGTTATAATAATTCATTTTCCTAATTTTTTTTTCACCAGGTATACAAAGTTTTTTTTTTCTTTTTCAAATGATTATTTAAAAAGCCTAGGCTATTACAAAGTGAAACCTTTTATAATGATAATTCTTTAAATTTCAAAAAATTAGGGTTTTTGGTATTCAATTATTTTAGGCATTTTTTAGATCTTCAATTTTTTTCTCTCTCTTTTCTTCAGCCTTACCTATTCTTTAAAGAGAATAATTTTGTGAAAAATAAGTATAGTTAAATTAAAAGATATCTGTATTAGTAATATCCGTATTAGTAACTTCATTTTTATTAAAATCAAACAATGGTACTCAATGGGCTTAGGAGCTTTTAAATTTACTAAATCCCATAAAAATTAATGAAACATTATTTCTTTTATCGGGGAGATAATCAAAGGGGTAAAATTAAACGGGAAAATGCATAAAATGAAAAGAAAGCTGAAAAATTGATCAATTCTAGTCAGCACAGGCAGAATCTTTAATAAAAGGCAAAATATTTAAATTGAAAGAAACATTTAAAAGTTGAAAGGAAACAATTTTTAATCTTATATCTATATAATGCTTATAAATTAATTTACAGTTTATTTAATTTCTTAGCTTCGTTGCTTAGGCAAAATTTCTGGGGAAAATTAGGATTTAACATATTTGGAAAACATGTTTTTTTAAATAATTTTAGATTCGCTCAATTAATGTTTTAGTTTGAGTATTCTCACTTGTGTTTTTCTGCAAATTTATTTCCTGTTGAAGTTCTCTGTTAATCCTTATTTCCTTTACAATTCAAAAAAATCAACTTAAGAATAATTTTTATTTCCTTTCTTCTTCTAAAAATCTTTCTTAATACTAAAATAAATAATTTAGATTTAGTTTTTTTTTATTTTATTTTTTTAGGCAATGAAAGCAATTAGTAATTTTTTTAGAAAAAGCTCTTTTTACGCTGTTTATATGTGAAATTATTTGCTTTCTCTTGCCATAATCTAAGTCTCTTTTTATTCGGAAGCCAATTCCTTGAAATTATCTTTAACAATTTAGAAAAAGACAAGCATTTAATAATAATTCATATTTAACAGCTGTGAAATTGTCCCCCTTATGATATTTGTGAAACGTAGAAGTTTAATATGCCTAGGCAGTTTTTTTTGGATCATCAAATTTTTTAGTCTCAATCTGAAGTAGATTGCAAAAAAAAGTATGACCCCGGAGTCGAAATGATATGAGAAAAACACTGATAATTCAAAAATGTATGCCCGGTAAAATTTTAACTATATTTGATTTTTTTTCTCAACAGTTTAATTAATTTTTGATTTAAATGAATAGTCTAAAAAAAATTTTTTTTGGTTTAAAAAACGTGGTTATTTTTGGAACCCTAAATATCTGTTAAAAGCAATAATAACTGAAAATTTTATGAAAATTTTATTCAAAATTTCATATTATTTATACATTTGTTAGATATTGCTAGAAAAATAGAAAATCACAATTCTTAGAAAGCTGGCCAATAAATATTTGAATTAATAAACGCACGGATAAAAAGCCTCAATTTCTATTTAACTCTGTAAAAATAGTAAAACTTAAGAATTATTCATTTTATAATATACTCAAGGTATGTACATTGAACTTTAATTTCAGTTTACTCTTAAATAAATGGGCCAAAATTTTAATCTATGAGTAAATTTGCCTAATAATGTCAGTATTAATCTGAAATATTTTATTATTAAGTTTTTCCCTAATTAAATCAATTTCTACATGTCTTTATTCATTTTATAATTCAATAATCTGCTTCTGTAATCATATACCTATTCTCTTTTTATTCATTATTATTTTTATACCTGGCATATTTAGTAACGGTTAGTACAAATACGGGATTAAAAAAAAAACTTATTCGTTAAACTAATAATGATTTCAACCCATTATAATATTATATAAAATGGAAAATAGACAATGTATTAACAATAAAGTTTGCAATTTACTTTAAAGGAAAAGGATTTGTAGATATTTTAAGTTACTAAATGTTAGCAAGGTCAACCTCTTTTATTTAATGCAAAATTTATGAATATTTATCTATAAGTGAGGAATTTCAAAATTAGAACAATTTTGAACGGTTCTAATTCTGAACGGTTCTAATTCTGAACGGTTCTAATTTTGAACAATTTTCGGCTCTAAAAACAAAGAAATCTCCTTTTGTTGTAAGGTATTACTTATGAAATTAATGTCTAGGCAGCTTCAAGGGTCCTAAAAAAACTTTCCAGGAAATGTTTTCCCTTCTAATTAAAATGCTATCTTTTAATTCCGCTTTGATTTTCTACAATCAGAGAAAAATATTGAGAAGATTTTTCGCATGAAACTGATTTTAGAATTTCTGGCTCAAGCTCAAGTTAAACTTAAAGGCCTATGCAAAAATATTGTCAGTTTCTGATGAGTAAGCAAAGGGTTTTAATTTGGGTGAATATTTATTTAGATTTATTTCACAAAATGTTCTTTTCTGATTTATTATAAATTTTGCCATGCGAGCCTCTATATGTTTTTCCATTGGGAAGAATTCTTTGGATCAACTTCCTCCAATACCGCTTATTCAAATTTTTTAGGGATTTAGACACTACATAGTATTATTAGACAACACTATTTCATATTATAAGAACTAAAAACTAATAAAAAAAAAACTAGGTTAGTCAATATATTCATCTTAACAATACAAATCTTCCCTGTTATGCTTACTCATAACTTTTGGATTTACTAATATGTACTGCTAAAACTCACATGGTTCATATTAGATAGATGTTCCTAAATGTTAATTCTAGGCGCAATGATTTCGGTCAAACAATGGGTTATATCTATATCATGTTCCTACCAGAGGTGGGTCGGAACAGTCAGAGGTGTCGGAAATTGGAAATGGTTCAAAAGTCGGAAATCTGAAATCGAAAATCAAAATTTCTTTCGGAATCGCTAATCGGAAAAAAATGTCGGAAATCGGAATTCCGACCCACCTTTGGTTCCTACACCACATTTTATAGTAGGGCAACAAAAGACAAATTAATATGTTTGGAAGATACTAATCAATAATGTTTAGATTTTTGACTTAGAATATTTTCTGAACTTTTGATTTTAGCGATAATTTAAGCTATATTCAGAATTTTCTTAGAATTAAAATGATGGGTTTAAACCTATCTTCCACTTTTAAATGAAGCATTTCATTTTTAAAATATAAGTTTTAGATTTGTCTTCTATGTTAACAATACCAACTCATTGGTAATACATTAGCTACAAATCTCATAATTAATTTCATAAATTTTATAATAGATTAATACAAAATTTTAGTTTATTCTCAAATCAGAGTAGTAGTTTTAATGAGTAAATCAATGAGCCTAGGCAAACCAGTGTTAATATACTTTTAATTTAATAAATACTTTTAACAATTTTCCTTCTCCTAACTAATTCAATTTTTTTTTTCTTCATCTCTTGATCTATATTATTTGATCCATATTATATCAACTTAAATTCCTATCTAGTAAAGTTTTAGATAAATAAATCACTATTTTTACAATTAATTAATTTTACTTAGCAGCAACCTAAAAGATTTTAGAACTTTTTGAAATTTAGATTAAAGGAAAATCCAAAATTAGCAAATACTAGTGTTTTAACTAAAGACAAAAAAAATAATTTAACAAAAGTGTGTTTCAAAATAATGAGTGACACAATTCATGAATTCATTGTTAAATCTTTTCCTATTATATGGAAAGTTTTTTTATATATAGGAATAAGCTTAAGAAGCATCATGAGCTTAAGAAGCACTCTTTGGTAACAAAATAGAAATAATTTTTAAACTTTCACTTTTTCGGTCCAGTCCTTTCATAAATATTTTGCTTAAAAACACGTCTTCATTTACTTTAAATAATCTTGCATAAGTACATATATAACACATATATTCTGAAATTTTATTACTCCAATTATATTTCAAAAAATAACTTGCTAACTAAATGCGTAATCTTAATTTATTTATTGGAAGTATCGCGCGAACAAAAATCAATTTTGAATTGAGGATTTTTTTTTATAAAAATCTTTAGTCTCTGCCTATGATAAAGAGTAGATTATAATCCTTCCTTGATATAATACTAGATTTTTTTAGTCTTTTTGTCATCAAAACTGATTTAAATTGGAAGGTTGTATCATTCCTAATGATATTTCACTTGTGAAAACTTAAAGGCCTATGCAAAAATATTGTCAGTTTCTGATGAGTAAGCAAAGGGTTTTAATTTGGGTGAATATTTATTTAGATTTATTTCACAAAATGTTCTTTTCTGATTTATTATAAATTTTGCCATGCGAGCCTCTATATGTTTTTCCATTGGGAAGAATTCTTTGGATCAACTTCCTCCAATACCGCTTATTCAAATTTTTTAGGGATTTAGACACTACATAGTATTATTAGACAACACTATTTCATATTATAAGAACTAAAAACTAATAAAAAAAAAACTAGGTTAGTCAATATATTCATCTTAACAATACAAATCTTCCCTGTTATGCTTACTCATAACTTTTGGATTTACTAATATGTACTGCTAAAACTCACATGGTTCATATTAGATAGATGTTCCTAAATGTTAATTCTAGGCGCAATGATTTCGGTCAAACAATGGGTTATATCTATATCATGTTCCTACCAGAGGTGGGTCGGAACAGTCAGAGGTGTCGGAAATTGGAAATGGTTCAAAAGTCGGAAATCTGAAATCGAAAATCAAAATTTCTTTCGGAATCGCTAATCGGAAAAAAATGTCGGAAATCGGAATTCCGACCCACCTTTGGTTCCTACACCACATTTTATAGTAGGGCAACAAAAGACAAATTAATATGTTTGGAAGATACTAATCAATAATGTTTAGATTTTTGACTTAGAATATTTTCTGAACTTTTGATTTTAGCGATAATTTAAGCTATATTCAGAATTTTCTTAGAATTAAAATGATGGGTTTAAACCTATCTTCCACTTTTAAATGAAGCATTTCATTTTTAAAATATAAGTTTTAGATTTGTCTTCTATGTTAACAATACCAACTCATTGGTAATACATTAGCTACAAATCTCATAATTAATTTCATAAATTTTATAATAGATTAATACAAAATTTTAGTTTATTCTCAAATCAGAGTAGTAGTTTTAATGAGTAAATCAATGAGCCTAGGCAAACCAGTGTTAATATACTTTTAATTTAATAAATACTTTTAACAATTTTCCTTCTCCTAACTAATTCAATTTTTTTTTCTTCATCTCTTGATCTATATTATTTGATCCATATTATATCAACTTAAATTCCTATCTAGTAAAGTTTTAGATAAATAAATCACTATTTTTACAATTAATTAATTTTACTTAGCAGCAACCTAAAAGATTTTAGAACTTTTTGAAATTTAGATTAAAGGAAAATCCAAAATTAGCAAATACTAGTGTTTTAACTAAAGACAAAAAAAATAATTTAACAAAAGTGTGTTTCAAAATAATGAGTGACACAATTCATGAATTCATTGTTAAATCTTTTCCTATTATATGGAAAGTTTTTTTATATATAGGAATAAGCTTAAGAAGCATCATGAGCTTAAGAAGCACTCTTTGGTAACAAAATAGAAATAATTTTTAAACTTTCACTTTTTCGGTCCAGTCCTTTCATAAATATTTTGCTTAAAAACACGTCTTCATTTACTTTAAATAATCTTGCATAAGTACATATATAACACATATATTCTGAAATTTTATTACTCCAATTATATTTCAAAAAATAACTTGCTAACTAAATGCGTAATCTTAATTTATTTATTGGAAGTATCGCGCGAACAAAAATCAATTTTGAATTGAGGATTTTTTTTTATAAAAATCTTTAGTCTCTGCCTATGATAAAGAGTAGATTATAATCCTTCCTTGATATAATACTAGATTTTTTTAGTCTTTTTGTCATCAAAACTGATTTAAATTGGAAGGTTGTATCATTCCTAATGATATTTCACTTGTGATTTTTTAGGACTCTTCTCGTTAATTTACGCAATCTATTATCTCTTGGGAACAATACAGATACTTATTAATACTAACATTAGTTCAAAATTCTAGTATAAGATTGATATTATTTTAATAAACTAATATTTATAAGATTTTTTTTCTAACAAATTTTAATATCATGTCTAGGCAATCTTCACCAAAAGACGGAATAAATTATTTTCGGATTCCAAATTAGATAATAATTGTTTTGAGAAAATGGTTCTTTATATTATTTTCCAATATTCTCTTAGACAGAAATGGAGCTCCTGATATTAGCAATTTTCTTGATTAATTAAATGATAAACCGTGCTTAAATAGTTTTTAGTATTTACTAAACAAATATCAAGTTGTCATTTAATGATTTAAGCCTTTTTATAATTAAATTTCAAATTTAATTAAATTTTGTAAACACTGTTTGGGCTACCTTTACTGAATTAATCAGATAATACTGGAAACATAAATGCATTAAACCTGACAACTTGCAAGATATTATAGGTTTAGAAATTTTCTAGTATAGTAGTTTTTTTATATATTCTCCAGTATGAGATTTAAAAATCATAACCACTTCAGAATATACATAAACACGTTAAGCAGATCTATTTTTCTAATAAATTCTCGAATGTTTCGGCATATTAATGGTTATTTATTTAGTTGTAATTCGCTAGTCTATACCAGATTCATACTAAGGTATAAAAAAAAATGTTAATATTTCCTGGTAATCACATTAAGGACTTAACATAATAGTAGATTTTTCTTTGTAGTCCTTTTTATTTTTTATGGTCCAAAAGTCGCGAACATATAATTGTTAAAAAAAAAGGTTAGAAAAAATTTTTATTAAATGATAAATCAATGTCAAACAAATTCTAGCAGAAAATCCCTATTACACTTTAAAAAATAAAGAATTTTGTTCGATTCAATGTGATGTCCAGTTTATGAATTAGAACATAATTACATTACACTTCTTTTAATTAACCAGTAATTAAGGTCTGTGCCCTCATAAAGAATAATTAAGTATATTCCAATTAAAGAAAACAAATTGAATAAGGCGAATTAGCATTTTTCAGTTTTTGGGTAATATTTTCATGTTATTTGTACAAACATATTTAATTTCTTAAATGTTTCTTGTATCCTAAGACTGAAATAAACATTCGAGCTTTCAGTGAACATTTTAATGTTCTGAGCATCTAAATTTAATTTTTTTTTGAGTGGGTTTTGAATTTTTCTAAAATTAACTTTATTCTTTTTGGTTATTTACTAAGGCTTAGGCTTTACATAGGATTCTAGCTATTTACTTCATTCAAAATCTTTTCCTATCTGCTAAGAAAACTCATTCTTAATGTCATTTCTTACAATTTCAATTTGTTGCTAAATAAATCTAAATTTAAGAATTCTATAGCAGACTGCGCTCAGACTTTATCCTGAAAAGGAATATAGTATATAATTTATAAGAAATTTTATTGTTTCTTTAAGAGAAGTTATATATGACAATCCTAATATCCTAATATTACATTTCTTTTAATCCTAAAATAATTTTTTTTATTTGGAAATACTTTTAAATTAACAAATATTATTTTTTTGATTTTGTCTATTCTGTCACTCAACTTAGTTTAAAATTATCTCAAAATTATTTTTATTGGACAATTATTTATTCAACAGCTAAATATTTGTCATAAATCTTCATATTTGTGGGATGCTTCTGTAACTTAGCTGATTTAAAGTAGATAACTCTCTTTAAAATGTAAATCTATCATGCAAAAGGTTTAATGAAAAGGTTTAAATTCTAATAATTCTGGTAATTTCTAGATTATAAAATAAATCATTTCTAATACATTATCATTACTAGAATTCGGACCCAGGAAAATTAAACCAATTCAAACCCGAATCGTGCTATGGTTTCATTTTTTCTCCTATTTTTCTATTTCGACAAATGCCACTAACAGATCATCCAATTTTTTTTTCTCTTTTCTCTGGCCCGAGTTTGTTATTCTAATTCACTTAAAGAAATCATTAATCTGGATCCAATTGTGTTATCGCCCTATCGTTCAGACTGAGGCAAAATTCACTGTTTCTCTATGTCTGAATTATTTCTATGGATTTCGGTCAGACAATAGATGTAAAAGTAACATCTAGAATAATCACAAATTTTTATAGGGAAAAAGTTTGAAGGGTTGAACAGTATGACATAATCGCGCTTCATCAAATTATTTGATATTATTTCAAATCAGTTTTTTTTTTTCCATTGATCTATTTCATTGAACTAGTCAATATGTTTATTTTGATTCGTCACTCACTAGGATTTTTGTTTTTGATCAAAAATTTGTATTTCACAATTGAAATTCTTTTTAAATATTTTAGTACAACAATTTTAAATGTCTTCTGGATTCAAGATTAAGTATACAATCAATAGTTTTCATAATATTAATTTTATAAATTTATTTTCTTATTCAAGAAAATATTTTTCATTCACGAATTTTGCTTTAAGAGAATAATGAAACTTGCAACACTTTTGGAAGTTAATTACCCTTTTTTAAGCAAAATAGAAATTCATATTCTTCTGAGTTTTATGATAAATTAGGAAAAATACAAAACATAACTAGTTATGCATATAAACAACTTTTTCTTTAATTTTTTCCACCTTAAAATTCAACACTATTATTTTACATATCAAGTTGAAGTTTTGTAATTTAAGGCAACCAAATTGTTTAATTCTTAGGAAACATACTAAAAGAAAAACAAAGTAATTTTGCAAAACCAAAAAAAGGTAAATTCTTAGGAATAATAGGGATTTCTTCAAGTTAATAATTAAGGTTATAAAGTTTTCAATTTCCGTTATTTTTAGATTTAACTTTCAGTACTAAAGCACTCCTAACAAATGAGACAATAATTAACAATTTTAGAAGCTTCAATTAATAGAACATTAACAACATTAAATATTTATATGTTCATTTTTCTTTAATTTGTCTTTTTGAGATTAATATTAATTTTGTTCTTCCAAATCTAAATCTAACTCACAAATTACTAATAATATCGCTGTACGCGTCCCATCTGTTTTTCTCCTTATAAAAATACGATTGAGCTTAACTTGTTCTTATTTCGCTAATGCGCAATTACCATGTTACTTTGTGGTTAAATTGTTAATAAGAAAAGGTGAGAAAAATTAACTCAGTCTAGTAAAGTTTAATTTTGAAAAGAATGAACCGCGTGCAAACAACAGAGGGAAGGTAGGCAATGTCATAGTCTATCATTATCTCAAACCACTTGTATCTAAAATGTCTAGGCAACCTTTCTGGGATAATTTTTTTTTTCGAGTTCGATAATTAAAATGTCTGAAAAGACATCTAACAAAATTAACATGACTATTAATGTTGTTATATTTTCCAGAAATACACTCAATTAATTCCCTATACTTATTAACTATCTTTCCTATTATTACTAGTATGACTATTCAAATCTCGAACTCTCTCTCAAAAAAAAACTATGATTTCTTTACAATAAACGCCTTAACTTAATAATAAAATATATAACACTCCTTTTTAAATAATAAACTCCTTATATAATAGTGGAAATAGATACACTTTCTTATTTTAATGCTTTGATTATCTATCATGGGATTAAAAAAAAAAAAAAAGTTTCATTTTAATTTAAATCTAAATCACCTTATCCAATCTTACGTTCTTTTTTACATAAATAGCGAACAAAAAAAAACAAAAGTAGAACTTGTATTGAATCCAAAAAAACCATTTTAGGCATAACTTCTCTAACAGAAATATTCAGAGATTAGTGTAATTAATCATTAAATGATTTATAAAACATTATATTCTTCCTTAATAAAGGCACAATTAAATATTGATGTTTTCAAAAATATTTGCATCCCTTTTACATCTTTTAAATATTTCTGAAATTAATTTCATTGCAATCCAAATTATATTATTTTAAATTATACATTTGTTTTATTTATCTCTTTTGATGGGGATGGTTATTTTAATAGGGTTTAGGCCGATCTCTGGGTTATTTAAAAAAATAGTTATTTCAAAAACTAAAAAAGCTGTATATGTATTATTTGACTTACTCTGTTAATAAAACGGCACTATTTAGCACTCATGTAAAGTTTAATGAATAATTTAAGTATTGGGTTGCTAATGGTTTATAAACTTTTCTTCAAATGTCCCATATTTGACAATTTCAAACACAAGAACAGAATATCTTGAGTTAGCTAGTCATCTGAATATATTTTCTATGTAGAAAACTGTTTTCTGTCAATAAAATTCATTTTTCTCTTTCCATGAAATTTAAGGCATTTTTCTTATCAGGAAAACTCAAATTTTTTTAATTCAATTTTTTTAAATTTAATTTTTTTTAAATGATCATTCATTTCAATTAAGCCTAAGCTTTCTATTTTTTTTAAAGAAAAACTTGTCTTTGCATTAAACTGAATTATTGTTTTATATTTATGAAAATGGAAATGTTTGTTTTGTTGCTTTGACAACTACTCCGCATTTATTTTAGGAAGATTTTTATTATTTAATCGAAATCCTAAAATTATGACCTTTATTTTTGTAAAGATAGGGAGCCAAAAAAGAGGCAAAAGTATACTTTGTATTGAATTGAAGATCCAAAATAGAATTTTTTTTTCTTCAAAGCAAAGTTAAGACTCAATTAAAGGATTTTTGTAAGCAAATTATACTTGTCTCAAGAAATTCAAAGTTAAAATATTTCCATTCAATTAGACCTTAACAATACTTTTATTCTAAAGCTTTCCTACGTTAGAGTTATTTCTTTAATCCTATCTCTTTCTAGAAAAACATTTTTTAAAACCTGTCTAATATTTTAAATTAAAATCTGGAAATATTTGTTTTGTTAGCATGTTATTTTTGCTTCTCTATTTCTTCTATACTACTAGTATTGACTTGGCGTGTGGTTTAGGCCTGCTTCTGGTTTGAATTTTGGAAAATACATCAATATAGCTGTAAAGTGAGAAGGAATTTTTTTTTGGAAATTTAGTACTGGGGGTTGCTACACTATAATTCATAAAATATTTCTACATAATTTTAATATTCTAATTTTTTTTTGTGAAAGAATAATTCAAATATTTCATCCTCTAATAGTCTAAATTTTTCTGTAAATTCTAGATACTTATTTATTTTAGAATTTTAAGAAAAGAATAAAATATTTTTGTGTAAAAAGTTATCTGAATATTTTCTAGAATATTATGTTATTTATAAGATAATTTATTTTTTTATCAAAAAAAAATCAAGTCAACATTTTATTTTTTTATTTTCAACATTTTTTTAACATTTTCAATTTTTATTTTCAAAATAGCTTATACTACTAACTTTTCTTTAATTTTATTTATACTACTAAAATTTTCCAACTAAATACATTGCTAGTCACAATTTTTCTGCTATGTATATAGCAATCAACCAGGGGTCTAGGCCAAACATAGAATTCGACATGCGTATAGACAAGCATTAATAATCTATTCAACCTAATAAGCTAACACATTCAGATACAATGAGCCCAAAATGAGCAACAAATATTTTAAATACCCCTCGGCCTTGCGCTTCCTAATTTAGTACAAAGAAATTAAAAAAAATATAACAATTCTAGATTCTTAATTTTAGAAAACAATATTTGGTTAACAAAAGAACAATCATCTGAACTCGAAACACAGATAAAGGGAAGTTAAAAAAGGGTAGACTTAAATAAAACATATTCATCTTATTAAACTAACTATTTCAAATTCAGATAACACAAGTGACTATCAGGCAATGTTATTCAAATGATGCTTTGGCAACATCACAAGGAACATTGGTAATCTCAGATGGTAAAGTTCTGGTTAAAGTTTATAAATAAATAAATAAATATATCTAATTTCCTTTTTTTTTCATATCAATGCTGACCATTGGCATGGCAAATCAAACTGAATTGGAACTTTATGCTTTTGGCCTTGGCTATACAGATGAATTTTTTTAATTTAATTTATCTCATTAATTTTATATTTACACTTGCTTTGTACCTCAATAATTTCCCACAATCCTTATTTTATCAATTTAAATGCTCCCATTAGAACATAAAATTTCGTTGGTACTACAAATAACTCTTAAAAACCAAGATATTAATCTCGTCAGAGGTGATATCTTCATTTTCAAAAGTTACTTTTAGTATCTACCAAATTTTATCAGAAAATTAAGCAATGGAGTTAATATCTGCTCTATCTCTGTATAAGTAAGATGGAAAAAACTGGATAAAATCCTTATTTTTCATAATACTTACACATAAATTTACAGCAAATATTAATCCTACCAACCCTCACATTTATCAAAGTACCTCTTAAGAATATTACAACTTCATTTTTTAGAAAATACTTAGATATTACCGAATTTATTTTTAATATTGTAAGCACCCTCCCAAACATTACTATTAAATTGACCAGGGACGGTCAAAAATAAGGAAGAGAGTGGACTAAGGTGGCTTAGGCTAATAAATGAGCTTATTTTATTTAATCTTAAATGTTTAATTATTTTAGTTTATGCATTGTTTAAGTTATCCATTCAAATTATGTTACATTCATTTAATTTAATTCATTTCCTTTCCTTTTAGACATTGTTAAAGTTTATTTTAAATTATCTCACATTGCATAATGTATACTCAACTACTTATTTCATTGTAATTTTCACTCATAAATACCCACCACATAATGCTCGATTCCAAATCATGTTGACGAGTAACCAACCACTTGGGCAAGTTAAGGAACATTCATATTCTTACGGGATCAAATAACAGCTAAAACAACTCTTTCCATAAAACAAGTTAAAAATATGAATAAGACTGAATGGCTTCGGCTAGATTCAGCACAAAAAAATGTACCCAAAGGGTCAACTATGCGCTATAGAACAAAGTGGCCTGAGAGGTTCACTTGTTCAGGCTTTGGCCATTATGCAGTATGTGAAGAGGCTTCGGCAGTCTTCAAATTAAGTACGTGATAATGTATATGGAAAGAGTTGTCCCCAAAAAAAGTCTATACTTAAAAATGCCAAGTTTCATTTAAATGATAGGAGAAGGGGCACCCTAACATTTAAAGACGACCAGGGACGGTCTAGGTGGGCAAGGGAGGTGTAAGGTATATCCGTTGATTGCCTAAGCAAAGGTGATCTTTTGGGCGAGCATTATGTGTTAATGGATTTTCCCAACCATTACACTTTAATTATTATTTATCTTTATTTCCTGTGTCACCTCCCATTCACATGCTTATGTTTATATATTGTTTATTGCTTCACCGATAAATCAGTTCCCAGTTAGTCAGTCTTTGTGTAGATATGTGCCTATAGGGAAGAGCACACCGGTGTGGCTCAGTGGTAAAGGTTAAGCTTGGGTCTGGCCAACCCAATGGCTGCCCTTAGGGATTAATATGGTTTTATGTGCCTAGGTTTGGTTTTAGAATGGACTCAGCATACTTCCACTTCACTCTATTGATAATTCAATAATTAAAAAATTATATTTACATAGTAAACGTCTCGGCATTTTTATCATAAATAGATTCTAATTGCTTCAAATTATTATTGAAGGGACCTTCAATTCCATAAACATTCTTTGTTATGCCTTGTAGAGAACAAATAAATATATAAAGAATTAAATGGATAAATATTAACATTTTTAAAAATCTAAAAAATATTTTTATATAACAAAGTGATTATCTAGATTTTTTAGTATCTCGCTCTCGAGTACTGATTCGTTCTCAGATCCATTTTCTAATGATCAAACATGTATCCACCTGTTTGAAAGAGTTAGTTATACTTGGGACAAGAGAACCTTTCGAGCTTTTAAAGAGTTTTAAATTTATCTACATTTAGAGAGGGCCAATGATAAAATTTCGGTAAGAACGCTTGCCCAAGCAGGTCCCAGCCTCTAAAAATAATTTTATTTTGGGGTCAATTAATTTAATTTTTATAAGAAAATTTTCCTTGGAGTGGTGTCATATTTATAGCAATCTTAAATTGAATAATGAATTAATTCCTTTAAAAATCTAAAATAAATTAGGAGCATCAATCTTTTTTTTATATTTTATTTTTGGATAATTTTCAATTTATTTGAATAAAAGAATAAAAAAACAAAAAAGGAAACAATTATTTTACCTTTTTAATTTCCTTATAATCAATTTAAATATTAATTTAAATTAATTTCTCAGAAATAAAAAAATTGTCAAGACTTGTTAATTTCAAAATCAGATCACAAAATAAAAAGAAAAAATTATTTTTGAATTTAAATTGGGAAAAAATTAAAATTTAAACAAGCCATTAATTCAGAAAAATTATTTTTTTTTGATCATCAGAGGGTAAGGATTTGATTAAGATAGATCAGTGTCAAGCGTTGATCGTTGAGTATCAAGCATTCTATTTTGAGCAGTTTATTCTCACTGTAAACAGCACAAGGGATCAGAACTACTCTGAAACTTCGAAGTAGAAGCAGAGCTATCTTGGAGAAGGAGCAGAGCCATAATGAGCAGCCTCTCATTCTTTAAGACTTCGAAGTAGAAGTAGAGCTACTTCGGAGAAGGAGCAGGGCCATAATGAGCTACATTAAAGCCACAAAAAGCCATAATGCCTTTTAGTTTCTAAAGATTTTTTCTCCCAATTTTTTATCTGGACAAGTTTTTATATTTTACTCGTATCTCTCAAGGAGATAATCAATTTTCCTATATCCAAAAAAATAATAAAAAATGTAGCGAAAAGATGAGAAAGGGAATTTAGCTATAAAGAAAAGAGATATACTATATTGATGGTCAAATAAATTCCTCGTTAATCCCTTCCAAAATAAAAATAAAATAAAAAATATCCTGTCGCAAAACCACAAAAATAAATAAAAACAAAATTTTCTCGTTTCATTTTTCACTTTTTTCCTATGAAAGACACTCAAATAAATTACAAAAAATATTTTTTATTTAAATTATCCCCAAATATCTTTAAATTTGTTTATTTAATCCTAATTTTAACTTCGTTGAGTAGAGCTGAATTTAGTCCGGATTTTGCCAAGTGGCTTTCGGAGTATTATGGAGAGGATGTTAGGGCACATTTGGAAAGGTTCTTAGATTAACTTATTTCCAGAAAATATAGGACAGTTAACTCGAAATTCAATATACGATCGAATCTCGATAAGGTATAAATGTCGGGATTAAGTCTATAAAGGTATAACTGTTGTGTGTTAGGTTATACTCAATGTAGGGTCAGGGGACCTCAGGGGATATCCACAAAAAGAAATCTAGGTGTATATCCGGAGATCCCCGATGAAAAGGTTATAAGTAGAGTCTAAATAAAAATATATTTTATAGAAAAGACCTAGGCCATGCGGGCTCGTTTGGAGGAAAAAACGAACCAAGCGAACCTATACGTCATCAACCTGTTATTTTTGTGCATGGTTAGTGGAATGATTAAATATTTTCATGCGATTTTCTAAAGGTGTCTCCAATCGTGCATGGGACAAAATGAAAAATGCAGCAGATTATTTCCAGTTTTAATTTTCCTTTAAGTTTCATTGATAAACTATTTTAGTCAACAGGGTTATTCATTCGCGGAGCTATACGGAACAACTTATGCCAATGGAGATGAAGGAAATCCTTTACAGTAATTTTGAAAAAATAAATTTTAAAAAATATTAATGCAGATGGGCTCAGTATTCAATGAAATGCCAATATGTTAAGTTGGTATGGCAATAAATTAGTAATTTGGAAATAAATAAAATAGGAGTATAAAATTAGTTAAAGTGAGCAGCCAGTCTAGCGTAAGTCCAGGCATTCCCGAAGCCATAACTTATTGTAAAAATGTCATAAAAAGCTAATTTTGGTACCAAAAAATACAGCTCGAAAAAATACGTCCGATGATACCAAATTTATCCAGATCCGACATTTACAAACCGAGTTATAGGCCTTAAAAGAGGCTGAGGTTCGATAAAGAGGTGTTGATTGCATCCTCATTTAATTAAAAACAAAAAAATAAATAACACTCACAAGATGGCCTCGTGGTGTAGTTGGTTATCACATCAGTCTAACACACTGAAGGTCGCCAGTTCGAGTCTGGCCGAGGTCAAATATTTTTTAAAAATTTATTAAACAAATTTTAACTCATTTTAAATTGTCCAAATAATTTTTTAAAAATTTTATTAAAAATTTTTTAAAAGGTGCGGGCTCTAATTGTGGCCATTCGGCTTTATACAGGGAAACAAGGTGTATCTAAATTAATTTTTAAAATTTAAAAATAAATTAAAGTTGATGTTATTGGCTATTCATTGGGAGTGCCTGTCTCAAGAAAGGCTATTTTAGGAGGTAGATGTGTTGATACTGGAGAGGATTTGGGAGCACCGTGAGTTGCAAAAAATTTTTTTTCAAAATTTTCAAAAAATTTCAAAATTTCTTCCTAAAAGCCTCACAAAATTTGTCGACACATATGTCGGTGTTGCCGGACCCAATCATGGAATATCCCTCCAACTTGGCTCATTCTCCCTTCCCGGATGTGCTTTAGCTCTATTGCCCATATGTAATGGTCAAACAGGCCTTTATTCTTCTGGATTTTGTCCATCTACTGAAAGTGCTTTTCTTCAGGATATAAATAGACAACAAAGATATGAAGGGAAATATCGGTAAATTTTGGAAAAATTTTTAGAAAATTGAAGTCATTCCTGTAGCGCAAAAAATCGTGAGAAATCTAAATTCGAGGACCAAAATTTTTTTTGAGGGCCTCTGATTATGTTTGACGGATTCTGGAAAATCCATGGATATCCGTATCCGATATCAGAATCGAAAATTTCCTGATCCGATATCCGTATCCGTCAACCTCCCTCAAATCTGGAGTCTCTCATGCCAAAGTTTAAAGAAATTTTTTTCAGTTTTTCACTATACAGTCAAAGAGATCAAATTATCGGTTATACAGTATGTAACAAGGCAAGCATAATTAATTTAAAAATTTTAATTTAAAAATAATTATCAAAGATAACAAGCCAAATTCCTTCACAAAATGCAGAAAAAGTTTATCCAAGTGCTAATCATGACGAGACATTTCTGAACTCTTTTCAAGTTCAAATGGAAATGGTTGCAAATCATATTGTGATATAAATGACGTTTTATAGAAAATTTTATAGGTCGGATTTCACTATAAACTAGATTAGGTAGTTAAAAAATATTTTATACAATAATGTACATTATAGTTAAACAATTAATTTATAAACATTTATTAAATATATCTATGTCTGAGAGTAAATGTTTGAGTGCCTTTCCTAGTGTATAAATTCAAAACAACCAAATTGGTTTCTGATAAAAGCTTCAATCCTGTTGGAGGTATATCTGACTGGCAGCACATTCTTAACAAGAATTTTTATAATACATTCGGACCTTCGTTATGAGATACCCCTTAGGACTAGAACATCGTAGCTTATAATAGAATGGAATCTCTTAAATAGAAGGTATCATTTAGACAGCACTCCACACCCATTTGCTAACCAAATTCTGGAAAAAATTAGAGGTATATCCATTATCTTATAACGAGGTCCGACTTTAACCCCTCGAGGCAATCCTTTCTTTACCTTATCCCCGTCCTCGTAAAATCAGCACGCAATTTAAACTCAACATTCCCATAAAAACAAGCTTCATGGCAACTTGTTTGAGAGCCTAGCCTGATTATTTCCAATTCTATTAATTTTCCTTGGGGTGCTTGTAAATGCCAATGACAAGAACTAAATTCTCTTGAAGTAAAATCATCATTGCCTATCGTGCCGGTTAATTCGTTGTGTTCTGAAGAAGTCTTAAAAATTAAAAAAAATTTTTTTTATTTTTAATTAGTAGATGGATAAAGGGCGACAAAGCTTTTCTCTTTTTAAACGGCGGATTTTCAACAAGGAATCACTTATGTGAACCAGTCTTGGGCGTTTTGTGGCGTCGGCATTTCATAATCTTAGCTCCGGATAGCTCCCGGAGCCGTACCCAAACTGGTGTCTTGAAACCAAACAAGTACACACAAGAAGATTCTTATTATTTTCACGTAATCTTCAGATAATAATTCCCCTTCCAGACAAAAATTCCTCTTAACTCTCGATTCTCTCATGCACGCCTAACAATAAGTATAATAAATATTGTTTTTTATTATTTACTTTCAATAAAAAAACTAATAAATCCACACGTTTCTAAATAAATATCCCCTTTCCAATTTTCACTTTCACACAAGCCGCAGTCAATATTTCTCTCAGTTAAAGCTATCTAGCTAGACAAGCTAAAGCTATTTCAAAAAAGCTTATACACACTCTCTACTTGTTTAGGCATTTTTTAAATTATTTTTCTGCTTTCCTCTCTTCCCCCAGCTGGCATGCCAATTTGCGAAATGGCCAAAGGGAACACTCCTATTTACAAATGGAATGCAGTAGAGCAGAAATAAACCAACACGGAAATCTGTCATTATTCCTATAAGGCTTTAAAAACATTTTTCCCCTATTTTTTGCCCATTTAAAATCTATTAAAATGACTGTGGATGTTCAACAAGCTGCTACTAGCTGTGTTGGGAAGCAACAAAATTCAAATAATGCTTCAAAAACGTTTCAGTTAACAATCTCTTTAAAGTATGTTAATTTTAGAAGTAAAATTATAGTCAGATCTATTACGTCAGTTAGACTCTCTCTCTCTCTCTGACACTTTTTGAGAGACCGGCCCTATTTACAGCCAAGAGCCTACTTTATGAAGCGATATTTGAAGTCAAGGAATTGACTTCTCCTAAATGATACGTTTCTTAAAATTAGAGGCTATTGGATGCCTAGATACCCATAGTAACTCATTAACTAAGATAATATGCTAGTCTCAAAAAAACTTAAAAATCCCCTCAAAATACAAAGACTGCAAAAGATACAAATAAAATAAGTTTAGAAATATAGAAGATGGATCAAATAATGTTACGTTCAAACAGGACGGTTCGAGATTTCCAACTTCACAAAGAACAATAAAGCTTATAACAAATTGTAAATACCAGATTGTTTTAACCAGCAAACCTGCTCAGGAATTTACGTAAGTCTATTTTAAAGTTGGAGTTGCCACATGCTAAGAAATATTTGGAAATCTAGATTAGATAAACTAACCTCCTTCGGATGGGGTTTGTTCCATGTACACACCCAATGGTAGGAAAAGAGCCTATTCTAGAACATCTTTCGGATGTCCGGAACCTCATAAACTACCCCTAGGTTTGTCCCCGACCCGCTGGTTATAACTTTTCGGGGAACGAGGATGCCGGCTAATGAACAAATCCCTGGAGTAGGGTCAGGGAATTGCCTAAATTCTCATCGTCGGACGGGGAGTCGGGGACCGATCTTGCTATCTTTCTATCAACTTTTGAAATATTTTTAGAAGTCTACACCTAGCTGGAAGTGATTTGGAACTCATTCCAGAGAAGGGGCAAGGCATTGGAAGCTACTCAGCAATTTGGGACACCGCGGGGATTGAACCTACAAGGAGAGGGGGAAGACAAGATATTTTATTTGTTCTACAGGTTTTGCTAGGCACTCAAAAAATCCAAAAAATTAAAATTTAAGGGTCAGAATCAAACCCTTACACAAAAATTACAAACTAAATTTTATGGAAAACAGGATTCTCATGGAATTATAGGGCATAGATTGGAGGTATTTAATTAATTAAAATTTAGAAAAAAATAATTTTTTTAGGCATTGGTTTGGAATTGTGAAGTAAATTTAAATGGCCAAATTAACGTAAATGATGAAAAAATACTTTGATTATTTTAATAAATTTTTATTTTTTATTTTGTATTTAGCTAGTTTTTTTTATTTAAATAGATTTAATTAAAGGCGCTAGAACACGAAATATTTTTAAAATTTTTGGACAGGACCTTGATCGGATATATTGTGCCTGATTGACCTGAGTTTGTGTCTCAAATCAAGTAACTCTTGGCCGAGAAAACCCGACAGGAAGCTAAAAAGGATGTCAGTTCTGGGCTTTGGGTGCAGAATAAACCTAGGTACACTCTAGCGACTTCTGACTGACTGAAACCGAAGAGAATTCTGAGCCCCTATTTGGTAAAAATCTTTTGGAAATATCCCCACCTTTATTGTCTCTCCACAATCAGAGTTAGTCCCAACACCTGGCCCTCTCTCATCGCAAAGTTTGCCTCCAAACCCCCAAGGGCATATACACTGACTACAGTCTTTTGGCTTTGGAAATCCTCCATTTTTGCATTCTACACCTCTACTTTTGCAGTCATCTCGAATTTAAAATTGATTTAATTAAAAATTAGTTACTAGCGAATTTTAAAAATTTTTTTTAAATTTTAAAATTAATTTTTCGAACAACCCAAACACATGTAGCGCTTATTCATAAGTAGCACGTCTAAAAAGCTGGGAGCAATCCTCTGGCCCATAGTTTTTTGATTGTAAGGCTCTTTGGCTGATAACACAGGATTGTGGGCATCGGGAGAAGAAAAAGCGTCTAAAAAGTCAAAGTTAACATTCTGACATTTTAGAGATTTCGAAATTATCAACTCACATTCTGAATAGTGCATTACTGAACCCAAATCGTAAGGTACTTGTTGGTTATCATTTTCTTCCTCGGATTCCTTTAAAAAAGAGAGGGTTTAGGCATATTAAATAAAAGGGTTACTGTAATTACTCATTTAATCACAGCCTTAAATTAAATATTTAATTAAGTAGAGGGGTGGAACTGATAGATCAACAAACATTTTTAAAAATAAAAACTACATAACTAGCCCGCTTCGCGGGCTAGTTATGTAGTATGATTTTATGCTCTATATTTGGTACCTATGCTTTATCCGAGTTACGTCAGGCCTTGGCTGTAAAGTTCATAACCCTATGGGTGTTGAAACCTATGCGTTGCCCGTTAGGGCCTTCGGCCCAAACTTCGTCCGCTCCGCGGCCGAATGGGCGCTGCGCGCCCATGGAGGCGCGAAGAGGTTGTAGGGTTTAGTTACGATGCTTTGCCTTCCGGGGCTGCCTCTAGCCGCTTCGCGGGGTGCAAAAATTTAAATTGCGTAACTTTAAATTTATCAGACTCAAGTGTCCGACTATAAAAATTTGATAAAATTGCACTCCAAGCACCCTCATGCCCGCTCCGCGGTACTTCACATGCCTACAACTTATTTTGGCAAAAATTTTTTTTGAGACTCAAGTGACCCTTCTGAAAATTTTTTGTCAAATTCAAGTCTCATAGGCCTATCGATTCAATTCAAGCTCAGCATATATCACCCTCTGTGTAGTATTGCTGTCGGATACAGTTTCCGGACTTAGCCGTTTTTTGGTCGAGGAAACGGAATTTTTGACTTTTCTGTTGACCATTACTCGGTCCACAGAATTTTCCCAGGAATGCATGATAGTTTTTTCCACGGAGCTCGGCAAGCTCTATAAGAATACCTGTATACCTATTCCCTCAAATCCGACTTCTTAATTTTCAAGTCGAAAAACTCGAAATTTTTCGACCCTCGAAATCAGTTTTCGGGAAATAACTTTTTTCGAAGTCCGGTGACCCTACGCATATTATACCTCATTCGATGCGTATTTTAGTGCTCTTTAATATGCCGCTATAAAAGTCGAAATTTTTCGACTTTTCATTAAGTTATACCCTTTGTGGCATTTTGTCGTTTTCGACCCGGGACCACCTCTCCTTTATACGATTTTTTTCTTTTGGTCGTAGCGACCTGGAATTTTTTTTAAACGATAGATAAAGGTCTATCTCGGGGTACTACGCTTCCAGAAATTTTTTTCTACCCCTAACCTATGGTCGAAAAATTTGGTCGAAAAGTTCGACTTGAAATTTCGACCCTTTGCAGGGTGCGCCGGACTGCGCTCAAAACTGATTCTAGGCCTATTCAGGACGCTCTATTTAATGAAAAAGATCCGGAGAAAATCTGACCATTTTGAAAAAAGTCGAAATTTCAGACTTTATACGTTTTTCGACATTTCGACATAGAGGTCTAAACTTATTTTTATTCGACAGGAAATGGCATAAACCTGCGTACTACGCTTCCAGAATTTTTTTTCTACCCCAAACCTCATGTCGAAAAATCAGGTCGAAAACTTCGACTTGAAATTTCGACCCTTTGCAGGGTGCGCCGGATTTCGGACAAAACTGATTTTAGGCCTACTCAGTCCGCTCTATTTAATGAAAAAGATCCGGAGAAAATCTGACCATTTTGAAAAAAGTCGAAATTTTGTCCAGACCCTAACTACCCCTAAAGTCGAAAATTTCGAAAAAATTTTTCGGCCATCAGATCCGGCCTGGTCTAACTTAAACACCAAATAACTCCGTCAAAACGCTCCGGATTCGTCTTCATATCGAAAAGTCGAAAAAACCAAAACTCTCATTTCGTCGAACGGGGAAAAAAATGGAATTTTGTACGGGCCATAACTACCCCTAAAGTCGACCGAATTCGGTCAACTCAAGTTTTAATAGGTCGGGTCGGGCCTAACTTAGGTTCCATTAAGCAGAACCTTTTTCCCCCGGGTTCGACTTTTCGACTTATGTCGAAATTGGCAAAATGTGGTGATTTTCGAACTCGATTTTCGACCCTTTCCGGGCCGAAATCGAAAAAAATCGTATTTTTTCACAACTGTAACTCATAGATGCCCTATCGATTGAGACCACTCCCAGCCCTCTACGACTTCCCACGGGCTCAAACTTGATTCTTTTTTTTGGACCCCTATCGGTTTTATACCCCAGACTCAAGTTGACCCACATAGACTCAAGTGACCGACTTAAAATTTTTTTTAAAAAATTCGCCATGGCCGATAACCCGTAAGTCCTCGGAATCAGGCCAATCCGACCATCCAAAAAAAAGTTAGAAATTCGAAATTTTAGGGACGTTTCGTCACAGTGGAAAACTTGTCCGGGCCATAACTACCCCTAAAGTCGACATTTTTGGGAAATTTTTTTTTCATCGGATAGGGCCGGCTAATACTTAAACACCATCAAGCGGAACCTTTTTGCTCCGGGTTCGACTTTTCGAGTTATGTCGAAATTGGCAAAACGTGGTGTTTTTCTTTTCGACTTTTCGACCCCTTAAACGAAATTTTTCGAACTTTTTATATTGCCCAAGCCTGCCCCTAGCGATCACAAATATACTCCCAAAACGCCTTTCCGCCACCTGCATCCCTTAAAACGATATTCCCTCCCAAACGATGAACCCCCCCTATTTCTTTTTAAAAATAAAATTTTTTGTCAGATTAGAAAAATGCCAGGATATTTTAGATTTTCGTTCGGATCTGGAAATCCGTGGATTTCACAGAATATCCTATTCTGAGGTGAAATGAACAAATGGCTGTTTTTTTGGATTGATTAACATGCCTTGTTAAATTCTGTTATGGAACATGAACTAGCAACCCTTGAGAACATAAAATATTTTCTCCACCTTATCAAACTGATCCTCGTATCCATTTCGTATATTATCAAGACTAACACTAACAAACTGGTCTCTATCCCAACGTGATTGCTCATGAAAGAACCCAAGAGCATGTGCAACTTCGTGTGTAATAATGCCAAACTTTAAGGTAAAGGGTCAATTTTCTATCAAAAATTTTATTCCTTTACTTGATCACAATCTTCTCCAATAGAAACATACTGATCCCCCTCTTGTTTACCGACATAGCTAGAACATCCATTTCCTTTTCCAAATTGTAATCTAGTCTCTGATGGATTGCTAGATATTTTTGTTTAATTTTTAGGTTAAGTGTTAAAATAAAATTTTTTATGAACGAATTGAGACGTGGACCTCTTAACGGGAGTTATTACTAGAAGCTTCGATCACCCCGTTTTTAAATTTTAACGCTTAATCCAAAGAAGATGATACCCAAAGGGTTGGCTGATGCTGAAGATTGGCCGCTATGCCAGTATACCCAGGCTAATATACAGGAAACTCCTTTGAGAAAAAGAGGGTACGTTTAAGGAGTCCTACTACCTTTGAAAAAGCTCTTCCTCACGAAAATTTAGACAGGTCTGATCAGCCCAAAAACTGAGTGCTTGTCTAATCCTTGTGCGCCTTTCCTCAGCTAAAATTTAAAGCGAAATTATTTTTAAAATTTCAAAATTTTTTATAACAAATAGAGTTTCCAAAAGTGTAGGGAACTGTCCGATTTAACCATAGAGAAGTAGGGAAAGTCACAGAATTAATTGCTTGTCGTCTATTCCTTTTAAGAGTTGGAATAATTTTAAATTTTGAAAATAAAAATTCTGCTTGTTTAAGGTTGAGAATTATATCTCCTTGATAAAAATTGTGGTCAAGTCCTCTGTTGATTTTGGCTATAGTTGGTGGGGGACTTTCTTCTTTTTTAATTATTTCTTTAAATTTATTATTAGCATCTTTTTGTAAGAATTTAAATTTTTTCTCTTTATGCAAAAACATATTCGTTCAGCGTTGTCTAGCTAAAAAAGGATTATCTCATTTAAGTATTATAGCGCTTGGAGAAGTCCGATTGAATCACTTACGAAGTAAATTTCAAAAAAACGTCTCAAACAAGACTCAAATTTTTTTAACCCGCCTATTACTTCTATTGAGTAAAATGTCCTATAGTATTCTTGTGACCATAATATCTCACTCTATTCATTGGCGGACCCGAATATCCGGATCCGAAAAAGACCAATATCTTTTGGTTCGGATATCGGATCAGGATAGGATATCAGGATTCGGAGGGCGGGTATTTTAGGTTAGCTTGACTGTTGCGCCCGTCTATGTGAATGAAAATGTCTCAGAATACAGAATATTTCCCCAAGCTACTTCAACAGCTCCTTGTATCTAATAGAAGTTGTAGCTGCTTTAACAAGGTAGATACAAGCTTAATTTAATTAATCCCTCAAAATTACCTTGATATCTCTTTTTAGAGGTATTGAAGCTATCCTTTCAATAAACCATATAATAAATAAAATGTATAAAAATAATTTAAAAATTAACATTTAATATTTTTATTTACAGAGGTAATTATTACCCAAAAATATGCTTACTTTTAAAGCCAAATACAAACACAAAAAAAAATTCCAAGGTGTTCGTACCCTTATTTTTCTGATAACAATAGATTACAATTCATCCATTTTTTATTAAATTTTTTTTCCTTTGCTAAAGCTATTTTTGCTTTTATTTTATTAATTTTTAGGCATAACACACCCTTCAAGTTGACATTATTTTGGGGCCAAATAAAAATTTTTTTATGATTTTCTATTTTTTCTATATGTTTGTTTGCCTTGAACGTCAATTTTTATTGCAAGACGGTTTTAAAAAATAGTTCCTTTTATGGATCAGAAGAATAAAAAAGAAATTTCATCGAAAAAGTTGACTAATGTACAGGGAAAATATTTCAAAAAATTTAAAAAAATTTCAAAAAAATTTTTTTAATTTTTAAATTATTAAAATTACGGTAATTTCTCTTTTTAGAGGTATTGAAGCTCACTGCTCTCCTTTCAATTATTTCCCTATTAAAAAAAATTTTTTTAATTTTCCTCAAAATTTCTAACGTTTTTTTAAATTTTTTCATATTAAAAAATTTTCCAAATTTTCTAAAAAATTTCCCAAAAATTTTTTATTAACCTCATCCTTCATTAAATGTTCACAATTACCTTGCCTTTTCTAAATTTTTTTTCTAAATTTTTTTTTATTTTTTCCATTCGATTTTTAAATTCACTCTCAAGAACAAAAAAGGAAAACCAGTTTTTCTCTTTAAAACCTTCCCTCTATTGTTTAACAATTCTTTTTCCTCTCCCAATTTAGAAATTTTAAATGAATTAAAACGTGTAAATTTTTTGATGTTTACCTCTTTCCATTCTTTTTTTCATTCTCGATTAAAAAAAATTTTTTAATTTTAAATTTGTCATTTTTAACTTAAGACCAAAAAATATATTGAATTTTTAATTTTTTTATTTAAAACCTCATTTTAGTTAAATTTAAAATTTTTTTATAAATTTAACGTGAGAATGATGTTAATGATCATTTAAATTAAAAATCTTTAAAAAACTCTAAAGTTAATTTCAAAAAATTTTTTGCCCAGAATTATTTTAAAAATTAGGCACTCTCTTGACACTCCTAGTAATCTGACTTTGTTGTCCTTTTAATTAGAGATCAGATCGAGACTAGATCTCATCCGAAAATCTCCATTATCAATCTTGAATGTCCAGCATCCACACTATCGTTTTCTAATTTAACTGAATTTTCTCAAAATTTATACAAGTGAAAAGATTCCCTATTCTGGCACAATTTTTTATTTTAAAATTATTAATTATCCATCATTTAACTTTTATTTAGTAACAAAAAATCAGAAAAATGAACATTCACGATTACAATTCCCGAGTTGATTATATAAACAATGCAAGTCGTCAATTAGAAAAGAAATTGTGTGAGGAAAGCATTAAGCTTCACAAAGGATTGCAGGACGATATTTATGGCAAAAAGGCGTATAATAGTTACACTCCGAGAAGTGAATCGGTAAACAAAAGAAGAATTTTTTTAATTTTGGAAAATTGAAAAAGGGTTATGATATTAATTAAAATAAAACTCTTATATACATACAACACTAAAAAGTATTCTTCCCTAAAAATAGATTAGATACTGGGTGGAGGATATAGCAGGAAATGCCCTAATGCATTCCTAAAAGCGGATAACGAAAGCGAAATAAAATAGAAAAGTGAAGACGGAAACGGAAGAGTTCCCATCCCTGGTGAGTGGATCTACTGGATTTGGCATCTATCTAAGCGTCACATCCTATTTAAGTTACCTCTGTTATAAGACACATTCTGGCCTCAATATTGTACTTTATAATAAGGTTTATCAATTTTTAAGAGGTCTATGAACTTTAAAATTATAATTTATTCTTTAATATCCATTAATATCTTAAGGCGTATTCACCAAAACACACACCTAATCGTTACTACGAAATCCACAGCAAAGAAGATCCTTATAAGCCTGTCAATTTTTGGACTCCGGCACTTAAACTTGTCAATTTTGAAGGTTTCTTCGATTAAATTTAAAAATTTCTCAAAATTAAAGGGCCAACAACTCGTTCAATACCTTTAGACGACGGTAAAATTGGAGGTTCAATAACTACGTGGCAGTGGACAAAGGCTAGTGAACGCCATTTTTAGAAGCAACTTTTGAAAGGGGAAAATAAAACAACGAGAAAATTTAAAAATTTGAAAGGATCTTTTAAATATTATTTTTTGAATAAAATAAATAATTAATATTTTTTTAAAAATATTTAGAATTAAAATATTTAAATAAATGACGTGATTTCCATTTTTTTAGATAAAATAAAATTAGAATAATAAAAAATTTCTTTTTGTTTATTTTAAGCAGCAAAGAATAGGCTTTAGGTAAGTCATCATAATTTGTGAAAATTTTATTTCAATCACAAGAAAATTTCCAACTTTTTTGGGCAACTTTGTTTACAACCATTTTTTTTCTGCTTCTTCCTCTCTTTTGTTTTCAACAACAAACAAAACATTCCCTATTGTTCATGTTTGTTTCCCTCCTTTTTTCACTTCCTGTTTTGCTTCTCCATGTCCCGTGTTTAACAAAACAAACAAAACAAGGAAGCATAATTTATCACTTATCATATAAATATTTATTTAAATTTACCTGTATTTTTAAAATTATTTTTATCAATCCTCCCCTTAATAAATTTAATAAAATTATGAAGCTTAATTGTTTGGTAAGTCCCTTTATTAAATTAAAGAGAGTCTTTCATATTTTTAAGATTTGCTATTTTTTGATAGCCCTAATTTTGTTTGGATTACTCCAAACTTTGTTTGCCCAACAAAAACGTTGTCTTAAAGTAAAGCTTCCCGATGTTTGTGAAAATTCTTGTTCGGTAAATTTAATTTTAATTAAAAAATAAATTTATTTTTTTATTTTTTAGAACCCAGCAAAATAAATAATTACTACTAAATTTTGCCGTCCACAAAAATTAATTTCAGAACCTTTTTAAAAATTAATTGATAAAAGTACGCTTAAATATTTTATTAAATTAATTAAAATTATTTTTGATAAATTTACATTGAATTTTTATTTTTAAATTAATTTTTAAATTGAAAATTGAAATTTTAAAAAATAAATATTAATGCTTACTGATAGATAATCGAACAAAAAATGAGAGATTTTGTTAATGAGAGAATACGATATTTGTTAAGGGAGTAATTGAGGTGATTAGAAACATTAAAAAATTAAATATAGATTCGAACCTCGTTATAGTAGAGCCCCTTTTTTTAATAACCCCCCCTCCACCCCGCCATGGATTTCAAAATGTGGCTAGCCTCTGGAGGACGGAGAGCTGTCTTCACTGGAGGGAGGGAGGAAGGAGGAGAGAGGAAGTCTCTCATAAAACTCTCTCAAAAACTCCCTCCCCTTCAAGGAAGCTGCCTTGATACCCCTCTATTTAATATAACACCTTAATTTAAGCAACAATTTCTTGTGTACTAAAGAATTAGTCTGTATCGAGATTCGACTGATCTAAAATTTGTAAAACCCTCCAAAAAATTATTTAAAATTCCAATTTACAAACATCCAAACATTCCTCTACCGAATCAAACCGATTTTGATTACCTCCACATTCTTGAGTACTAAAAGCATAACATTGTGCAGTAACACTATCAAAATAAAATTTTGTATTTAATTTGGTTTCATCCAAAATATTTTCTTCATTTTCTACAGAAGTTTCCCATTTATTCAATTTTTCTTCCTCAGAGAATTTATTAAATTGCTCGTTTATATTGTTTTCTAAACCTGTCTGGACTGGTGATTTTTGTTGTAATTCGATGGTTGAACACAGACCTGATTCTAAAAATTTTAATAAAGGATATACATTCTAAATCCGTTAATTACGCTAGTACATAGCCCTCTGACGAAATTTCCTAGCTGATTAGATAGATAAAAGTGCGTGTGATCAGAGTCAAATCAGACTAGAACAACATCCTTCGCGACTGAACCAGTTTGGATGATAACGGCTTGTGCTTAGTGAGGGGAGAGAGGGGGAGCTTCTAATTGAATTCTAAATCTAGTAACTTAAAGATCAGGTAATCAAGGACTGTTTACAGGCCAGAATTCTTTAGAAGAAAACAATTTTCAGGCTTTTCATTATCCTCTTGTTCAGTATTTTATTAAAAAGAATATTAACCAAATAAAATACCTGGAGGTAAATAGCATAATCCAGGATAATGAGGAACTCTTTCAAAAATAGGAGGAGCTGGCAAGGAAGCAATTAAAGAAAATAATGTTGACATGATTACAATTAACAAGATTCTGATTTTTAAAGGCATTTGCTCTTAGTTCAGATGTAAGAAAATTTAGTTGGAAAGGAAGAAAAATTTATTTTTGTGGAAAGCTTACAAAAATTTTTGTGATTTTATACGTAGCAAAACCAGATTCACAACAGATTTATTTTTATTTTTAATTCTACCGGTTGACTGAGGATTTTGAATAAAATTGTAAAAAAGAGATAGAAAATTGAGGGAGAATTGAGGGAGAATGGGGGGGGGGGGAATGAATGAGGGGAAATTCAATGGAAAAAATAAGAAATAAAGAAGCAGTTCCGGGGTTTTGTGGGGTTCTTCTCCTGCTTTTCCTTTTCCTCCTCTTCTCCTCCTCTTTATTTCACGCAATCTGCAATTTTTTTGACTTTTAATGCATCTATATGGGCGTGTAAGGGTCTTCCCCCTCCCTCAAGCATTTCCTCGTTTCCGGATTTGGTGAACAACTTTTTTGGGAGGAAATAAATTGAATGTTGAATTGGAAGGCTGAAAATAAGGGAAAATAGGGGAAGAAAAGGAAAATGCACGCGTTCTGAATTAAATTGAAGCAAAAAAGGGAAAAAATCAGCAAAAGTGGCGTCGAAAAAATATTGTAGTATATTCATAATTTAAGTGAAAATAAAAGAGAAAATTTGTGTCAGTTTATTTGAATTTTTTGGATAAATTTTAATTTTGAGTGAAATTGAGTGTTAAAAATTTAAAGGATAAAGTTATCTTTAAATAAATAGTATAGAATAAATTTTGATAAATCCATATAAGTGTATCTGGAAATAAATATCTCCCATTATAGCATGCATGTTGCTTCTTTCATTCCCTTCTTTGTTAAAATTAGACGGGCAGGAGAGATTAAACTTGGAAAATTTTCAAGCATTTTCATGTATGGACGCATCAGGTAACAGAGTTTATATGCCCCCGCCGAAGCAGGGACCGATCCATGTACAATTCGGCACATGGATGCCCATTGAAATTACCTTTAAATGAAAATGGCCTTAGGCATTACGAACTCAAGAGTCTTAGAAAGTTCTCCCTTCTGTGAATTTGCAAAAGTTTGATATAGTAATGATGTATAAAAATAATCTAAATAAATTTTTAGATTTTACATGTTAATTAAGACTGTGTAAATAGTTTTAAGTTTAAATGCCCCCTCCGAATCGGGGACGGTCCAAAATTTGTGCCCCCTGCACAAGGCAGGGGGACTTGAGTTGCCCCCTGCACAAGGCAGGGGGACTTGAGTTGCCCCCTGCACAAGGCAGGGGGACTTGAGTTGCCCCCTGCACAAGGCAGGGGGACTTGGGTTGCCCCCTGCACAAGGCAGGGGGACTTGAGTTGCCCCCTGCACAAGGCAGGGGGACTTGAGTTGCCCCCTGGCAGGGGGACTTGAGTTGCCCCCCTCTTCTTTTACTCTTCTCTTATTTAATCTAAAATGCCTATACGCGTAAAATACACGATATACCTAAACGCATTATTTTTAAAAATGGTCAGAAAGGGAAAATGTTAAAAATCGACAAAACTTTCCTGCTTATCTCTTTATAATTATTTTTCTGAAATTTTTTTAAAATTTTGAAAAATTTATACCTATTAGAAATTCTATAAATAAATTTAGAGAATTAAATGAACATTTTTCTCATTAAAATCATCTTCAACTTCGCTATCCAATCTACTAAAATTAAACAAAAGCCATGAATCAAAAACAGCTCCAACGAGCTTGAGCACAATCTAGCTTAAATTGGCTTTGATATAGGACATGCGATTTATGGGGATGAGTTCCGGAAAATGACACAAAACTATTTTTGAGACTTTAATGAGACACCTGGGCTTCCGGATTCAATAACTTGAACGTAGTTATGACTTGGAGGTAAATCGCTTTCGCAATACTTTGGGGTTATAAATTTTTGGTTATAAAATTGGGTTATAAATTGGGGTTATAAAGGTTATATTATAAGGGTTATATTATTATATTTGGGTTATAAAACCCTAAATCGACGTAGAAATTAAATCGACGTTTTGAAAAGCCTGGACCTGTTCCTTGACTCTGGAGTTTGATTTATTGACCTGGACTGGATCCTGGGCCTGTAGTTCAGGAAAACCCCAGGCCCTGGAAAAACCCAGGAAGGTCAAAATATGTCTGGACTTGGACTCAGTGTACAGGAAATCCCAGGCCTTGGTACATGTCCAGTTCGATCTCAAAATCGATGTTACTTAAACCTGTTCTACAGCATTAAAAAATATTTCAAAAAAATTTTTTTAATTATTTAATTTCTACTATTTTTAATTTAAAAAATAAAAAATAAAAAAATTTTTAAAAAGTCAAAATCGATTTATTTTATTGTTAAGCATTACTTGGCCATAAAATACACCAATGTTTATTCATATGAAATATTTTCCATTCATCTACCCCCTATCACCCAACGCCAGCAGAACGTTTACTGACTGTCTAACAAAATATTTACTTTTCATCTCGATTTTTCCAAAGCTTTTATTGTACAAATTTAACGTCCAAAAACAATCATTAAATTTATTATTATATCAAATCACGGTATAATAAAAATTTTAAGACATAGAGGGTGATTATTAAAATTTTTGAAAAATAAATATAAAATTTTTTAATTTCGTACGTGTTAATACTTGAGCTTATTTTAAATATATGAAGTCTGTCAAGACACATACATATGTATGTTTTTCGTTTTTCAATATTTTATTTAAAATGTTTAAAATTAATGTAGCATTTAAATTTTCCCGACATTTTTATCAAGACAAACGAATTTTATTTTAAAAAATCTTTTTAATTGATTTTATTAATTTTCTCAATTCTATTTTATTTAAATTTTTCAATCTAGTTTTGATATTTGTTTAGAGTTTGCTTTATTTTAAATTATTTAAAATTAATAAAAATTAAGCATTTTAAGTTACTCGAGTTTGTAATTAGTCAAGTTTTTAATTTATTCCAAGTTTTAATAAATTCAAGTTTGCGAAATTAAAATTAAAGTTTTATTAATTTATTCAAGTTCGTATTTATTAAAGCTAAATTTAATTTATTGTTTTTTAAGTTTTAATAAATCAAGTTTGTTTATACGAACTTGAATTTAATCTTATAATTTTTAAGTTTTCAAGTTTTGAATTAAAGTATGTAATTTATTCAAGTTTGTATTTCTGTAAAGTTTAAATTCAAGTTTTAATTCTTCCAGTTTTAGTAAATTCAAGTTTGCATACTTTAAATTTGTGCAATTTATTTTAAGTTTGTAATTCATTTATTTAATTTTAAGATTTAAATAAATTAAGTTTGATCTCTAATTACTCGAATACAAATTTTTAATTATTCCTCTAGTGAATATTTTTTTGATCATTTCCAATTTATAAACTTCTACATATTCTATTTTAAAAAATATTATGATATTATAATCCCTTACTTTATTCTTTGTTGCGAATTTTTATCAAAATTCTGTTAATCCTTTTTCAAATAAAAAATATTTAAATAGAAAAAAAATTATTTTAAAAACAAAATTCGCTAAAAACTTTCCAAATTAACCCTCGGAACCTGCTCTCTACCTTCCCTAATTTTATATTTTTTAATTACGCAAAACTTCTACAAATGTTTACATAAGGCCATAAATATTAAACAAATTAATTTATTTCCATTTTATTTAGTTTTTAATCTTTACTTCTTATTTAAAAATTGTAGCACTAAAAAATACAATTGAAGTAGAAAAAATAAGCTTTATTTTTGCCTCATTTTACTTAAAAACTAGTACTTAATAAGTTTATTTATTTATTGACTACGTGCCGTTTATTACCCTTAAAAGCATATTAACCTCTATTTACCTTTAAGATTAATTAATTTAAATTAATTTTGACTCATTTGATTGGGGAATATTTTTCAAAAATATTTTTTAGATATTTTGATTATTTTTTTATTGATCTTTTAATATTTTTAAACATTATTATTGCTCTTTATTTTCCCCAAATTTCCTCTACTAATTTTTGTATTAGCAAACAAAAATTATATAAATTTTTGCCTTGTTTCTCTCTGTTTACTCTAATCTTTTTATTTTAACTGAGAAAAATTTTTTTCAATTTCTTTGCTTCAATTATTGATAATTTTAAAAATTAGAATTTTAGATTTAAAAAAATGTCGACTTGGCAAAAATATCGAAAGTCTCCCAGATTCCCTTCTTCCCTTATTTCTTTCTTGTTGCTTGTTGCTTTATTATTTATGGTGATTTTTGATTTATTTTTAACGTAACGGAACTCTAAATTATTTTCCGTTTGGGTTTCTTCACAGACCAGAATTCTGATTATTTTTTAATAGGTGTCATCACTTCTTTGGTATGGCACACCTTACAGTTTTTATGACCGAAGGGAAGTTTCTTACCATCGTATGCCGCCTGATTATCGCAATATGCCTGTGGAGCGTTATTTGGAAATTGCACCTAATGTGGATAAATCAGAAAATTATTTGAATGAAAGGAGTTTGCGTTTAGGGTGATTCTTGGAAATTTTTAGAAAGTTAAGATTACACTTAAATTTTCAGAAATATGGTAAATACAAGTTTTGCAAAGTTTGTGAAGGGGATTCCAGCAAAGGATAACAATTGGTGTGAACGAATGGGTAATGGCAAACTTGACAATGAGGAGCATAAAAAATTGGAAGAATGGGCTTTTACTAATGAAGACAAAACTTTTTCTACAGAGGAATCAATAAAACCGGGGGAGACTGTCAATAATCAGTGAGTAAAAATTTTAGTTGATATGTATTTTTTAACTAACCAATTTACCTTCAAACTTGATCTATTTTCAAGTTTATTTATAAGTGCAGACTTGATATTTTCAAGTTTATTTTTCTAAGTTACAAACTTGAATATTTTAAGTTTATTTATTAGAAATTAAAACTTGCCTTCTTAAGTTTACCCTTAGGAAAACTTTGATTTCTCAAGTTTATTTTTCGAGATAACAAACTTAACTTCTTACGTTTATCCTTAGAAAATTAAAAACTTACCTAATTTATTTTTAAGTTTGTTATTTTATTTTACAGATGTATTCGACTTAAAGAAAAATTTCCTTTTATTGATGAGCCTCTTTCAGAAGAAGAAAGGGAATTTCCTCTTGCCTATGGCATGCTAGTGTATAAATCGGCTTTCCAAGTTTACATGATGATGAGTGCTATTTATCAAGTATGCACCCAGAATCTAAGCTTAAGCTTTTAATTTTCAGCCTCAAAATATTTATTGTATTTTGGTTGACGAAAAATCAAGTAAAGAATTTAAAGATTCAATGTTGTTACTTACTGACTGTTTTCCGAATATTTTTGTTATGGTAGGGGCTAATGTAAATTAACAAGTAAAAGAAAATTTATTTTTAAGGCAAGTGTTGGCCCTGTTGGTTGGTGTGAATTTGGAATAACTCGTTCACTTTTCAATTGTCTTCGTTATTTGACTGAAAGGAAGCACGACTGGAAATATTTTCAGGTGAAATCCTGTCCTATTTTTATTTATTAAAGCATTTTTAGTATCTGAGTGGAGTTGATCTGCCTTTAAAAACAAATCTGGAGGTATCTCTCTCAATTTGTATCTTTCCTAAAATTTATATCTTAACAGATGGTTCGAATCTTCAAGCAACTCCATGGATCTATCAATATGGAAGTTTCGTTGTATCAAACTGGCAGGCTTGGTGAAGAGCTTAAAGTGACTCACAAAAATTAAGTACACAATAAACATTAAACCTTTGTAGAATATCAAGCCTCCATTAACCTTATGGAAGTCAAGTATGTCTTCTTTGATTCCCCGTGAAGCAGCTAATGTAATGGTCTCCAGTCCTAAAGTACACGAATTGATGAGATTTTTGAAGCACTCAGATTGTTCTGATGAAGCTGTCTGGACCTCTATTACAGGAAATCCACAAGGTGCTTAAAATACATGTTAAAATTTAAAACAAACCCAAAATTCAGAATTAAAAATTCCCGGAGGATTTAACGCTGCAGCCTTTCATTTTGAGAGAACGGAGTGTCTTAAACATAAAAAAGGAAATGTTACAGCAATCATTGAACAGGAAGTGAAAGCAATGGCTGAAAGACATCCAAATGAGCCTTTTCTCCCTGACAATTATTATATCGCTCGTTATCAAGTTTGGGGTTCATCTACTTTACATAGATGTTATTGTAGGTTTTAGAGTTTATATAAACTTAAGTTCAAAAATACACGTGGAAAGATTTGTTAATTTAAGTTTAACCTCAAATTTTAAAACAGAATTTGCAAACTTAAGTTAAATTAAACTTTAAAAAAATATTTTAAATTGTATTTAAGTTCAAGCTTAAATAAATCATATTTCATGTTTTGAAAATAAACTTGAAAAGATAATTGCACACTTAGGTTTAGGTTTAATTTTTAAAACAAAAATTTCAAACTTGGATTAAATCAAACTTGAAAACAACATTTTCAACCTTTTTAAGATCAAACTTAGAAATCAAAGTTTTAAAAATAAATCTGAAAAGAAAGTTTACGAACTTAAGTATGTATAAGTTCAAACTTTAAAAATAAATTTATAAACTTAAGAACTTTTTTTTTATTTTTAGCACAAAACTTTGCTAGTGCTTCTTGTGTTTATGGAATTAATGATATTCCTTATATGCTTAAAAGACCAGAACTTGTACAACACAAAATGTATTTGAGTTTTCAACCTGCAGGTTGTTTGAATTAATTAATTTTAAATTTAAATTAAATTAATTTAAGCCTATTTTTGCCTTTGGAAAACAATACATGAGAGAGCACTTGATTGGCGTAATCAAAAAGAATTTAAGGCTACCGCCTATTCTGAACTGCCAACAGTTAAACATGTTAGGGAAGGGAATGAACACTTTTATGACGATAAGTGCCTTTTATCTTTATGGTGATTTGACTAATTTAAATTTTATTTTTTTTGTTATTTTTATCTATTGACAATCACTTAAAATACTGTTTCTTCCTCAAATTTTTTTCAATCAAAAATTCTATTGTTAATGCTTTAACCGAAATTTTTTTGCCTTCTTAAGCCTCTCCTTTTTATTAACCCAAATTCTCCAAAAGATGAAATTCTCTATTCGTTTACAGCATTTACAATATTAATTTTAAGAGAATTTTTTAAATTACGGGATTTATATATTAAAAACTCTATTTTTGACCTCTGTGATATCACTCTGTTTTTCACGTGTATCACTTAAAATATTAATTAATTATAGCTTTAATTATAAAATTTTTAATTTATTAAATAAATTGTTTTATAAATCGGATTTTTTTATTAATCCAATAAATATGAATAAGCTTGATTGAGTGGAAATAAGAGATTCAGGGTCAATTTGAAAAAAACCAGGCCTTCGATTCTTACTTATTTTATAAGTCAATATTTACAAATCGACTTTTTGGTTAAAAAATTAAATTTATCCTTAAAATTCTCAAAATTTTCGCCTGTAGCGCAAGCTTTGAATCCAGAAAAAATTTTTTAAAAATATTTTTAATTACTCTTATATGTAATTGGAAAATTTTCTTTAAAATTTAATTTTTTATTAAAATCTTAATTAAAATCTTATTTACCTGCTTCGATATTGTAAGTTTCAAAATTTGACTATAAAAGTCATCTTGCTTATAAATGACATACTATACAGACATTATATCTTTTAACATCAAGCAAACTATTAAAAATAATTCTTTTATTCTTTTATTATTAATAATTTTATTTCTCGTAGTAATTTAGGTATTTATTTAAAAAATTAAAATGCTTAATAATTCTTATTTGATTCAAAAAATGGCGACTTGGCAAAAATATCGAAAGTCTCCAAGATTTCCTTCTTTTCTTATTTCCTTCTTTTTGCTTATTGCTTTGTTATTTATGGTGATTTTTTTGATATTTTTAAACTATCAGAATCCTTGTCATTAAAATTAATTCAAAAATAGGTATCAACACTTCTTTGGTATGGCACACCTTATAGCCTTTCGGCCAGTAGTGAAGTCTATTCCATTCGAGATAATCGCAGTTTGCCTGTGGTGTCTTCCCCTAATGTGGAAAAATCAGAAAATTATTTGGATGAAAGGAGTTTGCGTTTTAGGTAATTTTCTGATTTTTTAGAAATTATAATTGCTATTTAATTCAGAAATATGGTAAATACAAGCTTTGCAAAATTTGTGAAGGGCATTCCAGCAAACAATAGCAATTGGTGTGAACGAATGGGTAATGGCAAGCTTGACAGTGAGGAACACAAAAAATTGGAAGAATGGGCTTTTACTAATGAAGACAAAATTTTATTTGCAGAACTGGCAAAAAGTGGGGAGACTGTCAGTCAACGGTGAGTTGATTCTTAAGTTTATTTTCAGAGAATTAGAAACTTAAGTTTTCAAGTTTGATCTTTTATTTCACAGGTGTACTCGACTTAAAGAAATGTTTCCTTTTATTAATGAACCACTCTCCGAAGAAGAAAGAGAATTTCCTCTAGCCTATGGCATTCTTGTGTATAAATCAGCTTTCCAAGTTTACATGATGATGAGTGCTATTTATCAAGTATGCGCTTAGAATTTAGGCTTGAGCTTACTCTTAATTTTCAGCCTCAAAATATTTATTGTATTTCGATTGATGAGAAAGCAAGCAAAGAATTTAAGGATTCTATTTTATTACTTACTGACTGTTTTCCGAATATTTTCGTTATGGTAGGGGGTTAATGTAAATTAATAATTAAAACAAATTTTGTTTAAAGGGAAGTGTTGGCCCTGTTGGTTGGTGTCAATTTGGAGTAGCTCGTTCACTTTTCAATTGTCTTCGTTATTTGACTGAAAGGAAATATGACTGGAAATATTTTCAGGTGAAATCTTGCACCTATTTTTAATTATTAAATACCTACATTTTTAGTATCTGAGTGGATTTGATCTGCCTTTGAAAACAAATTTGGAGGTATTTCTCTCAATTTATATTTAAAAAATTTTTTAAATTTCTTAACAGATGGTTCGAATTTTTAAGCAACTCCATGGATCTGTCAATATAGAAGTTTCTTTGTATCAGCCTGTCCGACTTGGTAATGAGGTTAAGGTGAGTTGAGATCTTAAGAGGCCAAATTAAATAAACAATTAAATTTCATAGAATATCAAGCCTCCACTAACCTTATGGAAGACGAGTATGTCCTCTTTGATTCCTCGTGAAGCAGCTAATGTAATGGTCTCCAGTCCTAAAGTGCATGAATTAATGAGATTCTTGCAGCACACTTATTGTTCTGATGAAGCTGTTTGGACCACTGTTGCAGGAAATCCACAAGGTGCTTAAAATTTAAAAATCTGAGAAAATCAAAATTTTCAGAATTAAAAATTCCCGGAGGATTTAACGCTGCAGCCTTTCATTTTGAAAGAACGGAGTGTCTTAAACATAAAAAAGGAAATGTTACAGCAATCATTGAGCAGGAAGTGAAAGCAATGGCTGAAAGACATCCAAATGAGCCTTTTCTCCCTGATACTTATTATATATCTCGTTATCAAGTTTGGGGTTCAGCTACCTTCCATAAATGTTATTGTAGGTTTTTAGTGTTTCACACATTAAATTTAAAGAGAAACTTGAAAAAAAAACATTATAAACATAAAGTTCCAATATAATAAAAGAGCATTTACAAACTTGAATGAATTAGACTTTAAAAACAACAGTGAAAACTTTTTAAGATTAAACTTCAAAAATGAAACTTTAGAATAAACTTAAAAATAAAGTTTCAAACTTTACAACTAAACTTGAAAACTTTAATTAAATCAAACTTGAAAAGGAACATTTACAAACTTAGTTAAGATTAAAAATAAAATCCAAACAAAGTTTTAAAAATAAACTTGAAAAGAAAGTTTACTATCATAAGTTTAAGCTTAGACTTTAAGACAGATTTGCAAACTTAAATTAAATTAAACTTGAGAAACAACATTTTAAATCATGCTTAAGTTTAAACATAAGAAAACAAACTTGAATTTTTAAAAATAAACTTGTAATGAAAGTTTGCATGTTTAACTTCAAGTTCAAACTCAAAAAATAATTTGCAAACTTAAAAACCTTGTTATCTTTAGCACATCGTTATAAAAGTGGTTCATGTATTTTTGGGGTTAAAGATATTCCTTATTTGCTTAAAAGACCAGAACTTGTACAACACAAAATGTATTTGAGTTTTCAACCTGCAGGTTGTTTGAATTAATTAATTTTAAAAATTAATTTATTTTAAGCCTATTTTTGCCTTTGGAAAACAATACATGAGAGAGCATTTGATTGGCGTAATCAAAAAGAATTTAAGGCTACCGCCTATTCTGAACTGCCAACAGTTAAACATGTTAGGGAGGGGAATGAACACTTTTATGACGATAAGTGCCTTTTATCTTTATGGTGATTTGACTAATTTTAATTTTATTTTTTGTTATTGTAAATTACCTCTGTGATATCATTCTGCTTTCATATTTATCATTTTTAATTATGAGTAAAAATTCTTATTGGATAAATTCCATTTTAGAAAATATTTTGTTTTGGGAGTCTCTAGTTGTAATAAACTACATGATCATATTTAGTTCTTATTTAGTGTTCGGATATTTTATTTCACAAAAATCATCCCAATGTAAGCTGAATATTTACACAGCTTTAATTTATGCATCCAACTTTATCTTTTTCTCGCTAAAATTTTATTCGAAATTATGTTTATTCAATAAAAATTTATTACAAAATGGACATAAAATTGGAAGAATTTAATGAGCTGATTTTGGAATAAAATAATATCTATAACCCTATAAATCCTTAAAAATACTTGAGATGATAATAATTCATGTGAATTGCTGCTATAATCCATAAATAAAATATAATTTTAAGAAATAAAATTTTTTTATTTCATTACACTTTAGTTTAACTTGATTATAAGTGCAATGCTTAATGTTCATCCAATTTTTATCATTTTGTATTTAACCTTTGTTATTTAAAATATCAAGGTTTCTTAAACTTATTTTAACTATTATTTTCAGAATTAATCTGTAAAAAACTAATGTTTTTGGGCAAATCTAGCCCCTCTTGTTTTTGGTATTTGAACAACACCGTAATCACATTTCAGAAAGAATTCTTATTTTATGCTTTTGAGCAGAAAATTGCCAAATCGTATTTTTCATTTATATTTATTAAAATAGTTTCCCAAAATAGAAAAGCTGCTCAAATATTAAAGAAAATTAAGAATTAAATATCCAATAGATAAACCTCATAAATATTAAATTTTACTCCTTTAATGAATATTAAATATTTTTTTTAATTTTAAAATTTTTTTTAATTTTAAAATTTCCAATTATTAATTTATATAGAGAAGTTTAAAGTAAAAAATGTCAGACTTTTATTTCTTCAACAACTTGAATACCCAAATATTAGAAAATGGAAATATTAACAGAATAAATAATGAATATTTTGTAGATAAGCAAAAATATAATGATAATGGGGAAGAAACTAGGGGAATTAATGAAGGACTCAATAAATCCGAAAATCCTTCAGTTCCAAAAAATGTTAAGAAAAAACGCGCATTTCCAACAAATTGTACTGTTTGTGGACATATCGCAAGTGGATATGTATTTTATAATGCTATGTGTTGTGATGGTAAATTAATTAATTATAAATGAGGAAAATAATATGATCTATATTTAATTAATTTGATAATAAACTTGAATATTTAAGTCAAACTTAGAATCAAGTTTATAAACTTTAACAAAGTTTATTAAGATTAAACTTATGTATATTATTAAATAATAAGCATATTTAAGATCGAACTTAGAATTAGGTTTATTAAACTTAAAAGGTTTATTAAGCTTAAACTTAAAACTTAATTTAAGATCGAACCTAGAATTAGGTTTATTAAACATTAAAGATTTATTAAGCTTAAACTTACGACTTAAATATTAAATAAAAATGCTTAAAATTATAAGCTAACTTAGAGCTAAGTTTATAAACTTAAGTTTCTAAAGTTGCATTTAAATTTAATTTTTTAAAACCATTTTATCAGGTTGTAAACACTTTTTTCGTCGTTGTATTTCTAATAAAAATATGTTTAAATGTAACAATAATGGAGATTGTGATGTTTCTAAAGGTGAATAAATAATAATAATAAATTTAATTTATTAAAATTTAAAGGGTCTTTAAAATGTAAAAGCTGCCGTTTTGATAAATGTATTTTGGCAGGAATGAATGTAATGACTTTACGAGGAAACAATGCTGAAGCTTTCATGGAAACACATACACATATTAAAAATAGACTTAAATATCTAATTCTTCAAGGAAAAGCTGTTAAGGAACATATTGAAAAAAATGCTTTTGAGGTGTCCAATTCTGTTGGGGTAAAAAATTCTTATTTTAATACACAAGTTTATTAATAAAATTCATCCTTATTTATATTCAAGTTTATGCCTAATAATTTAAGTTTATTCTCTTTCAAGCCTATTCATAAAAATCAAGTTTATTTTATTAGTCAGGCTACTTAAATTCTTGTTTATATTTTCAAGTTCATTCTTAAATAATTTTAAAAGTTTAAAAAAGTTTGTTTAATATTTAGGTTATTTATGTATATTCAAATTTAATATTAAATTAAATTTATTTTTAAGGAAACACCAATAACAATTGGACAGGATACTCAAATCATTGAATTTCTACTCTTAGTAGACAAAAAAGCTCGTCAAATTAGAAATTCAAGAGTAAATGTTCCTGAATGGCATTATGGGTATCCTTGCAATTCACTGGAAATATTGCTCACAAGAACTGAAAATTTGCTTGCAACAAGCCAAGAATATACAGTTTCTGAATTAAATAATAAATAAATATTTTTTGAATTTTTAAGAATGAAAAGCATTTGAATGTGCCAGAAACATTTTCGTTTATTCTAAAAAATGGACCATTTTTATTACGACCCTCGACGCTGACCGAAGATTTACTTTTAATTGTGGATTTTGCAAAAACATTACCTTTCTTTAACAAAATGTATTTATCTGATAAGGTCCTTATAATTACACAGGATACCCTCGGGGAATTAAAAAAATTTTCATAGATTTGTCTTCTTACATCCATTGCTATGCCCCTCGTCATACTTGCTGAACGACAATTTTCTTGCAGCAAAAAATGCGAAACAGTTACTTTGCCTTGTGGGATATCGTTATTTGACTGTTTTAGTGGAGAACATTATAATGGGGATTTAACGTAAATTAATTTTAAAATTCCCTCAATTTTAATTGCATCACTCTTTAAGATACTTGATTTCAAGTATTAATAAGCAGACCACATATAAAGAAAATAATTTTTAATTAAGAGTAAAGAAATATGTCAAAAGAGTGTTTCTGGATAGCATGGAGCCTTTCACTCAACTGCAACTCTCCGACGAGGAATATGTTCTTATACGTGCTTTAATTTATTCGCATATGGTAACGGAGGGGTTAAGCCAACATGGGAAACAGATGTTACAAATTGAGGCTGAGAATTATGCAAAAATATTGATAACAATATTACAGGTGTGTAATAAATAGTCTCTCTAAATCTCTCATCAAGGCAATTCCCAATCCCGGGCATCGGACCAAATCAATGTCCCTCCACTTTAAAATAGTCCAAGTAAACTCGGATTCTTATTGAAAGGTGTGTCCTGGCATAACAGAATTTTTTCGGCCCGACTTTACAAAAATCTAGATCATCTTTCCAACCCTGCCACTCTTACTGAATAATTCCAAAAAAATTAACAGAATCGTTATGGCCCCCTACAAGGCGCAAGAAGATATACAGATATACTCCGACTAATTGAAATTTGTTTTAATGTTGCACGTTATCATATTATGTTACTAACTTATGTGGGTAATGTACAGGATTATGGTCGGCATGAAAAAACGATACCAAAGGCATTGATGGATCTGTGCTTTAATAGAAAAAGTATGAAAACATGGGAAACAGCAAATACTTGGTTGGAACGAAAAGAATGAATGTCCCTTTGTAATTCCAAAAAAAAATTTTTTTTAATATTTTTTTCTAAATTTTAAAGAATTTTTTCCCAATAAAATTTATCCAAAAAAAAAACAACTTTTACAAAATATAGAAGTAAATTTCACTCTCTCTTACTCTACTAGTAGTATTTTTTGTCTCGAAATATATAAAATATAATATTTAAATTTTTTCTTAACTTTTCTTGTCATTTTTTGCTTCATCATAGGCAGACAATGAATTAAATTTTGAAGAAGATGAAGCTAATTCAGACATTTCTGTTGCAGCTAAACGATTCATAAGTGATGCTGCAGTTACCGTTTTTGTCTTGAAAAGGAAATTTTTTATTATAAGGCGATTCATAGGCAGAGTCGGACCTAATTATAAAATAAACTCTTGGGGCTGGAAAATTAAACTTACTTAAAGTGTATTTTAAAGGTATCATTCAGGCAGCTGCCCCCCCCCCCCCAAGGGGCAACAATTAAAAAAATACTTATCGGTTATCGAAGAAGATAACCGAAGGAAATACCTACTATATTTCCTTTTCTCCTTCTGCCTATGTTAACAGAAGAAGAAAAAATATTACAAGGGTAAAGAAGGAAGAGTATCTATTTTTAGGAGTATTCTTTTTAATAAGGCCCCGATAATAAAAAAAAACAAACCTTTCTCTTTTTCTCCTTCTTCGGCGGATTTAGCCAACTAGGCGGTTCAATCGGTTCCGGATCGGGAAGTCCCAATTCACGCGCCTTCAATTTCTTTAACATATGTTCTGGCCAACAATCTGGTGCGGGTACAAAAGCTTGGCGTTTAGGTTCTTCTTCCTTCTTTATATTTAATTTATTTTCCTTCTTCGGATTGAACTTGAAAAAAAATTTTTTTTTAAGCCAAAAAATTTTTGTCTAAAAAATTACCAAATCTTTATTTGATTTTTGTCCCCAAACAGTTGCAGTATTTTTATTAGTTTTACTGCCTGTGTTACTATTGCTACTTCCACTTGTACCACCCAACGAAGGAAATTGTTCAGCAGAAGTTAAAGGCAATTGACTGGTTGTAAATATGCCATTTTGTTGTCCTGAGGCCTAAAAAAAGAAAATTTTAAAATAAAGTTTAGGAATAAAGAAAAATGCTCACGATAGGCAAAAAGAACCCTACCCTCCAAAAAAATCCCTCCCCACGGATTTACGATAAAGAAATTTTTTTCAAATTCTCAACCCTCAAAAAATTTAAAAGAAATCCAAAACCTTATTTTTATTAACATTAAGATTATTCGTTGTTAAAATTTGTTCGAATCCTGGAGGAGCACCATATGGAACAAAAGAAACATTTTGTTGATCAAAAGTAGTCAAACTTGGAAAATTATCAGTCGATTGAAGAGGATTCGTATAAGACGATTTAACAATTTTTACATTTTGTTGTTGACTTTGAGCGCTAGGAACGATACGAACAGTTTGACTGGAAAAAAATTTTTTTGGTCAAATTAAAAAAAATTCTCAAAAAAACCTGCTCGGTTTTTGCTGAACTTGTTGTTGTTCAACAGGCAAATTATCTTCATTTTGCATTTGACGTGAAGAACTTCCACCTCCACGACTATGCACAAAGTGAAATTCTAATGGGATAGTACCTCCACGACTAGATCCACTACCATTTTGTGTAAGTCGATGGTGCTGTTTAGCCTAAAAATTTTTATTTAGTTTCAAAAAAATTTATTTTTTAATTTTATTTAATTAACAACCTTATGAACATTCAACTCAACGTCAGAAACAAAAACAATTCCCATTTGTAAACATTCTTGGTCTAGACAAGGATGATGAAATCGACGATTATGTTGATTAAGTTGATGTTGATTCCTTTAAAAAAAAATTTGAATTTAATATGAAAACTGAGTCAAAGTAAACCTTATAAAAAAAGAAAACAAAAGAAAATCAAAAAAAAGTCTGTTTATAAAATTAACCAAAATTCGAAAGAACTCTAAAAATTCCAGAAAAATTTCTTCAAACAAACCTATAAAATACATTGTTTTCAAGCCCTTCTTGATGACAAAACTGACAAAAATAGTGTTCTTTACGTAAATGGCGATATTGCTGTTCATCATCATAAAAACGTTCTTCACAAAAATTGCACGTTGGGTGACCTTTTTAAAATGTCAAATAATGGAAAAAATAAAAAGAAACCTCTAAATCCATCTTGTTCAGATTTGAGCTTCCCATTCATATGTAATTGAAGTGTTTCACGAGTATATACATGACGGTCTTTTATGAGCACCTAAAAGGTAAATAATTAAAACTAAAGTTGATGACGGTCATTTAAACGAAACGAAGTCTAAAGGGAAGCTGCCAAGGTCTTTTCTTTCAAAAATTCAAAAAATTTCCGGCATCGCCGCTAAAAAGAAGCCTAAAGAGCAAAAAAACAGATGTTCAAAAAACAGCGATCGAAGCGCCTAGGTTAACGTACAAAGTCCCCAAATAATCCCCAAATCATCATATAAAATAAAAATAAGGTATATACGTTTAAATTATCACAACAAATCCGGCAGAAAGAAAGATGATGATCTTGACTCATATGCGACCTAAGTTCGGCAAAAGTTCCAAACTCAACACGTTGTCCACTAAATTAGAAAAAACACTAAAATAATTTTAAAAAATAGAAAAAAAACCTTTTAGTACATTCATTGCAACGATTGGCCATATAAGAATCAAAGCATTCCAAGGCATATTTTGAATCAAAACGGACAGAAAATTTAGCCTCATATTCAGCATGGTCGATACAATTTGATGGGAGCTTTAAAAGAAGTTTTTGCCCAGGAGGAGCGGATACATAGTAGAGCTGTAAAATTGAAAAGAAAATAGAAAAGTAAAAATTGAGGGGGAAAATCGATGAAAAGCTTGAATACGTAAGGACAAGGGTCGGCCTCCGACTTCCGGGGACGGGAACCAACCCTAGTAAGGACTTTGACAAAGACAGAACTTAAAAATAAAAAGACAGGAAATCTTAAAGGAAATATGAATTTGGTTCAAACGGATACCCCTAACATAAATTTTTGATCGCAAAACAAGGAAAAATCAACGTGTTAAGAAAACGATTTGATCTTGAATCCAGATCCAGAAAAATAAAGACTGAATCAGATTCAGACCAAGCCCACAAAAATGGGGATTCCGAAAAACTCTAGCTACGAGCCTGATTCAGACGGATCTCTAAATCCCTCTCCATCTAACCCACAAAATAAAAAATTTAAAAATACAATAGGGATGTCAGTCCGACACTGTGGGCATTGTTTTGTTTCCCCAATCACGCGGATACGTAGTGAGCATTCCATACAAATCTATAAAATAAATTAGAAACATTTCCAATTAAAACAAAAATAAACCGGATGCATACACTCCCCCAGTCCAAAAAGATCAGAACGTTGACAACAAATTAGACAGTCGCTGATTTCACCAATCATCGGAATACCTGCATGGTCTGTACGTTCCTAAAAATATTTGAAAAATAAATGAAAGTTTAAGAGAAATTTTGAAGTAAACTAGACAGAAAATAGAGAAGAGGCCACAGAGATATGGGAAGGTCTGAGGATCTCACTAGAATAATAGGAAAAATTTTCTAGCATTCCAATTGTAAGGCTTAAATTGAAGAAACATAATTGAGACAAAAAGAGAACCGATTGTAAAATATGTTAACATCCAAGAAAATTAAGAATCTATCAAAAAAGAAAATCAAAACCTTAGTTTTAGCAGTCTTAAATTGCTTAGCTTTATCTCGGTTTTGCTGCCATTTTTGTTGTCGAAAATCTCTTCTATGAAATTGTTGTTGGTTGTTCCCGCGAGAAGTTTGTCCCGCTTGTTGGTTGTTTTGATTGCTTTGATTATTCTGTCTTCGCGAATGTTGATTGGACTAAAAAATTGAATTAAAACTTTATTAATTTAAGGAATTAAAAGACCTTTTGGTTATTCTCTTTAGTCGCATTTGTTTGGTTTTGAGTATTTTGATGTTTGTTTTTGTCTTGATTATTCATATTTTTGAATCAAAATAATCTGAAAATAACTAACGTAATTTTAAAAAAAATTTCGAAAAATTATTAAAAAATAAAGTTTTGTTCCAAACTTAAAGAAAGCGAGAGATAATAGGGAAAAGAAACGAGAGTGACAGTTTGAGAAAAATATGGGATCAAATGTCATTTTCCATTAAAGGACAGTTGGTCGCCATATTGTGTGTTCAAAGCAAATGTGTTTCTAATTAATTTTGATTACTGTAATAGAATGAGTAAATTCCTTAATGTCTTCCTAATTTCTTGAGATGAGTTCTGGACGAATTTTGGGTTCTTGATCTTCTAGATCGAATACACATAACCTTTCAGAAATTATAAAAATATTTTCAATTGCCCTAAACATTTACATTTACATTTGAAGCTTCCAAGATTTAACAGCTTACAATAAACGTTAAATCTAAATTTTTATTTTATATTTAAAGAAGATTTCAAAACAAGTAATTAAAAAAATATTTTTAAGTTAGGATTAAAGGGGGCGCCGGAAATTTATTTTTAAATTATTTTTTAAATATTTAATTCATTAATCGCAGGCATTTCTCGCTACATGCCTTCCTTTCCTTGCGCGGCTCTAAGCAAGTGGAAGCACCTTAGACAATTGAAAATTTAAAATGCCTATCCCTCCCTTATTCGCTCCCTTATTCCCTCTTAAATGCAAAAATAAAAATTAAGGGCCAACGATTATGAGAGAGGAGGAGAGGCATTTAAATTTGACTGTAATTCTATCTATTCCTTATTTCGTCAATAGCCAATCTTTTTTAATTGAAAAAAATTAATTTAATTTTTAAAATTTAATTTATTAATTTTTAAAATTTAATTTATTAATTTTTAAAACTTATTAAAACCAATATTAATTTTTAAAACTTTAAATTTCTATATAGAATTTAACAAAAAACTTTCTTAAAATGTTAATTCGTTCCTTTATTATAACCCATTTTCTGTTGTTTTTTGTTGGAGAATTGCCTCGAGATTTGGTTGAAGGAATGAGAAAAGGAGGGAAACATCCACAGACGCCTTCTCCAAGTATCATTTATTTATTTTCTTTCTCAAATTATACTAGAAGTTATGCAAAAAATCTAAACAAAATTTTAATTTAAACATTTTTTATTCGAATGCTTATGGCAGCCATAATACAAAAATATTTTTCAGAAAAAATTATTTTTCGCTAATTATAGCCCCTTTAAAAGCTTGTATATTAAAGAGAGTTTTCTACCTTTGAGAGTTTTCTACTTAAAATAGAAACAGTACCTGATGATCGAATGAAGCCTCGATTCCCTTTAATTATGATTATTGAACGAGATATTGTCTCAGCTGAATTCTAATTACAAATATGTAAAATAAAAAAACTAGTGGAATTAATTAAAAATAAATTTCCAACTAATCTCCCAATTATAAAATCATTATAGAAAAAATCAAAACTGGAAAACAAGTTCTTGAACATGTAACAAATGCATTTTCTCTCACCGAGCTGTCCTTTCTGATTAGAATTTTGGAGGAGGTTCAAGAAAATGAATTGGAACAAAATGTTTATTCTATTCAACAAATTCTTTTTGCTAAAGGAATTGGCTTATTAAGAGAAAAACACATCTTGAATCGAGGACAACTTGCTCAATTAATACGGGGAAATCGAGACAACATGCGTCCTGGACATTTTAATCATTTAATGCAAGAAAACCAAAACCACATAGATACACAACACACTGCTCATATAAATGCAACGAATTATGCTCAGATACTTCATACCGTTGGAGAGATTTCTAGCAAAATTGGAAGGGTAATTCAATATAACTATTACCTAGTTCTTCTGTTCATGCACCGTTCGAACATGAGATATATAAAATAAAAATACCCTACTATTAGTATAGGCAAATATACGCAGTGAATCTCTATTTGTTCCAACCCGAATTCTGCCTCACTTGCATTTTAACTATCAACTTGGATAAAGTATTATCCTTTTGCTTATCTACTTTTGGCAAATCTCGGACAGACCCTAGACATGATATTTTCCCATTTTTAGGTTTAATAATACATGGTTTTAAGTTGACTACTGGGTATGAAAACAAACTGAACAACGCAATGAACGAGCTCAACAACACATTGAGAAATGTTGGAAACAAAATTGAATTAATAAAATCTAGATACGATGAACTCTCAGATAATTTAAATGACGGAGATAGAGCTAATGGAATTTTAAATGCTCATTTAGGTTTAAACATTGGAAATGGCCAGAAAATAAAGTGAGGGCTTTAGCAAGTTTGGGGGTTCTTTTATGAGGGTCATATAATTGGGATTTGCTTTATCTCCCGGAAAATTACCTACGGGACAACGCCCCCTCGTGACCTTTAGTTTTGAGTAGAGTTGACTGGTATCGGAATCGGGATTTAAGAATGATGGTCCCGATCCTGATCCCGACTGCGGGATCGGGATTGGCCAAAATCGGGATCAGGTTTTGTCCTTCGATCTCTGGATCAGCCAACTCTAGTTTTGAGTAAATAATTTGTTTTAAGAGTTTGATTCGATTTTTTATTGCCCAAATAATACACAATGATTTTTCCAAAGTTACCCGAATTGCTTTTTTAGTGGAAATTTAAATTAAAAAATATTTACTTTCTAATTCATCCACTATCGAAATCATACAACATCCTTTCTCTAGTTAGATAATAAAATTATTTTTAAAGCGAAGCTAATTTGGCTGTGCATTTGGGGAGATTGAATCAAACTGGATTGCATATTCTTCTGAATGAATTACTTCGACCAACACAACTTGAGAAGAATATATATATATTTTTTATAATTTGATGGGGGTAGCTAGGGCATTAACACACATGCTTACGAATACTGATGAACCAAGAAATTCTTATATTTTGCTTCTTAACCGGATAGGGTATTTCTTTGTAAAAATAATACGTATTAATGTAACCCCTCAAGAAACGGGAATATAGAAAAGCTGTATCAGTAATAAGTTAAAATCTTTCAATCTTTGCATCTCAAGGATGTATCTATAAGTTGGGCTTGGCAATTTAAATGCTTTTGCATTAATAAAAAATATTTTTGCAGATAAAAAAATTTTTTTTGCAAATATTTTTATTTAGAATGCCACTCGATGAGGAGAAATATCAACAAGTTCGTATTAACTATCCAACTAAAATAGATGAAGCAACAGCTAAATTAACAGCGGAGGGGAGGAGTACTACTTTCACACTATTAATTCAGCGTAAGTAAAAAATTAAAATTACAAAAAAATATTTTTTTAGTAAAGTTAAACATTGTAAAGCGTATAGCTATTTAATTCCTAAGGCTATGCAGCTAACACATCAGTCCGGTCTTCTGAAGATGCTGGTTCGCTCCCAGCCACCGAATAACCTTTTGCATTAGCTAAAGGAGGCAAATAGCTATAGCCCAGCTGATTTAATATATTAAATAAAGGGTTTTAAATTAATAAAAAATATTTTTGCAGATCATCAGGATTATGTTTTAAATGTTGTATTACACTTAACAGCTCAAATTGTAGCTGGAACATTTCCAGGATTAAATATCAATGTGTCCTACGAGAATGTAAACACAATTAGATATTATGCAGGGATTATTTTTACGGTGAATGATGGAAGTGCGGAGATTACTGAGCATTATACCGGCGAAAATTTGAGTGAGAACGAAGGCGACGAATCAAGTGACAATGATACCGACGATGGCGAAGATAATGAAGACGATGATTGATGGTACTAAAAGGGCAAAACAAAGAAAAAATTACAAAAAAATTTAAAAACAAAAAAAACACAAAAAAATACACAAAAAAGCACAAAAAACAAAAAGAAAAAAAACATAAAAAATCAAAAAAATACAAAAAAATTCACCATAAATTTCATGGAACGATTAATTAGTTCCTTTTTCTTTATTAGTTCCTTGCATATTTTTTTTATTTTTTCACTGTTTCAGCCTCGTTTTAGATGGCTTTTACCTTTCACTTATCCATAATATAGAGTAGAGCTTGTTTTCTTCACCGAACATAGGTCCTCTCCGATGCCCTTATAGCAAATACTCATAACTTTTTCGATAGCCAGGGAACCTATATTATTTGTGTTATACATTCCTGGTTCTACTACTTTAGGTACTTCTACTCTTCTACAGGGATAAAAATTTAAAATTTTCCTCATTTTATTTAAATTTACCTCATTTCAATGTATTTTTTAACACAAATGGAAGTCTTATCAATGATGTTGCGTTCGCGACGAGAAAAGAAAAAGAAGATAGTAAAAGTAATGAATCACATTTAAAGAATTCATTTTTTCACTGTTTGTTCCACCCCCAAAATATTCATTACAAAAGACAAAAGCCTATACCAAAAAGCTTCAACTTTCATTAACTTCAATTCCCTCCTTCACCTTTAATTCATATAGGCTTTTGTGCTAAAACCCCTTTTGAAAGCATTTATTGATAAAAGCATTGGAAAATTTTGTGTGTTTATCTAAAATTTAGAGATTCAGGTTTTAATTTTCCTATTCAATTAAATTTGAATAGAAGGCAGAAAAGAGAAATAAAGGGTTTTTCTCTTTAAATTATTTTATTAATAAAGCTAGTTTAATTGAGAGCTCCCTCAGCTAATAGGAAACGATTGGATGGAAATGTTAGAAAGGATTGGGATATCCCCACACATTAAATAGAAGCCTAGAATTGCAAAATTTTACTGTTTTTTAATAAAATCCAGAACATTTTATTCAAAAATTTTAATTGAGGAGACATGTATTAAACCAGAAATCGTAAAAATGTAAAAATTTAATGTATAAAGATGTACATACAAAATGAATAATTTGTTTTTAAAATTTGCCAAGTATTAAACAAAAATTTTGATCCCATTCTAATGAACTATAGATTAATAGTAAGGCATAATTGTTGTCGAAATACACCAACTTGAAATATCAGATATTAAAAGAAAGTGGCAATAATGTTTGCCATTCTGATATGAGTCATTTAACATTTTTTGAGGTATCGTAGACTGATCAGACAGATCATCAACAGGATTTAGATACAGATCAACATGCTCTTTCTAATGAGCTATAGATTAATAGGAAGGCATCTTTTTTTATTGAGATCAGCCCACCGGGTTTAAAAAAAGGTTTTGTTTCAAATGAGTTAAGGATTAATAGGAAGATACTATATACATATAACCTCCCAGAAAACACCCATAAACACCCAAAATCATTTATATATAGGTATGTCAAGTTGAAAGTTCTCCAGGCTTTGACAACCTACTTTAATCATTAATATCCGACTTTGTATTTAAAGAAATTTCAAAACAAGTTATTAAAAAAAATTATTTTGAAATTAGGATCAAAGGGAGCGCCGGAAATTTATTTATTTATTCTTGTTTAAATCATGTGTTGCCAAAAATAATTTACTAATCACAAGCATATCCGCTACGTGCCTTTTTTTTCTTGCACGGCTCCAAGCACGTGGATACACTTTAAACAATAGAAAATTTAAAATGCCTATCACTTCCTTATTCCCTCTTAATATTCCCTCTTAATTTCAATTTTATTGTTCAATAATAGTGGAAGAGGCATTTAAATTTGATTATAATTCTATTTATTCTTTATTATTTCGTCAATATCCAATTTTCTTAATTAAAAAAATTTTTATTGCCAGAGAAGGATTCTAAAGTCAATTTTAGACTTCCATAGCCATAATTACAAAAAACTTTTTGTGGCAAAAATTATTTCTCGCTAATTATAGTTTAACCCTTTTAGAAGCTTCCGTATTAAAGGATTTTTCGCTACAAAAATTCTTTCAGATTTTCTACTTAAAATAGAAACGGGACCTACAATAAACATTAATGTATTCACTTAGTATTTAATGAAATTACAAAACAAGTCATTAAAAAATGTTTTGAAATTAAGATTAAAGGGAGCGCCGGAAATTTATTTATTTGTTTTTTTAAAATCATATGTTGCCAAAATTAATTCATTAAATCACAAGCATTATTCTCGCTAAGGGCATCCCCTTCACATTTGGCGGGCTCCAAACACGTGAAGGCGCTATAGACGACTTAAAATTTAAAATGTCTATCCCTCCTCCTCTATAAAATTTAAAAATAAAAATAAGGGGCCAATGATTAGACTTTTATTTTTCAAGGCATTTGAATTGACTGAAAATTTATTTATTGTTTATTTAATTAATAGCCCATTTTAATTTAAAAATTTTTTATTGCTACAGGGGGATCCTCAAGGCAATGCTAAAGTGAAGCAATAAATAAATTATGGCTATCGGCAGCTTGGAGCTAACCAGCATCTTCAGTTAACCATTCTGATATGTTATCCATTAGACTATGCCGCCTCCTGCATAGCTTTAAGAATTAAATAGCTATAAGTGACCCTATGATCTTACGAATACCTCCATTCTTCCTTTGTTTATTTAGTAAATTGTTAATTAATTTGTGTAGTTGTTAAGATATTCTAAAATTTAATTTTAACAAAAAATTCAAAGAAAAATTTTTCCAAATGATTATTTCATCTTTTATTGTAACCCATCTCTTGTTGTTTTTTGTTGGAATGTTATCTCGAGATTTATTAGTCGAAGGAATGGAAACTGGGACAAATGGAGGTTCTCGCTTTTTTTGAAAATTTTATAAAGCTTTGAATGCAAAAAATAAAATGCTCAAAAAATTTTTATTAACGAAAAAATTTTTTTATTAAGGAATGAGAAATCAGAAAGAAAGAGGTGGACCTTCTCGGCCTCATCCAAGTATTAATTCGTCATTTTTTAAGTTTCCCAATTATTAAATCATTATAGAAAAACTCAAAACTGGAAGACATGTTCTTCAACATCAATCAAATGATTTTTCCCTCACCGAGCTGTCCTTTCTAATTAGAATTTTGGAGGAGGTTCAAGAGAATGAATTGGAACAAAATTATTCTATTCAAGATATCCTTTTTGAAAATGGAATTAATTTATTAAGAGGAAGAAACATCTTGAATCCAACATGGATTGCTCATTTAATAGAAGGAAATCGAGACAACATGAGTGATGAACAATATAATCGTTTAATACAAGAAAACGAATGGTTTATGACAGAACAGAGTCATAATATGGATGCTACAACTGGAGGACAGATTCTTCGGACTATTGGAGAAATTTCTAGAAAAATTGGAAGGGTAATTAACTAGTGTAACCGCAAAATTAAGAGTTTAGATTAAAAGCGGTTCCAATTAGGTCTACATAAGTTCCAACCATCACATCTGTCGGTTTCCAATGTTTTTTTCTTTAGAGTCCCGTTTTTAACATTTGGAGTAGTTCCAACTAACGGTTCTTCCCATATACGATATATCCAATCCGACACAATCCGACGTTTGTGTGTTTGATTCAAGTTTATTTAGTTAAAAAAACAAGCCTCGTTTATTTAAATTTCAATTTAAATAGATATTTTAAGTTAGTTACAAAATATGACGATAAACTAGTTGAAGCAATAAATGAGCTCAAAAACACAATGGCCACTGTCGAAAATAAAAATGAATTAATTCGTTTAATTTATAATAGATACAAGGAACTCTCGGGACCTTTAAATAAATTGAAGAAAGCCAACGAAATTCTTAGTAAATATATTTCCGAACCAGCTGATTTAAGTAAATTGAGGTGAGAAATACATTAAAAGGAAGCTTTTTTAGGAATCAAATAAAGTTGTAGGAAGTAAACTGGGCTTAAAATAGTTCCAATTAACGGAGGTAAACCTCCCAATAAGAGGTATACCCAGTGCCTTTTGCAATGATTATAATATGAACTCCTAGCTAAAACACTCTCGAGAAGAGCGAAGTATGATTGGGGCGAGATTGGGGACGTATTTTCTTATTTCTTATCATGGGCGTACTAAAAATCCTTTCTTTTTTTAATATACATATTATTATTAAAGCAATGATGTTTTAACGAATATTTTAAATGAACTACTTGAACCAACACAAATAGAGAAGAATATATACATTTTTTATAATCTGATGGGGGTAACAAAGGCATTAACAACAAAGTTTTTATATAATGCTGGGCTAACAAATATTTATTCCATGCTTGTTAGAAATACAGTGTAATTTTTATGAAAATAATAAAAGAAGAAAGTTAAAAGATTAGGTTGTCCGCATCAGACATGCACGAAACTCCAAAATTTTTTCCGACGAAACGAAACGAAACAAAATTTTTTAAAAATCGTTTCGTTAACGAAACGAGACGAAACACTAAAAATTTAGCGAAACGAAACGAAACAAAACGAAACATTGTAATTTTCAAAAAAATTTAATAAAAATGGTTTTATTTTCTTAATTTTTCGATTTTAAACACGTTAATAGGCCAGTTATGGCCTATATATGACCTCATAGCTTTGTGGGACCTTAAATTATGGTCCTAAGCTCCAAAATTTTCGCGTGTCCCCTCCTAATCAACTATACCAGCCTTAGTTCCGCCAACTCGGCTCCAATCGAATTATATGTTGAGCAAATGTGAATCAAGGATCAGGGATCCTGCCGACACGTTCCCTGTTACCCGAAAATCAGGAATTCCTGACTTCACAACTTTTTCTGGTAGAGATTCCCGAACTGGTAATTTAACATTTGTCGTTTTTAGCGCCGCAGGCGAAAATTTTGAGAATTTTAAAAGGCTATGAAGCCAGATTTCACCCTTTTCAGCGCCGCAGGCAAAAATTTTTTGAATTTTCATCACCAAAAGGGAAATTTTTTCAGTTTTTGGGTAATATTTTGGCTTAAAATATAGGTAATGTTTCGTTAACAAAACACAGGTGTTTCGTTAACAAAACGAAACGAAACAAATTAAAAACTGTTTCGTCACGAAACGAGACGAAACAGGAAAAAACATAACGAAACTAACGAAACAACGAAACGAAACGAAACGTTTCGTGCATGTCTGGTCCGCATGGTCATGGAGGAAAAATAATTTAGAAATCTCCCTGATAAAATTTATAGCTTTGATAATACACTCGGGCTTCACTTAAAAATACACAATATTAGATAAACCTCAATATAAGATATTTTATTTTAATTTGATTGCCGTAAGGTAAGGTAGTTGCCTATCATGGATAAATTTAGGCTGATTTCTGAGTTCCGAATTTTGGGCCATTTCCAATTTCCGACAGTTCCGATTTACGGCAACTTCGTCATTCTCAATCGACCTCTGAAGTGGGGGTGACAAAATATATATTTCTTTTGATTTTTTATTTAGAAAGGAACTTGATATCGCGAAATATATCCAAGTTTATAATAATTATATAAATAAAATAAATCAAGCAAAAAATAAATTAAAAACGCCTGGGATGAGTACTACGTTCTCCTTATTAATTAAATGTAAGTAGCGATTAAAATTTTTAATTTCTAAAATTATATATTAGATTATAAGGATTATTTTTTTAATGTCGAGTTGCAACTTGTAAATCAAATTATAACAAACACATTTCCTGAATTAATTCAAAATGAAAATTATGAGAATGTAAATACAATTGGAGACTATGTAGGGATTATTTTTACGGTGAATGATGGAAGTGCTAACATTAGTAATCATTATGTCGACGAAAATGAGGAAGATTACGAATGTGAGCCTCCACAGTATTATACCGAAGATGATGAGGACAATGAATAAAGATATTTGATGGTACTAAAATTGTATATATGTACATATTTATAAAATGTATAAAAATGTACATACAAAACGAACATTTATTATTAAATTTATGTTTTGTGAGTAAGAATTCATTAAGTTATTAAAGCCAGACTTATTAATTATTTAGGTAATCTAAATTTTGAAAAGTTATTAACGAAGTTATTTTTCCCTTTTTTGCCCGCATGCGAAAATTTTGAAATTTTTGGAAGGCCAAAAAGCAAGATTTCTTCCATTTCCTACAAAAAGACAATTCTTAGGTATGTAACTTTACCCACGGTCCTCGGCGAGGTTTTTTACGAGGACCTCAATCTCGGTTTAATGGTTGAAACAACTGCATTTGGCAGATAAACTTATGTATATTTATTACAAAAATTACATAAAAGTTGGAAATTTTATTTAAATATTTTATTTAAATTTATATCATTAATTTAGTATTTATCTTCCTCCAATAACACTTTGGATTCCACCACCTCCATATCCGCCTCCTCCAGCAACAAAGGAAGATCCAGGAAGGCCATATCCACCACCTATTACACTTTGGATTCCTCCTCCACTTCCACCACCTCCAGAAACGAAGCTGGAGCTTGCTGGAGCAGCCTTTTTTTAATAGAAGTTTTTTAATATTTTTAGTTTTTAAATTTTCTTTTTAAAGCTAAAATTCATAGAAGAATTAATTCCCCCAAAATCCTAGCATTTAAATAATTTAATCATAAATAAAATTTACCGGAGCATAATAATAAGGATAATAATAAGCAGGTGCATATACAGCATGTCTCTTTTGCCTAGAAATTAAAATTTCTTTTAGTTAAAAAAATATTAGCTGAAAAATATTATAGGAACAAAAATTAAAGCTTTCGAAGATTAAAGCTTTTCAAATTAATTTTTCCAAATAAGATTAGAAATTAGTAACAGGCTTGGTAATCTTAACTTCCTACAAGTATCCTCCTTCAACAGATACAGATAAGTTCAAAATGCCTGGGATATCCGTCTGTATCCGCCGTATATATCCGGATACGGATATCAAAATCCATGTCCCTTACCAAGTCTGATTTATTCTTTAATTTATTTCCAAATTAAATAACATACACTGTCTTATCTGCAATAGGTGCAGAAATAACAATTTGTGCAATTAAAGCAGCTACAATTAAAAAGCAAAAAGTTGAAGAAGACATTTTTAATTTTTTGAGGGGTGAGGATCTTTTGAAATTTAAAAATAAATTATAATTATTAAGTGTTAACTCTCCTCTTATTTATAGGCTTCACTATACTTATCAAAATTTAAAAGAATTTTATTTGTTTACTAATGCTTAGATGCTTTAAATGACGTTAATTCAAATTTTTCTTTAATTAATTGGAAATTCGAGCATTTATAAACTTTAAATTAAAATAAACTCTCCGTTCCACAGAAAATACACCCAAAATTATTATTTCTTCAAAGTTTTTTTCGTTAAATTCCCCAATTAATTTTTTTCCCACATTAATTAATGGAAATTATTTCAAAGAAATTCGAGTTCCTTTTTAAGTTGTTTATTTTTGAATAATTTTAGGGGAACCCCAAAAATAAATTTTTATTAAATTTTATTCGCGAAATAACGAATAAATAAAACAAAAAAATAATTAATCAAAATAAATCAAGCTCAAAAAAAATTTTTTTTCAAATTTGAGAAATTTAAAAATTAGCGAAAATTCTCTCTCATTTAATTGTTGATGACAAGCAATTTTCAGCAATTTTCAAAATTCTAAAAATAATTATTTAATTTAAATAAAATTTAATTTTCTTTGCTTAAAATGGTTCTGCTTTACTGTACAATTTAATAAAAAATTTTCTTTTGTTCCTCAAAGTGTGATTAATTTTCTAAAATTAATCCAAGGTTACCCCCCTCCAATTACCTTGTTGATTAACGTCATTAACACGCGTGGAAAGGGAATGCTTTTGTAAACAAGTAAAATTAATTTAATTTTGATGAGAAAATTAAACCTATAAATAAGAGAAATGTTCACACCTAATAATCAGAAAACTAATTTTTTATTTCAATTTTAAATTTCAAAAATCCTCAGCCCTCTAGAAAATTAAAAATGTCGTCTTCAACTTTTTGCTTTTTAATTGTAGCTGCTTTAATTGCACAAATTGTCATTTCTGCACCTGTTGCTGATAAGACAGTGTATGTTTTTAATTTATTCGGGAATCTTGGAAGGCATTTTGAGAAACAATGACTTCTAGGATTTTCAAAATCACGCTTAATTTTAATTCTTGATGAGCAATGTAGAATCTAACTAAAAAGACTAACAGAATTCCAAATGATTATAGTAATCGTAATCAGGGGACTAAAAATCAATCGGTATTCATGATCAGCATCTGAAGAATCCCGTTTTTAATAACCGAGATGTTCTCTAGGTCTAATCTTTAGATTTCATTATGATTTTTTATTAAAATAATTCTATTTTTAATTCCAAAAAATTTTGTCTTTAGCGATAAGAGACATGCCACATGTTGTGCTCCTGTTTATGCAGCACCAGCTTATGCACCTGCCTATGCACCTGCTTATTATGCTCCTGTAATTTATTAAAAATTTAATAATAGTTATCCTGTATTCTGATTAATTTAGAGACTTTGAGAAATTATGTTTATTAAAAAATGTTTTTTATTTCCAAAAAAGACTGCCCCAGCAAGCTCCAGCTTCGTTTCTGGAGGCGGTGCAAGTGGAGGAGGAGGAATCCAAAGCGTAATAGGTGGAGGATATGGCCTTTCCGGATCTTCCTTTGTTGCTGGAGGAGGCGGTAGTGGGGGAGGTATCCAAAGCGTTATTGGAGGTGGTTCGTCATTTGTAGCTGGAGGAGGCGGGTACGGATATGGACATGGAGGATACGGGTATGGTGGATATGGATATGGTGGACGTTAAATATTCAGAATAATGATCAAAATATTTAAAATGATATAGAAAACAAAAATTTTCCAAAATTTACATTTAAATATTTAATTGTATTTTTAAAAAAAAATATTAAATTTTTAAAAATTTTAAATTACTTAAAAACTGTAAAATATGCATGTCATCTATCACCTTCCATTACACCAAAGATATAATGACTGGAATAAAACCCACAAATAAATTATTTTTATTTTTAAAATATTGGGGTAAAACAAAATTTTTTTTAAAAATCTTGAAGGATATAGACAATCGATAGCTCATATAAAACAGCATTAAAAGCTGTATTTAAAAATGGTGTACCGAATTAATAGACTTCCATTACTCCAAAGTTATAATGCCTGGAATAAACTCCAAAGATATATGAATACTTCCAGATTTCTTTAATTTTCTTAAAATTAACGGACCCTAAAAAATAACAAAATAAAATTTATATGAATATTTATTAGAATTCAAATTTAAATAAAATTATGAATTAATTTTTAAAATTTATTTAATTATCAGTTCTATCAATTTTCTTTCTAAGCTAAGATAAAAATAAATGGTAGTTGATAGCATTAATTAGATTATTCTTCAGTCCTTCTCCAGTCTTCAGCGTCCTCCTATAACACTTTGTATTCCCCCACCTCCATATAAACCCCCACCTCCTGATACAAACGAAGATCCAGAATGTCCATAGCCGCCACCAATTACGCTTTGAATTCCACCGCCTCCAGCACCGCCTCCGCCAGAAACAAAGCTTGAAGCTGCTGGCGCAACCTTTTTTAAATAGTTTATTTGAATTTAATTAAATTACTGTCTAAAATTTCTCCCTAAAATGGCTCTTGATTTAAGGATTGCTCGGAATAACGAGCTTGATAAACTGTCCTTTAAGTTTCTTATATCGAGATTCGAATGTAGCCTTAATTGCAAGCCCTTCAGAATTAATTTCCCAATTCTAAATTTATTAATAATAAATACCGGAGCATAATAAGGATAATAATAGGCTGGAGCAGCTACTACAGGAGCGGCAGCAACCACCGGCACTGCATCGCCTCTCTTTACTCGCCAGCTTAAAATTAAGTTTTCGTTATTTTGCCTTAGAAATATCACCGAGCAGGAGGTGGAGGTGCAGAAACCACAATTTGTGCAAGTAAAGCAGCTACAAGTAAAAAGCAAAAAGTTGAAGAAGACATTTTTAGTATTTTAGAGGGAAAGTTTATAAATTAAAATTAAATTTTAATGGTTATTAGGCGTATACTCTCCCCATATTTATAGCCCTTTCAAGCAGCTATTTTTTCAATCAAAATTTAAAAAAATTTTTGAGAGTTTACTAAGACATTCCATTTTAACTTTTTATAAAAATTCTAGATAATTAATTAAATAAGGGAATATTTTTTCATTTTTTAAAAATTATGCTTGGGCACAAACTAAGAAATTAATTAAATTTAATTTTTTCTCGATGAATTGCTCTATTAATTTTTGCCCTCTTTATTATTTAAAAAATTGCTCAATTTATTAAGTTGCGTTTATTTATTAGTAATATTCTTGTTTGCAAACAAAGCAAGTTTTTGGCGTTTCTAGGCTGTCAGAAAACTTTTTTGCGCTCTCCTTAATTTGTATAATTTATTACCTTGTTGTTTTATTTTTGAATATTTTTTGGGGAGCTCCTTTAAACTAAATTTATATTCGTGAAATAATTAAATAAATAGAGTAATTAATCAAATAAATCAAAATTAAATGTGAGAAGCAATTTTCATTCTTAGTAATAAAAATTTAAATAAAAATTTAAAAAAATGTTGCTTTTGACTCTTATTTGATTTGACTAGAATTTCTATTAAAATAAAATAATAGTTTATTATGTCAGCCTAATAGTAGTCACCAACCCCTTTGGTCTACCAAATTTTGGAAAAATGTATTTACGAATGAATATTGTATACTATATTTCTTTATCTTATAGTTAAGGTCATTTGTAAGTTAATAACATTTTAATGGAAATTTTTATCTATTCTTTATTAATTTCCAAAATTAAAAACATCCATCTTAATAACAGCAATCAGCCCAGTCTGGATTTCCAGAAGACATTGAAGATGAAGCTGGACAACTTGGGCAACTTGGATTACCACAATTTCCCGAGTGAATGTTGTACTTGTAGCAAGTAGTTCGTTTAACACGAAATTGTTTTGGCTGAAAATAAATTTATGATATCGATATAGACTTGTCCATTATCTTCGGGAATTAATGTGATTATACGCATAAAGAGGGGATACCCGAAATTGTTAATTTTTGTAAAGTACTTAGAGAATGCCCTAAGGCAGTTAATATTTCTTATGCATACATACTCTTTTAATGCAAGCCCCATATATTTAATTATAAAATTTATCGATAACAAATACCTGATCAAGAGCAAAATCAGGAGCAGGTGCCAGATCAACAATTTGTGCAATTAAAGCAACTACAATTAAAAAGCAAAAAGTTGAAGAAGACATTTTTATTTTGGAAGGATTTTTAAAATTTTAAATAATTTTATGATTATAAAGTTTGGACTCTTACATATTTATATGCCTTTAATCAGCTGTTTTTTAAACAAAATTAATAAATTTTATATTTTTACTAAGACTTTTACTAATATTTTCCTTCTCAAAACTTTTTAACCATCGTTTAAATTCAAATTAATTAAAAAATTTTTAATTTTATGAGCGTTATTCTGGTTTTATAAAATTATTTAAAAATGAAAAACAACAAAAAAATAAGTTTTAATTAATTAGAATTTAAATGGTGATTAGAAAATCTTAAGAAGGAATATCTTAGTAAAAGTTTTAGTAAAAATACAAATTTATTAATTTATTTCGAAAAAACAGCTGTTTAAAGGTATATAAATATTCGGCCGATATTTTTATTTGTTTTATTTTTAACGAGAAAAATATTTTTTGTCATGCAATTGAAAAAATGTCACTTTATAGTTCAAACCCCCGTCTGACCTCGCGACCCTGGAATTTGAAGAAAAATCACAATATTCAGGACTTTAGGCAAAGTATACCCAGCCTATGTTTTGAAACCGAACCCTGATATATTTTTTATGTACCCAGCAAGAATAATGAAGAAAAAATTTGTGGGCCGATAATGCGATAGTTTTTTTAACAAATTTTATTAGCGAAATTTTAAGGAAATAAATTTGATAATTAATCAAAATAGTCAATCAAATTGAAATTGAAACAACTTTAATGAAAAAATAAAAATGCTGCGGTTGATTATTATTTATTTTGATTTAAATTAAAATTACAATAAATTTTAAATTTTTTAAATTTAAAATAGTTCTACCCAGATATACATTTAATTAGAAAAAATAATAAAACAATTTACGAGTGCGTTTTTATTTTTAAAATTTATTAATCCCAATAAATTCACAATCATCCATCATAATAACAACATTCAGCCCACCCTGGAGGGTATATAGTTGCGGAAGTTAAGGGACAGTCTGAGCAGCTTGGATGTTTGCAACGTTCTGTTTCAATTTTGTATTTGTAACAATCAGCTCTTTTCACTCGAATATTTTGTTTTGACTGGAAAATAGAAAAAATTTATTAAAAAAATATTTCTATAATCTATCTTAGAACGGATAGTATTGTACGAGATAGTGGACCCAACAGTAGCGTACAGGACATGTACGATACTTCATGGACCTTATAGGCCCTGCATGTGTTCCAATTGCCAAGAAGGATCCTTCACAAAGCTTCAAGGCAAGATCTCGTTCCTATATCCCGGGGTACGAGATTGAGGTAAATCTTTTGTTGTAACTCAGGTCCGGTCCTCTGAAATGGCCAAGTAGGCTTTTATTTAGGAAAACCAACTTCATTAGCTCTAAGCATTTCTTCCTCTCTCAATAATAATAAAATTAATATTATAGTTATAGTTGTTGAATAAAAAAACATTATTAATTAATAAATTAGTTAAAGATTAATTAATATTTACTAATTATTTCTTCCTTCCTTTTTGTAAAATAATAAATAATAACTCTCGTCTGTCAATAATTTCCTCTTTTTTGAATTTAAATTTAATAAAATTTTATTTTTTTTTTGTAAATTTTATTTAATTCGTCAAACAAAACAAAAATAAAAAATTATTACGTTGAAGGATCTATTTGAAAAAATTTTTTATTTAAAAAATCTAGTTTTGTTTGTTTCTCTTTTTTCTGTTCTTATTGATAAACTTTTAGTTTAAAAAATTTTTATTGGAACAAAAAATTTTAATTCTTGAAAATTAATTTTATTATTAAAAGGTTGGAAATAAACTCAAAAATAAAACGGAGAGTTCAATCTTGAATATCAAGTTTTGTTTAATGGAAAATTGCCAGTCTTGAACGTAGTGATATTGTGGTTTATATATTTTCAAAATAATTTTTAAAAATTGCTGAAATTTTACAAAAATACACACACAATATTAACGAAAAATTTAATAAAATTTAAAAGAAATGGTTAAAATTTTTGACTGTTTAAATGACTAATGAATTTTTTTACTACAACAATCATAAAATTGATATTTATAAAATTGATCACTAATAATTAATTTTTATCTTATAATAATTTCTTTTTATTTTTCCAATTTTTATTATTTAACAACTTTTAAAATATTAATAATTTATGTATAAAATAAATTTATTAAAATGCTCATCCTTTTTTCCCTTTTTTGCCAATCCTTCATTACCCGCTGGCACTTTACCCAATTTTTAAAGTGAAAACAAGGTTTGTGTTAAGCCGCGATAATTCCCATGAGAAAACAAAAATATACAAATAAATTTATTTTAATTTTAACACAATCCTTGTAGACTCCCAAAATTTATAAAAAATATTTTTTGGGAGGCCATAAAATTCTTTTAATAATCCCAATTTTATTTAAATGAATTTTTATTTTTTATTATTACTGTCAATATTAAAGTATATTGAAGCAAATAATTTAGAAAGTAACCTTGGATTTTATAAAGTGGCAAGTCTTTTTAAATACAGTCGGATCTCTATTTATAGACAATTCGATTTAAGGTACATTTTTTAAATTTGGGTTGCCATTGGGTAGAGGATCTGCTTCAGCGATAATGTCAATAAGTGATACTCTCAATCATAATTTAAAATCTTTTTTCACTCCCTAGTTATATCTAAAATTTCAGTCCGACTGTAATTAAGTAATTATATTTAAAATTGAAATTTTAGAATAAAGCTTCCCGAAAAATCACTAGAGAATCCACAGAAATTGAACAATCCCCCATTATTTCACCTATCACTTCACGAGAAAAATCCCATGCAGATCCATGTTTGTTGCGTTGCAAGGATGAATATGTAAATTAATATTAGTGACTTAGTTTATATAAAATTTAAAAGATGTTTTACACAACAACAAATTCAAAGGCTGTCAGAAGGGATACTTTTGCTGTTGGTTCTCCTCTAAATGCTCTAGTTTGTTTTAAGAATTTTCTGTGATTTTGGAGATGGAGGAAGTGATTGAGAATAAGCAAAGATTTGGGGATTTGCTTAAGATCAGTTGGATAACAGAAAGCATAAATCCATTAATAAAATTCTTTTATTTATTCAATATCAACAGATAGACATAATTATCTCAACTGAAGAGAACAAATCTCCATTGGATAGAATTGCTGCTGCTTGCGAGTAAATTACTATTTAAAAGATCTCTAAAATATTTTAAACCTTCAAAAATTTTTAGCAAACACAATAGCTTTTTGTCATGTATTCGTAAATGCCAGCATTCTATAGCTCGGCAAATTATTGCAGATGGTCAACAAGCAATGAACGTAAAATTTAAATTACCGTTTAAGATAAAATAATTCCCCTGTGTAATTATTGTTCTCGGTCTTGTTGATAATCATATATGTATTTATTGCCTTGATAATTATTTTTAAGGCAATCTGTCAAAGCTTTCGAATAGACAAGGAATTTCAAAATTTTGTGCTACCCTGCCTTGTAAGGAATGGACCACGTATTGGAAAGAGCTGTCAAGTTTTCAATTCAATCTTTAAACTCTCTCTAAAAATTAATTTTAAAGCTTCATTGGTCTTTAATGGAAAGTGATGTTTATGAGACTATTAGTCAACGACAATTTTTATATAATGGATATGACCCTTCCGAAGTTGATAAAAATGAGGAGAATGATGGATTCCAACGATTGTGTAGGTATATAAATTAGAAGAAATTTAAAGAAATATCCTCTTAAATAAGGGCAATGAATAGCTATGCTGATTGCCATCTTAAAGCTATTGCCAAACTCTGCCATCGGAGAACGATTCCATTTTTTGTTAGATTCAATGCAAAAATATCAGCGTAAGATTTTGAATTTATCAATAAAATATCTAGAAAAATTTGTCATTTTCTGGAAGGCTTAGGCTACCCTAATTTATAGTTAAAGAGTTCACCACTCGAATGAACTCATCTGACATAACCTAAATTGAAACTTATTGGCATGAGAAGTGTAACTTACTCTGTGTTCTCTAACCTGCTCCTTAAGAAAATTTATTCCTGAATATTTAATTAATACCGTGCCTACTTATAAAATTAAAGTGCACTTCTCCAAATGCTCCTCGACTGGTTCGGCAGCACTAATTCACAATTAGACAGTAAATGGACAGAATGTGAGCAATGGGAACCTCAAAAACTGCTAAAATCTGTTCTGGATGAGCCCTCAAATAATGCCTATTTTACTAAATTTTCAAAAAATATTTTTGTTTATTTTATAGCTTTTGTTTTGTTTTTATTTTAAAATCAAAAAAAAAATTTTTTACGAAAATTATTAATCTAAAAATGATTATTCTCGTTGTTTTCTAAAATAACTATTTCATTTTTGGCTACCCCATTTTCTTGCCTTTCCTGTGTCACTTTGGTTACATGAACATACTTTAAGTTAAAAATTTCTTTAAATTTTCTTGAATTTTTACCTTCCCTGGAGGTGCCCCTTTAGGTCTAACAACCAAATCGGCAGTGCTCCTAGCTTCCCCTGCAATATTCTCTAGCAAACAAGTAAATTGGCCTGCATGTCCAACATTTAGAGATTCAATTCTGAGGGAATAGATAAATGGGGCATCCTTAAATATTAAGTTTCCTAGGCTAAATTTCTTTAATTTTAGGATTACCTTAGTTGTTTGAATGCCGTTTTTAATTCCAAACTCTGTAGTAATTGGAATTCCATCCCTAAACCATTTAACCAAAGGTTCAGGATCTCCACTAGTTCTAACCGTCCAAAACAGTGAGGAGCCGATTTCTACTTCTTGGCTTACCAGGCGTTCAACAAAATCAGGAGCAATCATTTTGGCTGAGTATAATTAAAAGTTTTCAGATTTGGTGCTTTAAGGACCTATCCCTATCTTAAATCCAGATCTATCCATATGTATCCCATCCTCCATCCCCTGTATCCTAATCATTAACTAATCTAGACAAAAGTATACACCCAAATAATAATCATTTCTTTGGGGACAAATTAACAAACTTACCAGAAAGTACTAGTTGAGCAGAGGTGCAAGCTTTTCCTGCTTTATTTTCTGCTGTACAACAATATTTACCAGCATCATTAATACAAATATTATTTATATTAAGTATTGTTTTGCCATAATTATCATTCCAGATAGAAATTCGTTCATCTGACTTTAATATATTCCCATCTTTAGACCACACAACTCGAGGCAAAGGATCACCTTGACATAAAATATCATTGTTATATCATAATGATACTTAAAAAATAATTTTTACGCCAAATTTTCATACGCCGAAATGACAATAGAAAATAGTGGAAAAGCTGACAGCTGCTTTTCCTTTTATGCGGCACTTTCGGCACAGATAAATTCTAATTTAATAATTAAAATATTAATACATATACCAATAACGACTGCCTCAAATTTTACATTTTGTCCCTCATTTCCAATTGCAGAAACCAATGTTTTGGTAAAATGAGGAGGGGAAACATCAAAATTATTTTCCTGAATAATTCTTGGGGAGAGGATAAGTGTCCGTTCTTGATCACTAGAAGGAGGTCTGTTAATATCTGAATTATTATGAATCTCTGTTGCTTCATTGCCAGTAAATCCGTTAAAGAATATCTATGGATTTTTAGAAATAGAATAAGTTAAACAATCTCGCTAATCTACCTTCAACCCTGATTGCCTTCTATCCGGTTCATAATCCGAAGTTGACATAATCCCCATCATTTCTGCATGGGCTGAGGAGGTTGAATGTCTTTTGGCTTCAAAATCACGACGTGGAGGGGTACTTAAAGCTCTAGCTTGGTGTTGTTCAAGCTGAAAAGGACACTTGGTTTTACTCAAAATTAGTGATTAAAATTCACCAATTGCTGCCTTTGCTTTTGCCATTGTAATAACCCTTGAACACCGCCAATCGAACGTCTAGCCCTTTGGTTATTACCTCCAATAGGCTTTGGAATTAATGATTTTGGGCGAACATGGATAAGAGTTAAAGATTCACACCGACCACGAATATTTTCTGCAATAAGGCGATACCAACCGGCACATTCCAAACGAGCGGAATTAAAACGAATTGAGTAGGTATCGCCAACATTTAAAAGCTCGACAAATTCAGCATTAGATTTAATTTGCCGTCCATTAAAAAACCATTGAACTTTAGGCCGTGGATTGCCTAAGATCATGCAATCAACTTCAGCTTTCTCTCCCTCATTAATGGTCACTTCGGAAGGAAAGGGGCGGAAGCATTCTGGAGGATTTGCGAGGCTGGAATAGCCTTAAAATTATTAAAAGTATACATCAGAATTCTGGAATAAAGGAGAAAGTAGTTTGTCATTTTACTCACCAGGATCTATAATATCTCCATCACTTGCCCTTCTCGATTCAGAACCTTCTGATTTAATCAATGCATAGACTGGACCTTGTCTATTTTGATTTTTCATTGAAGAAGGAAATTGGAATTGACCAGAAGGCGCAGCTGGACTGCCAATCCCGAGCAGAACATTCAAAGTAGCTGTAGATGTTGCTCTACCCGCTATATTCTCAGCTTTAATGCTGTATTGACCCGCATGTTCAGTTAATACGCTTAAATTGGATTTTAAAGGTGAAAATAATTTTCAAAACCAAGGAATGGTTAGTATGCATTGACCATCTTGATGTCGACTCAATCCGATATCTGATCTTTCAAAGTCTATAGGGCAATCATTATAGAACCAGTGAACGTTTGGGAAAGGAGTACCTCGTATGCGAGTCTGTAAAATGAATAAAGTATATACATGATACCGTCTTATAATATCACTTATCAGTGTAATTTTTCAGGGTAAAATCACCTTAAGAACGACAGTTTGCCCCTCACGCACTAGCTGACTGCATAGAGGTGGTCCAATGCTAGGAGGAACTTTAGAACTCTGACAATCACCATTTTCAATATTTATTTTTTGCACCAAATTTGCTTGATGATTATTATATTCGCCCAATTCATTAATTATTTTTTGTTTATTTTCTTTGATAGTTTTTATTGAAGGTTGTTGTATATTTTGTTTTTTAAAATTATTTTCTGATTGGATTTCTTTAAAATTCATAAATTGTTGACATTGTTGTTCAAACAATGAATATTGACGTTGATGTGAGATGACTTGAGAGCGTGACCAGTTTATTGTTTCAATTGTGACTAAGTTAGGATCATTTAGTTCAAGCTCAGAAGCCAACCGTTGGAAATTATCGGCTTAAAAATGAATTTAATTGTAAATTTAAAAGAACAACTCCGGAGCTTCGGTCTGGAGCTTTATTTTGAGAGCCAAATCCCTGGGATTTAGTTTGAAAATCCGAGGGAAGGCTTGGATGCCCAGGGATGCTAAGCATCGAATTTGGTGCCTAGAACATAGACTCCGTCATTTAAAAGGATAGGAGGGATAATTTTAAAAACCCTCACATTGCTGTTTCTCCCTTATACAATGTTCCTTGACTGTTTGTAATAAATTATTAACGTGTTGTTCTGTTTCTGGTCTATATCCACCACCTTGCAATAAAGTGGCAAGAAAATGAAGTGAAGTTTCTAATTCACGTCCTAATTTTTGTAGCTGAAAATACTGGATTTTAAGTGGTTTTCTATTTAGTAAAGCAAAACTTGTTCTAATTTTGAAGCCAATTCCAATCGTTTTTCAATTATTAATTTATAAGAAATCAGTTTTCTTTGAATATTAATTAATTGCTCGAGTTGGGTAGAATCCAAATGTTTTTGGTGATTTTGGACTGTTTTGAGAAGATTTTCGTTTTCCTAAAGTTTAACAATCCTTCAAAAATTTTAACTAAATTCACCGTTATTTCTGTCAGAAAACTTTTATGTTTAGCAGTGAATTCAGTTGTTTCAGCAGCTATTGGACTCAAAACGAGTGATTCAGATAAGAATGGATTAGCAACAGAATTGAGCCATTTTTCCAATATTATTAGCTTAATAGATTTTTAAATCTTCTATCAGAAGCTTGTTTAGAGGATAAGTAATCTTTCGTTATAAACCCACTCAAGGTCAGCTCCAACCCCGATCAACCTTGAGGAAACAGTGTGTATCCCACATATCTTAGGGTACTTGATATGCCCTTATAAATGAGTTTATTTTCTATCCACCTTTTCAACAATTTTTTGAGCTTTACTAGCCCCAATCTTCTCTCTAGCCAATTGTACAACAGCAATAACAGCTTCTTTAAGTTGTTGAACTTTTTGAGCAATTCTTTCACAAATATTTTGATTAATACAAATTTCTTCTTTATTCTCTCCTTTCCATTGTAGAATTAATTGTTCCCCTTGCTCTACAAGTACAACACCTTTTTGTTGTGCAAGAGGTCCAAGTTCAGCAGCCATTGATTCATTGGCAATGTTTAATTCTCCCAACATTTTTTCGAGTTGGGAGATTAACTATAAGGTTATATGGAAATTTTTTTAATTTAAAAAATCTTTTTAAAATAATTTTATTCAAAAGAAGGAATTTAAGAGATGAGTGTGTTCTCTTCCAAAAATGTAATATAATTTTACTTTTAGGAATGATTAATTACTAAATAAATTATTCGATCAAGAGAGATTAGATTTATTTTAATAAAAGGATATATACTTTTAAATTAATTTATAACTAAAACAATTTTTTTATTTTTAATTCCTTTCACAATCAAAATACAGTCAAGAACCCCCCCCCCCCCCCGTTAGAAAAAAATCTTGCTTGACTTGTGAACTTTAGTTCTAAAGACTATTTTGTCAGTACTGCCCTAACAATTTAAAACTTACATTTTCAGCAGTTAAATACCAATTTTCAGTTTTTTCCAAAAGTTCGATTTTTATGTTTATATCATTAATTAATTTAATATATTGTTGTTGTAATTTATCGTTTAATAATTCGAAGTCTGAATAATTTTCTGTTAAAGAAAATGTCCGTAATTCTTCCAGTTTTTCCTTAAAATTTTGAGTTTTATGAGCTATACCAAGGACAATCACTATAGCCAAAGTTATTATTCTATTTAAAACTCGTTAATAAAGTCCGAATTTGAAAAAAATTTATTGGCATTACTCTCCCCGACATTAAAGTTATTCTTTTAAGAATCGTGTGGTTAATTAAGCCGCTTTTGAACGGTTTCTAACTCTTATTTTTTCCTCAATTATAAAAATTCACCACCATACTTTAGTCTGTTCTTCAAGTGTTTTTAAAATTTTGCTTTCTTCCATACTTTCAAACATTCGTCTGGTTTCAATTAACCATTGTTCTGCATTATCTAACTGGTTCTTTTGAATTTCAATATCAAAATTTTTAGTTATTTGTTGTTGAATTTGTTTAGATTCTATTGTTTGGGTTATATGTGAAGGTAGGAGTTGAGGTTGTTCGGAGCTATTTTTTAAGTTGCTGCATGCCTCGTTTAGTAATTCCCAACTTTCTGCCATTCTATTAATAAAATTTAATATCAACTTTTGTTTATTATATGATCGGACCTCATTATTAAGGGTCGATCGGAATCTCTATATTTTGAAAATTAATGCGCGATTTCGAGTTCCGATTTTTAAGCAATTTCCTATTTCCGACAGTTCCGATTTACGGCGCCTTTGTGATTTCCGACCGACCCATGCTCACTATAATATACCCCTTTTGAACTGGAAATCTTGGTACTTTTCTGCTTTTTCCTATGGTAAAAGAAGGTGCTGATCATGACTACCCGATTCATCGGTATGTCAATGCCCACCCATAATAGAAAAATTTATTTACTTTAACATGACTTTTTCTATACGCAAACAAGCCTCATAAGTCTCCCTCGGCCGTTGATCATTGTCTGAAAGAGAACCAAGAAGTCGTATTTGAGTAATCAAGTTGGAACCAACACTCATTCCTTCACTAGTTAATTCACCTAATTCTGAAATTTTTAAAATAAAAAATTTATTTTAATTTATGTTGCGAGGGAAAATTTGCGAGGGAAAAATTAAATAATAAATTTTATAGCCTTGTTTGTTAAATTTTTTATTTTTATTTCGCAAATTTCACGATTGATTTTTATTATTTTAACGAGTAATCAGTGCATAAAGAGCATTATATATTAGTCCAAAAATAAAATATATTGAGAGAAATTGAACAAATTTTCTTTTAAACTGAAACATTTTTATGTTAATTTTAATAGCTTTTGAGGTCTACAACCTTAAATCCTGAATAAATATATACTTGGAATCTCATTAAACCTCCAACGAAATACCCTCTACCTATCTTTACAAAGGTTTTGTTCGTGGATCTAAATGATAAAGACACGTGGGTTAGAGTTATAACGAGGATCAACTAGATATATTAAGCTGACTTGCCGTCAATTATCGTTTCATGCGAGTCAATTTTAGCATTATTTTTAGTTGATTGAAGTCGGGAATTGAGCAGCTTTGCTAATTCTTCTTGTTTTAATGCTAATTCGTATAAACGTTTTGTATCAGATAAAATATATCCACGCATTTCTAGTTGTCTTAAATCATTATTTTATTTGATATAAGTTGTGTATATGGGATGAAATGTTATTTTTGTTCCAATGGAATTGAGGAAGGAAATGGGACTTAATTTTAAGCTTACCTGCTTAAACCTCTCCAAGCAGTAGCCAGCCCATTAGCCATTGCCTCATAAACTATAACATCACTAACTTCAGTCTGTTCACTAGCTATTTGCTCAGCTCTAGCAAGTAAATCATCAACCTTATTAATTGTTTAAAAATCCAAAAATTTTCACAAAATATTTTTACTTGTTGATGTTTTTCTAGTAATCTCTGAAATAAATCCGTGTGTATTAGCAACAGTTGTGTGTTGTCCTGTGGGTTTTTACCAATCTCTAAAAGCCCGGGTTGCATTTCATCAATGCGGAAATCAACGTAATTGATGCTCTAAGAAAGGAAAAATGTGATTTTTAAATTATTCCAATAGAACGGCATTTTTATTCTAATAGAAGGGCATCTACCCTTATAATAGAGTGGGCACGCTCATTTATCTATTAATTACTTTATTAAGCTTGATATTATCCCTATAACAGGTAATCATTATTAATCCAACATCGAGTTCGAAAATTAGAATATAGTACCTTTAATAAAGCAACAACTAAAGTAGAATGAGGCTCAGCACGAACTGCAATTGTAGAGATTGTTGTAGTTTCTCCTTTAAATATTTCAGAATCAAGATTTTGGGGATTTTTAGTTGGTATAGTCTGCTGATTATTTTTGGAAGTTAACATGGCAGTATTCAATTTTGGCAGTTTATAGGTGTTAAAAAAGCTCAAAAATAATTTAATTTATTTAAACAACTGCCTTTTAGTAAATAATTTTTTCAAAAAATTTTAAAAGAAAAATGCAGCAGGAATAAACCATCGACAAAAATGCTGCTCTTTTTACTTCCTCACTTTGTACCATCTCCTTCCTCAAGTTTTAAGTCCATTGATTGATTGATCCTTCTTAATGCCTGCGGGGAGAAAAAGGGGATGCAAAAGAGGGAAGGCTGCTTTTTCAAGTTTAAATTAAATAAAATAAGAAAAGAAAAATGAAGTGCTTTTACTAACAAATTTATTTTTATTCTTAAAAATAGCCAAGAAAAATATTAAGCTTTGAATGATTATTTTCGTGTATAAGAGTGACCGAACGAATATTTTTGGATCAAAACAGTTGTTTAATTTAAAGAGGGGATTAGTCTATAAGTCAACATATGTATAGTAAATGTTGTTTGTTGGTCAGGTAAAAAATTTTTATTTTTCTTTAAAAATTCTTTTAATAAAAATGGAGAATTAAATATTTAAAAAGCTACTTGAATAATTTTAAGATTAAAATCAACAAAAAAAATAAAATTGAAAACCGACAGATAATTTATGGGCATGTTTTTAAATGTGCATTATAAATGGTAATTTATGTTTGTGGGAAAGAAAAATAATTTTGGTTTAATGAAAGATTAAATAAATTTTTTGGCAAAAAATGGCTTTACGGTTGATGGTCTTGGGCATCTAGAACCGAAAAAAGTTCAGATATCAAGAAATTTTTTTATAAATTTTAAGTAAAATTCTGTTTTTTGCTAATAAATAAATTTATTTTTATCTTTTTTAACTTTTAAACAAATTAAACATTTATTTAAAAAAAATTTAAAAAATTAAATTTACTGGACATCAAAGGATAGTCAATAGAAGTGTCAGAAGCTTGTTTTAACTCAATTTGTTGATCTTCTTTTGCATTTTCACAGTCATCAAAAGACATCTAAAAGAAAAATTTTTTTTAGAGCCCATTCACCAAATTTCCATCCTAAAGCAACATTTCCAAATTGAAGACTGAAATATAAAAAAATTAAAAACCTTTTCTCTAAATAATAAAGAAATCTCATACCCTTTCTCAATTTTTAATTTCAACAATTTCCAAGTTGCCAAAGCATCTTGTAAAGAACAATGTCCCTTGCTTGAGTCTTGGATGTCTTCATTTAGAAAAATTTTTGATAAAGCTTTAAGTCCACTTCGAATATGTAAACGACCAGAGAAGTTAAAAAGGAGTGAGGTATCAATACAATAACTGAAATTAAAAAAATGATTAGAATACCTGTACAAATGAGGAACAAAAAAGGAAAAAAATTAAGGAAAAAAGTCAACTACGAAGGTGTTATGATGACATAATACCAAACGCCGAAACAAATTCACAGAAGACACCGAAAAACCCAAAATATGGATTAACAACATTCCACGTAGGAGAAACCAGCATTGGAACAACCTTCCCTTTTTCCATAGTTTGGTACTTGTACTTTGGGAATTTGGTATTTCATGGCGTTTAGTCTTCCGACGCGTTCCTTACAAAAACACCCAAAAAATAAAATAAACTAACGGATGCGAAAGTTGCAATGCCCTAAGATCGTTCTCTAAACTATGCCCACAGAGAATTGCATCTGCTGGCAGTAAAGTACAAAGCCTGTGTTGAATGTCCTTTAGACGAGTCTAAATTTATCTTTTAATAAATTCAAATTTAAAAAATTCTTACAAAAACATTTAAAAGCATTTTCTCGGTTATGCCACTTTTGAATGTAATATAATTAATAATTTTGTTGTGCGGCTTCACCAATTCATCCATAACTGTTTCACCATCTTCATTGACCTAAAATGAAAATTGTTTTAGTTGAAGGATAAAAATTGAAATTGATTGTGAGGTTTGAAAAGAGTGATTATCTAATAATATAAAAACTTAAATATTAGATAACCAGGATTAGGATTGGGTAAGCTAGTTAGTGCTTGTCAGCTAGCTCCGGAACTGACAAGAATTTGAAAACACCAGCCGGAGTCAAGGCTTGAAAAAGGTCGGCCCGGAGCAACAAAATGCCCAATACCCAGCACGGATTGGGGCAAAGATGATAGAAAATAAAAGCAAAAGACTACCACCAAAGAGAAAGGGCAAGTCGGAAACTCAAAACTTAACCCCCAAATTCGCAAAAATAAAATAAAAACAAAAAAAATATACCACAGAAATTCGAGTCAATTCAAGCTGTTGAATCGATGTTTGACACATTTCACAATCGAAAGTAAAGATTGGTGAAGTCTCAGAAACTTGATGATAAATTTTTCGAGTTGAGCGGATTGTTTCATTACACAATTGTTCGCCAAAATATTCAGAAGGAAAAGGAAATTTTGAAGTCACCATTTGTTCCAAACTCATTAACATTTGAGGCTTTCGTTGAGACATATTAATTTGAAGAAGTGGATCGCCTTGAGTCTAAAAATAAAGAAAAAATTAGACAAATTGGATTAAAAATGAATTTTAAAGAAAGGACAGAGATCGGAAATTTAAGAACCTTGACCTTGCTTCTTGATTTAGGTTGAAGAGTTTAATCAAACCCTTGACCCTAAGTCAAAAAAAAATCAAGGCACAATGTAAAATGCCTTGTCTTGACTCTGGATCCAGTCAAAATCAAGGGCAGGGTCCAAGAAAACTCAAAGCCTGGATCCAGATCCAGGCAGATCTCTAGAAAAGGATATAATGCACTCGCATGTGGCACACACACATAAGGAACGATTCGAAAAAATTCCTCCCAATTGAAATTTATTTCAGAGCCATCTCTTAAAGTCCCACCCATAAAAAGGGACAAGAAAAACAGGATAAACAAATAAAAGAACCTTTATTTTATGCAAAAGCATTTCATATTTTGATCGAGTAACTGTAGAAACAGTCTGCCAAAATCTTGTTCTGTTTGTTTTTCCTGGTTTGAGTTTGATCCAGTGTTTGAAATATCCTTGCATAAAAGGCATTCCAGATAGATTTAACTAAAAAAGTGAGGAAATTAGATTAAGTCGAGTTTAATAAACAGGGAGGTTGGTAGCGAGAGAATAAAAACACCCCCCCCCCTCCGAAATGGAAAAAAATTGAAGAGGGATAGAGCAAATAGTGAATTTGTTGGCCTATGTCCTTCCAAAATTCTCTAAATTTTTGTAATTCAACGCCGAAATTGATTCACCTACCCCCTCAGCCGAAAATTTTTCTTTGAACCAGGGAAGGGAACCCCTGACATCCTCAGTATGATCTTAAGGTCAAAATTTGAATAAATTATACCAATTGATCATCGTCGACATTAATTCTAATAAACACAATTTGAAGAGCCTTTCCACCCTTAAACTTAATCAAATCAGATCCCGCTTTAGGACAATTATTGCTTCCCAGCATCATTCCTATGAAGAAACGCCACAATTTCGTGTTCTCCCAGGGTTCGACCTTGCAATTTGTGTAATTGTAGAACCACTGTATAAATAGTTTTAAGTTTAAATGCCCCCTCCGAATCGGGGACGGTCCAAAATTTGTGCCCCCTGCACGAAGGCAGGGGGACTTGGGTTGCCCCCTGCACGAAGGCAGGGGGACTTGAGTTGCCCCCTGCACGAAGGCAGGGGGACTTGAGTTGCCCCCTGCACGAAGGCAGGGGGACTTGAGTTGCCCCCTGCACGAAGGCAGGGGGACTTGAGTTGCCCCCTGCACGAAGGCAGGGGGACTTGAGTTGCCCCCTGCACGAAGGCAGGGGGACTTGAGTTGCCCCCTGCACGAAGGCAGGGGGACTTGAGTTGCCCCCTGCACGAAGGCAGGGGGACTTGAGGTGCCCCCTGCACGAAGGCAGGGGGACTTGAGTTGCCCCCTGCACGAAGGCAGGGGGACTTGAGTTGCCCACTGCACGAAGGCAGGGGGACTTGAGTTGCCCCCTGCACGAAGGCAGGGGGACTTGAGTTGCCCCCTGCACGAAGGCAGGGGGACTTGAGTTGCCCCCTGCACGAAGGCAGGGGGACTTGCGTTGCCCCCTGCACGAAGGCAGGGGGACTTGAGTTGCCCCCTGCACGAAGGCAGGGGGACTTGAGTTGCCCCCTGCACGAAGGCAGGGGGACTTGAGTTGCCCCCTGCACGAAGGCAGGGGGACTTGAGGTGCCCCCTGCACGAAGGCAGGGGGACTTGAGTTGCCCCCTGCACGAAGGCAGGGGGACTTGAGTTGCCCCCTGCACGAAGGCAGGGGGACTTGAGTTGCCCCCTGCACGAAGGCAGGGGGACTTGAGTTGCCCCCTGCACGAAGGCAGGGGGACTTGAGTTGCCCCCTGCACGAAGGCAGGGGGACGTGAGTTGCCCCCTGCACGAAGGCAGGGGGACTTGAGTTGCCCCCTGCACGAAGGCAGGGGGACTTGAGTTGCCCCCTGCACGAAGGCAGGGGGACTTGAGTTGCCCCCTGCACGAAGGCAGGGGGACTTGAGTTGCCCCCTGCACGAAGGCAGGGGGACTTGAGTTGCCCCCTGCACGAAGGCAGGGGGACTTGAGTTGCCCCCTGCACGAAGGCAGGGGGACTTGAGTTGCCCCCTGCACGAAGGCAGGGGGACTTGAGTTGCCCCCTGCACGAAGGCAGGGGGACTTGAGTTGCCCCCTGCACGAAGGCAGGGGGACTTGAGTTGCCCCCTGCACGAAGGCAGGGGGACTTGAGTTGCCCCCTGCACAAAGGCAGGGGGACTTGAATTGCCCCCTGCACGAAGGCAGGGGGACTTGAGTTGCCCCCTGCACGAAGGCCGGGGGACTAGTGTAGACCCCTGCACGAAGGCAGGGGGACTTGAGTTGCCCCCTGCACGAAGGCAGGGGGACTTGAGTTGCCCCCTGCACGAAGGCAGGGGGACTTGAGTTGCCCCCTGCACGAAGGCAGGGGGACTTGAGTTGCCCCCTGCACGAAGGCAGGGGGACTTGAGTTGCCCCCTGCACGAAGGCAGGGGGACTTGAGTTGCCCCCTGCACGAAGGCAGGGGGACTTGAGTTGCCCCCTGCACGAAGGCAGGGGGACTTGAGTTGCCCCCTGCACGAAGGCAGGGGGACTTGAGTTGCCCCCTGCACGAAGGCAGGGGGACTTGAGTTGCCCCCTGCACGAAGGCAGGGGGACTTGAGTTGCCCCCTGCACAAAGGCAGGGGGACTTGAGTTGCCCCCTGCACGAAGGCAGGGGGACTTGAGTTGCCCCCTGCACGAAGGCAGGGGGACTTGAGTTGCCCCCTGCACGAAGGCAGGGGGACTTGAGTTGCCCCCTGCACGAAGGCAGGGGGACTTGAGTTGCCCCCTGCACAAAGGCAGGGGGACTTGAGTTGCCCCCTGCACGAGGCAGGGGGACTTGAGTTGCAAAAAATATTTCAGTGTTTAATTAAGAACACCATGAAAATAATAAAAAGGTTCAAAGAAAATTTATTTTTGTAATTGTATAATCTACACAAAAATGTGAAAAACAATAAAATAACGAAACATTTCTCAAAATTATTGGGATTAAAGATAATAAAATTAGAGATCGGAAAATATTAGAAAACTTTGAATTTTGGGTGAGGACCTTAACAAGATTCCTGACCTAAAGTCTAGGAAAAATCAAGAAAGTCAAGGAAACCCCAAAGAACACTGAAAAATGTCTTGATTTTGACACTGGATCCAGGAAAAATCAAGGTCTAGATCCCAATCCAGGCCAATCTCTAACATAAATTTTCTATCAGATAAATATTTTTTAAACAAAAACCTCAAAAAATCACTTAAAGAATAAAACTAAGCCAAGCAAACATTGAGAGAATTCCACCGGTAATTGCACGAAAAGTCTTGTTCGCTTCAATTGCATAAGCAAAACTTGGTCCACAAAACAACAAAGCTCCCAAAGCAAAAAGAGTAGAAGTAACCTTAGGATGACGCGAAGCTACTGACGCCAGAACAATTCCAATTGAGTTGAAGTGGTGTTTGTTTGCATGTTCCATTGCACGTTTACGTTCCGCACTCAAATTTTGGTTGTCAGAGACTGAAAAAAATGGGGTTAATAAAAAATGAATGAATAAATTAAATTCGCTAAGAGGTTGAAATCACTTATTCAGACCCTAGATGAGTAAACACAAGGGTCATTTAGCAGCTTCTTCCTCTCGATAGAAAACTAAATGGCTGAGGAATAGCAGCCGGGATTCAACAAAGAATTAAAGATTGGAAATTAATGACCCTAACCATTGATTTTAAATGAGGACCTTGCTCAGATTCTTGACCTTACCGAGGAAAAATCAAGGTAAGAGCCAAGGAGCATCGAAGATGTGTATTTGTGTCGCCCCCTCCCCTGTCAGTTTTTATTGATATACCTGATGTTGACTCTGGCCCAGGAAAAATCAATGTCCAGACCCAGGCCTATCTATACAAATAATGCCAAAACAAATCCCTACCCTTTTCCATAACTTTATTAAAAAATAAAAACCAAAATGCGCTCCATAAGCAGCTAGAGCCATAGCCATCGCTCCAGAAAGTCCAGCCAATTTAACGATATATGTTGATCAACACTGATGAACAAAAAATGTTCGTTCCATTATTGGATGAGTTCTGCCTCCTCTTGCCGAGACGCTGTTGTCAGTTGTTCCCAATATTGTAGAACAAACATGATTAAATGTTGAAGAAAATAATTTTTCAAATTCACTCCTTCAAGTCTTGTCCGCAAGTCATTACTACCCCCGACCCCTAAAAAGGTTAATCCCAAAAAAGGAAAGGCCATGCATTCTGTTGTAGAACATCTTTGCTGTAGCACAGAGAACACTAGATGAGTCATCAAAAATCGATTATTGATTTTTGGGATGAAGTGTCATTTACTCTTAATATTTTGCATTATGCCAAATAGCGTAAATTTTCGAATTCTGAAACAAATATTCTTAAATGGCAGAAGAAATATCACGGTGATTTTTAGTCTTAAATTGGGAATTTGGTTCGATTAAATTTAAAAAGAATTATAGAAGCAAAAATTTCAAATAAAATGGAGTCTCTATACACCGACGTTGTTCTAAACGTTTAGAGCGTCGAACAGACTAAAATACTCCTTCAGGACAGAATAGCTGACCAAATAAGTGTCGTTATAGAGAGATTCCACTGTAAAAATAATGAAAATAAAATACATAAAATATCTGTGTTTGTTAATAAACAAATTTATTTTTAAAATAATTAAACATTTATTTAAGCAACAAAAAATAATATAATATTTTACAATTCCGCTTATTTTTTAAACGCTTTTACATCTAATCAGCAATCTTTGACGCCTTTTAAACTAAAATATATAATTTTAAAAAATTTCTGAAAAATTTCAAATTTTTCAGAAAATTCTCAAAAATTTTTAGGCCTCGAAAAATTTCCAAAAAATACCCAAAAAAATTTATTTTCAAGCTCAACTCTTTAAATTCAAAATAATCAGCACACTTGATGATTCACCATATCACGCAATCCAGCTTTATGGTCATCTGGAACTGGGCGAGCTTCATATGTTGCAATTACAATCTTTAAAAAATAGGGGGAATTAAAAAGTATTTTAAATTAAAAATTAACCTTATTTCGAAATTCAGATTGAAATTCACCTCGAAGACCAATATACTTAAAAATAAATTTTTTAATTAAAAATTTTTGAAAAAATAAAGTAGAGATCTGGATCCAGACCTTGAATTTTCCTGGATCCAGAGTCAATATCAAGGCAGCTTTCAGTGTTCCTTGATTTTTTCCTTGACTCAAGGTCATGGTTAAGGTCAAATCTGGTCAAAGAAACCCCAAAATATTTGCTAAAAAATCTCACGAACAAAAGAACCATTCGAGGCTGATTGTCTGAAAGGTAACCCAAAATCAAAGATAACCCAAAGAACTACCCCAAAATATTTTTTGAAAAAAAAATTTAAAAAATAAACAAACATAAATAATCGTTTTCTCGTCCCCAAAATTTGCAGGAAAATAAAGAGTTAAATGGCCAACAGAATTAAATTTACTGGACATCAAAGGATAGTCAATAGAAGCATCAGAATCTTGTTTTAACTCGATTTGTTGATCTTCTTTTGCATTTTCACAGTCATCAAAAGACATCTAAAAGAAAAATTTTTTTAGAAAGGATTTAACAAAACAGAAGGAAAAATTTTTTGAAGCTAAAAATCAGCATGGTAAAACGAATGGGAAAATGGTAAATGTGAAGTCAACTGGTCCCTAGAAAACATAATGAAGTGGGTTTTCGATAACCTTAAAGATAACCTTAAAATCAGATCATTTCCAGGGACCAGTAAACTCAACATTTACCGGGAAAATGAAAAAAAATGTGAGAAAGGATGAAAATGCAAAAATACGTTCCTCAAAAAATTTCAGAAAAAATTTTAATGGGGGCTCAAAAACTTTTATGACCGCCCTAGTGGAAGGAAAACAAAAGGAAATTAAAATAAAGGAAATTAGAATAACTTAACTAATTTAAAAGAAAAAATAAAAATTAAACAAACATTTCCTCGATCTTTAAAAAGCCGAACAGTTGACGGAAAAGAACCACTCAACGGCCCAGAAAATGTAATTCCCGTAAGTTTAACATTGGCTAAAATTTAGAAAAAAATTTTTAATAGAAAAAAATTTAAATAAAAAACCAGTAAAAGGAACAGAAAAAAGCAATTGTTCGTCAACATCGCTGTGAACAAAATCGTTTCTAAAAAATTTAAAAAAAAAATTAATAAAAAAGGACAGGAAAGAAAGGGAAAAATAAACCCATACTATAAAATAAATCAATACAAAAAATAAATTGTGAAAAGGCTGGCAACTCAAAAAATCTTATAACTCTAAAAATTTGGAAAACAGGGAAGTCTAAAAAATTAAAAAGTTGGAGAGGTAAATGGTACTTATGCAGTTTCCCATCCCCAGTCACAGCAACCAGGCCATTAAATAAAGTTAGGGTTAATGATCTAAAAGATCTAGTATTTTTCTATTAAACAAAAACATATTTTAGTACTTTTCCGTTATCCCCCGAATTTTTTGCGGATAAATTTTTTCCAGAATATGCCAGTCGCCCAATCAAATTTTGCTTGGTAAGGGAAAATGTGGGAAAACATAAAATTTAAATCCATCCGAAAAAGTCCACTAAAAATTCGTTGGGATAACGGCAAAGCCCCAACCTACTTTATTAAAAAAATTAAAAGAAAACCTCACTTGTCAAACCGATCAGCCCAAGTTTTAAATACTTTAACACCAGAACCTTCAACACTTTCATTGAGAACAATAACATTTTCTTTGTTGATAAACTTAAAAAAATTTTGTTGAAATTAATTTTTTAATTGTTGTTAATCACTTTATCCATTGTGTAATGCATTCCCTGTTGATGATACTCAAAATTTGTGGCTATATTTGAACAATGCCCACCATGATGTCCGTGTCCGTGCCCGTCCATTTTTTTACAAGAGATCCTTTTTATAATTCTGAAAAAATTATTAAAATTTTTAGAAAAACGGAAAGAACTTTTAAAAAATTTATTTTGATGAATTTTTCAAGAGAAAGGACGGTTCAACGACTTTGAGAAATAAAGTCGACGCCATTTTAACGCCAATTGATTTATTAACAGATACAGTAAACAAGCGGATATTTAATTTATAAATACTTCGTGATTTGTAAAATTCCTCCGGTTGCGGATTGGAATTCCTAATTAGACACTTGAGAAAAACAGGTGAAAAAATGATCGGGCCCAGCCGAACTTCTTGGGATTAATCCGCTCTGGATTTAGTTGGTATTATATAAATTTAGGACTCGAAATACGGAAGAATCTATCACGTCGATATAGAAAATTCTAAATTTAAAGGTTAAAACTGGTCGTTTTGACCGTTCTAATCAAAAAATTTTTTTCAAATCTTTAATAAAAAATAATGAATAAAAAATATAAATGAGAACATTCAAGAGTCGATAAAAATTTAAATTTAAAGTTATTTTAAATGATCGAATATATTGTTGATTTTGATTTTATTATTCCCCCTTCACTCATACTGATATGAAATTCTCTGAAAAATAAAGGAAATAATTCTCAATGTGTTCAAAGGAAAGGTTACCTCAACAACTGACAATAAATGAACAATTCGAGTTATTCTTGACATGGCCCCAGCAAAAGGGTCAGAATTTGATGAGATTGGCATAATTATAGAAGAGATGGAATTTCTGAGAGAATATTGACTTAGAGAGCTTGAATAACTGTTTTGAATGGCTTGCACAATTTTTTTACTTTCCGCGCTCAATTGTGGAACTAAAAATAAATTTTATTATTTAAATATAAGTTAAGGGTTACCTGGACTAAAAAAGCAAATCAATCTAAGCAATTCAAATTCCAATCGGCTAACATTTAATTCCCGAATCGGATTAACAATTTCAGTTTTTAGAACCTCCATTTTGGAAGGACTTAGCAAAAGTAAAGATATTGGAGGAGATTCATGTTTCTGTTCTGTTGGGAATAATAATTGACTGGCCAATAATAACCATCCAGAAGGTCTAGAACGGCCCATAACTATGAAATTCTGAAAATTTTTTTTAAGATTTCAAAAATTTTTAGGCCTTCTGGTACCTTCTCCTGTTCATTAAACAATTCCAATTCATGTAAAGATTGTATCCATTCAAGATAATCACTAAGTAATTTAACTCGTCCTTGGCTGTGTAATCCACTGGTTTCCTCTGTATTTGAAATTCCAACATTAGGCTCATTTTTGGGTGTCAATCCTTGAGTTTCTTTAATTTCAGATTTTCTTTGCCTCTTCTCCAATCTTCTAGCCTTTTTCATTTCCGTCTCGGGTAAGGTAAAAGCTCGTTGACTTGGACCAGTCTCATCCCAATTTTCATCTCGAGAACGCAAAGCTGTACTTTTCCCCCAGCTGTCTCTAATCACTGAAAATATTATTTTAATTCTAAAAATTGAATTAATGTTGAATTAGAATTGTTCTAAGATAATGGTTTCATAAGACACTCCCTTAGACACACCCTTACAAAGGAGGGTTGTCCGTAAGATTTCGGGATGAAATTTTGTAGACAGATCACCCTCGCTAAGGAAAGGCTTGTGGTCAAAAAGGGCTTATAACGGGTCTATTAAATTATTTCCACATTGCATCCCTTCTTTAATAATTTCCTTTTAAACTTACAATTTGGATCCATCCCAACTTTCAAGCATCGTTCAAGACGGCAGGCTCTACAACTATTTCGACGACCTAAAAAATTTTTTTCCAATTATTAAAAATTTTTTCAAATCTTCTCACCATGTTCAATTTCGCATTTAACAAAAACGGAATTGTTGTTAACATTTAAACAAATATAATTTCGACGACACGAAATTGTACGCCAGAAGAAGCCTTTACAACCATTACAACACCAACTGCCATAATGTTGTTTGGCGTTTCTAGCTCCACAAACTAAGCACTTGGCCGTTTTAATTAGCATAATTTTTATTTTTTTAAATTAAATATCTTTAAAAAGAAAATATTTTAAATGAATCTAAGAATAAGAGGAAGAAATTAAAGACGATAATGCGCGATATATGGCCTTACTCAACGGCCCATTAGGATTTTCTATATAAACCTAAATTTATCAACTTCAGTATAGCTTTCCATAATTGGGCCAGCTACATTTTTTTAATCTTCAGAATTTTTGGTTCTCTAAAAAACTATAGAGGAGGGAGATAAGGATTGTCTTTTATGTGTATGGGGAGCAGGGCTGGACGCAAATGAAAATCCGCAGTCCAAAAAAATATTTTATCAAAAATATTGAAGAAAAATAGCCAGATAATTTTTTAAACTAAATTGAATTTAGAAAACATCAAAGAATTTAACGAAGGAATTAAATAAAAAATATTTAAAGCATATTAGTGCAGGATGGCATTTTCTCAATTTCATTAATGGGTGCATTTAAGTGTATGATGTGACCTATTTATAGTCGGAAAGATTGATGCATTTTTGATAAAAAATTAATTAAATTGCAGAAACCCATTTTATTATCTAAAACAAATGAATTAACACCCAAAATAATTAAAAATATTTACCAAAATGTGATTATTAACAATTTAAATGTCTGTACTTTAATGCAAAACAGGAAGTAAAAAATGGGGTGAAGATAAACAAAAACAATAACAAAGTGCATGCAGGCAACCATTTAATATGAGTGTATTTTTGGGGTGTTAATTTGGTGAAAATGAAAGGAAAAAAAGATTTAATGTCGAGATGAACCCAAAGTGTTTGTATTTTATGATTTAATGAATTAATTAATTGATGCATTAAAAATATTTTTTTGAAAGGGGTATGATTAGTGTTGACATTTATAATAAATATAACAATGGTCTAGTCATGTTATTGTTAAATATTATTTTAAACAATAATTATTATTATACTAATAATAATATTTATTATTAATAATAACAGTTGCCATAACAGATTTGGTTCTAATTTAGTAAATGATTTCATGTTTGAATGTAAGGTTGCATGGGGGTTTCTCAAGGCAGGGTCAGGGATGCATGCAATTGCGTATTGTGGATTCTAAAATTAAACTGCGAATTGCTGCATCGGAAATTAAATTAAAAATTAAATTAAACATCCGAAATTTAAAAAATAATAAAAAAATCCCTGGATGGGGTTCGGGTCGGGGATGATTGTTAAAAAATTCGGGAACAAATCCAAATTGGTGCTTTAAATCTTAAACAAAAATTCAATGGCTCTATTCAAAATGAAATTTAATTTCTCAATTTAAGGATAATAGATGAAGCACTAGGTAGTAGAAGTTAATATTTATTTACTAGCAGAGTGAAGATTTAAATAATCCCTTACATTTAAACAGGAAGTTTTTTTTAGAAAAAAATGAAAGAAAGTGTCTACTGTAAATATTAAAATTTTAATAAGGAATATAAATAATTATTTATTTTGCCGTTTTTTTTGTAACGCTAAAGCCAAAAGCTCAGAAAAATGAACTCTTTGTCTGTCAGTAGTACATTTTTTACTTCCGCTTTTTATTTACTTGTCCTTTGTTACAAGCTGTCACGGGGATGGGGACGTTAGGGCGTAGTAACAATAGCGCGTTGGCTGTAAAAATGAAGCTTCTATCTCGAATTGGGAAAATTTTTCTTAGATATCTTATAGTATGGAGACAAATACGCTCTCATAAACCTTTAGATAATTATTGTAGACTGTAGCAGGCCTAGGAAATCTTATATGAATACATAAGCTAAATGTAGAATATCCTGACTTAGAGATCCCGGATCCATTACCATTAGTCTAGTCCTTGAAAGAATATCTTTAAAAAGTTTATGGGACCACGAGCGTCCTGGAAATCTTCCTCAATGAATATACATATACGTTAAATGATTTCAAATATCCGGTCATTGAAATTTAGTATCAACTATCCCTTGTCCTGTCCATGAAAGAATTTTTTAAAGTTTTGTGGGTCCTCCATGAAATCTAGTCAGGGGATGAATCCTCATTTAAATCCCTTATTATATAAGCCTCTCAAAAACGCCAAACTATCCCGGACCAAGAAACACTCCCTCCCACCACGCCCTTTTATTCTCTTTTTATTTTGCCACTTTCCTCTATAAGGAAATAGCGCCGCTTTTCACTTTTATTTTTTTTTCTCTCCACGCCCATTTCAACCTCAAAAATATTACTTCCTTGTTTGTGCTTTTGCCACGTCAGTTTGCGTGTTTTGCACTTTACATACAAGTCTCGAATCGTAGAAAAGCAAAATAAAATAAGAATACAATAAAAATACACGGAAGTAAATTGGCAATAAAAAAAAGAGAAATTAAAAAGCTATTTATTTTTTTTGATTATTTAAGCAACTAGAAAATATTTAAAGAGAGGGCATATTATTTTGTTAAAAACACGGAAGTAAAATTTTATTAAAATTATATCTGTATAGTAAATATAATCATTAAAAATGATGGAAATTAATTAGGATTTAAATTATTAATAAAGATTATTTTTTATAATTTCCGTCTAGCAATTTTTAATATCATCATTAATACCCTAAACTTACAGATTATTTTAAATTTTCTGTTTAAACTCTAGACAGGCTGGTAAAATGCTGTTCACCCAAAATTAGTGGTAAAATTAGGATTTGTTACTTTCCGTGAATCAATTGCCTATAATTATAATCTTGGCATTGAGGCATTTCCTGAATATTTCAAAAATACGGCAAAATTCGGAAAATTTAAATCAAAACTTCGAATATGTATGGCATTTCAGCCACTCGGATGGCATTTTAACTTAAATAAATACAATTTTTAGATTAATACTGTAGCAAAGAATTTATTTTAGTGATGGGGATTAATTAAAATATTTATATTTTATATTTAAGACATCATAAAGCTTAGACAGAATTTCCGCATATTAATATTATTGGAACTACTGTATAATTTATAAAAAATTAAAAAAAAATTTTTTATGAACATTGCGGCTTTTCCTTGGAATTATCTGCCATTAAATTAATCATCTAAAATTTAAATACTCACAAAAAGCTTAAAAAATCAAAAAACTATGATGGCATTAACAATTTGTAGATGTAAATTTTAATGGATTGATATAAAATTTAAATTTGATAAAAAATCATTTCCGGCCGTAAATTGTTTAAAGTTTTGAGGTAAAAAAAAAGTAAATCTTAAAAATTAAGCTTTTCCTTGTGTTTACTTATCCCTTTTATAAGCTTGCACCCAAAGTACTAATCTCAGCACAAAAATAAGTACATAAAATATGGAAATTAAAGCTTAAGAATGCCAAAATGATGTTAAATATGTACAAAATACGTATTTAGATTTATTTTTGAGTCATTAAATATTTTTTATAAATTAAGAATTATTTACATATTTGTACATGAGTAGATGTTTACCAAAATTTGTTTACTTATTTAGGATTTTTTCGAAATTCAATGTATTTTTTAAACTCTACTTAATATTAAATATTACAAAAATTACTTCCTTGTTGTTTAAACAGGATATACCTTTTCTATTTCCTTATTTAATAAGCTTTATTATAAATTTGTGGGGATAAATACGTCAGATTTATGTGTGGCAATTACAAAAGTTGGAAGGATAATAATTTTTAAAGGAGAATAAAATATATTATTGTGCCAGCAAACATTCCAATGAACATTTTGTTGAATATTTTACTTCTAATAAAGGCCTGCCGAATTTTTAGACAGAATTTGTGGTTACCTAAATTGAACCCGATTAAAATTGAGCAAATTTGAGTTTATAAAATTTTTCTAATTTTTCGCCATAAATCTCCAATATTTTTTATTAATTGACAGAAATAAAAAATATTTTTTTAGAAAAATATGATAGATAGAAGATGGAATTTAGTTTTAATTTATTATTTTTATTATATATTTTCTTGCATCTGGTTGAATCGATTAAAGTTAAAAATCGCTGATAGCGATAATTATTATTGGTTTAGTTAATTATTTAGTTTTAATATCATTGAAGGTCATAAAAGGTATTTTTATAGGTTATTTTTCTTTATTTACTTTATAAAAGTTACCTAGAGCTAATAACTGATAAAAATGAAGATTGGATTTATTGGCGCTGGAAAGATGGCACAGGCATTGGGTTAGTTAGTCTAATAGATAGAGCTAATCTAAAAATCTTAATCGTCTCTATACCAACTTATTTTAGCCAGAGGACTAATAAATTCTGGACGTTATCCTTCACAAAATTTGATGGCTAGTTGCCCTAAGGTACCTTACAAATTAAAATTTATTTAATGAAAATTAAAGACCGATATCTCTTTATTAGAGGATTGCAAGGTTGTAAAAATTATAAATTAAATTAAACTCTGTAATACTGATTTTAGAAGCTTGGGATTAATACAACACATGATAATTCACAAGGTGTGCGATTTAAACAAATTTTTAAAATTTAAATATTTAAAGTTGCTCGTGAAAATGATGTGGTGATTTTGGCAGTTAAACCAACTATAGTGTCTAAAGTTGCTTCGGGTAATAAGTTAAATATTATTTCCGTTTCACCATTAATTTTAGAAATTGCACCAGCCATCCGCCGAGATCATTTACTTATTTCTATAGCATTGGGTATCAATATATTACTACCAATAAAATTCGTTTTATTCTAAGGCATCACCATACGCTACATTGAGCAGTTATTGCCTTCAAAATCCCGAATTGTTCGTGTAATGCCAAGTATATTAATTTAGACATTTTTTATGAAATTAAAATCAAATTTAGATACTCCTGTTGTTGTTGGGGCAGGGGCTTCAGCTTTTAGCATGGGTACGTAAATTGATATTTGTATTAATTTTTAATGAAATTAAATGCTGTTTCCTAATGCTAATATTTAAAATTCCGGAAATAATATCATCCAAGTTTTGTTAACTTAAGTTGAAGAAAAAGGCTTCCGGAAAATTATATTACCCAAGTTTTGTAAAGTTAAGTTTACGAAAAAAGTTTTTTTTTCCGAAAAATTATATTACCCATATTCTGTAAACTTAAGTTTAAGAAAAGTTTTTCCGGAAATAACATAGTATTATAAATTTTCCGGATAGAATATTATATTGCTTAAGTTTACGAAAAAATGTTTTCCGGAAATAATGGTATTCAAGTTTCCGGATAATATTATAAAACTTAAGCTACGCCAAAAAAGTTTCCTGAAATAATATTACTCCAGATTCCGGACAATATTATATTACTTATGTTTACAAAAATGTTTTCCGGAAATAATATTACTTTAGTTTCCGGATATTAAATTATATGAATAATTTAAATATTATTAAAATATATATTTTCTCAGGATCAGCATGTCAAGATGGTTGGTAGAGTAAATTTTCAAAATCTTATCAACAATTCTTAATTCCTCTTAAAGGTGATTCCCAAATCGTTCAAGATCTTCTATCAACCGTTGGTTATGCTGTTGAGGTTTTAATTATATTCAACTCCAATTCAAATACTTTTCAAAAAAATTTCCTTAGCTTCCTGAAATACACATTGATCCTGTTACAGGACTAAGTGGAAGTGGACCATCTTATGTAATATAAAATATTTTAATTCGTATAAAAAATTTTGTTTATTAGGGATTTGCTATAATTGAAGGATTGTCTGATGGAGGGGTTAAATTGGTTGGAAAACATAAATTTTGATTTTAAATTATAAAATTTGTTAGGGATTACCAAGAGATCTCTCAATGAAATTAGCAGCCATGACTTTATATGGTGCTGCAAAAATGTTTTTAGAGACTGGTGAACATCCAGCAATACTTAAAGAGGCAATCCAGAGCCCTGGTTGGTTTAATAACCCTATTTAGGGAGAAATTTTGGATATAGAATGAGAGATTTCCAAGCCTTTATAATGAAAGTCAATATTAAATTTAAAGGTGGGAGCACAATTTTTGGCATGCACGAATTAGAAAAGGGTGGATTGCGCGGTCTTTTAATCAATGCAGTCGAAGCTGGTGCCGAGCGTTCCCGACATATGGGCCAAACTTCTTTGCCACATAGCCGAACGTCAGTAATTTATCGCAGTGAAATTTAATGAATTACTGCGGCAAAAATGTGAAGAAAGAAAAGAAAACAATAAATGAAATTAATTTCAAATTAATTTTATGCTGAATATTTTATGTAATAGGAGGTAGTTGGATCCGAAAATTTTTTAGAACAAAATTTTGGAAAAAAATTTTTTTGGAATAGTTTAAGCCTGCTTAAAACTTAACTGTTTTTAGAGAATTTTTGATCTGACCACCATTAAATAATATTTTTATAAATAAATAAATATTTATTATTTGTTTTCTTATCTTTTGGATAAATTTTTGGCTTTCAAATTTTTAAATAGCTACAGAGATTTTATAAAAAAATAAATTTTCAGAAAGAAAGCAAGAAAGGAAATTGAAGAAGAATTCAGTGATGATGATGATGATACTTCTTCAGATTCGGACGATGAAAGTAGTGATGACGATGAAGAGGATGAATTAAAGAATAACGAGAATAATGGGAAGAATAAGGTTTTAAACAAAAGGATAAAGAAAAAGGATTTAGAAAATAATTAATTAGTTTGAAGAGAACGACGTTGAGATCAAGCAGAGATCTGGAACTTTATTTTGCCAAATTTAATATTTTTTTATAAGTATCTTCAAAAAATGTGTAGTTATAGACATAATTTCTTCTTGCGTATTGCAGATAAATATAAAAAAATTGTGGTAAGTAAAGTTGGGAAGTAAAATACTGTACTGTGTTAAATACACCCCCCCCCCCCCATCCATCTTGAGTCTTTAAGCAATTCTTTTCTTGCAATCAAAAGATCGTTTTCTCAAGGATTAGGATAGTCTGAGGTGATAAACCTAGGTATTTTAGAGATAATATGTTAAAATGAAGACAAATTCAAAGGACGTAATCATTTACACCGATACGTATGAGGTCAGTAATAAGGGCAAGTTTATGGATTGAAAATGAGGAGAGGGAAAGGGTGAGGACATTCGTCATTTTTTCTCCTTATTTTACATATATTTTTTACTTTTTCCATATTTCTCATTTTATATAAACAAAAATTTATTTTACAATACAAGTGAAATCAATAATTTTTTCAACAAAATATTTTTAAAATACAGATGAATAAATAAACAAAAATGCTTTAAAAATACTAGACAACATTTCTAAAATAATTCTAAAAATAACATCAAAGATATTATTTCAATTGCTTCCTTTGTTCAGGTAGATCTATCAATTTTTTCAATTAATTCAAAACAATCAAGACAAGTCTGGCAAACCAGAACATTCTTATTTTGTCATAAAACGCGACAAATTTTAAAAATTTTTATCACACAAATTTGGCACTGATTCTGCCATTTTTAAGTTTTTGGCATTTTGTTTATTTTAAATTTTGTGTAAATCGATTTTCTAAGTTTTTCAACAAAACTTTTTTCAAATTTTCATGTTTATTAATCCATTATTAAATTTGTTTTTTTCAGTTCTTTACATCCTAATTCTTGTCAAAATGCGTCCATTACGTCGTTCATCCCGCACCAAAATATTTGCCGTTAAATTTTCTCCGCATACAACTCCATCAAAAATCAAAAGATCTACAAGTCTTAATACTTTTACAATTCCATTTAAACAAAAAGAAAGAAGTTTAGCAATTAAAAAAGAACTGGAAAGGGCTGAAGTTGTAAAAGATAAGAGGAATGAGGAGAATGAAACGTCGCAGACCAAAAGCCAGTCGCAGTCATTCAAACAAAAAGAGTGTGAGTTTTGTAATTTTGTTTAAATTTTTGTCGACCAATTTTATTTAAGCCAACCACGGACGCATTAGTGTTGCAATTAAAAACATTGCCCCAGCATCTACTTCCATTATTCAACTTTCTGAATCGTTTAGAGTTGCAGGACTCAATTGGTATGAGATCCCTTAATCTCTCCCTTAATCCTCTAAAAATATTTTTAGGCGACTTCAAATCCTTTTTAATAGAAATACTTTTACTGGTCAGAGCCGTTTTATCTCAGTCTACGTTATCTGTGAGGATTTGCCTTTTAATGAAACCCTGATTGCTCTAATTACTTTTCGTTTGGTCTCGCAAGAGGAAGGATATGCTGGAATGGATAATGAAGTGGGAGAGAAATTTTATTTAACAAGAAATATTTTCCTTAAAATTTTTTTAGATTATCGCGCATTTCAATGGCTCTAATCGTTCTGTTGGTATTTCAAACTTTATTTTGTTCAAAAATATTTTTGCCGAGGATAGTGAATATGTCAATAAAGATTTTAATGAAGCTCAAATTGTTGCAATTATAAGAGTGAAATCAAGGCAGAAAACGATTATGAGGTGAGGGAATTTTGTTAAAAATAAATGGGGATAGAAAATATCTTCGGAATCCTTTTCTGCTTACGAGATTTTAGTAGGTCGAGAATAAGCCCTTTTATATTTAAAAATTTTCTAAAAATTAATTTCAATTTTTTAACAGTACCAACCAAAAAATTAAATATCTTTGTCAATTTCCTCAAACCTCAACTACCCAACTTTCTCATTTTGAATTAAACAAAGAAAATACCAAGAAGAGAAGAAACAAATTATTTAGTTCAAAAATCAGTGATAAAATCTTTAAAGGAGAAGAAAGCGAAACAAAAGAAAATTTATTGCAAAATAAAGTGAAAGATAACACTCTTGAGTCTATAGAAAATAAAAATCCTGGTAATGAAATTAAGCTGTAAATTTATTTTTTAAAAATTTAGATGAAAATTCAGCTGCTTTAAATGAATCAGTCAACAATTCAGAGCAGAGAACTACTACTAGTGCGAAAAACAAAATAACGGATTTTTTCCCTAGTCGTCGAAGTAGTCGGATTACACCAAGCTTTTTGGATGTATGTTTATTAATCCACGCTATTTTATAAAATGTAAAATTAATTTTTTTAGATTTTACGTCTTCAAGTACTCAAAGAACAAGTCAATTTGGCTGTAAATGAGCCCTATTTGGATATATTTACCTCAGCAACTAAAGGGAGAGGTTTACGCACACAACTTGCTTTCTCTAAGGATGAATTTGTGGTTGAGTATAAAGGTGTGGTTTGAGTAAAATTTTTTTAAATTAAATTAGAATGAATTAGATTTTTATTATTAACTATTCCCTACGACTTTCTGAGTTGATCCCTTTATTTAGGCAAGAATGAGCACAAATATTCGAAACAATTATTAAATATTAAAATCAAATTTTCTAGGGGATATAATAAATATGAAAAGAGCCAAACGGAGAGAATATGTTTACTCACTTGATCCAAAAATTGGTTGCTATATGTTTTATTTTACGGTACTGATTTAAATTATTCTATAAAAATTCAATTAAAAATTTAGCATAATGAAAAGAAACTTTGTATTGATGCTACAAAAGAAACTGGAGATAAGGGACGTTTAGTCAATCACAGCCGTTTAGTGCCTAATTTAAAAGCTAAAGTAAAACGACTATTTTTTTAAATTAAAAAAATAATATGTTATTTAAGATAATCGATTTTGGTGAAAAATACCCTCATTTATGTCTAGTCGCAATACGAGAAATACAAATTGGAGAAGAGCTTTTGTTTGATTATGGTGATCGGTAAAAATTTTTTAATTTTTATTTTCAAAAATTAAAAATTTTTAGCACTGCCTTAACTGTTGAGAAGCACCCGTGGCTTTTAAACACATAAAAAGAAATTTCTAAAATTTTTAAAATATATTTTTTCAAATTTTTTGAATCTCAATTTTCTTTTTTCATTCTTTCAAATCTTTGCATTTTTCCAGTTTTCTTCCTTCCGAATTTTTTCATTATTTTACCTCTGATTTTTACCTTGATTGTTGTTGAATTTTAATGTTCTAGCTTGTGTTTTTTATCAAAATTTTTTTGTGTTAAAATAAATCTGTTAAAATTTTTCTAATATTTGGTCTAAAACCCGTTTGTTTCAATTTAAATACTCAGCAGTTTTCGTTCAATTCGGTTTACCTTATTTCCTAGAATAACCCTGGGTAGTTATTGTTTTAACTAGAGATCGGACTGCTCGTAATAGAATCGAGATTTCGATGACCGAGATTTTTGATCGTGATCTAGTCTCGGTCCGATTTCTAATTAACTTTCATTGGAGGAATTATTTGAGAGGGGAGGAGACAATTAATTCTTTCCCATCATTGTTCATATGTATTTAATTTTATCTTATTAACATATCACAATACATATTTGATTTAGTATTTTTTTTTAATATTTAATTTGAATCAATCCTCTTCTTTTTAGCTTTTATAGAAGGTAATACTTTTCATTCTTGAGTTTCCGTAATTATAAATTTTCGTTACACTTTCAAAATCAGCGTCAGAATAATAATCAACTCGGAGATATTCTCCATGGTTGCTGTATATTCTAAGCTAAAAACAAATTAAAAGGAAATTTTTAAGTAAATTAGAACTCAGATCTGACAAATACCTTAATTTTATATTTTTTAGTGTTGGTATCAGTAGCATTTTTACGTAACATATCAAAATAAACTCCAAAAGTATCTCCAATTTCGATATCTGGTAGTGTAGCTTCTTTATATATCTTTCCGTCGATAAAAACCTGAAATTAATATTAAGGTTAAATATTTATTCATTATTCATAGGACTTTGTTTATCTACCGTTTTTTAGGAGATTGCGGATTTTAAAATCCACTTATTTTCATTAAAAACGAATTTTTCTTACCTTATTATTCGTATCAAGTCCCATGCTTATAATATCGCCTTTTTCCGATGCCAATGAAAACTTTAATTCTCCAGGATTAGTTCTTTCAGCATGAATTGAAGCAAAACTGTTCTTTTCTACAGTGAATCCTTTTCCAAAGCAGGGAACTAGATCGAATTCTTTAGTCTTTTTTATATAGATTTTAAATTTTATTAAAGAATTCACTTACCCCATTGGCTAAGTAATACACTGAAAAATGTGGTTGGCATGTTGGTGAAGGTGTAGGATAATAATCATCGTTATCCTCATCACAATCCTCAGAAGAAAATGAATATAAAATTAGAGATGAAAATAAAAGAATTTTTATTAATAAATGATACATCTAAAATAATTTTTTAAGATTTGAACTAAGGCCCTAACATCAAAAAATGTGTGATAGGCTATGATCAAGAAGGGTTGTTAGGCTATGATCAGGAATTGATGTTCATTATTGATAATTGTTTGATAATGATTATCAAATAATAATAATTTATGATCATTATTTGAAGGCTGTATCTAGAATATTTAGAGCCGTACTTTAGAGATCGTTTGAGAAAATCACCTAGATAATTGAGATTATTGTTAGATGGCTTGTTTCCTTCCTATCTCAAACTTTTTGGTATATCTTTTGTAATTTTCATTATAATGATTATTAAACACAAACCTATAGCCTTAAAAACCCATGCTATAAAATATTTTTTTCGAATAGGGAACTAAAATTTAAATGTCTAAGAATGATATTATGTTTGTCAGTTGACAACATAAAAACAATAACTATTGTTACTCTTTAAACATTTACATTTGATAATGCTTAAAGAGTTTGTTAATTTTTTAATAATCCACGTTTTATTTAAGCTAAAATTATTTTTGTTCCTTTTCCTTTTTTAAAATGATGCAATAAGCCATTTAATTGGGAAAATAGGAAATTTTATTTAAAAAATTGATATTAAAATTAAAAGAAAATAAATATTATCAGACAGAAAAGATAGTTTACAAATTAATTTTTGAGCCAACTTTCGTCTATAGGAATCCAACTTTCAGGCAACATTGATAGTAAATTTATTAAAGAGCCTTTCCTATATCTTCGTATAAAGAAGATTGGTCGATCCTGAAAATTATTTTTTTATCTTCTAAAATTCCTAAATTACTTCAGGCATTAGATATCCCATCCAGGCAGCAAAAGAAGAAAGGTCAGCAGAATCGAGGAATGAATCGCATATTTGTTGAGCAAAGTTTAGCTCCTCTCCACGAGACAGATTTAAGTCGGTAACATAGTGAACTTTACTTATTGGCTGAAATAAAAACTATAGATTGGATCGAAGTGAGATCTCGTTCAAAAAGCTAGTTTTCGGATTGAGGTTCATTTAAGGTGGCAAAGCTTACGCTAGCAAATAAGTAGTGGCTGGAGATATCTCAGAGAAATACCGTATTTACTAGGTGGACCTCATTAAATCTTTGCAAACCAGAGAGGCCACTTTAAGCTTGCTAATCCAGATGGAAAATAAATTTCGTTAATTACCTCTTCAGTTTTAATTGTCTTCAAAAACCCTTTATCAGTTCCAAAGAGTACCAATGAATAAGTCTTGTTTCTCTAAAGAATAGGAATATTCTATTTAAAATTAAAAAATCTCACCAATAGCCTCGTTAAAATTTTTATTATCCGGACAAGCGCCTTGTTTATCTCGCCAGTTTTTGATTCTCCCATACCTGTAAAATCACCAACTCTTGTATGGATGCATATTTTGTGTGATTTATCCTCACTAGAAATTTTTAAAAAATATTTTCACTTTTTCAGTTATCACACCTAATAATCTTTTCCTTTATAGCAGCAACTTTTGAAACAAGTTCTTTACCAAATTCAAATATTTTAAGGATTTGTGGTCGCATATGATTAAAGTATCGAGTATTTTCAAAAACAGGTTCACCAGTTAACATTAAGGCTCTCCCTTTATTTTGACTCAAAAGACTGAAAATTTTATTTTAAATCAGAAATTTTAAAATTTTTTTACATTTTTGGATCATTATAATCGCAGCATTCTTTAGCAAATGCTGACGTATGAATATCTGTCACATTTTTTCTCTGAAGGATTATTTTATATTTTTTATATTTCTAAAAATAGATTACCAAAAAATAAATTTTTGAATGAAAATTAGGGAAAGCATAAGCTAGTTCTTTATCTATTTGATGCATCGTGGATTCATCATGAACGTAAACAGGTGTTCTGTTAAGCAACTTTCCCATTGCGTAGAGACTAGCGAAACGATACATCTTTAAAGGTAAAATTTAAAAAATCTAAAGCTTTATGTTTTGGTAAAGACATAAGCCATTATGTATTTTATACATCCATTATGTATTTTAAAATAAATTTATATTAGGGATGGACTTGAGGACTGATTGAAATCCAAGCCTTGGATAATCTGATCTTCATATCAAAGATTTTTAACAAGATCTCGTTCCAGTTCTAATTTAGATTTTGTAAAATAACGATTATTCCTTCTAGTATTTTTTTTTAAATTACTTGATTTCCAAGCCCACCGCCCATCGTTCTAGTATAAATAAAACGATCAAATTCCGGCATTTCTCTGACAGAATCTAAAGGTTCTAGCCATTGTTCATAATATTTTTTGTTTTGATTTTTATTTACTGATTTTTTTGTTTGACTAATTTCTACCCAATCATAGTCTTTTTTAATTGTATTAGGCCTGTATATTGAAGAACAAATCATTATAATTAGAAAAATAATAAAAATAAAAATAATTATAAAATTAATATTTTTAGTGATTTTTCGGCCATTTTGTTGTTTAAATGGAGAAGATAATTTTTGATATTTTTCCATCAAATATCTTGGGAAATTATTTAATATTTTGAAGCTAAAATACTTTGAGATATAAATAATATTAGAAATATTGAGGTAAGCGTTTTAATAAATTTAGTTAATAAAAAAGCGTTTAAATAAATTTAGTAGAGAGATTGAGAATTTAAGTAGAGATTGGGGAAAATTTTGGAAAAATTAACAAATAAAAAATTATACAGAGGCAAAAAGCGTCGTGGATTTAAATTCTCGTGGATTTAAATAAAAATAAAGCAAACACAACCCGAGAAAAATTGTCCCATAAATAATAAAAAAAAGAAAAAGAAATACAAGAAAATTGATTTTATTCACTTCGATTTTATGCTTTCCATTTTTTTTTATTTTAAAATTTTAAAATTAAATGATAGAGAATTTTTTATTATCCAACAACAAATAAGAAAATAATATTATAATTTATTTGCCATTAAAAGTACAATACATATTTTCCCTAAAACTAAATATTATATGGCATTACTCCTAAAATTAAAATAATAAAAAAATTTAAAAGCAACGATGAGGGTTTTTATTTGAGGAGTGATTCAATTAGAAAAAAGGAACAAAAAAATTTTTTTTAAATTTAATTTTTATCCAAAGATATTGAATTTAAAAATGATTAAAATATAAAAATTTATTAGTTTCGAATTAATCTTTAAGCCAATTTTCATCAATAGGAATCCAGCTTTCAGGCAACATATATAATGTATCAATAGTTGGATTTTGCATAAGTCTTCTAATAAAGAAAATTGGTCGATCCTAAAAATGAATTTTTTAGTTTTTACAATTTTATAAATTACATCAGGCATTAAATAACCCATCCAAGTAGCATAAGTAGACATGGCAGCAGTAACCAAGAATGAATCGCATATTTGTGTTGCAAAGTTTAATTCTTCTCCACGAGTCAGATTTAGGTTAATAATATAGTGGACTTTACTTATTGACTGGAATTAATATTTATTTTTATCAGCTGCCTTAGTTAGTGATATAAGCTTTTTTGCTAGGTGATCCCAGTGGCTATCCAAATTAGAAAATTTTTGAATTAAACTTTTAGAGATTGGCCTAAACCTAGATCCAGAGTCAAGATCAAGGCATTTTACAGCTACAGTTCAAGTTTATTGAAAATTTCTGATTTCTAGTAACTTTGCTAATCTTAAATTAGGTCCGATCTAATTGTTTACCTTATCAACTTTAATTGTTTTCAAAAAATCTTTATCAGTTCCAAATAGCAACAATGAATAAGTCTTGTCTTTCTTAAAAGCAAAATCCTTCGATTACAATTAACATAATCTCACCAATAATCTTTTCAAAATTTTCAACATCCTCACATGTGCCTTATTCACCTCTACAGTTTTAGATTCCCCAACACCTTTAAAATCACCAACTCGTGTATGGATACATATTTTGTGTGATGAAGTATCTTCACTAAAATTTCTTTAAAATATTTCTGTCATTTATTTTTCACACCTAATAATCTTATCCTTTATAGCAGAAACTTTTGAAACAAGTTCTCTGCCAAATTCAAATATTTTAAGGATTTGAGGTCGCATATGTTCAATATATCGTGTATCAAGAAAATTAGGTCCACCAGCCAAATATAATCCTCTTCCTTTATTTTGCTCCAACAATCTTAAAATATACGTATATATTTGAATAAAATTTTGGATTGTAGTTGTAGTGGATTGTAGTTTCATATTTTCAAAATCTGAACCTGAGATGTTGATCGGGGTTTATAGGGGTTAGTAGAGAGTTTTAGATTGCGATTAACAATATATAGGAGTAAAAAACTTTAGTTACATTTTAGGATCATGATAATCACAGCAATGTTGAGCAAAGTGAAATTGATGGAAATCTTTAAAATCTTTTTTCTAAAAAATATTTTTTAAATTAAAATTCAAAATAAAGTATACCAAAAAATAAACTTTTGAATGATAATTAGGAAAAACATAAGCTAATTCTTTATCTATTTCATGCATTTTAAATTCTTCATGAACGTAGACAGGAGTTCTGTTAAGCATTTTTCCCATCGCGTAGAGACCAGCAAAACGATACATCTTTAATATAATAATTTTTATGAAATTTTATAAATATCTCAAAAACTATTCCCGGATCAGATTCCAGATCAATAACTGGCTCTTAGTTATCTAAGTTATAGTACTTTAAACTCGAAATGCTTGATCTCAATTAAAGTTAACGACAAACTTGATTTCCAAGTCCTCCGCCCATCATTCTGGTATAAATAAAATGATCAAATTCCGGCCTTTCTCTCATCGAATCTAAAGGTTCTAGCCATTGTTCATAATATTTTTTGTCTTCATTCTTTTAATTATTTAATAGAAAAAATTTAATAATTTTATTTACTGTTATCTTTTTTTGACTATTTTCTACCCGATCATAATCATTTCTTGTATTCGGTCTATATACTGTAGAACAAATCATAAATATAAAAATTATCAAAATTAAAATTATTAAATAATTAATATTTTTGGTGTATTTTCCTCCATTTTGTTGTTTAAATTGAAGGGAAAATTTTCGATATTTTTCCATAAAATCTTGGAAAATTAATAGATTTTTTGTAAATCAGCTGAAACTTATCGTGCTTAATTCAATTTTGTTTTGGATTTAATATTGGATTTAACAAAAATATTTAACAAAAAATATTAGCTAAAAAATTTTAAACACGTGAAAAGCTAATGAAAAAGGAGAATATTAAACAAGCATAGAGGACCCACTCTTTTTCTTAGGTTGATTCACGATTAACAAACTTTGTAAAATTGATGGTTTCTTTATTTTAGACCGTGCTAGAGTTTCGAAATTTGATTGGAAAATGGAAATTAATGGTTGGATTGAACAAATTATCGAAAATATTTTTTAAATTAAGACTGTTAAGCTAGCGAATTTTAAAATATTTTATTATCGTGCTTGTAAAAAACTAGGCAAATAACGAAATTTATTATAGATTTGAATAGCTAGTATTTTATAATAAAAAAGTTTAAACGTGTAAGAATTTATAACGTTTTATTTTTATGTTAAAAAATATTTTATATAGGCAATAAACAAGTAAAAAATTTAAGACGAGTTAAAATTTTTGCTTTTTTTTCGATAAAATAAAATTTTTTGGATTTTTATGGCATTTTTAAAATTAAGTCGAATTCCTCTTTTTAGCCAAAATAGAGCCAATAAATTAATTAGTGGGTTTGGCCAGAAGATTCCAGCACAGTGGCCAGGGGATTAATACCAACAAAATTTAAGCTAAACAAATAGTAATAAGTTTATTTCAAACAAATAAAGTCCACTAATAGATTAATGATAAGGCCACAAATAAGAACCAGAAGCTAAGTGAGAAAGTCAAAAGAAGCCACCACAGAAGCTGAGACCGAACCAAGCTATTTGGGTTTGGAGAGGAGATTATATAGATCAGAAAAATTGATGAATGGCGGCTGGTACATAAAAAGGGAATTAAACAGATGAGCTTAGTTAATATAATAGAATTAATTTTAAAGACAAAAGAAAGACAGAAATAAGTTAAAATTAGACAAAAGACGGGGCAAATTCAATAGAAAAAATTTTAGCTAACTAAAAAAATAAATTTAAATTATTTATGAATAATCACTGGTCGCTGTCCGCGACATCTTTTTAACGTATAAGCCCTTTCTCAAAATAATTACCCCACTTCTATTATTTAACCCCTTTAGCGATCTTGATCAATCCAGATCTCAAACCGTTTTCAAGTAAAATTTGATAGAATTTTCTCATTTAAAATTTTGTAATATAGTCGAAAAGGTGAAAAAAATTATTAATAAAAAAACTTATAAAACTAAAATAGATTTAGTGTACATATTTTTTATTTAAATTTTTTATTTTATTTCTATTAAATTTAAATCCAGATTTGTTTCAATATATCCTTGCAAACAATCTATTTAAATTTATTTATTTTTTAATGAATACCTAAATTTATTATTTCGTTTATTTTTATAATTTAATTTAAATTTGTGTATTGTCAACAATCATTAATCAAACCTTTTTTTCAAATTAATTCGCCAAATATTTTACAACTCTTTTTTAACTTGAATAAAATGTCAACTTATTTGTTTTATTCATTATTTTGGGTAACACCCACTAGAAAAAATTTTTTTGTTCTGTTATCAGTAGAAAAATAACAAAATTAAGTCCCCTAAATCAAGGTAATATTTATATTATAATGTCGCTAATAACAAGAGTTTGTTGTATTTTAAAGCCTAAAACCTTAATACCTCTATTACTGTTTATTATCTCCCAATATTATTGTTATTCCTCAAACTTAAACAAAAATCCAGAACAATTGTCGAATTGTGGAAGATTTACTGTTCGTAATAAGTCAAGCAAATTAATGGTTGATGGAAAAATATTTGATACAGTGGTGCCTTTAGGGAATGGTTATGATTCTAAAGTGAGTTTTTAGATTGTTCCGAATGTATGGTCGTTCCCAGAGGTAGTGAAGACCTTTATATCTTCAGATCGACATCCTCATTTTCTCGATCTATTAGTAGGAAATAGTGAAAATGATCTATTAGTAGAATGATCTATTAGTAGGAAATATACGTCATGATATCTAGAAAATATTCAGATTTTCCTCGCGTATTCACCATCATTGGATAAATGTGTAGCAATCAAGCGTTGTATGGAACAACCATGGGTGAACAAATGCACACGAGAATTAGAGGTGATGAAGGCTTTGAATGATTCTGATGTTGGAAATGTTAAACTATTTTATTAGTAGGTAGCTTGAAAATTTAGGAATCTTATTAAATTCCAAAAAATGAAAAATTCTATTTCTGTTTCAGTGATATATCAATTAATCAAAAATGCAACGAGGAGACGTTATTTTCCGATTTTTTGCGCGTTGTAATAATTGGCAGTAATAGACGAAAGAAACGTGAAGTTGCAAAGAATAATAAATCTTTAAGTAAGCATTTTTAGTTTGTTATTTCAATTTTTATTTCGAGATGATTAAAATTAACTAGAATATTGAAGATTATTCTATAAGAAATTTTTTTATAATATTTTATGTAGCAAATTGTACCATGGTAACGACAGTTTTAGAACTTGGCGAAGAAGATGCGACAAAACATTGGCAGCGATTAAATGCTAAAAAGTTCAATAGTAATAAGCAGCTGGAACAATTAAAATTACAAATCCAAAAACAGTTGGATAAATTGCATGAAAAAGGTAATATAATAAGAAAGTTAGGGTCATTCACATCGGTTAGCTAGCCAAAACCTATGATCCTGACTTGTATTAAAACAGGAACCGGGTGTCCAAAAACTAAAAAAATACCCGGAAACTTGTACTCATACAATACGCATTATTTTTAACTCAGTACATATTATATAAATTATTGCCATGAGATATGAAGTGAAAGATAATTCAAGTAAATCCCAAAAATTATCCATCATTTTAGGTTTAGCTCATTGCGACATTCATCCAGATAATATACTTCTATTTCCAAATAATGGAACTTCTATAAATGCAAAATTGATAGATTATGGCTGGTCTTGTTGTTTTAATTCTACAAAATGTGGAAAGGAGCTAAGCAAGATAGTGCCATTTTGTGAGGCAGAAGAAGCGCTTCTCGACGATAAAATAAATATGGATGGATTGGTAAATGAATTGAGAGAATTATAAATTAAAATTTTTAATTTATCATTTGATCATCATTGCATAAAAATTGGAATTTTAATTAAATTAAATAAAAATTTCAAAAATTTTCTTTAAGATAATGCACAGATTTCCATGCATTCTTTAGCAGTTTTAAATCTATTTTCATTTCCTCCACATTCCTGAGCACCAAATTCATAACATTGTCTGGTAACAGAATCGAAAAAGAAGCGATGTAGTAGTAATTTATTTTCCTCAAGTTGTTCTATTTCATTTTTGTCATTCGAGATTTTAAATTTTACTGAATCATCATTGTTAAGACAAAGACCAGATTCTGAAATAATGGCCCAGAGTTTCCAATTTTTGTCAAGCTGTAAATAGAGTTTACCTGGAGGGAGATAGCACTTTGCTGGGTAATGTGGAATTTTCTCAAAAACGGGTGGAGCTGGGAGTGGAATAGCTAACGTATAAAATTGAATGAAGTTGATAAGGTTTAATAAAAATAAAGATAACGAATAAATGGTCATTTTAATAAACTTATTATTTTTTAAAATTAAATTGGGAAAAGAATTTTAAAATTTTGAAGGAATTGTTACTAAAATAAATTTTTTGATATACTTTTATTATTAAATTTTAACGCATTTTGGGAATTTATAGAGTTCTCTATCTCTTTAAATCCTGCGCAATAAAGCATTTACATAAACATTGTTTAGTCCGCTTTCTCTGTTATCCGATCCAAATAATTGAAAAGGCTTTGGATCGTCCAACAATGAACTCATTCAAGCGAAAATGCACGCATTTGCGCAGCGATATTATTTACTATTCTGTTTAAATAGACATACAAAATTTTAAAAATTATTCAATGCGCAACTTTGATGTTTTAAAAATGTAATATTATACCTTGGACTTTTTAAAATAAATAGTAAGTTATAAATTGTAATTAAAAATTATAAAATAATGCTTAAAAATCAAAAATTAATATTAAAAATTAAATAAAAATTAATTAAAACATCAGAATTTATTATATAAATTAAAACTTAAAATATTGCAAAATTAATATCAATCAAGAATTTTAATTAAAAATAAATTCTTATATAAAAATTTAAAATAATAATACCTATTTTTGAGGAATTTGAAATTTCAAGAATTCATTTATCAGTGAATACTGATCTGATAAGGATAAACATTATATCATTCGAATCAGCATTAAAAACTGTATCTAAAAATTACCGGTTAAGATTTTTTCATTGACTTACTGTAGGTCTATTATACCATAATTTAAGCACTATTATATATTTTTGGGGAATTTGAAATTTCAAAAATTCATTTATCAGTGAATACTGATCTGATAAGGATAAACATTATATCATTCGAATCAGCATTAAAAACTGTATCTAAAAATTACCGGTTAAGATTTTTTCATTGACTTACTGTAGGTCTATTATACCATAATTTAAGCACTATTATATATTTTTGGGGAATTTGAAATTTCAAAAATTCATTTATCAGTGAATACTGATCTGATAAGGATAAACATTATATCATTCGAATCAGCATTAAAAACTGTATCTAAAAATTACCGGTTAAGATTTTTTCATTGACTTACTGTAGGTCTATTATACCATAATTTAAGCACTATTATATATTTTTGGAGAATTTGAAAATTCAAAAATTCATTTATCAGTGAATACTGATCTGATAAGGATAAACATTATATCATTCGAATCAGCATTAAAAACTGTATCTAAAAATTACCGGTTAAGATTTTTTCATTGACTTACTGTAGGTCTGTTATACCATAATTTGAGCACTATTATATATTTTTGGGGAATTTGAAATTTCAAAAATTCATTTATCAGTGAATACTGATCTGATATGGATAAACATTATATCATTCGAATCAGCATTAAAAACTGTATCTAAAAATTACCGGTTAAGATTTTTTCATAAACTTACTGTAAGTCTAATATTTAAGCACTATTATATATTTTTGGGGAATTTTGATTTTTTCATAAACCTTGATTTGTAAATAAAAATAAAAAATATTCAAAATAATTAATTTAAATAGTCTTTCCCTTTCTAGAAAATTTTCTTAAATTTACTCAAGTAACCTGCAGAAATCTGATCAATTTAATGCATCGATCAAACAACTTAAAATTTATTTACTATCACCTTGTTGTGTGTTAACGAACGTGAGCGTTGATTTCTTTGATTTGTAAATAAAAATAAAAATATTTTTTTTGCTGAATTTCCTGTTAAGAGAGCAAAGAACTTATGATCTGAAACAAGGTGAAGGAAAAAAGTTTTATTTTATTGTTTATTTTTATCATTCGCCAAATTATTTACTTTAAATATTAATTGGAATAAAATTATTATTATTTATTCAACTCAAAATTTTAATTTAAAAATATTTTCCAAATATTTTTGAAATTATTTTTAATATTTTTTATCAAGTACAAACGTTTTTACAAAAATTTTCATGTACTAATGAAATCTCCCCCATAAGTGTAGTTCTACCTATAATTTTTCTCGATCACGTATTTTGTATTTTGCATGTTGAATATGCGAAGATAATTTTCGTATAAAGTTGTGTATGTAAATCTCTAACATATGGCATTATTTTAATATTTTACCAATTATCTTGACATTCCCTAATATTTTTTAATTTTTATTTTATGTATTCCTGTTAATATTGCTAGAGTTTTCTGATCTGTTTTGGATCGTTGTACTTGAATTCGTTCCCATATCTTGGATAAATATTTGTCATCCATTTATTCCTGAGACTTCGACTCGAGTCTTGAGCTCGAGACTTCGAAACAAATTCGAAAATATAAAATAAATTGAAACCTTAACTAATAGCCTAGTAACTATTAAATAAATAATTTAGAAGATCAAATGTTTGAACATTTATTAAAATTAAATACTAATTTCTTTAAAATATTTACTCATCGAGAATGGGCAATAATTTCTACACTTTTAATTGCCAATTTTGTTAATACAATAACTTTCAATTGTATGGATGCTTTTTATCCAAAAGAAGTGCGGCTACCTTCGGGTTTCTTTAATAATTTTTGATCACTCTCCTTAACATTTTTTCTAAAAAATTTTTAAAATTGGGCACGCTTTTCTAATTATTTCTGATTAAATTATATCATTTATTAGGCTAATAAAAGACAAATAAATACTGGTGATATCGGTTTAATTATTGGTACATATCAATTAAGTAGATTTATAATGGCACCTTTTACTGGAAAATATGTAAATTCTTCATTAAATTTAAATTTATTTTAAAAATATTAAGATAATAATTATTGGAACATCAAAATCCTTCTTTTTTAGCCTTTTTTTAACTGCATTTACAGCCTTTGGATTTGGGTACTTTAAAATTATAAATATAATTTTAATAAAATTTAAATTATTTTTAGATTACTTACCTTATTACCAAACGGTTTATATTTCTTTTGGGCTTCCTTAGCTATTCGGATCGTTCAGGCACTTGCTAGAACTGTTTTTGTTATAAGTTCATTGACTATTATGGCACAAATTTTTCCTGCAAACATAACACTTTTGGGTGTATGTAAATCCTTGTAAAATCCTGAGACTATTTAAAATCATTTAAGGGTCTTCTTGAAGCATTTGCTGGTTTTGGATACATCTCAGGACCAGTAATAGGAAGTGTCCTGTTTGAATTTGGGGGGTTTATAACTCCAAATTTCACTTTCGGAACATTAATGGCATTGACTGGAATGGCTTTTGCCTTCTCCACAAAGTTGAAGAAAAACAAAGAAAATAAAAGAGGAAGGGAAGGAAAAAACTTCAAAAATGTGCGGAAAGTAGAGTGGCACAATACCTCGCTGACTCAATTTGAGGAGGGACAGGAGAGATTCGGCCAGAATGAATCAACTCCTTAGTTTTAAAGGGCAACGGAGATTTCCAATCTCCAGAAAACAAATTCCTTAGTAAAACACACAAACACAGAAACACAATTAAAAATATTTATTTATCAAAATAAGATTATAAATGAAGTGCCTCGGGGGAATATATGCCGAGCACAAGTTTGGGCTGCCGGTCAACAAAGCAGGCCCTTGTGGTCTCAGATAGATTAAAAATATGGGCAAGTCAAAAGTTGGTAATAATTAATTGGCAGAGCTCAGAGAGCGCTGGCAATAAAAACAAGTTGGAGAAAAGGCAAGTAAGGTGTAAACAATTCAAAAGCAAGTGAGAAAATGGTAAAGCAAGTAAAGTGGAAACAGTTCAAAAACAAGTGATTGATGGAGAAGCAAGTAAAGCAAGTAAAATGGTTACAACAAGTGATTAAAGGGAGTAGGCCAAAACATTATATAGGGGTAAAAAATGGGCGTAAACAAATAACTTTTGAGAGAATAAATAAATGTGTGTAAATTGTGTTTTGAGCGGGGAAATTAAATAAAAGTTAAAATATTAATTAATTAAAAATAAAATGGATTTTAGGTGCCCTTTGGGCACATTCCCCGCCCAACAAAAAAGAATATATCTAACGGGGTGGAAGACGAGAAAATGCGGTGCGTATTGATTTGACAAGACGGGCGGTTGCCCCCTCAATTGCCAGTAAGTCTTGCGTATATTCTTCTCCTCTGCCCTCACGATTTTCTTCTTCAATTTAATTCAAAGCTGTTGAGGCGGCTGTAGCAATTTGATCAGCACGGGTACGCAGACCCCGCAAATGATGCTCCAACAAACCACGGATTGGCGGTGCCTGACGGAATGGGCGACGGCCAGACTCAGGAACTCCTCTAGCATAAGGGCGCCGCTGACGATTATCTTGACTTCGCCGGCCATTCCCGTCAGACTCTTCCGCTCGAACATTTGCGAGAGGAGTAGCAGGGGCATCAATTGCCGGTGGTGGAAAGGCTGGCACCAACGGTATATTCGGTGGTGGCAGACTTTTCGGAACGTGTGCGGAAGATGAAGTGCCACAAATCTGAGAAGTAGGGGTACTTTGGGAGCCCTCGCCAATATCGCTTACCGAATGAACTGGTGGGACTGCCATTGATTGAAATCCACTGAGCTTCTGGACACAGGCGAGGAGGGCTTTGGTAAGACTATCCTCGGCTATAGAACGCTCTGATGCTCCTGGATTAGTGGGGTCTTTGGAAATTTCCCCTTTAAGATTTTTACCTTCCTTTTCACCCACGCTCTCTTGCCCCACTGTAGTTGAAGTATTTTGTTGTTGAGCTAATGCTGTAATTGCTGGAGCAAATTGATATTGTAAAGTAGGTTGGGTGAGCGTTGTTTTTACAATTGGTTGTTGTTGAATGTCTGTTGCCTTTTCTTTTTGTTGTTGAATAGCAGCTAATTGTTCATTTTCTATTTGTGTATTTATTGGTAAGATTCTTGAAGAAGTATCCTCTTCGAGGATTTTTTCTTTATTATTGTTGTCTTTAAATTTCTTTTTAGGGATTTTCTCCCAGGATGCTACGAGATTATTCATATCCCTTTTCTCCTCATCTGTAGTTGGCTCCCCGAATGTTGAAATATAAGCTTGCTGATGTTGAGTCAAATTCTTTTTAGACATGATGCCAATAATTGATGGAATATGACTATAATTCATTGATGTAATACAATTATGAGGCAAAACAACGCGGCAAAATTCGAGGCGGGAAATTTCACGAACGGGGTTCGAAACCGCGCAGACCGACAAACACATAGCCAGTATAGCGAATACAATTGTAATGGATTTAATCGGACGCATAGAACGGGGTATTACAATCCGCACAACGTCCTCATTCTTATCCTCATTTTCTACTGGGCCTCTCGGTGTTTGAGCTAATTCCGGGTCGGGAGTAGAAGTATGAACTCGTTCCGGGATTCCCGGAGTATGCCTAGAGGCTGGACTACCTTCTCGGGAAGCCGGAAACTCCTCCGATTCGTATGTGAGCAGTTCTAGCGGGAGATAGTCCTCATGAGGCTCGCCCGACTTCCAACAGGGCTTCCCTGTGGCGCGGGCTCTCTGACGACTACGCCTGGAGGATCCCCGTATGCCTCCTTTAATGATCAAACATGGCAGACGGGGATGCACCAACGGTTGGCCCTTTCTAGCGAAATAATCCTCGACCGATTCACCCGGCTGGATCAAAGTGACCCAGGCAGGTTGACTAAGCTTTGGGATTACGTTGGGCAACCGTTTCCCTCTGTATCGGAGATTTTCCCAGAGTAAACACAATAAGCCTTCAGCTTGCCTACGAGGCAACTCCCGAGACCATGTTGGGGGCCACATGCGCCCAATCACGTTAGGTAGATACTCGGCCATTGTTTGCCCTCGCCGCGGCCAGTCGGGATTGTATCCCACCTCCTGGCATTTTCGAAGGTATTCCCTAGAAGTAAGTCCTGGCTCATACACAGGGGGTACGAGGCAGGGTTGCGCTTGCATCTCTTTTACAGGGGGAAGATTTAGGATCGCAAGAAAGAGAAGAGTAGTTTGGGAGTTTCGAATAAACTGCCAAATAGAAAATGATTTTTCTGGGCTTTGCTTGTCATTTATAAAGCCCAACTTTTGTGATTGAAGGTTGGGCGGTGCAATGGAAAAGTTTTGGCCCAATGGCCTTCCCTTCTTTCTCCTTCGTGCACCGCCAATTTTTGGCATCCTTTTCAGCGACTTGTTATTTTTCTGAGCGAAGATAGCCATCTGTGTGTTTCGATGGGTAATAGCTAAATGAAATAAACAACTATCTACTTTTACTTTCCTTTGTTTATTTGATTTAATGTGACGGACAGGCGCTTGTTGAATAATGCGCCATAGTGCGTCTTTAGAATTACAAAAGTTAGCTTTATTTTTGGCCAATGCTAACTTTGCACAAAAAAATGAGAAATGTGTAATTTGTGCAGATGTGCAGAAAAACATTTTAAAATGTTGAATGGGCAAAAAATAATTTTTTTGTATCTGCCAATTTTTAAATTGAAGTTTGGCCGCTCTTTTGTTCAATGGGCATATAGCCCCCTCCCCACCGGCCAAAAAAATGAGAATAAAAATTGGGACAATCTGAGTCGCAATTTTTCGAAAAAATTTCAATTTGAGGCGGAGAAACATATAAAAAATAATTAATAATGTTAAAATGATAATAAATGTTAGGGCAGAAAATATGATTGGCAATGAGGATAATAGATAAAATGGATTTAAATTTCCGAGAGTCCAGGCTGATGACTTCTGGCTGGACATTGATTGAATATTCTCCCTCTCTTTCCACGAAAGAGGGATGAAAATTAGTTCTCCTTTAAGGTGAAAATTGGACTCCCCTCCTGGGCATTTAACCGTGCAGGAGGTATCAATTCTAGACCTATCATATGTAAATGCTGCTGTTCCGGCTGTACCGTTTTCAGAACAACGGGAAATGAAGTTTATGCCATCGGCACACGAAATATACCCAAGGGCATTGCCGGAATCGGTCGTACAAATGAAGTCCACTTGAACGCCTTTGAGACATTTATAACAGCCTCTTACTTCCTTAGGAATTACTTTACAGGCAGATTCGGTTATTTGAGTGATGAGTTGGAAATTTTCCATTTGTATGTGGATTTGTATTGGCGTATAGGTTTGTTCGACATAAACAGAGTCGTCCTTTGTTAGGAAAGTGTGACGGCCAATTGTCAAGGGGAGGCGTAACTCTGGGTCTGCTAGCATCGCCTCAGCGTCAAATTCCCGACACTGACAAGTTACGGTATCTCCCGAAATGAGCCGGCACTCTCTGCATGCCTCCTCTGAAATATTACATCCAAAGCCTCGTGCACTCGCTAAATCTGGGCATTTTAAGTCGAGCGGTACATTCTTTCCCAAGGCTACGGAAAATCCATGCGTTAGGAAAGGAGTGCCCAGAATTGGTGCAGGGGGATTGGAAATTGCTATAGGTGTTAAAGAAATATTATTTGAGTGCTGTGTCCAACCAGGAATTAGAGTCACGGATTCTTCCTTTGAGTAATCGTTGACTGTAAGCCTAAGGACAGAATTTATGTGGAAATCCCAAGTAGGACATTCAAACAATTCATAGACGTCAAAGGACATTGGAACTGCATACCAGCGATAGAAATAACAACTAGCTGTAGGCAGTCCACATCCTTCACTCCAAACTGCTGAAGATTCAATACATCCACTATTTCCTACATTGTTTGTTAGTTCTGCAAGTTCTGGGATGTGAGTTCTTGGTCCAACTCGGGAGCAAAAATTTCCAGAACACGAGCCACTAGTGGGGCATCTCCATACTGAGCGTGTATTTATTTGGTAACTTCTGAGGTAGGCTATTGTCTTAGGATTACACACTAAGTTAAGTGATCGCAAGGTTAGTGTGACTGCTCCTAAAACTTCTCCTCGCTTATCTTTTATCAAAAGATTATTCGGCTGACCAGCAGGCAACAAACTTAAGGTTGTTGAACTGGTAATATGACAGTGACGTGTGCCATTTTTCACTCGGCAACTCTCTGACTGTGATATAACCGATACAGTATCAGAGTTGGCGAGAAAAATGGTCAGAGAAATGAGGATAGCCAATATTCCATATCGAGCGAGGCGACTGAGACTCGCCTGTCTGAATTCTCTAGTTTTCTTTTTAACTTCTTTTGTTGCGTTGGTGGTTATTTTCTTTACCGCTGTTTTACTTTTCCCTATTATATCTCGCTTGATGATTTTGGCGCGTACTCTTTGACGCCGGAGTATTTTGTTGAAGAATTTGAGGATAAAGCCAAAAGGACGGAAAATCCTTTGCATGGCCCCGCAAATACAACTGAATAATACAAGAAAGGGGAAAAGTATGCTGCAGACTACGAAGGCAGCTATCTTGGGTTTGCAGCTGGGATTTAATAAAAGGTCGAGACAGAAGTTACAATCAATTAATTGGCAAGGGTGGAAGGCCGAACATTGGACAGAAACATCGTAGGGATTTTCTTTATTAGTGTCCCAAAAGTTCGCCTTGCACTCGTATTTTTCCAATAACATTTCCTTAGGCAAAATATGGTCAGTTTCTGGCTGCCCAGGAAATAGATGGCAGTGATCTGAGCAACATATTTGGACTTTGCTAATCCTTTCCGGGGCGAGAATTTTCACGCCTAATTTATTACAATGAACGATGCACCCTTGACATTTAGAACAGTCGGTACATTCAAAGATTGAGGCATAAACTGGCGATAAAATTGATAGAGTAAGAAACAAAACCAATGGAATGGCGGCTGCTACAGTAACCTTACTGCGAGTTGTCATTCCATGTTTTGATTCTGCTCCTTTTGTATTTTCTTTCCTGATGTTGTTTTGTTTATCTATGAGTGGAGGAGGATCTTCTTCTTCCTCCTCTTCAAATGGTGGCATGTTTAATGTAGATTTTGGAGGAACATGATTTGTTTGGTTAACCTCGCGTACTTCCTCCGACACAATATCCGGAGGAATGTTCTCTTGTTCAGGTAATTGATTAGTTTGGTCTGGTGGTTGCTGACCCACTTCGAGAGGGTATATTCGATTGACGGGACGAGTGGTAACACGACCGTTAGGCATACGAAGCTTGACACTTCGGATTGGCCCCGGATCGCCATTTAATTTCTCTACTCGTGCCAGCGACCAAGTATTTCTCGGTTGTAATGCCTCTTCAACTAAAACTACATCGCCCAATTTCGGGGGAGAGTTATTTTGTAGGCGCGGTCCACTGTGCTCCCATTTCGAATTATCTCGAAGCATAATTAAATATTCTTTCCTCCAACGCTCCCAAAGAGAGTCTAGATTCTCTAATGTCCCTTTCCAATGAGTGAGGAGCTGTTCATGAGGTTGTAAATGGTCTGTCTTTTTAATTTTATTTGCTGGCTCATAGCTGAGAGTAGAACCAGGATGAATGAAATCTATAGGACGAAGTGGTAGTGGAGCACCTTCACCTTCTGATACATGGGTGAGAGGTCTCGAGTTCAGAGCAGCTTCCACCTCAGCTATGAAAGTGGACAACTGGTCATAAGGTAGAATTTGCTTGCCTAGTGTCCTTTTAAAGCATGATTTAGCTAATCCAATTAGCCCTTCATATACCCCTCCCGCCCAAGGTGAGAGGGCAGGAATGAATTTCCACTCGATTTTATTTTCAGCCAGGATAGGTGGTAAGGCAGAGCTGATGGCTTTCTCAGCAAGAACGAAATTTCTTCCGTTATCGCTAAGAACCTTTTCAGGTCTCCCTCTCCTACTAATAAATCGACGGAAGACATTTATGAATGATAGTGCGGTAAGATCAAGTGAAGGCTCGAGATAAACCGCTCTTGTCGTCAGACAAGTGATGAGTACCAGCCAACACTTTATATGAACTCCATTGAATTTTGTGAGAGTAGGACCGGCGTAGTCGATTCCAATTGACTGGAATGGACGTCTCTGTTGAACGCGGTCAGAAGGAAGCGGTGGCATTTCAGGTAGGGCGTACTTATAGGAATTCATTTTCCTACAGGCCATACACTCGGAAATGACACTTCGCACCGCTTGACGGGCTCTAGGTTGCCAATATTGTGTTAGATATTCTGTTAAAGTCCAGTCTACTCCCCCATGGCATAAATTTTTATGTATGTGAGCTATGAGGAGTTTACCGGCACTTGAATTTTTAGGTAGCAGGATTGGATGGATTAAGCCCTCCGGGCTTTTGCTATTCGTTATCCGGGTTTGAAGGCGGATAATTCCTTGGTTGTCTGTTATGTGCTTGTATTTCTGAAGTTCCTCTGAGCATTCTCTTTGCTCCCATTTAATTAGATATCTCTCTGCCAAGGTGATGTCCGCGGCTGTTGGAGGCCCATTTTCGGAGACTGATTTCAGACCGATGGTTGGGGCTCCTTTTATCCCGAGTATAACCTTGATGAAACGGAGTATGTAGATCATTATTCTTCTTGATTTAGACCAAGAGCTCGAGCGGTTCAATAGTTGATGACTTTCGCGCGCGACTACCTGGACTGGGAGAGATAAAATTTGGTCAGTGCATATTTCTTCAGTTTCTCTTTCTATGATGTTAAATGAGTCGAATGTCGGATCCCGAGGCCAATTGGCTCTTCCTTGTGCCAACCATTTGGGACCGGACCACCATAACCGACTCTGATTAAGCTCTTGAGGTGATAATCCCCGGGTGGCTAAATCTGCCGGATTTTCATCAGTTCGAACGTAGTGGAATGTTATGTTGACGTGTTTCTTTATCTCATCAAGCCTCCTTTGAACAAAGGTGGGTTGATTTTGTGATGACTTGACCCATGATAGGGCGATTTGGGAATCACTCCATAAGTGAATTTCCGCCAGAGGCACTCCTATTTCTTTCTCTATATAGGCAGTGGCTCGGACTCCAATGAGAATTGCGATCAGTTCCATTCGTGGTATGGTCAAAGTTTTGCCTCCCTTCTTAGGCTTGAGGCGATTTTTTGAGAATATAAGTGAGGTGGTTACTGTATTTTTATTCACACCTCTTAGGTAAATAGCGGCAGCGTAGGCGCATGAGGAAGCGTCTACAAATGTGTGAAGTTCAATTTTGTCGGTACTGGTCGAGAGTGCCCTCCGAGGAAGGGAAATGTTTGAGTCTCGCCACCCTTTGAGAAATTGTTCCCAAACGGACGATTCCTCCTCGGAAAGGGGACTGTCCCAGTCTCTTCCTTCGTCCCAGAGCTTCTGAAAGAATAACTTGGCTGGGAGGATTGAGGGAGATAATAGGCCTAGTGGGTCATAAATGCCTGCTAAAGAACTGAGAACAGCTCGCCTTGAGGTGTTCGATTTAATTCCTTCTTTTGGTAATAGAAAACTGAGTGTATCTACTTGTGTATTCCAACGCATCCCGAGGACTTTAGGTTCTTTTGAGTCCAGGCGGTCCTTTTCCGGAATCGCTCTCATTAGTTCCCTGGAATTTGAAGAAAATTCACGAAGATTCATTCGTGCTTCGGAAAATATCTCTTTTGCCCTTTGGCACTTGTCAAGGAGCTCAGGCCAGGTTTCAGCGCCTAAATGGAGGTTATCCACATAGAGGCTGTTGGCTAGTTCCGCTGCAACTCCTTTACCGTATTTGCCAAGGTGGTGACGGATTACTCCCGCTAAGAGATAGGGGGAGCAAATTACGCCAAAGGCCACTCTTGCAAATCTATAATATTGAATGTTTTCTCCTTCGGGTCGTCTGGAAATGTCCTTCACCCAAAGAAATTTGGCGAATTCGCGGTCGGAAGGGTGTAGTCCGACCATTAAAAATGCAGATTCTATATCGGATATTGCGACATATTTTGGTAGTCGGAACCGAATTAGCAATCCGACAAGCTCTGGCAGCAAAACTGGCCCTCGCAGAAGACAATCATTTAGCGATGGTTGCCCCCGAGGGTGAGCGCTGGCATCGAAAACTGGTCTAATCTTGTGGGTAATAACGGCATGATGGGCCAAATAGTGTTCTTGGCCTTCTGTGTTTCTTTTAGCTGGTTCGATGATTCCTTGCTTCAGGTAATCTAGGAAAACTTTGTTGTATTTTCCTAAAAGATCGGCTGATCGATGAAGGCTACTGTAAGTGGAACAAAGTCGGCTAAATGCCATTCTATAATTGCTTGGTAATGGGGCTCTAGGTTCGCGCCACAACCAACTGACTGAATATCGTCCTTCATCGTCCTGAGTTATTGATGTTTCCAATTTATTTATGGCTATCTGATCATCGTCGGCAGCGGGATTTTCCTTAATCCCGATGCCCTCTAGACTCCAAAATTCCTCTATTGTATTTGATGGTGGCATTTGGTCGACACATGTTTTGCCTACCGCGGATAAGGAATGCGACAATTTACCTCCCTGAGGACTCATGTCGGATTCGCCTCCCACAACTGGACCAAATACTGTTTGTATGACGAATAGACCTGGGGCGACCTCAGTCTTGCCCAAAAAATATTTCCAGAAATGTCGGGTACCGAGCATAATCCCCGGAACCTCCGTAGACAGCTCAATCGCTCTACGGACCTCCGGCAAATCGGTAGCTCGGGTAGGCATTTCGGCTACCCAGTTAGCCATTTCAAACGATGTACTTATTTCTTTTGTCCAATTAAGTTCCAGATCTTCCCATCCTCCGTCTTCCCTTGCTATAGCAACGGCGTAAGACGGAGATCGGATCCTGATGGGGTCACGCAGCGTTCCTCCAAATCCGTGGACTTCAACATCGTCCCGCGCGATTTGAGGAGGGCGTAACTGGTTGGCGAGTGAACTTGAGATATAACTTAACTGGCTTCCAGGATCGAAGAAAACGAATGCTGAAATTTCCTTAAAAAGCTCTTTCGGTGAAGCAACTGCTATCTTTCTAGTCATAAGATAAGCAGTTGGCTTTTTACGTAAATGACCGTAGGCGATAGCAGAAATTGCTTTGCCCGATGCCTCTTCTTCATTTTTAGCAACTGATTGGGTAAGATTTGAACCTGTGCCGGGACCCTTTTCTATGGTCGCGGCCATTTGAGAAAACTGCTTGTGTGGTTTTTGCTGGTTTGGTGGACGATTCGGTGCCTTAGATGTAATGTTTGAACGACCTTTCGTACAAACTAAAACGTGGTGACCCTCCTGGCACTGCGCACATACTCTAAAGGAAGGGCATTCTTTAACAAAATGACCTTCGTTTAGGCAACGCATACATCGTCTTTGTTCCTTTAAGCGATGAAGGCGGTCTTGAGGCGTCGGATATTTAGTACATTGTGAAGGGAAATGTCCGAGAATGCCACACAACGAACATTTACGCGCTCTATTTTTAAAGCGGTTAAATGTCGGTCGTTGGTGTGAGGGTGCCCCAAAGGCACGAGTCAATTCAGGCTGCCCTCTGTCAGGGGGCCCCTTATTTCTGTGAATGTGGGTCTGTGCTACCTCATGTTTTACTCGATTCACTGTAGCACACCTCTGAACTTCTTCGCGGATCTCCACGATCTCGCGCAATTCCTTTCTAAGTTGAGCACAATTCCATCTCGCTCCCGAGCCCCTCTCCTTCTCAATTAATTTAGAGATGATGGGCTGGGGCAGCTTTGACTTGATGGCGGTTGAGACAAAGGGGGACGTGTCCACGTGCCCGTAGGCTTCTAGCTGCCTGCAGATCCTTTCAACTGAATCTACAAATGAGCGGAGTGAATGACTGCTCTCATTTGCGTGGTGGAGGTTCATAAGTTCAGCCTCCAGGGCTTCGGTGATCGCCCTACTATCTCCATAGCGTGATTTAAGCAGGTCAAGAGCTCGCACGTAGTTCTCATTCGACAGAACAAATCCCGCGACTAACTCTTTAGCTGGTCCCTGCAGAAATGTTAATAAGTAACTCATCTTTCGAATGTCATCCATCGGACGCTGATCAATGTTTGATGAAAATAACTGCCAGAAAGTAGGCCATTTCTTCGGGTCCCCGTTAAAGGGATCCAGCCGAAGTTCTGGCAACCGAATTTCCGGCTGCCATCGAGTGGCCATGTCCGGATTAAACTGCTGTTTTGGCTGTTGATATGCCTGTTGATTGACTTGCTGGTTGACTTGTTGAAATTGTTGCTGGTTGAACTGTTGATTGACTTGCTGAAATGGTTGTTGATTTGCTTGCTGGGTGAATGACTCTTCTCGATAAGAGTGCTCTAGTAAGGATTCATGCTGCTCTTGCCCTCGCTCGGCTAGAGTCCGATCCGACTCTAGGCTAGCTCTGCTGCTGGCTTTGCCTTCTTGTTCGCTGATTAGGTAGTCGATCTCGTTAAGAACTCCTCGCGCTTGCTCCGCGATTTCCATGAAATGTACTCTTTCGTGTTGTGCTTCTTCTAGTGCTGGGGGAGGGAAATTATAGTAAATTTGCTCCTCAGCCTCCAGCAAGTCGCCCTCCAGGCGATCAATGAGGTTAGCCCACCTCTCATTGAGATTGTCGACCCGATCCAGGGTCCGACTGAGGTGATGCTGCTCACCTCGTAACTGTTCGAGATCACGTTCGGCACCAGCTCTAACCAAAGCGGTGGCGGCAGCCAAATGAACCTTAAGGGCCCGTAGTGCGGGGCCAAGTTGACTTCTAAGTGTTCCTGATGATGGCATATTAACTTGTGTTTTAAAAGGAATTAAAGGCCGGCTCGGGCTTAATTGCTTTTATTTTTAATAAAAATTTAAATTTTATTTATTTTTGTAAAAACTCAACAGTTTTTACTTTTTAATGAAAAACGTAGAAGTAGATAAAAGACTGTTGCCCGTGACAGTCAATAGAAAAATATGAAAGAAAGTTAGGCGATGTCCCCCTTGGGAAAAGCAATCGCTCTTTTGTTTTGTGTAGTTAGGAGAAAACTGCACAAAAGGAAAAGTGGCTGACTTGAGCCCACTTTAAGAAAAAAAAGAAAAGGTTGACTGCAGCTGCAGTGAAAGTTTGTGTCCTAGTGCGGACAAAAATGTTTATAGCCGGCGCGGGCAAAAATTTAAACAAATGAATGGGTAAAGTGATGGCCTGACACGGCTGCAATCACTAAATGAATAATATGGCTGCTACGGCCAAAGTACAGTGAAGCCCAAAACTGGCGCCTGTCACTGACAAAGAAAAGAAAATTGGCTGCTACGGCCAAAGTACAGTGAAGCCCAAAACTGGCGCCTATCACTGACAGAATAAAAATGTGGCTGCTAATGGCCAAAGTACAGTGAAGCCCAAAACTGGCGACAATCACTGACAGAGAAGAAATGTGGCTGCTAGTGGCCAAAGAAGAGGTGACTGCAAGCTAAGGCAGAAGATCACCTATGAAATGAGTAGGCCCTGCTTCGGGGCAAGTAGAACTCAGAACAACCAAAGTGTTGTTTGTTTAAGTGTCGGCCCAAGCTCGGGGCAGCAGACCACTTAAATTGTATGAAACAGAGCAACCTAAGTGTTGGTCTGTTTTAGGTGACGGTCCAACCTCGGACGGCAATTCACCTAAAGATGTGTGTTGAATACGGGGGCAGTGCTTTTGGACTGCCAAGACCCGTACGGGGCTCCAAAAATAATGTGCGGAAAGTAGAGTGGCACAATACCTCGCTGACTCAATTTGAGGAGGGACAGGAGAGATTCGGCCAGAATGAATCAACTCCTTAGTTTTAAAGGGCAACGGAGATTTCCAATCTCCAGAAAACAAATTCCTTAGTAAAACACACAAACACAGAAACACAATTAAAAATATTTATTTATCAAAATAAGATTATAAATGAAGTGCCTCGGGGGAATATATGCCGAGCACAAGTTTGGGCTGCCGGTCAACAAAGCAGGCCCTTGTGGTCTCAGATAGATTAAAAATATGGGCAAGTCAAAAGTTGGTAATAATTAATTGGCAGAGCTCAGAGAGCGCTGGCAATAAAAACAAGTTGGAGAAAAGGCAAGTAAGGTGTAAACAATTCAAAAGCAAGTGAGAAAATGGTAAAGCAAGTAAAGTGGAAACAGTTCAAAAACAAGTGATTGATGGAGAAGCAAGTAAAGCAAGTAAAATGGTTACAACAAGTGATTAAAGGGAGTAGGCCAAAACATTATATAGGGGTAAAAAATGGGCGTAAACAAATAACTTTTGAGAGAATAAATAAATGTGTGTAAATTGTGTTTTGAGCGGGGAAATTAAATAAAAGTTAAAATATTAATTAATTAAAAATAAAATGGATTTTAGGTGCCCTTTGGGCACAAAAAATATTTCCTTGATTTATCCACAAAAATCTGGACAATTATCGGAAGAATCTTCCAATTCCTCTGATTTTGAAGCATTATCAAAGTCTTCTAAATGCAGTTCTAATACAAAAATAAATAAAACTAGAACTGATAATTCATCGAATAATGGACTTTTATCAGTACTTAGACTATACAGTACGTGGCTTATTATGTTAGTGATAACCACTCGTGGGATTACTTGTTCTTTCTTTCAAGCACCATTACCAGAGCATTTAAACTCGGTAAATCCTTCTTAAATGCTTGCTTATCCAGCTAAATTCACATTTTATAGTTAAATTCTTCCGCAGTGATCATTGGCGCTGTTTATACAATAATGAGTGTCAGTTATTTTATGAGCGCTCCAATGTGGGGATTATTTATGGGATTGAATAAAAAAAAATGTCAAAATTCTGCTATAATTGTTACAATAATTGGGTCAATATTAGCCTTTCTATCAACATTTTTGATGGGGCCATTCCCTCTTTTACCAATCCAAAAAACTATTCCACTCATCAGCATTTCATTTGCACTGCTGGGATGCGCATCTGCTGGTTTATATATTCCTGTCTTTCAACTTTGCTCGGATATCTCAAAATCGACAGATGAAGAATCAACCCGAATTTATGCTTGTCTATTCGGATTAGTCCAGTCATCCTCAACTCTAGGGTTTCTAAACCTTTATTTAATAAACAGAATAATTTTAGATCGTTTGCTGGTAACATACTCGGAGGGTTTGGTGCTCAAAAATTAGGTTTTGCATGGACTTGCTCAATTATTTCCTTTTCTCATTTCGTTTTTATTTTTATTATTGTTTCTTACTCATTGTTATTTAAATTTAATGAAAATAAAAGTTAGTAAAAATAGAGTAATTCTATTATTAATTGAGAAAGATGAATGGGATATATGTACTAGTGATGTTCGAGACTCTCGGTCTCGGTTCCCGAGTCGGGAAATTTCCCGGGTTTTTTGACCTCTCGGTCTCGGTCTCGGTCTCGGTGTTTTAGTCTCGGAAAACGAGACTAAATTTACACCCCTAATGACGGAAATTTTTTGAATTTTACTCGTACCTTGCGTACTTTGACATTTATTTTTTTAAGGAAAAGGGAAAGAAATATTTATATTTTTTCCATTTTCCTTTTGTTGGTCGATGGTTGAGTGGTTAGGGTGACTGACTTTGCACACTTAGATATTTTGATAGGAGGGGGTTCGACTCTAGGCATGGAAATAATCTGAAAAATACTTCTCTTCTAAAATGAATGCTTTTAATCATTGATTTTAAATATGTAAACATATTTTTTTAATTTTTTAAACTTGAAAAAACGTTAAAAATTTAAATGTAGTTTTTACATTAAAATTTAGTTTTAAATTTAAATGTAGGATTTAAGCGCCTGCGGCGCTTAAATCCACCCTATAAGCTCAAAATCTCAGCTTCCGCGCAGAAAATGAAAGAAATCTGGCTCTTGGCCTCCAAACTTCTCAAAATTTTTGCCTGCGGCGCAGAAAATGGTTGGAGGATTTATGACTCCAAACCCTTCCAAAATGCAAGAATTATCGCATCAATGGTGTTGTCGAATATCGGAGGCTTATGGGGATATGAAAGGATATAGAGGTGGATTCAAGTTAAGAGGGATATTTGGAAATTTAAGGATTAAAATAAACATAAAGGGACTTGTGCTTGGCATCGGGGGATAAAGAAAATCGTTCGGGTTGGTGGGATATCGAGGGATATAAGGAAATTATAAGCGATTAATGTGAATATCAGTGGATTAAGGTGGATATCGGTAATTTAGAAGGAGTAAAGTTATATGAGGATTTGGTGATTCAAGGGATTTGGAGGATTATGAAGGATATATATGGATTTTTGGGGATTAGGAGGTATATCAAGTGATAACCCACCTAATCTCTCGTCTCGACTCTCGGTCTCGACTCTCGGTCTCGACCCGAGACTCGGTCTCGGGGTCGATTCCCGGTCTCGGTCTCGGCTCTCGACTCTCGGCTTTTTTTCACTCCCGAACATCACTAATATGTACCTAGGATATACCAGGAATACAATATCTCCCCACCCAGGGTGATGCTCATATTAGTTAGGGTACTTAAATAATGCGTATTTTTAATCCTTTATTAAAAAATTAAATTCCAGTGTTTTCATGTTTATTATCCGAATCTTTTTCTTCATTCTTTTTAATAATCCAAGCCTTATTAATTGCTTCTTCTACATTTTTAATTATTCCATTTTCATTATATTTTTGTATAGTCTCATAAGCAATCTCTAAGCAACTTCTAACATGAGAATCTATATTTTGCTTAATTTCCGTCGTGTTAACCGATGGGGCTGAACGAAAATAGCTCCCTTTCTCATTAAAAGCACTCTTTCCTGCATCATCAACCACATACTGCTTCAATTCTAGAGCCTTGTTTTTATGCATTTTTTGGCATTTATTTGCATCCTCAAGAGTTTTACCTTTTCCCAAATTACAATAGGCAGCAGCAATAGAATGTAGAATTATTTTTCCATACATTTTTCTATCTTCATCATTTTTATCAGGCCAAAAAACTGATAAATAATTTAGAATCTCTTTTAGGATTAATTGAGAATGTTTGTCTATTTCTTCCATCTTGGGTTGATTTTTCCCTCGATAAATATTTTTGATATTCATCCATTTATTTGGTTTTTTATGTAAAATCGTTTTGGCAATATCCGTCCATTTATTACTGTCGAGTTGATCAACAAAGGAATTCATATCATCAGTTTCAAGGTGAAAGAAACCTGTTTTGTTTCAAATTAATTTTTACTTTTATTCGATAACTTGCCTGAATATTTATCCGTCATGTAATCAATCTCTTCATAATTTAAAGACCACGGGTATCTTGTTAAGTTGATCCATTTGAATGAACCAAGGCCTATTTTCTCTTTCATCCGTTCGACATAACTATGAAGAAGTCCAATTCTTTTATCAATATATTTATCATTTCCTTCTATTTCCCCACAATTTTCGATAAAACTCGGACCTTCTTCCTCAATTTCACAATTACTTTTCGATTTTTGTTCAATAACTATTGCTTTACCTATAGAATCAATGTCCTCTCTTTCAGGTTTTTCACCCTTTTTAAGGAAAAAGTGCTTGATTACTGGAATATTTAGATGGCCTTCAAAGAATTGAATCAAAATAGAAAATAACGAGATATCTGCCTAAAAGTATCTTTAGAAAAAATTTTTTTTAATCTTACAAGACTAGGCTGATCTACAAAAAGAAATTTTTGAGAACCAAGTATATTTACTATTTTTTGTATTATTTTTTCAAAACTTTCATAAATTTTTTCATCAGAAACTTGATCCCATGAATGTTTTTGTAAATATTCTCGAAGCTGAATATGGGAGATATTATGATCAATCTTAAAATTAATCTCCCCAACCTTCCCTTCCATGCTGTTCTTCTCTTTAGTGAAATATTCTTCCAACTTATTTTCAACAAATTTATCCATCCATTCATAAAAATATTGCCAATCATCCAAATTCCATAAATAATCATTCTTTATCTCTTTATTCAAAGAATGAGAAGAACCCTCAGTCCCATCACTATACGAATAATTACAACTCCCAACTCCATCACTACTCCCATCACTACCTAAAATTATCGCTAAATGCTTCTCCATGAAATTCAAAATTTCTTTTTCATCAATTTCCAAATTTTCTATTCCTCTTTCTATTGCAAAAAATTCATTCCAAAATTCAAAACCCATTTCAAATTTAATTTTTTTATCATTATTTAAAACAATTTCTTGCCATCTCCATTCAAAAAGTTGGGGATGTGATTGGAAAAATTGTGCACGGACACCATTATCTTTTATTAGATAGTCTAATCCCCCTGATTTTTTGCCTCCTATTTTTCGATGCCTCGTTGTTTTATCCTTTGTTAATATTTTTAATAAATAATTTTCCGAAATTGAAATTATCTCGGCTTTCCTATCATTTTCTTGGAGTTTTTTCTTTCCTAAATGTTCAACAGCTTCTTTTATATTATCAAATCCTTCATAATATTTTCCATTGAACTGAACAAAAGGAGCTATCCCAGAATTTGGTGAGCCAAGTAAAAATTGGTTGGAGATACGCTGAAATATTAATAAGGGATTTAAATATACTCTTATAAAGTATAATACATAAAATCTGATGCCCGTAAGCTTTAACCAACTCTCAATTTTCAAACACATTGTCCAATGATTCGGAGTTGTTGAAATTCTTGGGAAGATGATTAGATAAACCATATCTTGTTTCTCGTCTTCTACCAACATTTTAGCTTCCCCGTTTTCGGTTGGCATTTTTAAAAGGGCTAAATATTAGGAATATTTTTCTACTTAACACATACAATAGCTTACATAAAATAACATTTGAGCATGTTATCAAGAAAAAAATTATCAAAAAGAATTTTTTGTAATTCATTTAATCTAAATGTTAGTAAAAATTTTTAGATAATTAGTCTGAATGGATTATGCCGGATTCAAATTATTTTCACCGGATTCATTCTGGTATGAGTAAAATCTAAATTCTCTGATCGAGATAACGATCAGGTCGTGATTCTGATCGAAATTCTCTACGAATTAAATAATTTTATTCATTCAATAAAAGAAAGCTTTTATTAATTAATTAAAATAAATAATATGCTTAAACCCTAGAGCCTTAAATAATAAATTGAATAATGCAAAAATTGACTAGATTTTCGACATCTCCTAAGGATAATCTGATAAAATATTGAATAAAATTGCATCATTGTCTGAACTTTATCTTAATCAACGGAAATATACGATATTTATTTATTTAATTAAGTTGCAATTGATTTAATAAATCTGCACTTTAAGCATGACATTTTATTAATCTATCTTATTTAATACAGTCGGACCTCTTTTATGTATATGCCCTTTGGGCTGTAAAATCGTATAATTAAAATAAAATTAAATATTACTCATACAAACTGGGATCCGACTGTAATTATAATATTTTATGTGATATTTATAATAAAGAATACCAGATTTGCTTTAAAATTGGCCCATTATTATAGTGACAGGATTAGACTAAAGTTGTTTAGAGTCGAAAAAGTCGGGTTTAGCGTCGAAAAAGTCCGGGTTTCGGGTCACGGATTGGATTTCGGAACAGAAAAGTTAGGGGATTAAGAGGGAAAGAAGATGGGTCGGGTTTGGAAAATTTTTTAGAATCGGGTTTGTGTTAATGGACATTGTCCATCATCTTTTGGTTAATGGACATAATTTCGATATTATCGAAATTGTTCTGGAATAGAATCACAGATAGTATCTTGTCACTATAGATGGAATTACAATAGTTAGTTTGAAAGGTATATCCCATTTTCAATAAAGGTAGTTTTCCCAAAATGTTTAAAAAATATAGAAAAGTTTTCTTCCAATAAACTTTGTGCGAATTCACGAATCTTATTAATTCACATTATCCTTTGAAAATCCCAAAAGATGCTTAAACTTGTTGAGAAGTTCACCAGGTTTTTTCAATAATTTTCTGAATTCATTATCACCTTTCTTTTCCTTTTTATCATCTTCATTGTTACAGTCGTTATTTTCATCATTTCCGTCTGTGCTAGCGTTTATTGTAGTTGTATCATAACCTTAGTTGAAAAATATATTTTTTAATTTAGGATTTTATATACTAATAGTAGTTCCATTGTCTTCGCATGGTTGTAATGAATCACTGCTATTTAGTTTCTATATTTAAAAAAATAAATTACTAATTATGGTTTTGATTATATATTTTCGGTTTCATCAAAATTACATGGAAATCCTCTTATTCAATATACTAAATCCACCTATTCTATCACATCCAAAGTTATTTTGTAAATTTAAATTAAAATTTTAATTTACATGAAGCGCCTCCCAGGAAGAGTTAGTACAAGATTCATTTTTTATATCAGGGATACAATAAATTTCGTACGTGCCAATCGTCTTGCTTTAATTAAATATTAAAAATAATCTTTAATTTTGAATTTTAAACGATTTACCTCCCAGTACAGTTTTGAAATCCCTCAATTGATAAATATTCGGGTTTCGATGCTTCAGCAGAATAACAAATTTTGGTTAACGCAAGGAAAGTAAAAGCTTGAACAAAAAATTGAGTATAATGCATTTTGGGTTGGAAATGCTTATTTCTTTTGTCTTTTTAAATTCATCCATTACTTTTCCAATAAAATCCAAGCCAAATGCAGGTGAGCAAATATTAATAAAAATCCAGCGAAATTTTAAAAAATTTATATACCAAATTTAGAGAATATTATGTGAAGAAATATACTCAGAATATGATTAGTTGTGGCGTTATGGCGCAAGGATTTTATATACTTGAACAAGCTAGATATGATTTTATATCATCTCTAAATCCTACTTTGAGTATTATTAGATTTGACCATATAAAATACAATGATATATTAGAAAATTAAATAAGCCGTTAAGCTAGGGAGCTCAAGAACTTGTATTCTTTCCAATGCCCATCATTTTGTGAATTCACGTCCCCATGATACAAAATATTCTTTAGCTCAATGTTCGGATTTAATCAAATCTTTATTTAAAAATTCACATCCTTATTAAATACTTCTCAAGATAAGGAATCAACGAGATAAAATAATACAGGAATTTATTTCAAAGTTTAACTCATAAATGTTCTGCGCCATAATTTACTGGCTATTATTTGAATCAGTTGGAGTTTGTGTAAAACTTTAACAAACAATTTATTATAAAATACCTCTCGTGATAATGAATTTTGCCAAATTTAGATGACTTTTGACTTTTTTAATAAAATACAAAATTTCCAATTTTGGTAACAAAATATCACCTCCAACAAAACGGAAACGAACGCTCTCTATGGTTGGAAATTTAGCATGTGAGCCAAAAAATCTCCTGACGGCTTGTTAGAGCAAACAAAGTGAATAATTTTTATGTTTTAATTTTTTAAAACTTTTTTTTCAGTAACAATACCATATTTATTCACTAAAGATAAAGTTTTTAATGCTGATTCAAATTATATAATGTTTATCCTTATCATATCAGTATTCACTGATAAATGAATTTTTGAAATTTCAAATTCCCCAAAAATATATAATAGTGCTTAAATTATGGTATAGTAGACCTACAGTAAGTCAATGAAAAAATCTTAACCGGTAATTTTTAGATACAGTTTTTAATGCTGATTCGAATGATATAATGTTTATCCTTATCAGATCAGTATTCACTGATAAATGAATTTTTGAAATTTCAAATTCCCCAAAAATACGAAACAGCATTAAAAACTGTATTTAAAAATTACAGGCCGAGATTTTTTCATCGACATACTGTAGAGAAAAAATACTATATTTATTCACTATAGTGTATTTTTTGGGAATTTTAAATTTCAAAAATTCGTTTATCAGTGAAAAAAAATCTTATAAGGATAAATAGTATATCATTCGAAACAGCATTAAAAACTGTATTTAAAAATTACAGGCCGAGATTTTTTCATCGACATACTGTAGAGTAACAATACTATATTTATTCACTATAGTGTATTTTTTGGGAATTTTAAATTTCAAAAATTCGTTTATCAGTGAAAAAAAATCTTATAAGGATAAATAGTATATCATTCGAAACAGCATTAAAAACTGTATTTAAAAATTACAGGCCGAGATTTTTTCATCGACATACTGTAGAGTAACAATACTATATTTATTCACTATAGTGTATTTTTTGGGAATTTTAAATTTCAAAAATTCGTTTATCAGTGAAAAAAAATCTGATAAGGATAAATAGTATATCATTCGAAACAGCATTAAAAACTGTATTTAAAAATTACAGGCCGAGATTTTTTCATCGACATACTGTAGAGTAACAATACTATATTTATTCACTATAGTGTATTTTTTGGGAATTTTAAATTTCAAAAATTCGTTTATCAGTGAAAAAAAATCTTATAAGGATAAATAGTATATCATTCGAAACAGCATTAAAAACTGTATTTAAAAATTACAGGCCGAGATTTTTTCATCGACATACTGTAGAGTAACAATACTGTATTTATTCACTATAGTGTATTTTTTGGGAATTTTAAATTTCAAAAATTCGTTTATCAGTGAAAAAAAATCTTATAAGGATAAATAGTATATCATTCGAAACAGCATTAAAAACTGTATTTAAAAATTAAAGGCCGAGATTTTTTCATCGACATACTGTAGAGTAACAATACTATATTTATTCACTATAGTGTATTTTTTGGGAATTTTAAATTTCAAAAATTCGTTTATCAGTGAAAAAAAATCTTATAAGGATAAATAGTATATCATTCGAAACAGCATTAAAAACTGTATTTAAAAATTACAGGCCGAGATTTTTTCATCGACATACTGTAGAGTAACAATACTATATTTATTCACTATAGTGTATTTTTTGGGAATTTTAAATTTCAAAAATTCGTTTATCAGTGAAAAAAAATCTTATAAGGATAAATAGTATATCATTCGAAACAGCATTAAAAACTGTATTTAAAAATTACAGGCCGAGATTTTTTCATCGACATACTGTAGAGTAACAATACTGTATTTATTCACTATAGTGTATTTTTTGGGAATTTTAAATTTCAAAAATTCGTTTATCAGTGAAAAAAAATCTTATAAGGATAAATAGTATATAATTCGAAACAGCATTAAAAACTGTATTTAAAAATTAAAGGCCGAGATTTTTTCATCGACATACTGTAGAGTAACAATACTATATTTATTCACTATAGTGTATTTTTTGGGAATTTTAAATTTCAAAAATTCGTTTATCAGTGAAAAAAAATCTGATAAGGATAAATAGTATATCATTTGAAACAGCATTAAAAACTGTATTTAAAAATTACAGGCCGAGATTTTTTCATCGACATACTGTAGAGTAACAATACTATATTTATTCACTATAGTGTATTTTTTGGGAATTTTAAATTTCAAAAATTCGTTTATCAGTGAAAAAAAATCTTATAAGGATAAATAGAATATCATTCGAAACAGCATTAAAAACTGTATTTAAAAATTACAGGCCGAGATTTTTTCATCGACATACTGTAGAGTAACAATACTGTATTTATTCACTATAGTGTATTTTTTGGGAATTTTAAATTTCAAAAATTCGTTTATCAGTGAAAAAAAATCTTATAAGGATAAATAGTATATCATTCGAAACAGCATTAAAAACTGTATTTAAAAATTAAAGGCCGAGATTTTTTCATCGACATACTGTAGAGTAACAATACTATATTTATTCACTATAGTGTATTTTTTGGGAATTTTAAATTTCAAAAATTCGTTTATCAGTGAAAAAAAATCTTATAAGGATAAATAGTATATCATTCGAAACAGCATTAAAAACTGTATTTAAAAATTAAAGGCCGAGATTTTTTCATCGACATACTGTAGAGTAACAATACTATATTTATTCACTATAGTGTATTTTTTGGGAATTTTAAATTTCAAAAATTCGTTTATCAGTGAAAAAAAATCTTATAAGGATAAATAGTATATCATTCGAAACAGCATTAAAAACTGTATTTAAAAATTAAAGGCCGAGATTTTTTCATCGACATACTGTAGAGTAACAATACTATATTTATTCACTATAGTGTATTTTTTGGGAATTTTAAATTTCAAAAATTCGTTTATCAGTGAAAAAAAATCTTATAAGGATAAATAGTATATCATTCGAAACAGCATTAAAAACTGTATTTAAAAATTACAGGCCGAGATTTTTTCATCGACATACTGTAGAGTAACAATACTGTATTTATTCACTATAGTGTATTTTTTGGGAATTTTAAATTTCAAAAATTCGTTTATCAGTGAAAAAAAATCTTATAAGGATAAATAGTATATCATTCGAAACAGCATTAAAAACTGTATTTAAAAATTACAGGCCGAGATTTTTTCATCGACATACTGTAGAGTAACAATACTATATTTATTCACTATAGTGTATTTTTTGGGAATTTTAAATTTCAAAAATTCGTTTATCAGTGAAAAAAAATCTTATAAGGATAAATAGTATATCATTCGAAACAGCATTAAAAACTGTATTTAAAAATTAAAGGCCGAGATTTTTTCATCGACATACTGTAGAGTAACAATACTATATTTATTCACTATAGTGTATTTTTTGGGAATTTTAAATTTCAAAAATTCGTTTATCAGTGAAAAAAAATCTTATAAGGATAAATAGTATATCATTCGAAACAGCATTAAAAACTGTATTTAAAAATTAAAGGCCGAGATTTTTTCATCGACATACTGTAGAGTAACAATACTATATTTATTCACTATAGTGTATTTTTTGGGAATTTTAAATTTCAAAAATTCGTTTATCAGTGAAAAAAAATCTTATAAGGATAAATAGTATATCATTCGAAACAGCATTAAAAACTGTATTTAAAAATTAAAGGCCGAGATTTTTTCATCGACATACTGTAGAGTAACAATACTATATTTATTCACTATAGTGTATTTTTTGGGAATTTTAAATTTCAAAAATTCGTTTATCAGTGAAAAAAAATCTTATAAGGATAAATAGTATATCATTCGAAACAGCATTAAAAACTGTATTTAAAAATTAAAGGCCGAGATTTTTTCATCGACATACTGTAGAGTAACAATACTATATTTATTCACTATAGTGTATTTTTTGGGAATTTTAAATTTCAAAAATTCGTTTATCAGTGAAAAAAAATCTTATAAGGATAAATAGTATATCATTCGAAACAGCATTAAAAACTGTATTTAAAAATTAAAGGCCGAGATTTTTTCATCGACATACTGTAGAGTAACAATACTATATTTATTCACTATAGTGTATTTTTTGGGAATTTTAAATTTCAAAAATTCGTTTATCAGTGAAAAAAAATCTTATAAGGATAAATAGTATATCATTCGAAACAGCATTAAAAACTGTATTTAAAAATTACAGGCCGAGATTTTTTCATCGACATACTGTAGAGTAACAATACTATATTTATTCACTATAGTGTATTTTTTGGGAATTTTAAATTTCAAAAATTCGTTTATCAGTGAAAAAAAATCTTATAAGGATAAATAGTATATCATTCGAAACAGCATTAAAAACTGTATTTAAAAATTACAGGCCGAGATTTTTTCATCGACATACTGTAGAGTAACAATACTGTATTTATTCACTATAGTGTATTTTTTGGGAATTTTAAATTTCAAAAATTCGTTTATCAGTGAAAAAAAATCTTATAAGGATAAATAGTATATCATTCGAAACAGCATTAAAAACTGTATTTAAAAATTAAAGGCCGAGATTTTTTCATCGACATACTGTAGAGTAACAATACTATATTTATTCACTATAGTGTATTTTTTGGGAATTTTAAATTTCAAAAATTCGTTTATCAGTGAAAAAAAATCTTATAAGGATAAATAGTATATCATTCGAAACAGCATTAAAAACTGTATTTAAAAATTAAAGGCCGAGATTTTTTCATCGACATACTGTAGAGTAACAATACTATATTTATTCACTATAGTGTATTTTTTGGGAATTTTAAATTTCAAAAATTCGTTTATCAGTGAAAAAAAATCTTATAAGGATAAATAGTATATCATTCGAAACAGCATTAAAAACTGTATTTAAAAATTACAGGCCGAGATTTTTTCATCGACATACTGTAGAGTAACAATACTGTATTTATTCACTATAGTGTATTTTTTGGGAATTTTAAATTTCAAAAATTCGTTTATCAGTGAAAAAAAATCTTATAAGGATAAATAGTATATCATTCGAAACAGCATTAAAAACTGTATTTAAAAATTAAAGGCCGAGATTTTTTCATCGACATACTGTAGAGTAACAATACTATATTTATTCACTATAGTGTATTTTTTGGGAATTTTAAATTTCAAAAATTCGTTTATCAGTGAAAAAAAATCTTATAAGGATAAATAGTATATCATTCGAAACAGCATTAAAAACTGTATTTAAAAATTAAAGGCCGAGATTTTTTCATCGACATACTGTAGAGTAACAATACTATATTTATTCACTATAGTGTATTTTTTGGGAATTTTAAATTTCAAAAATTCGTTTATCAGTGAAAAAAAATCTTATAAGGATAAATAGTATATCATTCGAAACAGCATTAAAAACTGTATTTAAAAATTACAGGCCGAGATTTTTTCATCGACATACTGTAGAGTAACAATACTGTATTTATTCACTATAGTGTATTTTTTGGGAATTTTAAATTTCAAAAATTCGTTTATCAGTGAAAAAAAATCTTATAAGGATAAATAGTATATCATTCGAAACAGCATTAAAAACTGTATTTAAAAATTAAAGGCCGAGATTTTTTCATCGACATACTGTAGAGTAACAATACTATATTTATTCACTATAGTGTATTTTTTGGGAATTTTAAATTTCAAAAATTCGTTTATCAGTGAAAAAAAATCTTATAAGGATAAATAGTATATCATTCGAAACAGCATTAAAAACTGTATTTAAAAATTACAGGCCGAGATTTTTTCATCGACATACTGTAGAGTAACAATACTGTATTTATTCACTATAGTGTATTTTTTGGGAATTTTAAATTTCAAAAATTCGTTTATCAGTGAAAAAAAATCTTATAAGGATAAATAGTATATCATTCGAAACAGCATTAAAAACTGTATTTAAAAATTACAGGCCGAGATTTTTTCATCGACATACTGTAGAGTAACAATACTATATTTATTCACTATAGTGTATTTTTTGGGAATTTTAAATTTCAAAAATTCGTTTATCAGTGAAAAAAAATCTTATAAGGATAAATAGTATATCATTCGAAACAGCATTAAAAACTGTATTTAAAAATTAAAGGCCGAGATTTTTTCATCGACATACTGTAGAGTAACAATACTATATTTATTCACTATAGTGTATTTTTTGGGAATTTTAAATTTCAAAAATTCGTTTATCAGTGAAAAAAAATCTTATAAGGATAAATAGTATATCATTCGAAACAGCATTAAAAACTGTATTTAAAAATTAAAGGCCGAGATTTTTTCATCGACATACTGTAGAGTAACAATACTATATTTATTCACTATAGTGTATTTTTTGGGAATTTTAAATTTCAAAAATTCGTTTATCAGTGAAAAAAAATCTTATAAGGATAAATAGTATATCATTCGAAACAGCATTAAAAACTGTATTTAAAAATTAAAGGCCGAGATTTTTTCATCGACATACTGTAGAGTAACAATACTATATTTATTCACTATAGTGTATTTTTTGGGAATTTTAAATTTCAAAAATTCGTTTATCAGTGAAAAAAAATCTTATAAGGATAAATAGTATATCATTCGAAACAGCATTAAAAACTGTATTTAAAAATTAAAGGCCGAGATTTTTTCATCGACATACTGTAGAGTAACAATACTATATTTATTCACTATAGTGTATTTTTTGGGAATTTTAAATTTCAAAAATTCGTTTATCAGTGAAAAAAAATCTTATAAGGATAAATAGTATATCATTCGAAACAGCATTAAAAACTGTATTTAAAAATTAAAGGCCGAGATTTTTTCATCGACATACTGTAGAGTAACAATACTATATTTATTCACTATAGTGTATTTTTTGGGAATTTTAAATTTCAAAAATTCGTTTATCAGTGAAAAAAAATCTTATAAGGATAAATAGTATATCATTCGAAACAGCATTAAAAACTGTATTTAAAAATTACAGGCCGAGATTTTTTCATCGACATACTGTAGAGTAACAATACTATATTTATTCACTATAGTGTATTTTTTGGGAATTTTAAATTTCAAAAATTCGTTTATCAGTGAAAAAAAATCTTATAAGGATAAATAGTATATCATTCGAAACAGCATTAAAAACTGTATTTAAAAATTACAGGCCGAGATTTTTTCATCGACATACTGTAGAGTAACAATACTGTATTTATTCACTATAGTGTATTTTTTGGGAATTTTAAATTTCAAAAATTCGTTTATCAGTGAAAAAAAATCTTATAAGGATAAATAGTATATCATTCGAAACAGCATTAAAAACTGTATTTAAAAATTAAAGGCCGAGATTTTTTCATCGACATACTGTAGAGTAACAATACTATATTTATTCACTATAGTGTATTTTTTGGGAATTTTAAATTTCAAAAATTCGTTTATCAGTGAAAAAAAATCTTATAAGGATAAATAGTATATCATTCGAAACAGCATTAAAAACTGTATTTAAAAATTAAAGGCCGAGATTTTTTCATCGACATACTGTAGAGTAACAATACTATATTTATTCACTATAGTGTATTTTTTGGGAATTTTAAATTTCAAAAATTCGTTTATCAGTGAAAAAAAATCTTATAAGGATAAATAGTATATCATTCGAAACAGCATTAAAAACTGTATTTAAAAATTACAGGCCGAGATTTTTTCATCGACATACTGTAGAGTAACAATACTGTATTTATTCACTATAGTGTATTTTTTGGGAATTTTAAATTTCAAAAATTCGTTTATCAGTGAAAAAAAATCTTATAAGGATAAATAGTATATCATTCGAAACAGCATTAAAAACTGTATTTAAAAATTAAAGGCCGAGATTTTTTCATCGACATACTGTAGAGTAACAATACTATATTTATTCACTATAGTGTATTTTTTGGGAATTTTAAATTTCAAAAATTCGTTTATCAGTGAAAAAAAATCTTATAAGGATAAATAGTATATCATTCGAAACAGCATTAAAAACTGTATTTAAAAATTAAAGGCCGAGATTTTTTCATCGACATACTGTAGAGTAACAATACTATATTTATTCACTATAGTGTATTTTTTGGGAATTTTAAATTTCAAAAATTCGTTTATCAGTGAAAAAAAATCTTATAAGGATAAATAGTATATCATTCGAAACAGCATTAAAAACTGTATTTAAAAATTACAGGCCGAGATTTTTTCATCGACATACTGTAGAGTAACAATACTGTATTTATTCACTATAGTGTATTTTTTGGGAATTTTAAATTTCAAAAATTCGTTTATCAGTGAAAAAAAATCTTATAAGGATAAATAGTATATCATTCGAAACAGCATTAAAAACTGTATTTAAAAATTAAAGGCCGAGATTTTTTCATCGACATACTGTAGAGTAACAATACTATATTTATTCACTATAGTGTATTTTTTGGGAATTTTAAATTTCAAAAATTCGTTTATCAGTGAAAAAAAATCTTATAAGGATAAATAGTATATCATTCGAAACAGCATTAAAAACTGTATTTAAAAATTAAAGGCCGAGATTTTTTCATCGACATACTGTAGAGTAACAATACTATATTTATTCACTATAGTGTATTTTTTGGGAATTTTAAATTTCAAAAATTCGTTTATCAGTGAAAAAAAAATCTTATAAGGATAAATAGTATATCATTCGAAACAGCATTAAAAACTGTATTTAAAAATTACAGGCCGAGATTTTTTCATCGACATACTGTAGAGTAACAATACTATATTTATTCACTATAGTGTATTTTTTGGGAATTTTAAATTTCAAAAATTCGTTTATCAGTGAAAAAAAATCTTATAAGGATAAATAGTATATCATTCGAAACAGCATTAAAAACTGTATTTAAAAATTACAGGCCGAGATTTTTTCATCGACATACTGTAGAGTAACAATACTGTATTTATTCACTATAGTGTATTTTTTGGGAATTTTAAATTTCAAAAATTCGTTTATCAGTGAAAAAAAATCTTATAAGGATAAATAGTATATCATTCGAAACAGCATTAAAAACTGTATTTAAAAATTAAAGGCCGAGATTTTTTCATCGACATACTGTAGAGTAACAATACTATATTTATTCACTATAGTGTATTTTTTGGGAATTTTAAATTTCAAAAATTCGTTTATCAGTGAAAAAAAATCTTATAAGGATAAATAGTATATCATTCGAAACAGCATTAAAAACTGTATTTAAAAATTAAAGGCCGAGATTTTTTCATCGACATACTGTAGAGTAACAATACTATATTTATTCACTATAGTGTATTTTTTGGGAATTTTAAATTTCAAAAATTCGTTTATCAGTGAAAAAAAATCTTATAAGGATAAATAGTATATCATTCGAAACAGCATTAAAAACTGTATTTAAAAATTACAGGCCGAGATTTTTTCATCGACATACTGTAGAGTAACAATACTATATTTATTCACTATAGTGTATTTTTTGGGAATTTTAAATTTCAAAAATTCGTTTATCAGTGAAAAAAAATCTGATAAGGATAAATAGTATATCATTCGAAACAGCATTAAAAACTGTATTTAAAAATTAAAGGCCGAGATTTTTTCATCGACATACTGTAGAGTAACAATACTATATTTATTCACTATAGTGTATTTTTTGGGAATTTTAAATTTCAAAAATTCGTTTATCAGTGAAAAAAAATCTTATAAGGATAAATAGTATATCATTCGAAACAGCATTAAAAACTGTATTTAAAAATTAAAGGCCGAGATTTTTTCATCGACATACTGTAGAGTAACAATACTATATTTATTCACTATAGTGTATTTTTTGGGAATTTTAAATTTCAAAAATTCGTTTATCAGTGAAAAAAAATCTTATAAGGATAAATAGTATATCATTCGAAACAGCATTAAAAACTGTATTTAAAAATTACAGGCCGAGATTTTTTCATCGACATACTGTAGAGTAACAATACTATATTTATTCACTATAGTGTATTTTTTGGGAATTTTAAATTTCAAAAATTCGTTTATCAGTGAAAAAAAATCTTATAAGGATAAATAGTATATCATTCGAAACAGCATTAAAAACTGTATTTAAAAATTACAGGCCGAGATTTTTTCATCGACATACTGTAGAGTAACAATACTGTATTTATTCACTATAGTGTATTTTTTGGGAATTTTAAATTTCAAAAATTCGTTTATCAGTGAAAAAAAATCTTATAAGGATAAATAGTATATCATTCGAAACAGCATTAAAAACTGTATTTAAAAATTAAAGGCCGAGATTTTTTCATCGACATACTGTAGAGTAACAATACTATATTTATTCACTATAGTGTATTTTTTGGGAATTTTAAATTTCAAAAATTCGTTTATCAGTGAAAAAAAATCTTATAAGGATAAATAGTATATCATTCGAAACAGCATTAAAAACTGTATTTAAAAATTACAGGCCGAGATTTTTTCATCGACATACTGTAGAGTAACAATACTATATTTATTCACTATAGTGTATTTTTTGGGAATTTTAAAACTTCAAAAATTCGTTTATCAGTGAAAAAAAATCTTATAAGGATAAATAGTATATCATTCGAAACAGCATTAAAAACTGTATTTAAAAATTACAGGCCGAGATTTTTTCATCGACATACTGTAGAGTAACAATACTATATTTATTCACTATAGTGTATTTTTTGGGAATTTTAAATTTCAAAAATTCGTTTATCAGTGAAAAAAAATCTTATAAGGATAAATAGTATATCATTCGAAACAGCATTAAAAACTGTATTTAAAAATTACAGGCCGAGATTTTTTCATCGACATACTGTAGAGTAACAATACTATATTTATTCACTATAGTGTATTTTTTGGGAATTTTAAATTTCAAAAATTCGTTTATCAGTGAAAAAAAATCTTATAAGGATAAATAGTATATCATTCGAAACAGCATTAAAAACTGTATTTAAAAATTAAAGGCCGAGATTTTTTCATCGACATACTGTAGAGTAACAATACTATATTTATTCACTATAGTGTATTTTTTGGGAATTTTAAATTTCAAAAATTCGTTTATCAGTGAAAAAAAATCTTATAAGGATAAATAGTATATCATTCGAAACAGCATTAAAAACTGTATTTAAAAATTACAGGCCGAGATTTTTTCATCGACATACTGTAGAGTAACAATACTATATTTATTCACTATAGTGTATTTTTTGGGAATTTTAAATTTCAAAAATTCGTTTATCAGTGAAAAAAAATCTGATAAGGATAAATAGTATATCATTCGAAACAGCATTAAAAACTGTATTTAAAAATTAAAGGCCGAGATTTTTTCATCGACATACTGTAGAGTAACAATACTATATTTATTCACTATAGTGTATTTTTTGGGAATTTTAAATTTCAAAAATTCGTTTATCAGTGAAAAAAAATCTTATAAGGATAAATAGTATATCATTCGAAACAGCATTAAAAACTGTATTTAAAAATTACAGGCCGAGATTTTTTCATCGACATACTGTAGAGTAACAATACTATATTTATTCACTATAGTGTATTTTTTGGGAATTTTAAATTTCAAAAATTCGTTTATCAGTGAAAAAAAATCTGATAAGGATAAATAGTATATCATTCGAAACAGCATTAAAAACTGTATTTAAAAATTACAGGCCGAGATTTTTTCATCGACATACTGTAGAGTAACAATACTATATTTATTCACTATAGTGTATTTTTTGGGAATTTTAAATTTCAAAAATTCGTTTATCAGTGAAAAAAAATCTTATAAGGATAAATAGTATATCATTCGAAACAGCATTAAAAACTGTATTTAAAAATTACAGGCCGAGATTTTTTCATCGACATACTGTAGAGTAACAATACTATATTTATTCACTATAGTGTATTTTTTGGGAATTTTAAATTTCAAAAATTCGTTTATCAGTGAAAAAAAATCTGATAAGGATAAATAGTATATCATTCGAAACAGCATTAAAAACTGTATTTAAAAATTAAAGGCCGAGATTTTTTTATCGACATACTGTAGAGTAACAATACTATATTTATTCACTATAGTGTATTTTTTGGGAATTTTAAATTTCAAAAATTCGTTTATCAGTGAAAAAAAATCTTATAAGGATAAATAGTATATCATTCGAAACAGCATTAAAAACTGTATTTAAAAATTACAGGCCGAGATTTTTTCATCGACATACTGTAGAGTAACAATACTATATTTATTCACTATAGTGTATTTTTTGGGAATTTTAAATTTCAAAAATTCGTTTATCAGTGAAAAAAATCTGATAAGGATAAATAGTATATCATTCGAAACAGCATTAAAAACTGTATTTAAAAATTACAGGCCGAGATTTTTTCATCGACATACTGTAGAGTAACAATACTATATTTATTCACTATAGTGTATTTTTTGGGAATTTTAAATTTCAAAAATTCGTTTATCAGTGAAAAAAAATCTTATAAGGATAAATAGTATATCATTCGAAACAGCATTAAAAACTGTATTTAAAAATTACAGGCCGAGATTTTTTCATCGACATACTGTAGAGTAACAATACTGTATTTATTCACTATAGTGTATTTTTTGGGAATTTTAAATTTCAAAAATTCGTTTATCAGTGAAAAAAAATCTTATAAGGATAAATAGTATATCATTCGAAACAGCATTAAAAACTGTATTTAAAAATTAAAGGCCGAGATTTTTTCATCGACATACTGTAGAGTAACAATACTATATTTATTCACTATAGTGTATTTTTTGGGAATTTTAAATTTCAAAAATTCGTTTATCAGTGAAAAAAAATCTTATAAGGATAAATAGTATATCATTCGAAACAGCATTAAAAACTGTATTTAAAAATTACAGGCCGAGATTTTTTCATCGACATACTGTAGAGTAACAATACTATATTTATTCACTATAGTGTATTTTTTGGGAATTTTAAATTTCAAAAATTCGTTTATCAGTGAAAAAAAATCTGATAAGGATAAATAGTATATCATTCGAAACAGCATTAAAAACTGTATTTAAAAATTACAGGCCGAGATTTTTTCATCGACATACTGTAGAGTAACAATACTGTATTTATTCACTATAGTGTATTTTTTGGGAATTTTAAATTTCAAAAATTCGTTTATCAGTGAAAAAAAATCTTATAAGGATAAATAGTATATCATTCGAAACAGCATTAAAAACTGTATTTAAAAATTAAAGGCCGAGATTTTTTCATCGACATACTGTAGAGTAACAATACTATATTTATTCACTATAGTGTATTTATTTGGGAATTTTAAATTTCAAAAATTCGTATATCAGTGAAAAAAAATCTGATAAGGATAAATAGTATATCATTCGAAACAGCATTAAAAACTGTATTTAAAAATTACAGGCCGAGATTTTTTCATCGACATACTGTAGAGTAACAATACTATATTTATTCACTATAGTGTATTTTTTGGGAATTTTAAATTTCAAAAATTCGTTTATCAGTGAAAAAAAATCTTATAAGGATAAATAGTATATCATTCGAAACAGCATTAAAAACTGTATTTAAAAATTACAGGCCGAGATTTTTTCATCGACATACTGTAGAGTAACAATACTGTATTTATTCACTATAGTGTATTTTTTGGGAATTTTAAATTTCAAAAATTCGTTTATCAGTGAAAAAAAATCTTATAAGGATAAATAGTATATCATTCGAAACAGCATTAAAAACTGTATTTAAAAATTAAAGGCCGAGATTTTTTCATCGACATACTGTAGAGTAACAATACTATATTTATTCACTATAGTGTATTTTTTGGGAATTTTAAATTTCAAAAATTCGTTTATCAGTGAAAAAAAATCTTATAAGGATAAATAGTATATCATTCGAAACAGCATTAAAAACTGTATTTAAAAATTACAGGCCGAGATTTTTTCATCGACATACTGTAGAGTAACAATACTATATTTATTCACTATAGTGTATTTTTTGGGAATTTTAAATTTCAAAAATTCGTTTATCAGTGAAAAAAAATCTGATAAGGATAAATAGTATATCATTCGAAACAGCATTAAAAACTGTATTTAAAAATTAAAGGCCGAGATTTTTTCATCGACATACTGTAGAGTAACAATACTATATTTATTCACTATAGTGTATTTTTTGGGAATTTTAAATTTCAAAAATTCGTTTATCAGTGAAAAAAAATCTTATAAGGATAAATAGTATATCATTCGAAACAGCATTAAAAACTGTATTTAAAAATTACAGGCCGAGATTTTTTCATCGACATACTGTAGAGTAACAATACTATATTTATTCACTATAGTGTATTTTTTGGGAATTTTAAATTTCAAAAATTCGTTTATCAGTGAAAAAAAATCTGATAAGGATAAATAGTATATCATTCGAAACAGCATTAAAAACTGTATTTAAAAATTACAGGCCGAGATTTTTTCATCGACATACTGTAGAGTAACAATACTATATTTATTCACTATAGTGTATTTTTTGGGAATTTTAAATTTCAAAAATTCGTTTATCAGTGAAAAAAAATCTTATAAGGATAAATAGTATATCATTCGAAACAGCATTAAAAACTGTATTTAAAAATTACAGGCCGAGATTTTTTCATCGACATACTGTAGAGTAACAATACTGTATTTATTCACTATAGTGTATTTTTTGGGAATTTTAAATTTCAAAAATTCGTTTATCAGTGAAAAAAAATCTTATAAGGATAAATAGTATATCATTCGAAACAGCATTAAAAACTGTATTTAAAAATTAAAGGCCGAGATTTTTTCATCGACATACTGTAGAGTAACAATACTATATTTATTCACTATAGTGTATTTTTTGGGAATTTTAAATTTCAAAAATTCGTTTATCAGTGAAAAAAAATCTTATAAGGATAAATAGTATATCATTCGAAACAGCATTAAAAACTGTATTTAAAAATTACAGGCCGAGATTTTTTCATCGACATACTGTAGAGTAACAATACTATATTTATTCACTATAGTGTATTTTTTGGGAATTTTAAATTTCAAAAATTCGTTTATCAGTGAAAAAAAATCTTATAAGGATAAATAGTATATCATTCGAAACAGCATTAAAAACTGTATTTAAAAATTAAAGGCCGAGATTTTTTCATCGACATACTGTAGAGTAACAATACTATATTTATTCACTATAGTGTATTTTTTGGGAATTTTAAATTTCAAAAATTCGTTTATCAGTGAAAAAAAATCTTATAAGGATAAATAGTATATCATTCGAAACAGCATTAAAAACTGTATTTAAAAATTACAGGCCGAGATTTTTTCATCGACATACTGTAGAGTAACAATACTATATTTATTCACTATAGTGTATTTTTTGGGAATTTTAAATTTCAAAAATTCGTTTATCAGTGAAAAAAAATCTTATAAGGATAAATAGTATATCATTCGAAACAGCATTAAAAACTGTATTTAAAAATTAAAGGCCGAGATTTTTTCATCGACATACTGTAGAGTAACAATACTATATTTATTCACTATAGTGTATTTTTTGGGAATTTTAAATTTCAAAAATTCGTTTATCAGTGAAAAAAAATCTTATAAGGATAAATAGTATATCATTCGAAACAGCATTAAAAACTGTATTTAAAAATTACAGGCCGAGATTTTTTCATCGACATACTGTAGAGTAACAATACTATATTTATTCACTATAGTGTATTTTTTGGGAATTTTAAATTTCAAAAATTCGTTTATCAGTGAAAAAAAATCTTATAAGGATAAATAGTATATCATTCGAAACAGCATTAAAAACTGTATTTAAAAATTAAAGGCCGAGATTTTTTCATCGACATACTGTAGAGTAACAATACTATATTTATTCACTATAGTGTATTTTTTGGGAATTTTAAATTTCAAAAATTCGTTTATCAGTGAAAAAAAATCTTATAAGGATAAATAGTATATCATTCGAAACAGTATTAAAAACTGTATTTAAAAATTACAGGCCGAGATTTTTTCATCGACATACTGTAGAGTAACAATACTATATTTATTCACTATAGTGTATTTTTTGGGAATTTTAAATTTCAAAAATTCGTTTATCAGTGAAAAAAAATCTTATAAGGATAAATAGTATATCATTCGAAACAGCATTAAAAACTGTATTTAAAAATTACAGGCCGAGATTTTTTCATCGACATACTGTAGAGTAACAATACTATATTTATTCACTATAGTGTATTTTTTGGGAATTTTAAATTTCAAAAATTCGTTTATCAGTGAAAAAAATCTTATAAGGATAAATAGTATATCATTCGAAACAGCATTAAAAACTGTATTTAAAAATTACAGGCCGAGATTTTTTCATCGACATACTGTAGAGTAACAATACTATATTTATTCACTATAGTGTATTTTTTGGGAATTTTAAATTTCAAAAATTCGTTTATCAGTGAAAAAAAATCTGATAAGGATAAATAGTATATCATTCGAAACAGCATTAAAAACTGTATTTAAAAATTACAGGCCGAGATTTTTTCATCGACATACTGTAGAGTAACAATACTATATTTATTCACTATAGTGTATTTTTTGGGAATTTTAAATTTCAAAAATTCGTTTATCAGTGAAAAAAAATCTTATAAGGATAAATAGTATATCATTCGAAACAGCATTAAAAACTGTATTTAAAAATTAAAGGCCGAGATTTTTTCATCGACATACTGTAGAGTAACAATACTATATTTATTCACTATAGTGTATTTTTTGGGAATTTTAAATTTCAAAAATTCGTTTATCAGTGAAAAAAATCTTATAAGGATAAATAGTATATCATTCGAAACAGCATTAAAAACTGTATTTAAAAATTACAGGCCGAGATTTTTTCATCGACATACTGTAGAGTAACAATACTATATTTATTCACTATAGTGTATTTTTTGGGAATTTTAAATTTCAAAAATTCGTTTATCAGTGAAAAAAAATCTTATAAGGATAAATAGTATATCATTCGAAACAGCATTAAAAACTGTATTTAAAAATTAAAGGCCGAGATTTTTTCATCGACATACTGTAGAGTAACAATACTATATTTATTCACTATAGTGTATTTTTTGGGAATTTTAAATTTCAAAAATTCGTTTATCAGTGAAAAAAAATCTTATAAGGATAAATAGTATATCATTCGAAACAGTATTAAAAACTGTATTTAAAAATTACAGGCCGAGATTTTTTCATCGACATACTGTAGAGTAACAATACTATATTTATTCACTATAGTGTATTTTTGGGAATTTTAAATTTCAAAAATTCGTTTATCAGTGAAAAAAAATCTTATAAGGATAAATAGTATATCATTCGAAACAGCATTAAAAACTGTATTTAAAAATTACAGGCCGAGATTTTTTCATCGACATACTGTAGAGTAACAATACTATATTTATTCACTATAGTGTATTTTTTGGGAATTTTAAATTTCAAAAATTCGTTTATCAGTGAAAAAAAATCTATAAGGATAAATAGTATATCATTCGAAACAGCATTAAAAACTGTATTTAAAAATTACAGGCCGAGATTTTTTCATCGACATACTGTAGAGTAACAATACTATATTTATTCACTATAGTGTATTTTTTGGGAATTTTAAATTTCAAAAATTCGTTTATCAGTGAAAAAAAATCTTATAAGGATAAATAGTATATCATTCGAAACAGCATTAAAAACTGTATTTAAAAATTACAGGCCGAGATTTTTTCATCGACATACTGTAGAGTAACAATACTATATTTATTCACTATAGTGTATTTTTTGGGAATTTTAAATTTCAAAAATTCGTTTATCAGTGAAAAAAAATCTTATAAGGATAAATAGTATATCATTCGAAACAGCATTAAAAACTGTATTTAAAAATTACAGGCCGAGATTTTTTCATCGACATACTGTAGAGTAACAATACTGTATTTATTCACTATAGTGTATTTTTTGGGAATTTTAAATTTCAAAAATTCGTTTATCAGTGAAAAAAAATTTTATAAGGATAAATAGTATATCATTCGAAACAGCATTAAAAACTGTATTTAAAAATTACAGGCCGAGATTTTTTCATCGACTTACTGTAGAGTAACAATACCATATTTATTCACCTCTAATGGTTAAACAGTAATTACCCTGGGTAATTATTTAAGCGTATACGATATTTAAAATTTATAAAAATTAGCATTGTGTTTCTGATTCTTCACCATCAGACGCATAATTCGCCGTTCCTAAATTAGTTTTTGGTTTGTTGCCTAATATAAAGAGTCCAAAATGGCGATAACTAAATTTTAAAAATTTTAGAAATTTATTAAAAATTTTAATTTAACCGGATAATTATGTCTATCCAACAAAGAGCACATGTAAATGTGTATAAATAATTGGCTGTATCTAATAGCCTTCCAATGACCCCAACTAGAACAAAAAACTCGCTAGATTCAAGACTCTCGATTATACCCTAATAAAGCAATGATTAATGCCAGATATTTCAATACCTTTAAATGATGTTTTTCCGTTTCGATATAAAAATAAGTCATTGCAAAATCTGTCAAATTAAGTATTGTGCAACAAGTTGCAATAAATGGAAGAATGGCACTTAATTCTTTGAGAAAGTTATCTTTAAGTGCAATTAATTTCATTAAGCAAAAGGCTTCAAGGAAATTTGAGGCCTGAAAATTAAATCGAAATATGGCTTGGCACGGATTAGACAGGCTTTATACCAAATTATTAACACTATAAAGAATATCAAGAATTTTAATTGCCAAATAAACACGTTTATTTCGGAAAGAAAAGAAAAGTAATTCCATAATTTCACATATACATTCAGCCGTAAGAAATAGAACAGAACCAAGTATCAATACTTTATCACCACGAGATTCAGCTTGTCTATGTAAATCAAGTAATCGAGGTGGAATTCGGCGTATCCAGATAAATAGCTATAAAATTTATGTGAATTTAGTTCACAATTTTAAGATAAATTTCTCGGTTATTAAAATAATTATACCAAAACAAAGAAACAAAGCTTCATTATTGAAAGAAAAACTTCCACGGCATCTTGAGTAAAAACTTGGGGGCTTTCATCCAAATCATTTACATAATTAAAAAAGGAAAGCATACAAAGAGATATTCCAGTAAATCCCAGACATAGAGCTAATAAACGAAATATTCTTTGAATTAGGGGATTTTTTAGAAAAAGAAATTCGTTAGTTGATGTTGTATTTGAATCTAATTTTGAAAAATTTAATTAAAGTTTAATGAATAATACTGTCAAATATATGTATGCCCTACCAGTTACTGTAGAGAATTTCTTCAATGAAAATTTTTTGATTGCATTAAGTGTCTTGAAATTAAATTATTAACAGAAACTCTGACGCTCTAAAGTCGGTTCCCGATTATTTTAAATCCAAATAAAAACTCCAGTCTTGTGCTACCCTCTAATAAAGGGAGCAATATAATTTTTCTTTAAGAAGGATCAAGATCAGTTATAAATTTAAGGTTAATCTTGTAATATTCGGGATTAATTTACCCTCCAAACAACATAAATTTTACATTAATTTTAACAGTCATTTTGCGAACTACCAATTCGGCTCTACCACATGCCAACATAAAAATTCAAATATTTTAATGAAAATTTGTAGTTCTAAAATACCAATGAGCAACTAAAAGTACAGGAATAAATTCTGAAGCGGCCGTAACTATAACTGATTTTAAAAGTCCATAATGAACTCTGTACCATATCATTTGTTCTTTACGTAGAGATACAGTTGTGCAATTGAAGCCTTTCTTTCTGCATAATGTTAAAATGAAGACTAAGCTTTTAAAAATTCTTAATGGTCATAACAGCGGTTTCCGACCCCGAACCCGTGAATTTGGCAGGAAACAGAAGCCTTCGATTTTTTGGAACCGAAAAATGCTAATATTTAGACCAACATATACGGAGGGCAGAAGGCTTTAACAATAGACATCATTTCAATTTGATCACGACAGAATTGTTCGATAGTAAAATAAGCCTTTAACATAACAAAACGCATCCAAATAATGCCAAAAACACAGTTGATAAAATTTCGAGTGAGTAAATCAATTTTTGTTTTTACTGAGCCAACATGAGCTCTTTAAATTAATTTTAAAATTCATATAGTATTAAGAAATCCAAACCGTTGTATTATATAAATGAAGGAAACCAAAGAATATAAAGCTATTGTTAATCTTAATATTGAATCAAGAGTCATTTGTAATGGATCTCTTGCCTCCACAGCCCTATCACATCCATACAGAGCCAATTTATAAACCTAAAATTTTGTCAGTATTTCAAGATAGTCATGCTTTATCAAGAGATAGTCATACTTCAAATTGATAAAAGAATAAACTTACAAAAATATACCCATAACCCAATGTAACAGTCAAAGTAAGGACAAGTGTACAAATATATGTTGGGTGAGGGATAACTAAAGGATTGCTTAATTTTGGTAAAAGTCCAAAACTCATTCTACGTAGAAAATCCATAATTAATATAATTGAGAGAATCATTAAAATAATAGTTAACTGGAAATTATTTTTTATTAGCTGCGCAAAAGTTTAAGCAAACCAAGTCATAATAGATCATAAATTCAAAATCAGTTTTTATAAATAGAACTACACTGATTGATGTGAAGCACACAGAAATTAATAAGTTTAAGAACCAGGGGCCTAGAATGCCCATTTTGATATTATTTTATTTTTTAGTAGAATAATTCTAGAATACTAATACTGTTGATTTTAATTTTACTTGAATCATAAAAATTTTAAAGACGAATTTCAAGAGTTTTTCAAGTTTATTTTGCCATATACTTAATTTTCAAGTGTTTTTATTATAGCTTTTGTGTTTGTTTCTTTTAATCAAGTGTAGGTGAAATATTTTAGTAGGATTAAATTCAATACTTTTTTTATTTACTTTTAATTAAAATATAGAAAAGCTAATAAATAAATTTAAAAAAGATTTAAAAGAGAAAGCAAAAATCGAATAAAATTTAAAAAAAATAAAAATTTAAATCCCATTATATAAAATTTTGACAAAAATACTAAATAATTTTTAATAACCATTTACTTCAATAAATTCCCAAGATGGATCTTCTGTGTACAAATCTTCTTCTTTGACGATTTTACTTCGTCGCCTTCCTTTTCCTGAAATTTTCTTTTTAAATATTATTTTGTAGGATTTTTCTGCTTAATCCTAGGCAAGCCAAAAATCGGCCAAGACGGACTTCAAAGGCCCGCTCTCAATTTAAATACTTATACCTGTGCTTTTTAGCGATGTAACTTCATTATTTAATTCATCAATTAACACTTTAACCCAGTCCAACAATTCATACTTTTCAAAAACTTTAATATAGAAATTGATAACTTTAATTTCCAATTGTTTAGAATCTATTTGCACTTTTTCAATAAAATACTCCTTTAAAATTTCCAAAATTCTTTCATACTCTTCTTTTAAATATTCCGATATTGAAACAAAATTTAAAAATTCTTTTTCAAATAATTCAAATACTTTAAACTTTTCTGTATAATTTAAAGATATATTTTTGGATATTAACATAACTGAAGCAAAAATTAAAATAATTTCTTTCTGCTCCAAATTGCTGTTTTTATTATTAAATTTAAATATTTTATCAAGTTGCAAAACTTCAATATAGGAAGTTGCTTTTTTGTTTGCAACAGGTAATAGATTGATAACACTTGTTTTTACAATATATTTGGCCTGATTAAAGTTGTTGAATTTTATCTAAAAAATTTTCAAGATAAAATATTAAAATAATAAAATATTAGGGAAATATATTTCCGTCTTACATGTGGATAAAACTTTAGCTCGAGTACACGAATAACATTATTTTGTAACCAATCAGCAAAAGTCATATCAGAAATATAGCCAGGAAAACAAGCAAAAATGTCATGTTTCTGAACAAATGACATTCTTTTATCTTCGTCCAAATATTCAATTTTGTCCAGGAATTCAATTAAATTCCAAATCCATAAATAGAAGAAATAAAATACTTTTGTTTTTGATGTGTAATTTGTTTCCTTGAATTTGAAAAAATTATTTCGCATATCATTTCTGCATCACTATTTTATTAATTCAACTAGTACCTCAACTTCAGTCTTTATTTCTTCAAAACTATTTTTGATAAAATTAAACCAGTATGTATCAAATTGCTCCAATTTAGTTCCAATTTTATCAATAAAATCACCAAATGTCATTCCATTTTCTTCCCCTATCAAATTAGCCAAACTTTCAATTCTTTCAACTATTTTATCAACAAGTTTATTATTAAAGTTAAATTTATCTAAAGCTATTTCAACATTTTTTTCTAAACTTTGCTTTACGGAAAGTGAAGAAATTAAAGCTTCTTTAGCTTCAGCTGATAAAATACTTATATTATGATTAAATTCAGTATTTTTTATTTCTTCGTACTTTTTTCTCTCGTTCTTTGGAATATCATCAAGAAATGTCGAACGGATCAAAGCATTAACTAATGGATAATGTAGGATGATTTGTAGGACTGAAAATTGCATATCTATAGTAGATATCAGTTGGGATGTGTTCTGAGATTTTTTGGAAGAGCTTCTTCAGCTTCCGATGATAAAATGCCTGGTTTGTCATTTACCCTTTATCCCCTCTATCTTCCGCTTATAACCTCCATAAAAATCCTCCTAGATCCTAAACTGTGAAGATAATTTATAGGTCACTAATATTCAATTAACAATAATTCTAATAGAACACTTACAAACAATTCTGCCGAGAATCATTAGCTAAATTTCATTCAAAAAAAATTAAATTAATTATTTTATAAGGTAAAAAAATTAAAAATATACATATAAAATAAATATAAAGAAATAATTGATTTATTGAGCATGATTGTGAAATGCCGACATATGTAAATATGGTCATACGACACTTGCAGATATGACATTTGCAGACCCGACATTTGCAGACGACTTTTGCAGATCGACATTTGCAGATACCGACACTTGCAGATATGACTTTTGCAGATCCGACCTTTGCAGACCCGACATTTGCAGATATTAATTTTTGAAAAAAAATTTTAAATTTAAAAAAAAATTGGAAAGGTTTCGATATAAGACCCATACCATTCGATTCGTCTCGACGAGCTGAGTCGAACGGTACTACTCTTTTCCGGAAGATTCTTTTTTTCGGAGGTTCAAAATGTTCAACGTAGACCTATGGAGCGTCGGCGAGGCGCTTGTGCAAAACCCCGCGCTTCGCGCGGGGTTTTGCGGCACGCGCCTCGCGGGGAGTCAACGGTCGCTGGGCTCTGGGCTCGTAACATGACCTATTCCTATCATCGATGAGATGGGCATCCCAGGGTTCCTCCGCAGCAGCAAACACTCCACGGTGCATAGGTAAGGTAAAGAAGAGAGCGAAATGGTCCTTATCTGCAAAAGTCGGATCTGCAAATGTCTGATCTGCAATTGTCGGATCTGCAAGTGTCGGTATCTGCAATTGTCGGGTCTGCAAAAGTCGGGTCTGCAAGTGTCGGGTCTGCAAATGTCATATCTGCAAGTGTCGTGACACGGTAAATATAGTAATAATATTTTATGCTTGTTAAATTAAAATTAATTGTTTAGACTTTTTTATTATTTTTTATTATTTTTTTATAATAAAAATTTAGCATTTATTTAATGATATCATAATATTCAGAAATAAATGTTTACATAAATATTCATTTGATTTTATATAATTACAACTCTTAAAGCGGATGTAAATTTAGTTTAAACATTAAAACGTTTAGAGCTATGCCACGTTGAATGATGTTTTGTTGACAAAATAAAATAATTGAAAAATAATTGTTGACAATATTTAAATATTGATAAAAGTTTCCAAAACTTCACATAATTTTTAAAATTCATTATACCCTTAAAATCAGAAATCAAGAGATATTTACATAGGTATTTACTTGATGTATTTTGTAATTCCATCCATTTTATTCTTTTCCTTATTTTTTTACTCATCAACTTATGATCACGAAAAGCATAATACTCCTCCAACCCCTTCCCCAACTTGCCCACCAGACGGTACACCATTTATATATAGGAATTTGGTTAGAAAATTATTACTTAAATTTTTAAATTCAATATACTAATAGAAATATGAAAGAGTTAGTTTTGGTGATTGTTATGGTATCGGATTTCTTCCTCCAAAACATATTGAAATCGAAATTGAAAAGCACGACATGTATTTTTTAATTACTCTGTTTGGTTCGAACGAGTGGGGGTCTGAAGAGGGATACTTTTATCTTGAATTCAGCACAAACGGAAATAAGGTATAAATATTAATTACAAAATAATAGGTAGTTCTTATTAATGATAATAATTTTAAATTATTGAAACTGAATGTGAGTTTAGATAAAGTCTAGAAAACTTAACAAAATATGTTAATTTATAGATCTACGTCACACCAGGATTCGATGTTATTGATTTTAAAACCGAGAACAATTTTAAACTTGATTTCTTTGCATTGCAAAATAATACAATTAAGGTACTTCGATAATAATAACAAGATATATTTTAAACTGAATTTTTATGTTGTAATTACAAATCCCAACGAAGAATCTTATGAGTACATACATTATGCTGAAAGAGATCTAAGAAATTTATCAGCAGTTCTTTATGGAGGTGATCATGTATTGAAAAAAGTTACATTGCTTAAAGACATCTATGACTCTGAATAAGGAAAATTGTTTGGATTTTTATAATGGAAAAATGTTGTTTTATTATGTATTAACAAATAAAAATGCCTTGAAAAAATAATTCATATTCTCCTTCCCCATGCATATCCGTAGCCGTAACCATTTCCAAAACCTCCTCCACCGGCCGCAACTACCACAGTACCTCCAGGGCCTGTTACCCTTTGAAATCCTGCTCCACTTCCTCCGCCTCCACCACCAGCAGTAAAAGTAGTTGAAATACCTCCATATGGAGAAACATTTACAACTGATTGAATTCCACCTCCGCCATTTCCATTAAATCCGCCACCACCACCAGAAGTAAAAGAACTTGCAGCTGGAATATATGAATAATGACAGCAATGCCAATTTGAATAATCATAACGTCTAAATCTAAGCATTCTTAATTTTTTAGAATTAGTTTAGAACTCTGTAGCATTGATTAAATAATTTTTAAAAGTTAAAAGCTTACCTCTCATTCGAAGCGGAACAGCATGAATCTAAAATAATATTGAAAAGTATGAGCAAGGAATATAGCTTAATTAAAGCATTCATAGTTAGGTGAATTTATTAATAATTAATAGAGTTAAGGTATAATTTCTGTAAAATTTCTAGTTTATAAAGACTTTATAAATTAACAAAAACTTTACTAATTTAATGAGTGTAATCAAGTTTTATTGATAAAAATATTTTTAATGAAAATAAAACTTTTTTCCTGTCTAAAAACGTAACACTATTTTGATTGAGCAAATTTCACTTTTACGTTCAAAATTCGTTCAACAAGAAATGATGGGAAAAGCATTAATTATTTATTATTTTTTAATTTTTGCTCCTTTATAAAAAATTTAATTGTAAATGTGTTACTGAATAAAGTTCTTATGTTTAAAAAAATTATTTTTTTCCGATGTTTTTGTTTGATATTTTATAAAAATTATTTTAAAAATAATCACAATAAATCAAAATAAGTAAATGTAAAGTTTTCAAACAATACAAAATTAGTATTGAAAGAAAAATATGAAATAGATGAAATAAAAAATAAAGGCACAAAAAAAGTAGCTAAGTTGAATAAAATTAAGTTATCCAACAGCGTTGAGGTTTTTCCTTGAGGCTTATTCTTGGCTTATTCAACAATTAAAAAATTATTTGGAAATACCTATTCGAGATAAAAGAGAAAGAAATTAATGGCAATAAAATAGAAGAAAACTTCTCTTCTAAAAATGTGAATCTGATCTCCTTCCAGATATAATGTTGATTATTAACCTTGCATAACTTTTTATTCTAATATTTTATTTAAGTATTTTTAAAAAATGTTAAGATCCTTAAAATGGTTCTCTTCCATATCATGTGAATATTTTTAGCGTTATAAATTTGAAAGAGTTTATGTACAAAACAAACATTTTTTAAGCACAAAGAAGGAATAAAATATCACAAAATACAATTTAATGCACAAATTACTTATAAAAATTAACAAAAAATTTCTTTAGATAGTATATTTACCAATATTTGTAATTTTTTATAAAAATATTTTTTTTTCATCTAACCAAAAAGTAATATTAATAGAAGATTAAAATTAATCCTTAAATAATTTTTTAAATAATTATTTTATTTTTTTCTAAATTTTTATTTTTTAATTTTTGATTTTTTTAAGTTTAATCTTTTAAATAACCCTCTCTTATTCTCTAACATTTTTTCTCTGATTTTACTCATTTCCGCTTATATTTTTGTTGGCTCCCCAATAAAATGCCAAATCCAAATAATGCCCATTCTTAACAATTATTGGAATTAGCAAGATGCTTGTGCAACTTAATTTAATTTTTTTCAGACACTTTCTATTTAAAATTTTTCAATTTAAAATTGTTTAACTATTTTCTTTCCTCTTTTTTTACTCTTGCATTCTCCTCTCCCACCCAAATTATCGTTGCAGGTGAATTATTTATAAAATTGGTCGAGATCTTTATAGACTACAAAAACATGCATTTTTTATTTTTATTTATTATCGAAAAAAAATTTTTTATACATATTACTTATTTTCTTTTTAATATTTCCCAATTAAAAAACCGAAGCTCAAAAAATTCGGGTTTTACCAATATTCCTATTCAGACCGCCAGATCCTGAAAATCCGTATCTTTAAAAAACTCCAAGCATATCTTATAATTGTTTTTAAACAATAATTGTTTTACTTTGCTGTTAATTAACTTTTAAAAATCAAAATATTTTTATTTTACTTTTTCTTAAAAAGATTTTTCTTTTAATATATTATAGCATTAAAATATGTATGTATACATTATTAAACTTTTTAAGGATTGGTATAATTTAGATCATCAAGATCATTTTAGTTCTAATTTCTCCTCCTCTATTTTTTTTCTCTTTTTATTTTTGGAAATTATGAGCACAAAATAAATATAATAAAATAATTTTTATTTTGTTTTATCTACCAAATTAAGAGTCTTACGTAACCTTGGCTATGAAAAAAAACAAAATTCCCCCGAATCTGAAGTCCCCTTCCTCCACTTTTTAAATTAATCATTCAAAATTTTGAAAGGTTTTTTAATTAAAATTAAAAAGAAATTTTAAATAGAAACATTTTTTAAAAAATCTAAACATTAGCAAGCGCCAACATGTTTAATGACAGCTAAAAAGCTAAAACAAATATTGTTTCGTGGTTCTTTTTATTAGAAAAGATCACACATCAGTATCGTTTTAGTTCACATTATTACCTCTCTCTCCCTTTTTTATTTATGAAGGATCCTGGGCATTTAATAAATTTTTTTAATTATTGTCAATGCTTCACACATTCCCCTCTCACAAAATTCTCTCTCCATTTCTATTTTAAATTATTGTTTGAGTAATAGCAGTAATATTTATTTAAGGTTTTTTTAATTTAAAATCTTGTTGGAAAAAATATTATTGCTAAATATCATTCAAAATATTATTGCTAAATATCTTTATTTAGGTGGGATATGGATATATCAAACTTGGTTCCAAATGGGATATCGAAATTTATTCCGCCTAGGGAGCGTTTGGTTAAGTCAATATGATGCTAAAGTCTGCGGCTTTAAGGTTGTCCTAGGGTGTGTTTCAAAAATACAAACTTATAATGCAGCACATATTTTCATTTGACCCCCCTCCCACCCCTCAAATTTTAACAGTGAATTTTGAAATTAAAAAACACTTTCAAAAAACATTTTTTAAAAAGATCTAAACTTTACCAATCGCCAAAATAAAATTTAATTTAAGTTAAAAGAGATATTACTATATTTCATGGTTTATTTTATTTAAAGAGATCACACATCAGATCATTTTAGTTCAATTTTTTAAATGCTATATACTTACCTCTCCATCTTTTTTTATTTGAGAAGAATCCTGGGCATTGAATAAAAATTTATTTAATTATAGTCAATGCTTCACATTCACCTTCCCTCAAAAAATTCTCTCCCTTTTTATTTAAAATTATCGTTTAAGTCATTTTACTAAATAAAACTTTGTCTAAATAAATCTCGCAACTGTTTTAAATAGATAGATAAAATCTATCTTCTTATTAGATAGATAAATCTATCTAACTTTTCAGCTTCGAATCGCTCAAGCCGTGAGCTATCCTCTTTTTGTAATTTAAACATTTTTATTGGCCAACATAAATTTCCAATGATGACTCACTTTTCAATAAAAAATAAAAATCCTATTAAACATCACTCTAAAACGAAAAACTAATTGACCAAACATGCATCTTCTGATCGGGCTTCGGATCGAAAAAAGTGCGGGTTTCAATTCTCATGTTGTCTCCCTCATTTGTATGTATTATATAACTTTTAAATCTTGATATTTTTTATTCTAAATCTTTATCTGTTTATTATCAAAAAATTAAATTTAAAATTATTTTTTGTTAATTATTGTACATAAACAATTTTTTAAAATTATATCAATTTATACTTAACAAACTACAAACTTTTATACCAAATAATAAATAAATATTTGCATAAATGAACCAAGAAAATTTTTTTGGATTATTTCATTTAATGTAAATATTTAAATAAAATATAAAAATGTTTAATATTTTATAAATAAGAATTCTTATCGTTCTTAAATTTTGTTTTAAAAAAATTATTTTTAGCTCATAATATCACAAAAATGTTTTTAAAATTTTTTTTTGGATTTTTGTATGCTTAGCTTTATAATTTAATAAAATGTTGAGCATTTTTGATTAATATTCCCCCATATTTACTTCGATAAATATTTATTTTATTGCTTAATATCTAATAAATCCAAATAAAAATTTAATTTCCATACAAATTTAATATTAAAATTTAATTAATTTTTAGAAGTATTTTTTGAAATTAATTCCAATTTTTCCTCACAATGTTATTAGCTTCATCTTCCCATGTATATCCTCAAGCCCTATACCCCCCAAACAACCCTTCCACCTTTCAAAATAATCCAAAAGATTTAAACAACAATTCCCAATTAACTCAAGAATCTAATCAAGTAGAATGTAATCAAGTAGAAGCTAATCAAGGAGAGAAACCAAAAGAAAAGTTGAATGAAAAGAGGAATCCAAAATCATTTTTTTCTGACTGCAGGGTTTGTGGCCAGCAGGCAAAGTGCCACAATTTTGGAGTTAAATGTTGCCATGGTAAAATTATTAAAAATAAAATGAGTTAACTTGGAGGAATATTAATAGAACTTAAGCCTTAAAATGGATTTAAAAAGTATTTTAATTTTAGGCCTGGGATCTAAAAAATTTTAAAATTAAAGTTTTTTTAAATTAAAAATTTTTTTAAGTTTGAAATTCAAGTAAATTTTTAAATTAAAGAGACAAATAATACTCTCAAACTTATCCAACTAACTGAACTTTGGTTTTAGTTAGCTAAACATGACCACAAATTATTAAAAAATTCAAATTATTTTTTTCAAGCCTGCCGAATGTTTTTCCGTCGATCAGTTTTGAGCCTAAAAGAATTTAGATGTAAATCTGGCGGAAAATGTCAAACGCGCAAAGGTTATTTCCATATAAAAAATTTTCATTCTAAATTTTTTAAAGGAGAAAAATGCCGTTCCTGTCGTCTTGATACTTGTATTAAAGAAAATTTAGACATTTCTTTAATTCAATTTCCTTCAAGTTATAATTTTAAAAAAATGAAGGATTGGTTATCTAAGAAGAGAAGAGAATTAATGCCCAATAATTTTGTTAAACATTTGAGTGGACAACAAAATATGATGAAAAATTTAAAATTAATTAGCAACTGTAACAATAATGGGAATATTATTGAGAATAATAATGGGAATATAATTAAAACAAATGTATCAATAAAATTATTAAAATAAAATAATTTATTTAAAGCAATAAAAAGCTCCCTAATTAACCTTCATGACATTAGCATGCCTTTAAGGCTTTATCTTTACTTTATGGCTTTAAAGTGGTCATGTATTGGCAGAATACCCTTCTTTCAATGGGGATAAAAATTTTCGAGACTTATATCCAAAGTTATCCCTTTATACAAACGACATTATGGCACTATAATCGTTCGACTGACATTGACTTTCTTTTTATTGAAATTATTTAAATATAGGCAGAGTTAAATATATTTTAAAATTTTAGTTACCTCAATTATTGCCAAATAATATAATTGAAATAATTAATGTTGATTTGGAAATGTTGTTATCAACAGAAAATAAAGCTTTAAAATTACGTCAATCTCCAAATAATTTATTATTAGAATATTTATTTACAAAAAGTTTGGAAAATTTAATTGAAAGTAAAACGAATGTATTGGATTTTATTGAACTTTTTGGAATGGTAGAGAAATTAATTTTTTATAAATTTTAAAAATTATTATTTTAAGAATGGTAAACAGTTGATTATAAATGAAAATTTATTTAAAGAAGGAAGGAATCTCCCAACTATTGGAAATTACCAAAATTTGGATTTTCTTTTGGAAGTTGAAATTATGAGGAAATTACCTATTTTTGATAAAATTCCCTTTGAAGATAAGGTAAAGATTAATTATTGTTTTTGAATTTTATCAACCTTCCTCCATTTTTAAAAATTTTAAAATTTAAAATTCAAAGATTTGTCTCTTCCGCTTAAATATCCATCGTCTCGTAACTCTTTCCAATTGTTTCCAATCTATACAAATGGGAGAATCATCAGTTACATATCCAAATGGATTGCATCCTGGCGATTTTTGTAAACATTTGTTTGAAAATATGTTCACTGAAGAAGATTTGAAGAGGTAATTTTCTCTGATTTCTAAGAAATTTCTTTTGTGAGGTGTGTGGCCCTAAATCCGGATCTGCTTTATAGCTTGAGTCTTATAATCAGCTTTATGTCAGGAGCCTTTATACGAGCTATCTGACAAATTTAATTATCTTTAATCTAATTTATAGATATCAAATCTTGAGAAGACGTGCATTTACTGATATAATATCTGAATTTAAGCCCTATAATCTAACACAACAAGAATATGTTTTACTCAAAACAATATTATTTTGTAATTCAATACCAGAAAATATCAGCCAAAATTCCAAAAATTTATTAAAATTAGAGGCAGAACGTTATGGACAAATATTAATGAAATATTTACAAAATTTATTGGGGAATTTTAAAGGAGCAATGAGACATGCAGACTGTTTATTATTTATTGGAAAAATATTTGAATATAATATGCAACAAAATATATTTTATAAAATGGTTGACGAAAAAATATTTTATAATAATGAAAGGAGTTCTCGTTTAATTATGGAAAGACCAATATTCGTGGAGCAATGCTTATTTAAATTTCCAAACTAATTTTCAAATTTTTCTTAAAATACATATATGTACATAGTAGGGATCACCGATGTTTTTTGGGTCGGGTTCCAAATTTCCTAAATCGAGTATTTAGCTTTTTGTCAGTCGAATAAGTAGGGTCCTTGTACATACATACATTATTGTTTATTTTTATTTTTTGTGCTTTACTATTATTGTAAATAATTTAATTTTTTTATTTATTTTTTCACTTTGTTTTATTTATTTATTTTTATAAGAATAAAAAACTAAGATTATTAACTCAATTTTTTATTAAATCGGTATTGGATATACTTTGTATCTGTGATAAGCAGTTTGATTGGAAGTCCTAGTTTCGTAGCTATCAAAAATTGTGTTGTCGAATCAGAAATTTTCAGTCCGGATATTGGTCTGGATATCTGATCCTCTATTAGTATGAATTTCTCAGCACCCTTGTCTCTTTTCACACGAAGTAATTTTTTTTCTTTTTAGTTGTCTTCAAATAAAAAAATATAATACATGCACAAATAAATATTTAAAAAAATGGTATATGAAAATAATTATTGCAAAAACGGATTATAGGCCATTTTATTGTACATAAATGTAAGAGATAAAAATTCTAAAATTGTTTCTAATCACAAACTAGGGATTATTATTGCAAAAATATATTTATTCTTTCTTTTTTTTATGATTTTGTGTTCTGATTTTTGATTTTATAATCCTACCAAAATTTTGAAATTTTTATTTATGAATTATTTATACGCATTATATTTATTTTTTAATTCAATATTATTTCCTTCCCATTCTCTTTCATTGCCAAAACTTGACTTTTCTTGCATCAAGATTAAAGATAAAAAAAGATTTAAAGTTTATGGTAATAAAAAGTTTATGGTAATAATTTCAAGAATCTTTTAAATCTCTATCTCTTCATTTGTTAAATCTGTATTTAATCAGTAATATTTTTAAAAAAATAGATTATTAGAAATACGATTAAAATTTAAGTTGTAGTTACTTATTTTCTAAACTATGTGCTACCGAAAATTCTTTGGATGAAATCGTCTTTTAATAGGGGATTTTCGTTAATATAAAGAGTGAATTCGTTTAAATTTAATTTTAAAAATTTAATTTTAAAATTAAATTAAAATTAATTTTGTTTAATTGTTTGTATAAAGTACGAAAGCAAATTCGAAATTTCGAAATAATGATCACTTTTAAGGAATTTCGGTCCCCCTTAAAAATTTATTTCGTCTAAGATAGACATTTAAGATCATTTTCAATTACCCAAATTTGTCTATTTTCTCTCTTCTCTCCCTTTATCTCCTTCTCTCTTTTTTTAAATTTCCATTCCCTTAATCCAGCTATATACATATAAAATTTTATACATATAGGTAATATTTTCGCCAGTTCCACCAATTCACTCGAACGCTCAATTTGTACCAGAGCAGTAAGTTCTCCGTCCATTCTAGCTTCACCTCGCGGCGGTGGAAAGGTTTTCAAGACATCCATTTCTTCTTGTTGTTGTGTTGGTAGTAGTCTAGCAATAACACCATACCATTTTTCAATCAGCGCTTGTGCTCGTCCAGTGGCTTGTTTGAGTTGAAAAGCATCCAATTCTAGACGATCATCTTCTTCCACAGTGGTGTCCTGAGCATTTAACGTGATGAGAACAGCACGGCCCTTTTCTTTCAAAGTTGACAGAACGGTGGCCAGTTGTAGCCGGATGACTGCTGACATTGTGACGGCTGTTGTTCAGCTCACTTCACAAAGAGTAGTTGTAGTTGTGGTGGCTGTTGTTCAGCTCAACCAAAATAAGAACGAGTAGTTGAAGTTGTTGTGGCGGTGGCTCCGCTCACACACAAGGTTGAAGAGTTGGTGTAGTGGTGTGTGGTGGTGGCTGTAGTACAGCTCACACACAATAGTTGTTGTAGTGGTAGTTGTCGCTGTGGCTGTTGGCCAGCTCACTTCAGTAGTAGTTGTTGTTGTGGTGTAGTGGTTGTTGTTGTAATTGTCGTCCCCGGGGGTCCCGGGTCGTGGCACCAGTTTGTCGGGATTCGGGAAGTCCCGACAAATGGTTTTGAAGAGGAGAGAGGAGAGTCGTGGCACCAGCCAGTGTAATGTGGCACTGGCACCGGACTGTTGGTAGTGCCAACAGTCAAAGGAAAGGCAGTAGAGTGACTCGGAGCACGAGTCACTTTAGCCAAAGAAGAGTAGAAGTGGTGAACGGTAGTGCCGTTCACTTTACCAACCAAAAAAGAACACAAGTCCACCAACAAATAATTTTACTTCTCCAAATAGCAATAAACAATTAGGCGAACAAGTTGAGGGCCAGCAAGGGCCAGCGAAGCAGATCAGCACACACAAGGGTTGATGGAGGTTGTTGAAGTGTTTGAATGGAGAAGAAGAAGGATAATGAGGATTTTTGTGGGACTGATCTGCTTCTTAAATAGACACAAAAAAGGCGGGGTTTGGCAATAAAAACTCAAAAAAATGCGAACTTGAAATTAATGCGTACATAGATTATAGAAAACAAAATGTGGAGAGAGAACGGGACAGAGAAAAAAGCAGAAAAAACAATAGGAAAAATTTAAGTTGTGACAGGCGCAAGCTGTCACAAAAAATAGAGAAAGGAATTTTTGGCGGGAAAATAACTAAAAAAGGTTGAGTGGACAACAAAAAATAAGGGGTGAACGGCCAAAAAATTAACGAGAAGTGAACGGGGGACAATTAACAAAAAAGACAATTCAATGAAAGTCGCCAAAATTGGCGACAATTTACCTATTTATGGAGATAACAATAAATTGAAAAATAGAGATTTTTTTGCCTGAGTTTCGCCTGAGGCGCAAAAAATGGAAGACATCTGGCTTGAGGACCTCAAAAATTCCAAAATTATTTATTAACTAATTATCATACTTTATTCATTATTTAACAAATAGGTAATTAATTCAAACAATAATTAAATATTCCCTTTTAATCATTTTTCAAAATTTTTTTCTTTTTTTTAAATGTGTTTTGAAAATGTCAGAATATTCTAGTATTTATGCTTTCAATATTTAAATACATAATTTTTTTAATAACACTTTATTTGAAAAAAGTGTGAATAACTTGTTAATATTTTTATTTTATAATTTACTATTTTTCTTTTAAAGTACACTTTTTATTTTAAATATCTCAAAACTTAATCATTTTGTCTTTTAAACAAATATATAAAAATTAAAATAAAATTTATTAGATAATTTAGCAGCTTAAAAGTTGCTTTAATTTAAATATGGGATGAGCAACAAAATTTAAAAAATAATTATTGGGAGAATGGCATAATTTTTGGGTTGTTGTTGGGTACAAAATAAAAATGCTAAAGTAAAAATGTGTGAAAAATAGAAAAGTCTAAAATTAAATGTTCTTTCGACGTTTGATCCTAGGGCCTGCTCAGTCGTCTTTTTCCTTTGGCCATGAGTCCACAATTTTTATTGCGGGGCCGGACTTCGGATAGAGCCCTCCAGAATCAATACTGATCGAATTTTGAAGAGTTATTTTAGAGTAAAATGAAGAATTTTTGGAAGAGTAGTCTTATTGTTAGTCTGAAAAATAAAAATTAAGTAATTTTTATTTTTGATCATTCCTATTTTACCTTTAAAATTAAAGACCAAATATTTTGCTATCATTTTCTGGGTGCTAAGAGTTTTTTTTGTTGAAATGAACAAAAATAATTTTTAATAAAGCTAAGGATAATAGACGAATTTTAGTTGATAAAGAATTTTTTTTAATTTTGTAAATTTCGGAAGCTGAAGCGTAAGTAGGGAGGGAAAAAAATAATTGACCGGTTTTTGCATCGTTGTTGTTTTGTATTCTCGCAATTTTTTAAAAATATTTTGAAGTATTTCAATATTATTTTTTGTTGAGCGTATTTGCGAGAATGCAAAATTGGTTTTTGTTGTGGTGGTAATTCTAGTTGAGGAAAATATTTTTTATTTACATAAGAAACTGGAGATCATTTAGTTGTGGAATTCCTTTATTTGCTGGAATTTTTACATCTGATAAAGAATATTTTTTAGATCGTTAAGATTATACATATTAATAAAATGAGAAGGAATTAATATATTTTTAATCAGTAAAAAATTTTTATCAATAATAAGCTAAGAATTAGAGATCGGCTCCCTCTAGTAGATGTCCCTTTGGAGCGAGCATTCTATTAGAAATTTCAGGTGAAATTTTTATCATTAATAAGCTAATGATGTTGGCTTTTAGCTTCTAAATTTGGAAATAAAGTATATATTCTTCCAATAATTTAATAGAATTCTTATTACCTTTATTTGAAAAAAGTGAGAAATACAAATTTAAAATTAAATAAAAATTTAAATTCTGTAAATGTGTATGTTCTTCTCTTTTGGATTGAGTCTTTTATTTGGCCAAAAATGGGCGGGTCGGTTGTCAGGAATGGAATCGAGAGTAAAGGGAGATAAGAGAAGGAAGAGGGAGAAAGGAATATTTAAAAAACTATTTTATTATTTAAATGACGCAAAACTGCAAAACAAGCAATGGACCTGTGACTAATCTAGCCACGTTTCTTTACCTCGCGTTTTAGAGAAATTTCAAGAAAATTTTTGAATTTTTTGTATTTCTAAATTAAGATTTTATTTTAAATATTTCTGTGGCTTACTTTTAAATTTTTGAAATACCTAAACCTACCTAAACCTGAATTCCTATTTCCCTGTCGACCAACTCCAGTTTTATAAAGACCATTTTTATTTTTTATCTCTTCACAAGTTTAATCGGGGAACTGAAGAGGTTAAAGGGGTAAATGTGGATTTGGGAGGATTTCGAGGGATTAAGGAGGGTTGAGGTCGTTTTGTCAGGGCTAAGCAAGGAATGTTGTTTCAATACATTCAAATACAACTTGAATTTGCATAAACCACAAAAATCCATTCATTATATTTTATTTTATTTTCCAAATATAGAAATATTTGGTATTTTAATTTTTACATAAAAAGCTTTATTCCCTGCAAAAATATTTTCCATTTATTTTTTATTTATAATTTTAAATTGATTAATAATTTAGTTTTTGGTTTTATTTGAACAGTGACTATTTTTCTCTCAATAATTCTCTCAATCCTTCCAAATCTTTTCAAACAGTACATAAGACCACAGCAGTTATGTGTGTGTCTATTAAAATTTTTTATAATCATGTAAAGTTCAAAAATATTTTTTATCAGATTTGCTTAAAATTTTGTTTTGCAAAGCTAATTCGGAATCTCTAAAACTTTTTTCATTCAAAAATATTTTTTTTTTATTTTATTAATTTACAATTATTGAGCTTTCATTCCATTCGTCTTTCATTACTATTAAAATTTATCTTAATAAATCACCTTATATTGAGTTGTAGGATTCTTTAGATACTTCAGAACTCTAGATACAATTTCCTTCCTTATATTCTAGGTTGATTATTATACTCGATTGATACTCACTCGACTGATCAATTAAACTTTTTTTTATATTTATTTGATACTTATTTCGATATATTTTGTCTAAACTTTCACAATTTAATTCGTAATAATTTTAGTTTTCTGACTCATTTCTAAATTTACCTAGCGTCATACGACAAGATTTTAGAGTTATTTTTAACTCAATTCTTGTCGATTTATTGTTATTCAAATTCTTCTTTTTATTACTTAAACATCTTTGACGTTCAAAACTAAGAAATATTTGTTATTTATTATACTAAAATTAGTCACATTTTTAAACGTGACTATGTCCGCTTCACTTTTTATATTTCAAGAACTTTGTATTCATAATTTAATTTTTAGAATGCTTAATAGTTTTGCATCGAAGTTGAGTTCGAAGTTGAGTCATTTTAGCTTTTTAAATTTTACAAGATTTAGCATTTGACTAAAAAAGCTGACTTAGAGCATAAATTAGAAAATTTCACTTAAATTATAATTTAAAAGCAGAATCTTATGATTACGATGAAAAGCTAAATAGTATTATATTTTATTATTTAGAAACCAGAGATAAACCATAACTAATCAAAAATTAAAATTTTTATAAAAGCATCAATAAAATACCCATAAATACAAAACAATACCAAAAGATAACCAAAATAAAAATAAAAGTTTATGTATTACTTACAAATAACGATAAACTTCTTAAGGCTATCAAACATTCAAATTCAATCTCAGACTTTTTTATAGTTCAACATCATATTTTAAACATTCTATATTAATTCTATAAAAGATATAAATAAAATTCACATAACAACCAAAAAATTATAAAAACAAATTAATCAAAAAGTAGTGCAATAACAAAAAATAAAAAATATTACAAATATTTGGGATAATAGTTAAGGATGAAAGTTGACTAGGGGTGATTATGGAGGTGAAATTGATATTGAAAAATACGGAGATGAAAGTAAATTATTTTTATATGTCAATTGAATTCTTTCGACGTTTGATCCTAGGGCCAGCTCATCCGTCTTTATCCATTGGCCATGAACCCGACAATTTTATTACGGGGCCGGAAGTCAGGTAGAGTCTTCTAGAATCAATACTGATCGAATTTGTTTCTTTCAAATTTTTCTGAGCACTAGATCATTTGATTATCAGTAGGGTAGATAGTAGAGGGCAAAATATTTTTTAAGCTAATAAAATTAGAGAATTGTCTTCACATTTACAGATTTCTAATTAGTTCTAGGAATTCATTACATATTCTGTTTTTGTTGAAACCGCATTTGATTTTCCCATTGGGGATTAAAAATGATGTTGCTAATTTGTATATTAATGCTATTTATAAAAATTATTTACACGGAGCAATAAGCTCTTTCTTTTAGTGCTACATCTGAAAGTTTTTGAGCTTTATTCGAGAAAAATCTTTTTTTTTATTTAAATCTGTAGGTTTTTTTAATAAACTATAAATTTATATTTTATAAGTGTAAAATTCATCAACAATTCAGCGGCCTTTTATTTGACCTTTTGAGGGCAAAATTCCAGCCATGGCGATGTAAATAAAAAAAAGCCAACTTGGCTATAATAAATTCTTTTTCTTCTCTTATTTCTCTCTTTTTTCCCTTTTCTCTCCTTAAATTTCCACGCAATCACAAGATTTTCAAATTCGTAAACAGATTAAAAAAACTTTTTTTAATATTCAAATCTTTTTGTTTGTATAACAAATATAAAATAACCGCATGGCCGGGACATTTAGAGAATTAAATTTACGGTTAACAATTTATTGAGTGTATTTATTTTTACGTTTTTATTGTTTACCATCTTATTTTATATTTTTGCATATTTATAAATATTTATTTCCTCACATGGTACTTTTTATTATTGGAATTAAAAATTTTTATTAAAAAAATTTATGTGTTTATCTGTATAATACTTCCTTATCGTTGTGGTATATTAAACTTCTGGATATTTAAAATCAAAGCTGGAAGAAATTGATGCTTAAAGGCCTCAACATATTTTTCTTATCATTGTATTTATATCTCATCTTTAAGCTTTATTCTTCCGAATCTCTTCTAAGAACATCGCTACAATCCAAATTGGTGACAGTTCAACAGAATATACTGTTTTAAAAAACGTGCGCATTATGGAATGGAAAAGTAATGAAATTGAACAACCAGGTATTTTCTCAGAGGAAATAAAAGTTTGCTAATTTTTTAGAGCAGATAACAATTTGGATTAGAAGTTGTAATCTGAATTGTTTGAGGATGGTCAATGAAAGAAAAGATGGAGAATTGCCTCGATTTTTACTTATAGGTGATCCTAGGTAAAATACGAATTATTCCCACCAAGATAAAAATAATTCCAAAATTTTCTTAGGGGTCTGTTTGATGAAAGTGACTTGGTAGAAACAAAATCAAGATATGCAAGTTTTGAGAAGCTTGATGGAGAAAAATCAACAAAAATGCTTCTTCAGACACATTATTTAATGGTATGTAGTATATATTATTTAGAACATGTAGGACCACAAAAACAAGGAATCTTTGTTTTAATTGTCTTTCTATAAAGGTATTTCTAGAAATTCCTTTTGTTGCATGTAAAAAATAGCTAAAAAACTAAAATTTTCACTTAAAAGAAAGACAACGACCGATTGTTGAAAAGTACAGACTGTTACGAATTATTTGGAAGAGTAGAAGATGAAAGTTGCTTTATATGAAAAGGCTGCTGCTTTAAAAAGAGATAAAACCCAAATATAATTTTATACATAATTTGATCTTACAGAATTTGTATTATGTATAAACTTAATAATTATTCGATTTTTTTGTCGCCTACGGTGCCAAAAATTCTAATTTAATAAGATTTAAAAGGATTAAGAGCGATACTGGGGATTCTGAAGTATTAAATTTAATATCAAAGGACTTGAGCGTGGCATCGAGGGATCAAGAAGATATCGTTGGATTTGGAGGAATAAGTTAAAGCCGATCAAATTCGGCTGACACTCATTTTGTGGGTGTCAGTACTATTATTAATACTATTATTAAGTACCATTATTAATCTATTTAAATTTCAAGATCACCCACATGTTTCATTTTCTATTTTTTTGAAAGCTTGAAAAAAATCTATATAAAAGGAGTATATTGATAAGGAGTAAATAGTGGGATATCATGTATTAAGAGAGATATCGGTGGATTAGGAGGACGGAGATATTGAGTGAGTTGAGATAAATATTGGTATAATAAATTTTTTATTAAAAGATGGAGAATGATTCAAACATTAATGATTTTTGAAAATTTTTAAATTTGTTTGGTAAAATATATATTTTTAATAATTGGCGCGGAAACGTGCCTTCTATAACTGGCGCTGAACAATGTGCGTGGAACTGAGCGCAGAAACGTGGGCGCCGTATCGTCCCTAACAGAGTAAGAAGTGTGATGAGAAAATCTAGTTTTATATTGTTAACTACAAGACAGTTAGAGTGTTATTGATTTTTTGTATTTTCGCAGAGTATCGATTTTTTACTTGTTACATATTTTCATTTCTTTTGCTTATTTTTTATTTTTTTGATTCCTTTCTTATTGCTTCCACTCTACTTCCCTAAGCAGATTCGTGAATAGTTTTCAAGGCAGATATTGGATGATTAACACTGTATTTTCTTTTTATTCTCCTTTTTATTACTAGATTATGTATGTAGATATAACAATTTTTTTAGGATCCTGTTTCGGTCCTGTTTTTTTAATCCTGTTACGGATCCTAGAACGCTTAGATCAAGGGTTTTTGTCAAGAACGAAATTCGGTCTTTGAGTTAACGAATTTTCCGTTTCAAAAGACCGAAATATATTGTTATCAATTTTTCTGGCATTAGCTTAAAATTTTTTAATTTTCTGTCGAATATTCGCGAATACTTATAATGAAATTTTACGCCGTATTTTGTTTGGGTGTAAAGTGTAAAATTGTCGTTTACGGGCCACCCATTTCCTCCTCATAGTTCTTTCCTTAAAATGGAGTTCAGACCCCCTTTTTCAGTTCAACTCTACTTCCCTATGGCATATTCATGAACTCGTCAATAAAAATTTGTATGGACATATTATATTGACCAGTATGGACATATTAAGGAAAAACTTGGAGACAAATCTACCTGTCAAAACCTTACTATTTCTCGTTTTTTATTTTAGAAAATTTATTCTAAATTTATCGAAAACTAAACGATTATTGTATGACTGAAGACAAACAACTTTTCCTGTTCGGACATACGCTTCCGGGCAACGAGATCTGTTGCTTGAAAGGTTTATAATTTTGTTTTTACTCATCTTATTTCGTTTTTTTAGGATAAAGAATGTGCAGAGAAACGAAATAAAGGCTATTGCTCTACTTTGCCTGGATGTACTGTTCTTCGAAAAATTCCAGCTGAAGATGTTTTGCAAGTTACTGCTGGGCATAATTATGTTGCCTTTCTGCTCAAGGTTTTTTATTTCACAGTAGGGTTGTGGTTAGTTCTCTGGGTCGGTTACGGATGCCCTAAAGTTTTTGAGTCGGTTCTGGAGCCCTAAAATTTAAGGTCGTTCAAATCCGGATTTCTTCAGTTCGGTTATGGGTCTCAAAGATTTTTTAATGGCCAACAACCTAGTCCACATTATTTAATCTCTATTTATTCATTTTTAGGATCATCGAGTCGCTCGTCTTCGTTATGAGATTGTTGCCAACACTATTGAATCTACCGCCCCAACAGACAAAAGTATTTTTTCATTCTTTTAATTTTTAAAACGATTTTTTGTTTGAGATGAATCCGGCCCTGGTTCATCAACAGCGCCAGCTACCACCACTGCTGGTTCCTCTGATCCAGCGTCATCTTCTGCAAATGCTGCTGCAAACGCCGCAAATCGGACTGCAAAAATTCGGGTTTCTTTGATTTTTTTTTACAAATTTTGAATTTATTTGTAGCGAATTATGATGACACGCCCAGGAACTCGTTCTGGCGGATTTTGCCGCACTGGAGTTGTGATTGATAGAAATCGTTCTCGACCAATGATTCCCGCGTCTTCTGTTCCAGAAGATTTAATCGTGCAATGCCAGGTTTTTTCTTCCTTTTTCATGGCTTTATTAAAGTCTTTTTAGGTTGTCCTACAATGAAAATCTCGTGATGTGATTGTTCGTGAATTACAACGCACTAATTTAAATGTCAACGAGGCAGTCAACAATTTACTTTCTCGCGATGATGATGAAATGGATGATTTGGATAACACAAGTGAGGCCTATCTTCACGAGGAGTTGCTTTCGTTACTCGATGCTGGGCTTCGTTCCGATGGAAGTGGTGCCGCAGCAGCCGCTTTACTTGATAGTGACAGCATTTATTCTGCTGGAGATGGCTACGAATACTTGATTTCACGTGATTTGGCTAGACGCAAGGGTGAAGGTTTAAATTTAAAAAACTTTTATTTTTAACTTTTCTATTCAAAAGACAAAACAAAAGACCAAAACAAAGAAAATGCGGACAGTTCCTCGACAATCCAGGAACATTTCTTTCTCGGTGAACGCTATACTTACTGGGGCCTAACGGGCAATGATGTTGCTGATGGTTCAACAAAATTCCAATTTCCTGATGACGTTACAAAATTTGTAAAAATCGTCTCTATGCAATCTGAACTTATTGCGCTTGCTGATAATGGAAAGATTTATGGTTGGAGTTGGGAGATTGATTCGAAGCCTGACAATTCTCCACACGTTGCAAATGACATTCTTTTCTCAGCCATTGGTATTTTATATTAATTTGCCTAACTTTTGTGTATCCTTTATAGATATAGAATTTCAAATTAAAGTTTCTATGAATTATTTTGAATTTTTATTTAGATATAGAAGGAGAAGTCGAAGTTGACTCCATTTCGAATATCGAATCTTGTGGTCTTCGCGCAGCTGTGCTTTCCAAAAGTGGCCTTGTTGGATCATTTGTTGACATCTCATGTGGCAATAGACTGGGCCGTATACTTTCTGAAACGCCTATTGAGATGCCTGAATCAGTCGACAAGTTGCTCTGCTGCACGCTTTATAGTGCTGTTTTGACAAAAAATGGGAATATATTTTGGAGGTTTTTTTTAAATTATTTACGTCTCAAAATTTTTAAATTGAAGAGGAATTTATCCATTTAATGAGCGCAGGAAGATTTGGGAAAAAAATACGCGCCCGCAAGAAACAAGTCACTTTTGAATCGTGTGGTTCAGAGACCACACGATTCTGTCTCTCTGGTCTTCTCCTGGTCCAAACTTTGATTTTTCATGGGTTTAGAATCAAGATCAAGGCTTTTTCAGGGTTCCTTGATTTTCCCTTGACTTTGGTTTTTCCTTAACTCATACTCAAGGATCAGGGTCAAGGATTTAAAAAAAATCTCGTCCTATAATAATTATTTTCTCATTCAGGTCGATGGTGCTTATTGTGGAATTGTTTTCAAATCTACAATGGAAAAGCTTGAATCTGAACCATCCACAGATTTAAGCAAAATGGGCACTCATGCGCAAAGATGATTTAGTTCTAGTTTCTTCGTCATCGCTTGGTTCAAGATCTCCAGAAGATTTTCAAATGCAATTCAAACAAATTCGTCTACCATCATCTGTTAAGCAAGTTTTATCTGTTGCAGTTGATTTAACAGGTTTAATAATGATTTAGAATTCTAATCCTACAAAATTTTTTAGGATTTCGTGTTTTCTGTGAAAAACAGTCACGAGTTCATTTGCTTCGGATTAGTTGTGTCGGCAAACTTTTAAGTGATCATCTTATACCAGTCAATTTTGGAGCTTAAACACAAAATAAAAAAGATGATTCTTATGAATGTATGACTACAGTTCAAAATTTTGGGGATGTAAGTTTTGAGATTTTTAAACGTTTTATCAAGCTTTATTTTAAGGAAGCAATTTTACTGTTAAATGATGGCTTTGGTGGAGGCTTTCAACCACTTTTACGGAACATATCTGGTGGATACAAACAATTATCTTATACTGGTTTAGGCCGAATTCTTCAATATGGAATGGGTATAAGATATTTTGCATCATCTGGTGAAATTAAGAGTGCGAGTATATGTTCAGGTTATTTGAATAAAATTCTGGATTTTGGATTATTTAATCTTTGCAGAACAAATTAGCGTTGACAAGAAAAACAACAGCTTGAATAAAAATGCCAATCGTATTCTTTTGATGGTTGCTTTAGTTTCTCCAAGCCATGAATGTATACTTCCTGATCATGGATCGCTTATGCAGGCTATTCTTTTCTGGTTTATATTTTTTCTTCTTTTATGCTGATCTTTTTTTAAATTTTAGTCAATTGGACGTGGTTATTGCCATTCTCAAAAAGCTTTTAAATCGAAGGAAATCGAAATATTTTTCATGTAAATTTTTTAACTTTTAGGATTACTCTCCAATAATTTTAGGTTGCGGTTCAAAATGCTTACAGCAGAACAAATGCTGACCAAGCTGATCTTGATGCGACTGATTCACGTTTATCAACAGCCTCGCAAAAATCCGACACTGTTGAGGCGGAAGCTGTTAAGACACGGTTTCTTTAGTTTTTTGTTTCTTTAGATAAATTTTCTAGCTATGAACGCAAATGGCAAGAAATGATAACTTCCGCTCCAACAACAAGAGCAAAAGCGCATCAACAGCAGCAACTCTTGAATGAACTAACTTCTGAAATTTCTAAAAAAGGTTTTTTTTAATATTTTAATTAACTTTGTAACTCTTATTTTTATGTTAGATTCTTCCCCTGAAACAAGCAAAGATGAACCGGAAAGTGCTGACTCGTCTGATCTTATCAATAAAAGGATTCCTATAGCTGCCAAGGAAAGACAAGGTTCTTAATTAAAATTATTTTTTGTCTTTATAAATATAATTTAAGCCAATTCAATTGAAATAATTCGTGAATTATGCAAGAACTCCGTAGTACGTGAATACTTCATTGATTTAATGCGACACCGTGACATCAATGGTCATAGTCCATTTGAGACCGCGATATATCAGCGAGCATATTTAGCTGCCCAATTGATGTGGCAAACTGCAATTGATGTTAAAGACTGGAGTCAAGGTTATTTTTGATAGTTTTATATCTTAGTCCCTTTTTATCGGGGACTAGACGGCGTTGGCTCCAAGAGTTTTTAAACTTTTATTTAACAAATATTAGTCAAAAATAGGGATTAGGAACCGATCAACTTTAGTCGGAATCGAGACGAATGAATGAATTTAGTCATTCTCTCTCTTCATGAGTTGCTAAAGATGACCGTTTCTTAATTTAACGTTGACAATAGATTTATATGATTTTATAAATTTTCTAGATGTTGTTGATATTTTAATGCCAAGCGTTGGATCTGACGACACAAATGAAGATTCTTCACTTTTTATTCTTTATGCTAATGATACATGCAGTATATATTTTTTAATTATTTCTTATTTTTAACTCCTATAATTTAAAGGTTATACTTGGACAGGCGAAGAACATACGCCTCAAAAAATTTATGAATGCAAAACATGTGGACTTGTAGGGACTCTTTGTTGTTGTACTGAATGCGGTAATATTTACTCTTTTTATTTTTAATTGAATGATTACTTTTAGCCCTCCTTTGTCATAGAAATCATGATTGCAAGTGAGTAATTTTTTTACGAAATAATTTTTGTCATTTAAAATTTATTTTTAGACTTAAGAAAACATCTCCAACCGCTTATTGTGACTGCTGGGAGAAATGTGAATGTAAAGCTTTGGTCACTGGAAATAATGCAAAGAGGGAACAATTGTTTTCTGGTTTTTTAAGTTTCTTTAGATTACTAATATTTAATTTAATAGGAATGTTTCAATGCCCAGCATTGATTGATGGTCTTAATTCTAAAGGAAAACACATTTTACTCTTTTTGGCTCGAACTGTTGGTCGTCAGGTTTTTTTATGAATTTTTTTTATTTAAAATGTTTAATGAATAGTTGATAGAACAAGAAGGCTATACGAAACGGAGTAAGCGCCCTGGACCTACTACCACAACTACAGCATATGGCGTCCCTATTCCGGAACATGATCTTGAACCACCAAAATTTGTAAGAAAAGGTTTTTTTAATTTAATATGTTCATTCAGATTTTATTAATTTAATTTTTAGCACTCGACTTGGCAATAGGAAATTGGGATGTTGTAAAAAGTTTGCTTGATGTTGGTATTAAGAAGCCGAATGCTCTCATTAATTCAAAAACTGAAGATGATCAACCAATTTTGAAAAATGTTTTTCATTTGCTCGAGCATAATGGTTCAACACATTTTGACAAATTTGTTTTAACTTTGCTTGGCTGGTGTGAAGAATCGAGCCTTGACACTATTCTTAATTTACTTGTACGCCAAGCCAACAAACAACAAAAGAAATGGGATGAAGAAGTCCATTTTTTAATTCAACGATTTGTCCGTTCTGTTATTCGTCTTTTTGTTATGGTGATTTTGCTTTCACCAGAGGCTAATGGAACTTTACTTGGTTTGAAGAAATTTTAATTTTTAATAAATTCTAAACACTTTCAGCAACAATTTTTGATGATATTAACAAAGCAATCCCAGCACCCGATGCTCCAAGTTTAATTTATCCACTTTCTAACCAGTCAAATGCTGCACAACCCGGCACGTCTACTTCTGTTGCTGCAATACGCGATTCTTTAAACAATTATCGAGCTGCTGCTATTTCTGGTGTACTTTCATTAGTTCGTGCTAGTCTACCTGCCGCTCTTTCTCTCAATTCATCACTCGAGAAAAAGGATCAGAAGAAACATAAAGTTATTGCTTTTGTAGCAAAATGTCGACGAGTCTTTCAGGTTATTTTAAATTTTTTTTCTTTTTTTAAAGAGAAATTTTCAGGCGTTAATTAGTTACTCGTTGCTGGATTTGATTGGAATTACTGATGCGTTAATTTCTCCAATTCGTCTTGGAATCGTTAAACCTTCAGCTAGCATTGTCTCAAATGAAGATGTTTTGGAGTTTGGATGAACATGAGGGGGTTTGTTTAGTCGGGAAATTTTTTAAAAATATTTTTTATCGTTAGGAAGATGCTTATGGAAGTGATCACGATGACATTGTTGATGATGACGACGATGATGAAGTTGAGCCATATATAGACATCCATGACGATGATGATGGCGAAGGTGAAGTGCACGGTGGTTCTGATGTAAATCCGCTAGATTGTGAAGGAGATTCGAATGATACTGCAACAGTGACTATTGGTGCCCCAGCAGCAACATCCTCTACGACTGCGGAAACTTCAAATAGTGTTGAGGGCAGCAACAAATTGATGATGAATTACAAAGACGAGAGAAGCTAAAAAATGTGGCAAAGATGCTACTGCCACATTTAAAGGTCTAAAAGATATTTAAATGAAATATGTTTTTATTATTTTTTAGTGCTTTTCCGTTTGTGTAGATTTTTTGTTTTATTTTTTTTCAAGAAAAAAATGTTATCAAAACAGCAGATTTTTAGATGGGAAAACGGAAAAGCACTATTAAGCCACTTGTAAAAAAAGGATTTTTGCGGATTCGTTTAGAAGAAAGCAAAAAGGCCTTTTCTTTACAAGTGGTATTTTTATCACATAATTTTTTTGTTGGTTAAAATGGGTTTGGGGTTCCCCCCTCAGCCCAGGGTATTCCCAACATCCAACTCTTCCAAGCTCCGAGAGCTTCAGACAATCCATAATTTCCAAAAACGATCCAACCTGACGACCTACTTTTTTTCGAAAAAATTCGAACTTTTTCTCCGATGAAATTCCCAAATGAATACCGCACTTAGTTTTAATACCACTCAAAACTGAATTGTCAAAAACTAAATAGGTTCAGGCTTTCATACCTCCGAGTTATATCCAAAGGCACGGGTTGTTATTCAATAGGTGTAGACAGTAGGGCACTTAGACCTTAGATTTGATTAGAACCCCCCCCCCCCCCCTTCCAACACTTCAACGGCTCGTCTACAACTTCAACTGCTCCTGCCAGACGTCTACAACTTCAACTGCTCCTGCCAGACGTCTACAACTACTCCTGAACCGACTCTAATGACCCCCGGGCCCCTCCACGGTACTTTAATGCACCCCCAGGTCCAACAAGGTACTCTACTGTCCACACCTATTTTATAAGACCCCTGTCTTCCACCAATCCCAAGTCTGACTCAAATGTAACTCCCCAAAATGCCCCGGACAAAACGTCACTCCCCAAAATGCCCCGGACAAAACGTCACTCCCCAATTCGCCCCGGACAAAACGTCACTCCCCTAAACGCCCCGGACAAAACGTCACTCCCCAAAACGCCTCGGACAAAACGTCACTCCCCAATTCGCCCCGAAAATAACCCGCACTGAAAATCCCGTACTGAACTGACCGACCCCCCTTTTTCAAGAAATCCTCTCCATAGGTTCAGGCTTTCATACCTCCGAGTTATATCCAAAGGCACGGGTTGTTATTCAATAGGTGTAGACAGTAGGGCACTTAGACCTTAGATTTGATTAGAACCCCCCCCCCCCTTCCAACACTTCAACGGCTCGTCTACAACTTCAACTGCTCCTGCCAGACGTCTACAACTTCAACTGCTCCTGCCAGACGTCTACAACTACTCCTGAACCGACTCTAATGACCCCCGGGCCCCTCCACGGTACTTTAATGCACCCCCAGGTCCAACAAGGTACTCTACTGTCCACACCTATTTTATAAGACCCCTGTCTTCCACCAATCCCAAGTCTGACTCAAATGTAACTCCCCAAAATGCCCCGGACAAAACGTCACTCCCCAAAATGCCCCGGACAAAACGTCACTCCCCAATTCGCCCCGGACAAAACGTCACTCCCCTAAACGCCCCGGACAAAACGTCACTCCCCAAAACGCCTCGGACAAAACGTCACTCCCCAATTCGCCCCGAAAATAACCCGCACTGAAAATCCCGTACTGAACTGACCGACCCCCCTTTTTCAAGAAATCCTCTCCATAGGTTCAGGCTTTCATACCTCCGAGTTATATCCAAAGGCACGGGTTGTTATTCAATAGGTGTAGACAGTAGGGCACTTAGACCTTAGATTTGATTAGAACCCCCCCCCCCCCCCCCTTCCAACACTTCAACGGCTCGTCTACAACTTCAACTGCTCCTGCCAGACGTCTACAACTTCAACTGCTCCTGCCAGACGTCTACAACTACTCCTGAACCGACTCTAATGACCCCCGGGCCCCTCCACGGTACTTTAATGCACCCCCAGGTCCAACAAGGTACTCTACTGTCCACACCTATTTTATAAGACCCCTGTCTTCCACCAATCCCAAGTCTGACTCAAATGTAACTCCCCAAAATGCCCCGGACAAAACGTCACTCCCCAAAATGCCCCGGACAAAACGTCACTCCCCAATTCGCCCCGGACAAAACGTCACTCCCCTAAACGCCCCGGACAAAACGTCACTCCCCAAAACGCCTCGGACAAAACGTCACTCCCCAATTCGCCCCGAAAATAACCCGCACTGAAAATCCCGTACTGAACTGACCGACCCCCCTTTTTCAAGAAATCCTCTCCATAGGTTCAGGCTTTCATACCTCCGAGTTATATCCAAAGGCACGGGTTGTTATTCAATAGGTGTAGACAGTAGGGCACTTAGACCTTAGATTTGATTAGAACCCCCCCCCCCCCCCCTTCCAACACTTCAACGGCTCGTCTACAACTTCAACTGCTCCTGCCAGACGTCTACAACTTCAACTGCTCCTGCCAGACGTCTACAACTACTCCTGAACCGACTCTAATGACCCCCGGGCCCCTCCACGGTACTTTAATGCACCCCCAGGTCCAACAAGGTACTCTACTGTCCACACCTATTTTTATAAGACCCCTGTCTTCCACCAATCCCAAGTCTGACTCAAATGTAACTCCCCAAAATGCCCCGGACAAAACGTCACTCCCCAAAATGCCCCGGACAAAACGTCACTCCCCAATTCGCCCCGGACAAAACGTCACTCCCCTAAACGCCCCGGACAAAACGTCACTCCCCAAAACGCCTCGGACAAAACGTCACTCCCCAATTCGCCCCGAAAATAACCCGCACTGAAAATCCCGTACTGAACTGACCGACCCCCCTTTTTCAAGAAATCCTCTCCATAGGTTCAGGCTTTCATACCTCCGAGTTATATCCAAAGGCACGGGTTGTTATTCAATAGGTGTAGACAGTAGGGCACTTAGACCTTAGATTTGATTAGAACCCCCCCCCCCCCCCTTCCAACACTTCAACGGCTCGTCTACAACTTCAACTGCTCCTGCCAGACGTCTACAACTTCAACTGCTCCTGCCAGACGTCTACAACTACTCCTGAACCGACTCTAATGACCCCCGGGCCCCTCCACGGTACTTTAATGCACCCCCAGGTCCAACAAGGTACTCTACTGTCCACACCTATTTTATAAGACCCCTGTCTTCCACCAATCCCAAGTCTGACTCAAATGTAACTCCCCAAAATGCCCCGGACAAAACGTCACTCCCCAAAATGCCCCGGACAAAACGTCACTCCCCAATTCGCCCCGGACAAAACGTCACTCCCCTAAACGCCCCGGACAAAACGTCACTCCCCAAAACGCCTCGGACAAAACGTCACTCCCCAATTCGCCCCGAAAATAACCCGCACTGAAAATCCCGTACTGAACTGACCGACCCCCCTTTTTCAAGAAATCCTCTCCATAGGTTCAGGCTTTCATACCTCCGAGTTATATCCAAAGGCACGGGTTGTTATTCAATAGGTGTAGACAGTAGGGCACTTAGACCTTAGATTTGATTAGAACCCCCCCCCCCCCTTCCAACACTTCAACGGCTCGTCTACAACTTCAACTGCTCCTGCCAGACGTCTACAACTTCAACTGCTCCTGCCAGACGTCTACAACTACTCCTGAACCGACTCTAATGACCCCCGGGCCCCTCCACGGTACTTTAATGCACCCCCAGGTCCAACAAGGTACTCTACTGTCCACACCTATTTTATAAGACCCCTGTCTTCCACCAATCCCAAGTCTGACTCAAATGTAACTCCCCAAAATGCCCCGGACAAAACGTCACTCCCCAAAATGCCCCGGACAAAACGTCACTCCCCAATTCGCCCCGGACAAAACGTCACTCCCCTAAACGCCCCGGACAAAACGTCACTCCCCAAAACGCCTCGGACAAAACGTCACTCCCCAATTCGCCCCGAAAATAACCCGCACTGAAAATCCCGTACTGAACTGACCGACCCCCCTTTTTCAAGAAATCCTCTCCATAGGTTCAGGCTTTCATACCTCCGAGTTATATCCAAAGGCACGGGTTGTTATTCAATAGGTGTAGACAGTAGGGCACTTAGACCTTAGATTTGATTAGAACCCCCCCCCCCCCCTTCCAACACTTCAACGGCTCGTCTACAACTTCAACTGCTCCTGCCAGACGTCTACAACTTCAACTGCTCCTGCCAGACGTCTACAACTACTCCTGAACCGACTCTAATGACCCCCGGGCCCCTCCACGGTACTTTAATGCACCCCCAGGTCCAACAAGGTACTCTACTGTCCACACCTATTTTATAAGACCCCTGTCTTCCACCAATCCCAAGTCTGACTCAAATGTAACTCCCCAAAATGCCCCGGACAAAACGTCACTCCCCAAAATGCCCCGGACAAAACGTCACTCCCCAATTCGCCCCGGACAAAACGTCACTCCCCTAAACGCCCCGGACAAAACGTCACTCCCCAAAACGCCTCGGACAAAACGTCACTCCCCAATTCGCCCCGAAAATAACCCGCACTGAAAATCCCGTACTGAACTGACCGACCCCCCTTTTTCAAGAAATCCTCTCCATAGGTTCAGGCTTTCATACCTCCGAGTTATATCCAAAGGCACGGGTTGTTATTCAATAGGTGTAGACAGTAGGGCACTTAGACCTTAGATTTGATTAGAACCCCCCCCCCCCCCCCCCTTCCAACACTTCAACGGCTCGTCTACAACTTCAACTGCTCCTGCCAGACGTCTACAACTTCAACTGCTCCTGCCAGACGTCTACAACTACTCCTGAACCGACTCTAATGACCCCCGGGCCCCTCCACGGTACTTTAATGCACCCCCAGGTCCAACAAGGTACTCTACTGTCCACACCTATTTTATAAGACCCCTGTCTTCCACCAATCCCAAGTCTGACTCAAATGTAACTCCCCAAAATGCCCCGGACAAAACGTCACTCCCCAAAATGCCCCGGACAAAACGTCACTCCCCAATTCGCCCCGGACAAAACGTCACTCCCCTAAACGCCCCGGACAAAACGTCACTCCCCAAAACGCCTCGGACAAAACGTCACTCCCCAATTCGCCCCGAAAATAACCCGCACTGAAAATCCCGTACTGAACTGACCGACCCCCCTTTTTCAAGAAATCCTCTCCATAGGTTCAGGCTTTCATACCTCCGAGTTATATCCAAAGGCACGGGTTGTTATTCAATAGGTGTAGACAGTAGGGCACTTAGACCTTAGATTTGATTAGAACCCCCCCCCCCCCCCCCCCTTCCAACACTTCAACGGCTCGTCTACAACTTCAACTGCTCCTGCCAGACGTCTACAACTTCAACTGCTCCTGCCAGACGTCTACAACTACTCCTGAACCGACTCTAATGACCCCCGGGCCCCTCCACGGTACTTTAATGCACCCCCAGGTCCAACAAGGTACTCTACTGTCCACACCTATTTTATAAGACCCCTGTCTTCCACCAATCCCAAGTCTGACTCAAATGTAACTCCCCAAAATGCCCCGGACAAAACGTCACTCCCCAAAATGCCCCGGACAAAACGTCACTCCCCAATTCGCCCCGGACAAAACGTCACTCCCCTAAACGCCCCGGACAAAACGTCACTCCCCAAAACGCCTCGGACAAAACGTCACTCCCCAATTCGCCCCGAAAATAACCCGCACTGAAAATCCCGTACTGAACTGACCGACCCCCCTTTTTCAAGAAATCCTCTCCATAGGTTCAGGCTTTCATACCTCCGAGTTATATCCAAAGGCACGGGTTGTTATTCAATAGGTGTAGACAGTAGGGCACTTAGACCTTAGTTTTGATTTGAACCCCCCCCCCCCCCCCCCCTTCCAACACTTCAACGGCTCGTCTACAACTTCAACTGCTCCTGCCAGACGTCTACAACTTCAACTGCTCCTGCCAGACGTCTACAACTACTCCTGAACCGACTCTAATGACCCCGGGCCCCTCCACGGTACTTTAATGCACCCCCAGGTCCAACAAGGTACTCTACTGTCCACACCTATTTTATAAGACCCCTGTCTTCCACCAATCCCAAGTCTGACTCAAATGTAACTCCCCAAAATGCCCCGGACAAAACGTCACTCCCCAAAATGCCCCGGACAAAACGTCACTCCCCAATTCGCCCCGGACAAAACGTCACTCCCCTAAACGCCCCGGACAAAACGTCACTCCCCAAAACGCCTCGGACAAAACGTCACTCCCCAATTCGCCCCGAAAATAACCCGCACTGAAAATCCCGTACTGAACTGACCGACCCCCCTTTTTCAAGAAATCCTCTCCATAGGTTCAGGCTTTCATACCTCCGAGTTATATCCAAAGGCACGGGTTGTTATTCAATAGGTGTAGACAGTAGGGCACTTAGACCTTAGATTTGATTAGAACCCCCCCCCCCCCCTTCCAACACTTCAACGGCTCGTCTACAACTTCAACTGCTCCTGCCAGACGTCTACAACTTCAACTGCTCCTGCCAGACGTCTACAACTACTCCTGAACCGACTCTAATGACCCCCGGGCCCCTCCACGGTACTTTAATGCACCCCCAGGTCCAACAAGGTACTCTACTGTCCACACCTATTTTATAAGACCCCTGTCTTCCACCAATCCCAAGTCTGACTCAAATGTAACTCCCCAAAATGCCCCGGACAAAACGTCACTCCCCAAAATGCCCCGGACAAAACGTCACTCCCCAATTCGCCCCGGACAAAACGTCACTCCCCTAAACGCCCCGGAATTAACGTCACTCCCCAAAACGCCTCGGACAAAACGTCACTCCCCAATTCGCCCCGAAAATAACCCGCACTGAAAATCCCGTACTGAACTGACCGACCCCCCTTTTTCAAGAAATCCTCTCCATAGGTTCAGGCTTTCATACCTCCGAGTTATATCCAAAGGCACGGGTTGTTATTCAATAGGTGTAGACAGTAGGGCACTTAGACCTTAGATTTGATTAGAACCCCCCCCCCCCCCCTTCCAACACTTCAACGGCTCGTCTACAACTTCAACTGCTCCTGCCAGACGTCTACAACTTCAACTGCTCCTGCCAGACGTCTACAACTACTCCTGAACCGACTCTAATGACCCCCGGGCCCCTCCACGGTACTTTAATGCACCCCCAGGTCCAACAAGGTACTCTACTGTCCACACCTATTTTATAAGACCCCTGTCTTCCACCAATCCCAAGTCTGACTCAAATGTAACTCCCCAAAATGCCCCGGACAAAACGTCACTCCCCAAAATGCCCCGGACAAAACGTCACTCCCCAATTCGCCCCGGACAAAACGTCACTCCCCTAAACGCCCCGGACAAAACGTCACTCCCCAAAACGCCTCGGACAAAACGTCACTCCCCAATTCGCCCCGAAAATAACCCGCACTGAAAATCCCGTACTGAACTGACCGACCCCCCTTTTTCAAGAAATCCTCTCCATAGGTTCAGGCTTTCATACCTCCGAGTTATATCCAAAGGCACGGGTTGTTATTCAATAGGTGTAGACAGTAGGGCACTTAGACCTTAGATTTGATTAGAACCCCCCCCCCCCCCCCTTCCAACACTTCAACGGCTCGTCTACAACTTCAACTGCTCCTGCCAGACGTCTACAACTTCAACTGCTCCTGCCAGACGTCTACAACTACTCCTGAACCGACTCTAATGACCCCCGGGCCCCTCCACGGTACTTTAATGCACCCCCAGGTCCAACAAGGTACTCTACTGTCCACACCTATTTTATAAGACCCCTGTCTTCCACCAATCCCAAGTCTGACTCAAATGTAACTCCCCAAAATGCCCCGGACAAAACGTCACTCCCCAAAATGCCCCGGACAAAACGTCACTCCCCAATTCGCCCCGGACAAAACGTCACTCCCCTAAACGCCCCGGACAAAACGTCACTCCCCAAAACGCCTCGGACAAAACGTCACTCCCCAATTCGCCCCGAAAATAACCCGCACTGAAAATCCCGTACTGAACTGACCGACCCCCCTTTTTCAAGAAATCCTCTCCATAGGTTCAGGCTTTCATACCTCCGAGTTATATCCAAAGGCACGGGTTGTTATTCAATAGGTGTAGACAGTAGGGCACTTAGACCTTAGATTTGATTAGAACCCCCCCCCCCCCTTCCAACACTTCAACGGCTCGTCTACAACTTCAACTGCTCCTGCCAGACGTCTACAACTTCAACTGCTCCTGCCAGACGTCTACAACTACTCCTGAACCGACTCTAATGACCCCCGGGCCCCTCCACGGTACTTTAATGCACCCCCAGGTCCAACAAGGTACTCTACTGTCCACACCTATTTTATAAGACCCCTGTCTTCCACCAATCCCAAGTCTGACTCAAATGTAACTCCCCAAAATGCCCCGGACAAAACGTCACTCCCCAAAATGCCCCGGACAAAACGTCACTCCCCAATTCGCCCCGGACAAAACGTCACTCCCCTAAACGCCCCGGACAAAACGTCACTCCCCAAAACGCCTCGGACAAAACGTCACTCCCCAATTCGCCCCGAAAATAACCCGCACTGAAAATCCCGTACTGAACTGACCGACCCCCCTTTTTCAAGAAATCCTCTCCATAGGTTCAGGCTTTCATACCTCCGAGTTATATCCAAAGGCACGGGTTGTTATTCAATAGGTGTAGACAGTAGGGCACTTAGACCTTAGATTTGATTAGAACCCCCCCCCCCCTTCCAACACTTCAACGGCTCGTCTACAACTTCAACTGCTCCTGCCAGACGTCTACAACTTCAACTGCTCCTGCCAGACGTCTACAACTACTCCTGAACCGACTCTAATGACCCCCGGGCCCCTCCACGGTACTTTAATGCACCCCCAGGTCCAACAAGGTACTCTACTGTCCACACCTATTTTATAAGACCCCTGTCTTCCACCAATCCCAAGTCTGACTCAAATGTAACTCCCCAAAATGCCCCGGACAAAACGTCACTCCCCAAAATGCCCCGGACAAAACGTCACTCCCCAATTCGCCCCGGACAAAACGTCACTCCCCTAAACGCCCCGGACAAAACGTCACTCCCCAAAACGCCTCGGACAAAACGTCACTCCCCAATTCGCCCCGAAAATAACCCGCACTGAAAATCCCGTACTGAACTGACCGACCCCCCTTTTTCAAGAAATCCTCTCCATAGGTTCAGGCTTTCATACCTCCGAGTTATATCCAAAGGCACGGGTTGTTATTCAATAGGTGTAGACAGTAGGGCACTTAGACCTTAGATTTGATTAGAACCCCCCCCCCCCCCCCTTCCAACACTTCAACGGCTCGTCTACAACTTCAACTGCTCCTGCCAGACGTCTACAACTTCAACTGCTCCTGCCAGACGTCTACAACTACTCCTGAACCGACTCTAATGACCCCCGGGCCCCTCCACGGTACTTTAATGCACCCCCAGGTCCAACAAGGTACTCTACTGTCCACACCTATTTTATAAGACCCCTGTCTTCCACCAATCCCAAGTCTGACTCAAATGTAACTCCCCAAAATGCCCCGGACAAAACGTCACTCCCCAAAATGCCCCGGACAAAACGTCACTCCCCAATTCGCCCCGGACAAAACGTCACTCCCCTAAACGCCCCGGACAAAACGTCACTCCCCAAAACGCCTCGGACAAAACGTCACTCCCCAATTCGCCCCGAAAATAACCCGCACTGAAAATCCCGTACTGAACTGACCGACCCCCCTTTTTCAAGAAATCCTCTCCATAGGTTCAGGCTTTCATACCTCCGAGTTATATCCAAAGGCACGGGTTGTTATTCAATAGGTGTAGACAGTAGGGCACTTAGACCTTAGATTTGATTAGAACCCCCCCCCCCCCCCCTTCCAACACTTCAACGGCTCGTCTACAACTTCAACTGCTCCTGCCAGACGTCTACAACTTCAACTGCTCCTGCCAGACGTCTACAACTACTCCTGAACCGACTCTAATGACCCCCGGGCCCCTCCACGGTACTTTAATGCACCCCCAGGTCCAACAAGGTACTCTACTGTCCACACCTATTTTATAAGACCCCTGTCTTCCACCAATCCCAAGTCTGACTCAAATGTAACTCCCCAAAATGCCCCGGACAAAACGTCACTCCCCAAAATGCCCCGGACAAAACGTCACTCCCCAATTCGCCCCGGACAAAACGTCACTCCCCTAAACGCCCCGGACAAAACGTCACTCCCCAAAACGCCTCGGACAAAACGTCACTCCCCAATTCGCCCCGAAAATAACCCGCACTGAAAATCCCGTACTGAACTGACCGACCCCCCTTTTTCAAGAAATCCTCTCCATAGGTTCAGGCTTTCATACCTCCGAGTTATATCCAAAGGCACGGGTTGTTATTCAATAGGTGTAGACAGTAGGGCACTTAGACCTTAGATTTGTTTATAACCCCCCCCCCCCCCCCCCCCTTCCAACACTTCAACGGCTCGTCTACAACTTCAACTGCTCCTGCCAGACGTCTACAACTTCAACTGCTCCTGCCAGACGTCTACAACTACTCCTGAACCGACTCTAATGACCCCCGGGCCCCTCCACGGTACTTTAATGCACCCCCAGGTCCAACAAGGTACTCTACTGTCCACACCTATTTTATAAGACCCCTGTCTTCCACCAATCCCAAGTCTGACTCAAATGTAACTCCCCAAAATGCCCCGGACAAAACGTCACTCCCCAAAATGCCCCGGACAAAACGTCACTCCCCAATTCGCCCCGGACAAAACGTCACTCCCCTAAACGCCCCGGACAAAACGTCACTCCCCAAAACGCCTCGGACAAAACGTCACTCCCCAATTCGCCCCGAAAATAACCCGCACTGAAAATCCCGTACTGAACTGACCGACCCCCCTTTTTCAAGAAATCCTCTCCATAGGTTCAGGCTTTCATACCTCCGAGTTATATCCAAAGGCACGGGTTGTTATTCAATAGGTGTAGACAGTAGGGCACTTAGACCTTAGATTTGATTAGAACCCCCCCCCCCCCCCCCCCCCCCTTCCAACACTTCAACGGCTCGTCTACAACTTCAACTGCTCCTGCCAGACGTCTACAACTTCAACTGCTCCTGCCAGACGTCTACAACTACTCCTGAACCGACTCTAATGACCCCCGGGCCCCTCCACGGTACTTTAATGCACCCCCAGGTCCAACAAGGTACTCTACTGTCCACACCTATTTTATAAGACCCCTGTCTTCCACCAATCCCAAGTCTGACTCAAATGTAACTCCCCAAAATGCCCCGGACAAAACGTCACTCCCCAAAATGCCCCGGACAAAACGTCACTCCCCAATTCGCCCCGGACAAAACGTCACTCCCCTAAACGCCCCGGACAAAACGTCACTCCCCAAAACGCCTCGGACAAAACGTCACTCCCCAATTCGCCCCGAAATAACCCGCACTGAAATCCCGCACTGAACTGACCGACCCCCCTTTTTCAAGAAATCCTCTCCATAGGTTCAGGCTTTCATACCTCCGAGTTATATCCAAAGGCACGGGTTGTTATTCAATAGGTGTAGACAGTAGGGCACTTAGACCTTAGATTTGATTAGAACCCCCCCCCCCCCCTTCCAACACTTCAACGGCTCGTCTACAACTTCAACTGCTCCTGCCAGACGTCTACAACTTCAACTGCTCCTGCCAGACGTCTACAACTACTCCTGAACCGACTCTAATGACCCCCGGGCCCCTCCACGGTACTTTAATGCACCCCCAGGTCCAACAAGGTACTCTACTGTCCACACCTATTTTATAAGACCCCTGTCTTCCACCAATCCCAAGTCTGACTCAAATGTAACTCCCCAAAATGCCCCGGACAAAACGTCACTCCCCAAAATGCCCCGGACAAAACGTCACTCCCCAATTCGCCCCGGACAAAACGTCACTCCCCTAAACGCCCCGGACAAAACGTCACTCCCCAAAACGCCTCGGACAAAACGTCACTCCCCAATTCGCCCCGAAAATAACCCGCACTGAAAATCCCGTACTGAACTGACCGACCCCCCTTTTTCAAGAAATCCTCTCCATAGGTTCAGGCTTTCATACCTCCGAGTTATATCCAAAGGCACGGGTTGTTATTCAATAGGTGTAGACAGTAGGGCACTTAGACCTTAGATTTGATTAGAACCCCCCCCCCCCCCCCTTCCAACACTTCAACGGCTCGTCTACAACTTCAACTGCTCCTGCCAGACGTCTACAACTTCAACTGCTCCTGCCAGACGTCTACAACTACTCCTGAACCGACTCTAATGACCCCCGGGCCCCTCCACGGTACTTTAATGCACCCCCAGGTCCAACAAGGTACTCTACTGTCCACACCTATTTTATAAGACCCCTGTCTTCCACCAATCCCAAGTCTGACTCAAATGTAACTCCCCAAAATGCCCCGGACAAAACGTCACTCCCCAAAATGCCCCGGACAAAACGTCACTCCCCAATTCGCCCCGGACAAAACGTCACTCCCCTAAACGCCCCGGACAAAACGTCACTCCCCAAAACGCCTCGGACAAAACGTCACTCCCCAATTTGCCCCGAAAATAACCCGCACTGAAAATCCCGCACTGAACTGACCGACCCCCCTTTTTCAAAGAATCCTCTCCATAGGTTCAGGCTTTCATACCTCCGAGTTATATCCAAAGGCACGGGTTGTTATTCAATAGGTGTAGACAGTAGGGCACTTAGACCTTAGATTTGATTAGAACCCCCCCCCCCTTCCAACACTTCAACGGCTCGTCTACAACTTCAACTGCTCCTGCCAGACGTCTACAACTTCAACTGCTCCTGCCAGACGTCTACAACTACTCCTGAACCGACTCTAATGACCCCCGGGCCCCTCCACGGTACTTTAATGCACCCCCAGGTCCAACAAGGTACTCTACTGTCCACACCTATTTTATAAGACCCCTGTCTTCCACCAATCCCAAGTCTGACTCAAATGTAACTCCCCAAAATGCCCCGGACAAAACGTCACTCCCCAAAATGCCCCGGACAAAACGTCACTCCCCAATTCGCCCCGGACAAAACGTCACTCCCCTAAACGCCCCGGACAAAACGTCACTCCCCAAAACGCCTCGGACAAAACGTCACTCCCCAATTCGCCCCGAAAATAACCCGCACTGAAAATCCCGTACTGAACTGACCGACCCCCCTTTTTCAAGAAATCCTCTCCATAGGTTCAGGCTTTCATACCTCCGAGTTATATCCAAAGGCACGGGTTGTTATTCAATAGGTGTAGACAGTAGGGCACTTAGACCTTAGATTTGATTAGAAGGGCCCCCCCCCCCCCCCCCCCCCCCCTTCCAACACTTCAACGGCTCGTCTACAACTTCAACTGCTCCTGCCAGACGTCTACAACTTCAACTGCTCCTGCCAGACGTCTACAACTACTCCTGAACCGACTCTAATGACCCCCGGGCCCCTCCACGGTACTTTAATGCACCCCCAGGTCCAACAAGGTACTCTACTGTCCACACCTATTTACTAAGACCCCTGTCTTCCACCAATCCCAAGTCTGACTCAAATGTAACTCCCCAAAATGCCCCGGACAAAACGTCACTCCCCAAAATGCCCCGGACAAAACGTCACTCCCCAATTCGCCCCGGACAAAACGTCACTCCCCTAAACGCCCCGGACAAAACGTCACTCCCCAAAACGCCTCGGACAAAACGTCACTCCCCAATTCGCCCCGAAAATAACCCGCACTGAAAATCCCGTACTGAACTGACCGACCCCCCTTTTTCAAGAAATCCTCTCCATAGGTTCAGGCTTTCATACCTCCGAGTTATATCCAAAGGCACGGGTTGTTATTCAATAGGTGTAGACAGTAGGGCACTTAGACCTTAGATTTGATTAGAACCCCCCCCCCCCCCTTCCAACACTTCAACGGCTCGTCTACAACTTCAACTGCTCCTGCCAGACGTCTACAACTTCAACTGCTCCTGCCAGACGTCTACAACTACTCCTGAACCGACTCTAATGACCCCCGGGCCCCTCCACGGTACTTTAATGCACCCCCAGGGTACCTTCAAGCTCATCTGACTGCCCCCTTTTTGTAATTTGTCTAGTTGGAGGAGGGTCTGATACAAGGGGAGCATCAATACCTTCAGGAATAGTAGAGAGAATTGGGTTGGGAGGAGATGGAGGAAAATCATCATCAACGGGGACATTTGTATTATATTCAGGAGTATAAGGAATTCTCCAATTTTGCAACATCTTTTTTCTTTCAAATTTTTTCATCTTATTCCTAGCCTTTTCAGAAAGTTTCATATACTCATCTCTCGCCCCATTTTTATAATTAATCAAATGTCGTCTTTTATTTTGTCCATAATCATCCTCCTCTATCTTTCTCTTGAATTTTTGTCTATGTGTAGGAGGGGTGGGGGAAATTCCAGATCTTAATAAGTTTCTACGTCGAGTTTCGGGGCCCCTTGCTCGTTGAGGAATTTGACAAAGGAGGAACAATATTATATGATAAGGCTGGCGGCTCTTGTGGTACGCAGAATAGGAAAATCATCACTTATCCATAAATCATCGTTATCGTCTGTAATATTGTTGCAGGTCTGATAACATCTCTATTCATAATTGCTCCTTTGGGGTTAGCTACCATTTCGACTCTGACAGGTTTATTTTCACTCTCATTCCTTAATTTCAGATACCGTCTTAGTTCCTGGTTGTAATGAATATTTTTTGCAGAGAGGTTTTCTTTTTTTCTTTTGGCATTCTCAACTGCACCTCTCGTAAAATCTAAATTTGGGTCCCCATAATTATTTGAAGTAAGCCCTCTATAAATCTCTTCTGGAACAAGAATTAATTTTTTTGCCATTATTTTTATATTATGGTTGATTTGAATTATTTTGATAGGCTTTTATACTAATTGCTCGAGCTAATTCCATTAGAACAGGAGTGAGAAGAGCAGCAAATACTCCTATTCCTCCACCTTTTTGCCTCAAAACTTTTCTTACCCCACGTTCACTCCTAGCGCGACTCATTTTACGAATAAATTCCGCATGTGGTAATAAACGATTCTTTTGACGATTATTAGCTTGAAACGAGATTTTACTATATTTAAACAAATTTCAACTATAGATAACAACTGACTAGTATCAGCTTTTCGTAAAAGTTTTTGGTATCTCCTTTCAGATTTTGATTTCGCTAATGAGCATAAAAAATCTTTATTTTCACAAATTAATTGACTAAACATTTTTGGAAATGAAAATTATCTTCTCTTCGTCTTCCTTAAATATGTTTGTTCTGAGTCTTAGAGTTGGATCGGAGGAAGCATGCAAGTCTATGAGTAAGTATCCGTATGGTTCATTAGTTGCCTGTTTGTACGCATCAAGGAAATATTCCAATTGACGGGGAAATAATTGTACTCCAATATTTCTCACAGAGAGTGCAGAATTCGGCGACCTCATCAAAACAATATATTGGGCATTTTGTCGCGCAACCTTAATCTTTTTCTCAAATAGGTTTTGGGTAACAAAAACAATTGCAAAATTTTGATGGTGGGACTTTTTTGTAAATAGCTCCGAAAGATATTTTTCATCTATAGATAGGAGCAAATCATCAAGAATTAACAATAATGGTTTTGGATATTTTTTTATCAAGTCCTCAGGAGGAACTCCTGCGTAAACATTTACTCCTGACTTTTGAAGGATCGGGATATTATCGTTCATCTCTCCAAAACAATACAGTACACTTTTTGGCTTGGGTTCGATCAAATCTTGGGAGTCTGCTATAAATTTCAGAAGGAATGAGCTCTTCCCACTTGAGCTTGGTCCAGACAAAATCATACCAAAAGGTAACTTAAGTTTTAAGTCTTTATTCGAAAATGATTGTGATTCATAATATTAATTGTAAAAAAAATAAATATTAAATAAAAAATTAATGCTTATATAGGGACAGTTGTTTCATCCTTTTTCTCTTCTGTCTCAATCTTCCCTTCCAACTTCTTCGGTGTTGAAGTTAATCCTGTCGTAGCTGCCATTAAACTATCATAAAATTCTTGTAGCTCCTTCTCAAACTCTACATTATCAGGAGGTGTATTAGGACGCGCAGTATTGATAATAGCCTTTGGACATTCTGTTGGAGTCGCAGCAGGGGAAATATGTTTTGGAGGAGAAGGTAAGTTATTGACGGGAGGAGTAGGCGAAACATGACGGGGAGGAAAGATAAGTTATTGACGGGAGGAGTATCAGAAACATTTCGGGAGGAGAAGGTAAGCTAGTGATAGGAGGAGTAGAAGAAACATGATGAGGAGGTGACGACAATTCCTCACACTTCCTTTTCCCTCTCTTCGGATTTTGATGGATAATTTGTTGTGGTTGTACTCCATGAGGGACATTGAAAACTCTTCCCTTGTTCCTGACTTTGAAAAAGCAATGTGTGGGCAACTCATAAACTGTATCGAATGGGACAAATCTGGTACCTGATCCAATTCGTGTACAGTAGATGGTAACCCCTTCCTTAGTCACAATAAAGTCAATTTCCACTTCTGTACTCTTACATTCCTTACATCTTCCTGACTGATCATAAGGAATAAATCGTGGAGTGGTAAGCCGGGAACTTAACACGGTTATTCCGCTGGAGGAGATATTGAAATCTACTTCTGGAGGATTTGGGAAAACAATTTTGGTTCATTTTGAAATAATGATACTAGAATCCAAAATCTCCAGCTTTTTATAACTCAGGTTTTCAGTGGATTACAACTTTAATCAAAACTCGCACGTCACCTAAAAACACGCACATACACAAAACATGTACACACCCCTGAGAAACGTTCGCATATCTAAAATGTACGCGCACGCATATTTTAATAGAAAGTTTTACAAAATACAATTTATTTTGCTTAAATATGCACATTTACCCCCAAATCGTGTATTTCAAACTTCAAACTATGCTTTTTTACAACTTGTAATGCTAATTTTGCACTTTTCTCCCTAAAATCAACAACTTCTAAACATTAAGTATAGTCATTGTATCTTCTAACTCTTAATTGTGCACTTTTCTCCCTTAAATCTACTACTTTTAAACATTAAAGTTGCACATGTTTTTATAAAAAACGACAAAATTATTGCAACTAATAACACGAACAATGCTTGATTGATTAACTACAAAAAAACATTTGATGATTCGGTGATGTAATAGATTACTTTCAGTAACAACCCACGTAATCACTTGATGAATACCAGAACAATTATTGGTGGGTATAAGATTGTAATAAAGTAATTAACAGATAAATGACACTTCAAATTTAGAAAATACTTTTTCTCCACTGCGTACAAATTACCCTTCAATCACACACAAAAAATTCACCGATACTCCACAAATCATAGCATCCTCACTTTTTCCCTCAACCACCACACGCTGCCGATATGCCCTCATTCATCTTTTTAATTTTTGGAACCCATCACTCCGCGATGTTGATTGTCAGACACATCAAAGGGTTTAGTTAACTTAATTATATGTTTACATAGCATTCTTTCCCTCCTTTGGTATTGTCTTTTCCTCAATATTAGCGAATGTTCGTTTATCTTCCCACAATTTCACCTTGTCCTCTCATTTTAGACTTTACCTCCGCCACCTTCATCCTCTCATCCTAAAATAGGATGTTGAAGTAATAGAGAAAGGAGTGAGAAGGAGGAAGAACGGAAATTAGGTTCATGGGAGATAAGAGGAGGAAAGGAAAGGAGAAGATAAAAGAAGGAGTAGCATCAGAGAGGTGGAGGAAATAGAGGAAAGATGAAAGGAGGAGGGGAGGAGGAAGAAAGAGAAGATAACATGAGGAGGATGAAGAGAGGAGGAGAAGTGCAGCAGTGAGGAGGAAAGTAAAGAGAAGATGGGAGGATTAGGATAAAGAGGAGGAAGAATGAGAGGAAAGGCTGAAATGAGAAGGAGTAGGAGAAAAGTTTAGGTAAAGAAAGGAAAGGTGAGGATGTGAGGAGAGGAGGAGAGGAGAAGGAAAAGGAGAAGGAGAAAGAACGAAAACGATACCGATTCCTCTAACTCTTATAATTGAGACTTGATAGGAGAAGGGTCAGTTTTAACACATTTACCGCACTACCCAAAGTTTGGAATTTGATCATCTAATCAATCAAACGGATTACTTAAAAGTCAAAAAGTCGGCCACGACGACGGCAATGTTTCACAAATTACCCCTCAAAATTAATCCCTAAATGTTTCTCTATCCTCTCATCACTATTTGATTTTATTTTAGCCATTTCAGTTATTGCCACCCGCGACAATGATGTCCACATTCAAAAAATGGGTTCTCTTTTTGGTTTTCCCTCACTCCTCATAATTAAATATTTCCTATTGTCTGACACATCCTCCCCAATTTTCTTTTATCGTGCCTCTCCACAAACATTTTCCTATCCATTTTGATTTTCCCCACAAATAAATGCACATACTCTATCGTTTTCTCTGACCTTTCCACCACAAATCGTGGCTTCTCTTCTTTCCACTCCACCCCAAGACTCTGCTAAGTTGTCCACTCCCTTTAGTTTTGCCGCGCGATCCCTGATATGCCCTCTTCCTTTTAGATTTGCCAGACCCACGCCACCCACGACGTTTATTCCAGAGAAGCAAAGGGAGAGAGATGAGTGGGGAAGGAGAGGGAGGAGGAGTAGGACGCCCGCGACATCGATGTTTTCCCTCTTCTCCTACAGGTACAGGATGGTCAGCTTTTACCGCACTAACTAGCGCTAAAGGTTTGAGCTTTGACCAGCCGCTCAAAAGGATTTGACCTCAAGTCAAACTAATCAAAAGGATTTGACTTAAAGTCAAAACTAATCAAAAGGATTTGGCTTAAAAGTCAAAAAGTCACCCGCGACATGCCCTACCTATGACTACTTTCTATAAAGGTATTTCTAGAAATTCCTTTTGTTGCATGTAAAAAATAACTAAAAACTAAATTTTCACTTAAAAGAGAGACAACGACCGATTGTTGAAAAGTACAGACTGTTACGAATTATTTGGAAGAGTAGAAGATGAAAGTTGCTTTATATGAAAAGGCTACTGCTTTAAAAAGAGATAAAACCCAAAGATAATTTTATACATAATTTGATCTTACAGAATTTGTATTATAAAATTAATAATTATTCGATTTTTTTGTCGCCTACGGCTCCAAAAAATGGCGCCAAAAATTCTAATTTAATAAGATTTAAAAGGATTAAGAGCGATACTGGGAATTCTGAAGTATTAAATTTAATATCAAAGGACTTGAGCGTGGCATCGAGGGATCAAGAAGATATCGTTGGATTTGGAGGGATATGAGGGATTTTAAGAGATTAATGTGAATATCCGTGGATATATATTGTGGACTTCGGGATTCAAGGGATTTTGGGAATTATGAGGTATATCAAGGGATTTTTGGTGATTATGAGAGACATCAAACGTTGTGCCATAGTGGTCGCGCCATAGTGGGCTGCGTCATAGTAGCCTGCGCCATAGTGGTCGCGCCATAATGGGCCGTACCCATTTTTTAATAATTGGCGCGGGAAACGTGCCTCTATAAATGGCGCTGAACAATGTGCGCGTTTTCATATTGTGTAATTACAAGACAGTTAGAGTGTTATTGATTTTTTGTATTTTCGCAGAGTATCGATTTTTTACTTGTTACATATTTTCATTTCTTTTGCTTATTTTTTATTTTTTTTTGATTCCTTTCTGGCTGCTTCCACTCTACTTCCTAAGCACATTCGTGAATAGTCTTCAAGGCAGATATTGGATGATTACGCTGTATTTTCTTTTTATTCTCCTTTTTATTACTAGATTATGTATAACAATTTTTTTCGGATCCTGTTTCGGTCCTGTTTTTCTAATCCTGTTATGGATCCTTTTAATTTTCTGTAAAATATTTTTTCTTTGAGTTAACGAATTTTCCGTTTCAAAAGAACCGAAATATGTAATTGTTATCAATTTCCTGGCATTAGCTTAATTTTTTTAATTTTCTGTCGAATATTCGCGAATATAATGAAATTTTACGCCGTAAGCTATGCGCCGAATTTTAATATTTTTGCTTTTACTTTTCATCGTATTTATTAGACACTGGGTCTGAATCTAAACCGATTTATTATTATTTTGTTTGGGTTGTAATCTACCTGTCAAATTTTGATATTAAATATTTTGATATTAAATTTTTGATATTAAATCCTTTGATATTTTGATATTAATCCTTTGATATTAAATTTAATACTTCAGATTCCCAGTATCGCTCTTAATCCTTTTATCTTATTAAATTAGAATTTTTGGCGCCATTTTTTGGAGCCGTAGGCGACAAAAAAATCGATAATTATTAATTTTATAATACAAATTCTGTAAGATCAAATTATGTATAAATTATCTTTGGGTTTTATCTCTTTTTAAAGCAGTAGCCTTTTCATATAAAGCAACTTTTCATCTTCTACTCTTCCAAATAATTCGTAACAGTCTGTACTTTTCAACAATCGTCGTTGTCTCTCTTTTTAAGTGAAAATTTTAGTTTTTTAGAGTTTATTTTTTACATGCAACAAAAGGGAATTCTCTAGAAAATACCTTTATAGAAAGTAGTCACGGTATGTGCATGGTTCCGCGGGGACCCTTTTTTGACTTTTAAGACCACAATGCCTTTTGACTTATAGGTTTTTTGACTTTAAGTCAAATCCTTTTGATTAGTTTTGACTTGAGGGTCAAATCCTTTTGAGGCGGCTGGGTCCAAAGCTCAAACCTTTAGCGCTAGTTAAGTGCGGTAAAAGGATTCTGGACCATACCTGTAACCCTGTCGGAGAAGAGGGAAAACATCGATGTCGCGGGCGTCCTACTCCTCCTCACCTGCTACCATTCCCCACCTCAAGATCTCTCTCCCTTTGCTTCTCTGGAATAAACGTAATGATTATTTCAAAAAACCCATATGTGCTGGTGGCGTGGGTGAATGCGTGGGTCTGGCAAATCTAACAGGAAGAGGGCATATCAGGGATCGCGCGGCAAAACCCTAAAGGGAGTGGACAACTTAGGCAGAGTCTTGGGGTGGAGTGGAAAAGAAGAGAAAGCCACCGATTTGTGGTGGAAAGGTCAGAGAAAACGATAGAGTATGTGCATTTAATATTTTTGTGGGGAAAATCAACAATGGATAGGAAAATGTTTGTGGAGAGGCCACGATAAAAAGAAAATGGTAGGAGGATGTTTGTCCGACAATAGGAAAGTATTTAATTATGAGGAGTGAGGGAAAACCAAAAAAGAGAAACACCATTTTTTTGAATGTGTACATCATTGTCGCGGGTGGCAATAACTGAAATGGCTAAAATAAAATCAAATAGTGGGGATTAGAGGATAGCGGAACATTTAGGGATTCATTTTGAGGGTGTATTTGTGAAAACATTGCCGTGCGTCGTTGGCCGACTTTTTGACTTTTAAGTAATCCGTTTGATTGATTAGATGATCAAATTCCAACACTTTGGGTAGTAGGCGGTAAATGGTTGTTAAACTGACCCTTCATCCTATCAAGTCTCAATTTATGAAGAGTTAGAGGAATCGGTATCGTTTTCGTTCTTTCCCTTTCTCCCTTCTCCTTTTCCTTCTTCCTTCTTCCGCTCCTCCTCTCCTCACATCCTCACCTTTCCTTTTCTTTACCTAAAACTTTTTTCCTCCTACTCCTTCTCATTTCAGCCTTTCCTATCATTCTTCCTCCTCTTTTATCCTAATCCTCCCATCCCTTCTCTTTACTTTCCTCCTCACTGCTGCACTTCTCCTCCTCTCTTCATCCTCCTCATGTTATCTTCTCTTTCTTTCTTCTTCCTCCTCCTCCTCCTCCTTTCAATCTTTCCTCTATTTCCTCCACCTCTCTGATTGCTACGCCTTCTTTTATCTTCTCCTTTCCTTTCTTCCTCACCTCTTATCTCCCATGAACCTAAATTTCCGCGTTTCTTCATCCTGTCTCACAATCCTTTTCTTTCCTATTACTTCCAACATCCTATTTTAGGATGAGGAGGATGACTGGTGGCGGATGGTAAAGTCCTAAAATGAGAGGACATAGGTGACCATTGTGGGGAAAGATAAACGAACCATTCGCTAATATTGAGGAAAAAGACAATACCAAAGGAGGGAAAGAATGCTATGTAAACATATAATTAAGTTAACTAAAACCCCTTTGACGTGATCTGACAATCAACATCGCGACGTGACTGGGTTTCCAAAAATTAAAAAACATGCTAGAGGGCATATCGCCAGCGTTTGTGTTGGTTTTTGAGGGAAAAAGTGAGGATGCTAGGATTTGTGGCAGTATCGGTGAATGTTTTTTTGGTCCTGTGATTGAAGGGTAATTTGTACGCAGGGTGGAGAAAAAGTACTTTTCTAAAGTGTTGAAGTGTCATTTATCTGTTAATTCACTTTATTACAATCTTATACCTACCATTAATTGTTCTGGTATTCATCAAGTGATACGACGTGGGTTGTTACTGAAAGTAATCTATTACATCACCGAATCATCAATTGTTTTTTTTGTAGTTAATACAATCAAGCATTGTTCGGGTTTATTCAGTTGCAATAATTTTGTCGTTTTTTATACAAAAACAGTGCAACTTTAACTGTTTAAAAGTAGTAGATTTTAAGGGGGAGAAGGAAAAGTGCACAATTCAGAGTTAGAAGATACAAGGACTACTACTAATGTTGAATTGTTTGATTTTAGGGAGAAAAGTTGCCAAAAAATTAGCAATAATTACAAGTTGGTTAAAAAGCATAGTTTCGAAGTTTGAAAACACGATTTTGGGGGTAATGTGCTATTTTAAGCCAAAAATACAATTGGTCATTTTGTAAAACTTTCTATTAAAAATGCCGTGCGCGTACATTTTAGATATGCGCACGTTTCTCAGGGGTGTGTACATGTTTTGTTATGTGAGTGTTGTATAGAGTGCACGTGCGATGTTTTGATTAAAGTTGTAAATCCACTGACAAACCTGAGTATAAAGCTGGAGATTTGGATCTCTAGTATCATATTTCCAAAATGAACCCACAAATGTGTTTTCCCAAATCTCCAGACGGTAGATTTCAAATCTCTCCAGCGGATAAACCGTGTTAAGTTCCCGGCTACCACTCCACGATTTATTCATTATGATCAGTCAGGAAGATGCTAAGGAAATGTAAGAGTACAGAAGTGGAAATTGACGTTATTGGACTAAGGAAGGAAGGGGTTCCATCTAATGTACACGAATTGGAATGGTACAGATTTGTCCCATTCGATACAGTTTAGAGGTTGCCCCCACATTGCTTTTTCAACGTCAGGAACACGGGAAGAGTTTTCAAGTCCCTCATGGAGTACAACCACAACATATCCATCCAAATCCGAAAGAGAGGGAAAAGGAAGTGTGAGAGAATTGTCGTCACCTCCTCATCATGTTTCTTCTACTCCTCCTATCATAGCTTCCTTCTCCTCCCCGAATGTTTCTGATCTCCTCCCGTCATAACTTATCTCTCCTCCCGTCATGTTTCGCCTCCTCCCCGTCCTACCTTACCTTCTCCTCCAAACCTATTTCCCCTGCTGCGACTCCAACAGAATGTCCAAAGGCTATTATCAATACTGCGCGTCCTAATACACCTCCTGATAATGTAGAGTTTGAGAAGGAGCTACAAGAATTTTATGATAGTTTAATGGCAGCTACGACAGGATTAACTTCAACACCGAAGAAGTTGGAAGGGAAGATTGAGACAGAAGAGAAAAAGGGAAACAACTGTCCCTATATAAGCATTAATTTTTTTATGTAATATTTATTTTTTTTACAATTAATATTATGGAATCACAATCATTTTCGAATAAAGACTTAAAACTTAAGTTACCTTTTGGTATGATTTTGTCTGGACCAAGCTCAAGTGGGAAGAGCTCATTCCTTCTGAAATTTATAGCAGACTCCCAAGATTTGATCGAACCCAAGCCAAAAAGTGTACTGTATTGTTTTGGAGAGATGAACGAATATCCCGATCCTTCAAAAGTCAGGAGTAATGTTTACGCAGGAGTTCCTCCTGAGGACTTGATAAAAAATATCCAAAACCATTATTGTTAATTCTTGATGATTTGCTGGTTTCTATAGATGATAAATATATTTCTGATCTATTTAAAAAATAGTCACTCGATCAAAATTTTGAAATTTTTTTTGTTAACCATAACCTATTTGAGAAAAGATTAAGGTTGCGCGACAAAATGCCCAATATATTGTTTTGATGAGGTCGCCGAATTCTGCACTCTCTGTGAGAAATATTGGAGTACAATTATTTCCCCGTCAATTGGAATATTTCCTTGATGCGTACAAACAGGCAACTAATGAACCATACGGATACTTACTCATAGACTTGCATGCTTCCTCCGATCCAACTCTAAGACTCAGAACAAACATATTTAAGGAAGACGAAGAGAAGATAATTTTCATTTCCAAAAATGTTTAGTCAATTAATTTGTGAAAATAAAGATTTTTTATGCTCATTAGCGAAATCAAAATCTGAAAGGAGATACCAAAAACTTTTACGAAAAGCTGATACTAGTCAGTTGTTATCTATAGTTGAAATTTGTTTAAATATAGTAAAATCTCGTTTCAAGCTTAATAATCGTCAAAAGAATCGTTTATTACCACATGCGGAATTTATTCGTAAAATGAGTCGCGCTAGGAGTGAACGTGGGGGTAAGAAAAGTTTTGAGGCAAAAAGGTGTGAGGAATAGGAGTATTTGCTGCTCTTCTCACTCCTGTTCTAATGGAATTAGCTCGAGCAATTAGTATAAAAGCCTATCAAAATAATTCAAATCAACCATAATATAAAAATAATGGCAAAAAAATTAATTCTTGTTCCAGAAGAGATTTATAGAGGGCTTACTTCAAATAATTATGGGGACCCAAATTTAGATTTTACGAGAGGTGCAGTTGAGAATGCCAAAAGAAAAAAGAAAACCTCTCTGCAAAAAATATTCATTACAACCAGGAACTAAGACGGTATCTGAAATTAAGGAATGAGAGTGAAAATAAACCTGTCAGAGTCGAAATGGTAGCTAACCCCAAAGGAGCAATTATGAATAGAGATGTTATCAGACCTGCAACAAATATTACAGACGATAACGATGATTTATGGATAAGTGATGATTTTTCCTATCTGCGTACCCACAAGAGCCGCCAGCCTTATCATATAATATTGTTCCTCCTTTGTCAAATTCCTCAAACGAGCAAGGGGCCCCCGAAACTCGACGTAGAAACTTATTAAGATCTGGAATTTCCCCCACCCCTCCTACACATAGACAAAAATTCAAGAGAAAGATAGAGGAGGATGATTATGGACAAAATAAAAGACGACATTTGATTAATTATAAAAATGGGGCGAGAGAGAGTATATGAAACTTTCTGAAAAGGCTAGGAATAAGATGAAAAAATTTGAAAAAAAAAAAGATGTTGCAAAATTGGAGAATTCCTTATACTCCTGAATTTAATACATATGTCCCCGTTGAGGTTGATTTTCCTCGATCTCCTCCCAACCCAATCTCTCTACTATTCCTGAAGGTATTGATGCTCCCCTTGTATCAGACCCTCCTCCAACTAGACAAATTACAAAAGGGGGCAGTCAGATGAGCTTGAAGGTACAAAGAGATGGAAAAAGGGATTTAATGAACATGAAGAACCAAAATTAAGGCGTGAACAGAAAAGAAGGGAATATTTACAACGAAAAATTAAAATTAGAGAACAAAAGTTTCCTATTGATCAAGCAGCATTAGTTCAAGCTCGTAAAGAAGATGATGTGCGAAGACGTCAAAAATTAAAAAGAAAATGGGAAGGTCCAGACGAAAGTCCTCTAATTGCCTTGAAAAAAGTAAAACCTGTCACAAAAACTCAATCAGCAAAAGCCGGTAGAGAATGGATGCTAAGACTTATAAAAGCTAAACGTAAAGAAGCTGGTATTAAAAGATTTAAACCTACGCTCTGGTAAAGAATTTTAATAAAAATGGCGGATCCTACAAAACTTTTGAACCAGCTCTACAATGATCCAGATTCGCCTGCAGCATTTTCAGGAGTTGATCGACTTTGGTATGAAGCAAGAAAAGTTATCAAAAATTTACCTAGAAATATTGTTCAGAATTATTTGGAGGGGCATAGGACTTATACGCTTATGCGTCCTAAAAGAGTTCATTTTAAAAGAGCAAGAACTGTAGCGGCAGGTTTTATGACTGATGTACAAGTAGATCTGGCTGACATGCAGGCTCTCTCCAAAATAATAAGGGAAATAATATATTCTTCTAGGGTTGATGTTCTTTCAAAACGACTCTTTGGTGTTCCAGTTAAATCAAAAGGCTCAAAGGATATGTTAGAGGCCTTCAAACAATTAATTGGTCAAATGCCTATGAAACCTCATAGGATTTTCTCTGATAAAGGATTAGAATTTAAAAACAAAGTTGTAAAAGAATATTTTGAGAATGAGAGATACAAAAGAATGAGGCTACTCATTCGACTGTTAAAGCTTCTGTGGCTGAAAGGGCAATAAGAAATGTAAAACAAAGACTTTATAGATATTTTGCACAAAACAAATCTTTAATTGGATTGATATACTTGATAAAATATTAGATGGGATTAATAAGTCAATGAGCAGGGTGCATGGGATGCGTCCTATTGATATAAATTTTTCTAATGCACAAACGGTGTGGGAGCGAATGTATACAGATGAATTTTCATCAAAGGAGAAGAAAAGTAAAGCAAAGCTAAAGGAAGGAGATTATGTTCGTACTAGCATGAAAAAAGGATCCTTTGAAAAAGGTTATATTCCAAATTGGGGAGACCAAATTTTACGAGTAGATAAGGTTCAGGATCAATTTCATCCCGTCAGATATAAGATTATTAATGATAATGGGGACAAGTTTAAGGGGTATTACTATCGAGAGAGCTAGCTCGTGTCAAAAAGGATGCCGATACAGAATATAGGATAGAGAAAGTTTTCTCTTGATTTTTGTCTATGTGTAGGAGGGGTGGGGAAATTCCAGATCTTAATAAGTTTCTACGTCGAGTTTCGGGGGCCCCTTGCTCGTTTGAGGAATTTGACAAAGGAGGAACAATATTATATGATAAGGCTGGCGGCTCTTGTGGGTACGCAGAATAGGAAAAATCATCACTTATCCATAAATCATCGTTATCGTCTGTAATATTTGTTGCAGGTCTGATAACATCTCTATTCATAATTGCTCCTTTGGGGTTAGCTACCATTTCGACTCTGACAGGTTTATTTTCACTCTCATTCCTTAATTTCAGATACCGTCTTAGTTCCTGGTTGTAATGAATATTTTTGCAGAGAGGTTTTCTTTTTTTCTTTTGGCATTCTCAACTGCACCTCTCGTAAAATCTAAATTTGGGTCCCCATAATTATTTGAAGTAAGCCCTCTATAAATCTCTTCTGGAACAAGATTAATTTTTTTTTGCCATTATTTTTATATTATGGTTGATTGAATTATTTTGATAGGCTTTTATACTAATTGCTCGAGCTAATTCCATTAGAACAGGAGTGAGAAGAGCAGCAAATACTCCTATTCCTCCACCTTTTTGCCTCAAAACTTTTCTTACCCCACGTTCACTCCTAGCGCGACTCATTTTACGAATAAATTCCGCATGTGGTAATAAACGATTCTTTTGACGATTATTAAGCTTGAAACGAGATTTTACTATATTTAAACAAATTTCAACTATAGATAACAACTGACTAGTATCAGCTTTTCGTAAAGTTTTGGTATCTCCTTTCAGATTTTGATTTCGCTAATGAGCATAAAAAATCTTTATTTTCACAAATTAATTGACTAAACATTTTTGGAAATGAAAATTATCTTCTCTTCGTCTTCCTTAAATATGTTTGTTCTGAGTCTTAGAGTTGGATCGGAGGAAGCATGCAAGTCTATGAGTAAGTATCCGTATGGTTCATTAGTTGCCTGTTTGTACGCATCAAGGAAATATTCCAATTGACGGGGAAATAATTGTACTCCAATATTTCTCACAGAGAGTGCAGAATTCGGCGACCTCATCAAAACAATATATTGGGCATTTTGTCGCGCAACCTTAATCTTTTTCTCAAATAGGTTTTGGGTAACAAAAACAATTGCAAAATTTTGATGGTGGGACTTTTTTGTAAATAGCTCCGAAAGATATTTTTCATCTATAGATAGGAGCAAATCATCAAGAATTAACAATAATGGTTTTGGATATTTTTTTATCAAGTCCTCAGGAGGAACTCCTGCGTAAACATTTACTCCTGACTTTTGAAGGATCGGGATATTATCGTTCATCTCTCCAAAACAATACAGTACACTTTTTGGCTTGGGTTCGATCAAATCTTGGGAGTCTGCTATAAATTTCAGAAGGAATGAGCTCTTCCCACTTGAGCTTGGTCCAGACAAAATCATACCAAAAGGTAACTTAAGTTTTAAGTCTTTATTCGAAAATGATTGTGATTCCATAATATTAATTGTAAAAAAAATAAATATTACATAAAAAATTAATGCTTATATAGGGACAGTTGTTTCATCCTTTTTCTCTTCTGTCTCAATCTTCCTTCCAACTTCTTCGGTGTTGAAGTTAATCCTGTCGTAGCTGCCATTAAACTATCATAAAATTCTTGTAGCTCCTTCTCAACTCTACATTATCAGGAGGTGTATTAGGACGCGCAGTATTGATAATAGCCTTTGGACATTCTGTTGGAGTCGCAGCAGGGGAAATATGTTTTGGAGGAGAAGGTAAGTTATTGACGGGAGGAGTAGGCGAAACATGACGGGGAGGAGAAGATAAGTTATTGACGGGAGGAGTATCAGAAACATTTCGGGGAGGAGAAGGTAAGCTAGTGATAGGAGGAGTAGAAGAAACATGATGAGGAGGTGACGACAATTCCTCACACTTCCTTTTCCCTCTCTTCGGATTTTGATGGATAATTTGTTGTGGTTGTACTCCATGAGGGACATTGAAAACTCTTCCCTTGTTCCTGACTTTGAAAAAGCAATGTGTGGGCAACTCATAAACTGTATCGAATGGGACAAATCTGGTACCTGATCCAATTCGTGTACAGTAGATGGTAACCCCTTCCTTAGTCACAATAAAGTCAATTTCCACTTCTGTACTCTTACATTCCTTACATCTTCCTGACTGATCATAAGGAATAAATCGTGGAGTGGTAAGCCGGGAACTTAACACGGTTATTCCGCTGGAGGAGATATTGAAATCTACTTCTGGGAGGATTTGGGAAAACAAATTTTGGTTCATTTTGAAATAATGATACTAGAATCCAAAATCTCCAGCTTTTTATACTCAGGTTTCAGTGGATTACAACTTTAATCAAAACTCGCACGTCACCTAAAAACACGCACATACACAAAACATGTACACACCCCTGAGAAACGTTCGCATATCTAAAATGTACGCGCACGCATATTTTAATAGAAAGTTTTACAAAATACAATTTATTTTGCTTAAATATGCACATTTACCCCCAAAATCGTGTATTTCAAACTTCAAACTATGCTTTTTACAACTTGTAATGCTAATTTTGCACTTTTCTCCCTAAAATCAACAACTTCTAAACATTAAGTATAGTCATTGTATCTTCTAACTCTTAATTGTGCACTTTTCTCCCTTAAATCTACTACTTTTAAACATTAAAGTTGCACATGTTTTTATAAAAAACGACAAAATTATTGCAACTAATAAACACGAACAATGCTTGATTGATTAACTACAAAAACAATTTGATGATTCGGTGATGTAATAGATTACTTTCAGTAACAACCCACGTAATCACTTGATGAATACCAGAACAATTATTGGTGGGTATAAGATTGTAATAAAGTAATTAACAGATAAATGACACTTCAAATTTAGAAAATACTTTTTCTCCACTGCGTACAAATTACCCTTCAATCACACACAAAAAAATTCACCGATACTCCACAAATCATAGCATCCTCACTTTTTCCCTCAACCACCACACGCTGCCGATATGCCCTCATTCATCTTTTTAATTTTTGGAACCCATCACTCCGCGATGTTGATTGTCAGACACATCAAAGGGGTTTAGTTAACTTAATTATATGTTTACATAGCATTCTTTCCCTCCTTTGGTATTGTCTTTTCCTCAATATTAGCGAATGTTCGTTTATCTTCCCACAATTCACCTCACCTATGTCCTCTCATTTTAGACTTTACCTCCGCCACCTTCATCCTCTCATCCTAAAATAGGATGTTGAAGTAATAGGAGAAAGGAGTGAGAAGGAGGAAGAACGGAAATTAGGTTCATGGGAGATAAGAGGAGGAAGAAAGGAAAGGAGAAGATAAAAGAAGGAGTAGCATCAGAGAGGTGGAGGAAATAGAGGAAAGATGAAAGGAGGAGGAGGAGGAAGAAAGAGAGATAACATGAGGAGAACATGGATGAAGAGAGGAGGAGAAGTGCAGCAGTGAGGAGGAAAGAAAGAGAAGATGGGAGGATTAGGATAAAAGAGGAGGAAGAATGAGAGGAAAGGCTGAAATGAGAAGGAGTAGGAGAAAAAGTTTAGGTAAAGAAAAGGAAAGGTGAGGATGTGAGGAGAGGAGGAGAGGAGAAGGAAAAGGAGAAGGAGAAAGAACGAAAACGATACCGATTCTCTAACTCTTATAAATTGAGACTTGATAGGAGAAGGGTCAGTTTAACAACATTTACCGCACTACCCAAAGTTTGGAATTTGATCATCTAATCAATCAAACGGATTACTTAAAAGTCAAAAAGTCGGCCACGACGACGGCAATGTTTCACAAATTACCCCTCAAAATTAATCCCTAAATGTTTCTCTATCCTCTCATCACTATTTGATTTTATTTTAGCCATTTCAGTTATTGCCACCCGCGACAATGATGTCCACATTCAAAAAATGGGTTCTCTTTTTTGGTTTTCCCTCACTCCTCATAATTAAATATTTCCTATTGTCTGACACATCCTCCCCAATTTTCTTTTATCGTGCCTCTCCACAAACATTTTCCTATCCATTTTGATTTTCCCACAAATAAATGCACATACTCTATCGTTTTCTCTGACCTTTCCACCACAAATCGTGGCTTCTCTTCTTTCCACTCCACCCCAAGACTCTGCTAAGTTGTCCACTCCCTTTAGGTTTTGCCGCGCGATCCCTGATATGCCCTCTTCCTTTTAGATTTGCCAGACCCACGCCACCCACGACGTTTATTCCAGAGAAGCAAAGGGAGAGAGATGAGGTGGGGAAGGAGAGGGAGGAGGAGTAGGACGCCCGCGACATCGATGTTTTCCCTCTTCTCCTACAGGTACAGGATGGTCAGCTTTTACCGCACTAACTAGCGCTAAAGGTTTGAGCTTTGACCAGCCGCTCAAAAGGATTTGACCTCAAGTCAAAACTAATCAAAAGGATTTGACTTAAAGTCAAAACTAATCAAAAGGATTTGGCTTAAAAGTCAAAAAGTCACCCGCGACATGCCCCTACCTATGACTACTTTCTATAAAGGTATTTCTAGAAATTCCTTTTGTTGCATGTAAAAAATAACTAAAAAAAACTAAAATTTTCACTTAAAAGAGAGACAACGACCGATTGTTGAAAAGTACAGACTGTTACGAATTATTTGGAAGAGTAGAAGATGAAAGTTGCTTTATATGAAAAGGCTACTGCTTTAAAAAGAGATAAAACCCAAAGATAATTTTATACATAATTTGATCTTACAGAATTTGTATTATAAAATTAATAATTATTCGATTTTTTGTCGCCTACGGCTCCAAAAAATGGCGCCAAAAATTCTAATTTAATAAGATTTAAAAGGATTAAGAGCGATACTGGGAATTCTGAAGTATTAAATTTAATATCAAAGACTTGAGCGTGGCATCGAGGGATCAAGAAGATATCGTTGGATTTGGAGGGATATGAGGGGATTTTAAGAGATTAATGTGAATATCCGTGGATATATATTGTGGACTTTGGGATTCAAGGGATTTTGGGAATTATGAGGTATATCAAGGGATTTTTGGTGATTATGAGAGACATCAAACTTGTGCCATAGTGTGTCGCCCATAGTGGGCTTGCGTCATAGTAGCCTGCGCCATAGTGGTCGCGCCATAATGGGCCGTACCCATATTTTTAATAATTGGCGCGGAAACGTGCCTCTATAAATGGCGCTGAACAATGTGCGCGTTTCATATTGTTAATTACAAGACAGTTAGAGTGTTATTGATTTTTTGTATTTTCGCAGAGTATCGATTTTTTACTTGTTACATATTTTCATTTCTTTTGCTTATTTTTTATTTTTTTTTGATTCCTTTCTGGCTGCTTCCACTCTACTTCCCTAAGCACATTCGTGAATAGTCTTCAAGGCAGATATTGGATGATTAACGCTGTATTTCTTTTTATTCTCCTTTTTATTACTAGATTATGTATAACATTTTTTTCGGATCCTGTTTCGGTCCTGTTTTTCTAATCCTGTATGGATCCTTTTAATTTTCTGTAAAATATTTTTTTCTTTGAGTTAACGAATTTTCCGTTTCAAAAGACCGAAATATGTAAATTGTTATCAATTTTCCTGGCATTAGCTTAAATTTTTTTAATTTTCTGTCGAATATTCGCGAATATAATGAAATTTTACGCCGTAAGCTATGCGCCGAATTTTAATATTTTTGCTTTTACTTTTCATCGTATTTAAATCTTCTGGAACTGAAGAGGCAGGAATCATTGGTCGAGAACAATTTCTATCAATCACAACTCCGCGCCAATTATTAAAATATGGGTACGGCCCATTATGGCGCGACCACTATGGCGCAGGCTACTATGACGCAAGCCCACTATGGCGCGACCACTATGGCACAAGTTTGATGTCTCTCATAATCACCAAAAATCCCTTGATATACCTCATAATTCCCAAAATCCCTGAATCCCAAAGTCCACAATATATATCACACGGATATTCACATTAATCTCTTAAAATCCCCTCATATCCCTCCAAATCCAACGATATCTTCTTGATCCCTCGATGCCACGCTCAAGTCCTTTGATATTAAATTTAATACTTCAGAATTCCCAGTATCGCTCTTAATCCTTTAAATCTTATTAAATTAGAATTTTTGGCGCCATTTTTTGAGCCGTAGGCGACAAAAAAATCGAATAATTATTAATTTATAATACAAATTCTGTAAGATCAAATTATGTATAAAATTATCTTTGGGTTTTATCTCTTTTTAAAGCAGTAGCCTTTTCATATAAAGCAACTTTCATCTTCTACTCTTCAAATAATTCGTAACAGTCTGTACTTTTCAACAATCGGTCGTTGTGCTCTCTTTAAAGTGAAAATTTTAGTTTTTTAGTTATTTTTACATGCAACAAAAGGAATTTCTAGAAATACCTTTATAGAAAGTAGTCATAGGTAGGGGCATGTCGCGGGTGACTTTTTGACTTTAAGCCAAATCCTTTTGATTATTTTGACTTTAATCAAATCCTTTTGATTAGTTTTGACTTGAGGTCAAATCCTTTTGAGCGGCTGGTCAAAGCTCAAACCTTTAGCGCTAGTTAGTGCGGTAAAGCTGACCATGCCTGTACTGTAGGAGAAGAGGGAAAACATCGATGTCGCGGGCGTCCTACTCCTCCTCCCTCTCTCTTCCCCACCTCATCTCTCTCCCTTTGCTTCTCTGGAATAAACGTCGTGGGTGGCGTGGGTCTGGCAAATCTAAAAGGAAGGGGCATATCAGGGATCGCGCGGCAAAACCTAAAGGGAGTGGA